>WPIO01000006.1:4582500-5182500 GCA_009760855.2 Cristatella mucedo | reverse complement strand
CTGCCTCGGCTCGCGGCCACGGCGCTAGCCGTGCGTTAGAGCCGCCGAATAACTCGCTCGACACTCGGACGCCTGCCGAGGCCGCGGCAGCATCCACCGCTGCTGCTCGCGGCTCAGACCGATCTCGAGGCGCCGGCGATTCGGCTTTCAAGTGTCCCCTGTAACAGGCCGCGCGTGCGATTAGTGGCTTTGTGCAGAGCCGAATGCGCTCGGCTGGTCGCGTATGGATTTATTTCTTCATCACATTGAGAGCGCATTGTTTGGTCTGAAAGCAGCTACCACTATTTGCGCTCAATATTGCCGCGCCCGATCGCGAGAGCGTCGGCGCTGGATAAACGCTGAGCGTCGGGAGCGGAGCGCTCGAATTGGCCAAGCGGCTCAGCGCCAGTCGTCGAGCTCCCGAAGAGGCGAAACGGCTCGACGCTGCACGACGAAGCAGCCTCGGCGTCCGAACGGCCCTGCGCACCACCGGCCGGTGGCGCCACACAAAGCACTCGCGAGCGGCGCGGCGGGCGACTCGGAGCGCATTCTGCCGCCGCCGCCGGATAGACGTCGGCCGGTCGGCGATAGCAACGACGTCAGCAGGCGTGCCGCCGCAGAGCGACCGCCTCCCGCCGCTTCCGGACATGCTGAAGAAGGTAAGCGCAGCTCGCGGCGGCGCCGCGCTTTCGAAGCCCGCTCAGCCTCGGCATCGAGTCGGCATCGAGCGGTCGCTGCACGCAGTGCCGTGAGCCGACAGCGACACGTCCGCCAAGATCGGAGCGCCCGCATCCACTCGTCCACCGGCCGTAGGCAGGTGCGGGTGTAGAGGCCAGGGAAGGCGCGACGACTTTGACAGGGGTCTCGCGAACGCTCGAGAGGCTGGCGTTCGCGACCTGCGATGAGAGCTGATGGGCGACTGAGGTGAAGGTCGGCGCTTCCACCTGAGGAGGACGCTTCCACCTACCTGAGGAGTACGGGTGCCGGGCCGAGCGGCATTATAGCTCGGAGCAGCGGACGCCCGAGCAACTGCATGTCGGTTGGCAGTCGGACTTAAACGCCGGCGGCAGTGAGGCGGACGGACACGTAACTGCCGCGCTCCTCCTCATCGTCATCTTCGTTGTATCGTTGGAAATTAAAGCGCCTGGAAAGAGATCGAGTTCTCCGAGGGCGCTTTTTTAGCGAGTGTTATTATTATTATTATTAACGTGGCAGCGGACTCTCCAGCCGACGAAGCAAAACGTGAGGACTCGTTGCGTCACACCTACTTCGAGAGTGGAATATGTGCACATAACAATGATAATAATAATGGTAACAAAAGTAATCCATTTGTGAAGCGCGAAAAGAGCACTGAACCTCTCTTGTGCAGCATTTGACCTTTGCAGCCTGGAAAAAACGCCTGCAATGGTTTGTGATACTAACTTGTGAAAGGTATTGCATGCGTCGGGGGCATGAACGACCAATCGTACGACTCGAGCGATGACAGTTAAGTGCAGGCGGATAATTGCTTTTTCGATACCGTAAAATCGTTGGATGCCTTTTGTTATTTTTGTTTGTATCTCCGTCTGTAACTCCTCAAAGTCATAAAGACCATGTGGGTGTTACGCAGGAGAGTTTTGTATAGCGCACTCACAGCCTAATTGGCTTTCGGTACTCATTCAGTAGCCAACAAACTTCGTTTCACGAAATTAAGAGAAAGTGGGAAGCATAGCAGAGTCCGGAGAGCAGTTGAGGTAGTGAATAGCATGGAAGTAGTAGCTAAGGACCTCTGAAAAGGATGAGCCATAGTCGGCAGTAGTAGAGTAGTTGTCGTTGCGTAAGAATTGTGGAAGCGAGTTCCACAGTCTAGGACCTGCAGAGCTAAAGCTTCTGTCGCCATGGTCTTTAAGCGGAGGAATGGGACAGCTAATTTATTATCCACACAGGACCTGAGGGCGCGAACAGGCTGAAACTGATGCAGCAGTTCAGCTAGGTTCGAAGGAGCCCAGCCATGGCGGACCTTGTGGGTCAGCGTAAGAACCTTGCTCTGAATCCGTTGGTCAACCGGCGTCCATCTTAGCTCTTTTAGCAAAGGAGACACATGCTCAAACTTCTGGGACTTGAATAAGACTAGCCTTGCAGCCATATTCATAGTCAGCTTCAGTGGCCTAATCGCTTTTATTGGTAGAACAGCCACAAAAGGAATTGCAATAATCAAGCCGAGACAGAACTAAGGAGCTAGTTAAATTTTTTGCAAGCCACTGTGGAAGACAGCTCCTAATCTTGGATAGGGCCGTGCTGTCAGTCTACATGTAACTGCCCTGCTTTTGAGTTGTAGGAGCTGCAGGTGCTGAGGTTTTGTGGGCGTGGCATCTTTGTGGATGGGAAACTTTTCTAGACTGGATTACTGTAATTCATTAGGCACTGCTACCGAAAGAGCCACTTCTACAGCTGACTCTGAATATAAGGCTGCTGAATAAATCCGATAAATTCAGCCACGAGTCTTTCATCATTTAAGGAGCTTCAGTGACTGCCATTTGTTCAACAGATATAGAGAAAACTATTCTTACTATGACCCACGAGGCTAGTTACTGGTTGGTTTGATCAAACATTTCTTAACTGGTACACCAGTTTCAGCTTCCCACGTGTCCTCGGATCCTGCAAGGGATATCAATGTGCCGCTGAATTCTTTCATTCAAAGACCACTGGTAAGGGAAACTTATGGTCTACCGGGGCTAGACTGTTGAACTCACGCAGTTCTTACTCAGCGACATCTTATGTCCTACTACCAAGTCTGACACATTCTTCCCAGACGTCCTCTAGTGCTACTTGTACGTTCCTTACTTCGACTACCCTACTGACTCAGGTGTGTTTCTCACTTACCCTTTATTGCATGGAATATGTTGACTACTGTGCGCTCACACTGAAAGTCACTTAATCTTTGCGTTCACCAAAGAAAGATTTTCGGTGTAACTGCCACGCTGGTTTGGCCCAGTGGTTAAAGTGCTCAGCCTGATCAAGGTTAAGGCAAATGTATCTGATGAACGAGGCAGTGGGCTAGACCCCATGGCATATGTGAAACAACTGACTAGAGAAGTTTTCTTAGGATGCTATATAAATGAATTATATTTTCAGCACGAACTTGGTCTCTATAGCACTCTGGAGTTACTGTTAAAGAAGTACACACAAACCAGTAAATGACGGCCAGCATAGCCTTTTCTTGCCTTGGTTTCAATCTCAGCTATTGCCTTACATCGTCTTCACCATGCTGACGCCACGCTTAGAGGAACGAGGATCGACATGGCTAGCTGCACCAGGCAGCCCAAGGTGACTACAACAGCAGTTTAGGTTGTGTACGTTAAACATCGAAGGAGCAAGGCAGCGTGCAGAGCGTGCAGGTAATTGACTGCTCTGAGGCGTTATCTGAGAAAATCTAAGACGAAGCCAAGTCCGTAACTGGAAACTGGAGAGCAGTGTGTGCGTGAGTGCTTACTGGTTTCAACTAATTGGTTTCGAGTACATATTTCGACCAGCTGCCTGAGGTCTGAGCTCCGCTAAAACCAGCAATGAATCTTTCAGCCTCGCGTATTGAATCAGTGCCTATTTCACAGGCTAGTATCTGAGTGTTCGTTTAATGTGTTTATAAAAAAGGAGATTGCTGGGCCTTCTCGTCATCTACGAGAAACCATCCTCAGATAAGCATGCACTGTATTACCTTCTTTTTTGGCTCAATTTTGCTATTTTTACTGTCATTGCAGCAGCCGACGAGGCATGTAATTGATTTAGCAATAACAATAATAATAATAACAACACTAGTAATACATTTGTATGAGCACCATCAGAGAGCGTAGTCTCTTTCTAGGCACTTTACAGACATGGTAGAAGCACGATCACCCTCTAATGAGTAGTCGTGTGCTATTCTCTTCAAAGAGGCAGGGTGAGGCACATTCTTATGGAACGTTGCTGTACGCCGCTCTGCCCTACCCCACCCTGCTTCTGACAAGTTACTATTGGCTGAGCGCCGGATGCCTCAACACTCGGTCGCTCAGGCTGTCCCTGGAATTTGGCTCGCTATTGTGTACATCTGCTGGGCGAGATTTCCCGTTGCTAGCTTAACATCTTGCACAAGTCTTGTCGCGCTGACGCCACGAAAAGGAACAACTAAGTGGCTCAGTGCTCGGAGTTTTGCTTTACAGCCTCTTAACAATCTTAAATTGGAAGAGGCCTGTGCTAATAAGACAGCAAATTAACGTTTTGTCAAGTATGCACTCGGATGCACGTGCATTTAAGAATATATCTATAAATAAGTATAATTAATTTGTATAGCGCCTCAAAATAACTTAATCTCCAATCCGGTGTTGCACATATGCCATGGGGCTTGAGCCCGTGACCTTGGTCATCAAATATATTCCCCTTGACCTTGGTTGGAGGCGAGCGCCCTAACCACTGGGCCAAACAGCGAGGCAGATTTTTTTTATCTTTCTATATACATAGAAATAACATATATACATACATACATACGTATATATACACACATACTTACACAGATCACTGTCAGTACGTCAAAGCTCAGTCGTAAAGTAGATTTTATTATATTCGCAAAACTGCATATTCCAATGCTCATCACTAGTTTTCCCCTGATTCTCTCAAACCAATTTTTTTAAGAAGAGGGACACGTTTTCTATGTTCACCGCTGTCCTGATGAAACCAATGATCGATGATCGATGAGACTCTTAGTGATGGTCCACTGTAATGTGCTCGCACTTCACGACCCCAGTCGTATAGTTCGAGCCCTGCAGCGGGCGTCACTTGCATGTGGGAAATTGAGCGAGAACTGCCACGGCTCTTCTGCAGCCTCCATACTTGTAAATAAGGCTTTTAACTGACCAATCCTTTGTTCTCTCCTGTGCTAGCGCCTCCGATTTATTTTCTACAATTGCATGCACTTTTTGCCTGATCTCCTGATCTTTGAGTGTTAGTGCTATGGTAGCACAGCCGAGATGTGAGATAAAAAATTTAATTTTAGGATCAGGGTGCCAACACGAAACTTTGGACTCTGACAAGGCCTTTCGAGTGGTTCAGAGAGAGAGAGAGAGAGAGAGAGAGAGAGAGAGAGAGAGAGAGAGAGAGAGAGAGAGAGAGAGAGAGAGAGAGAGAGAGAGAGAGAGAGAGAGAGAGAGAGAGAGAGAGAGAGAGAGATAGAGACGCAGAGTCCGTTTGCCCCTCTACCTTGCACCCTTGGCTTCTTGTATCTTCAGCGAGGTGCTCTCAAGTCGGCCGACGGCCTTCTCTTCTCCCCAGTCAGCGAGGCAGCTACGCGCACGCGAGCGCCGAGGCAGCTTTTTCTTCTGCAGCGGGAAAGCACTAATACCGCCAACCTCTGCGGGATGCTTGCAGGGATTAGGAGAAGCATCGCGACAGCGTTTTGGCCCGTTGGAAGTAGACCAGTTACAGGTAGCACGACTAAGAGTCTGTATAGCACCCTTTGTGAGCTTAACCTCAAGCTGTGTGCTTTACAAGCCGCTTCAAGAGATTTGGTGCACAAATGTTAGTGACATGCTGATATCAAACATGCAACAGCAAACGAGGATGACGTTTAGGCCAGCATGCTATGGCAAACAAAACGGAGGGGGCGGGCCGGGCGAGGAAGGTCGCACCCTATTCACGCCGTCTCCAGGTGGCACAAAGGCGCTGAGTGCTTTAAGAGTGTGCGAGCCGTAAGCGTGGCTCTTATTTATTTTCTCAGCGAACCTCGACGCGGCTACTTCAGCACTCCGACGCACCGAGCTCCGAGGCGGCGGCGGCGGCGGCTGCGGGCTCGAGCGCAGGCGCTCGCAGGGGGCTGGGCATCTCGACCGACGACCTGTACTGGCTGGCCAACGAGCAGCAGAAGCAGTCACTCAAGAAGAGCGCCATCTACAGAATGCTGTCGCGTCTCAACCCGCACGGCAGCGGCGGCGGACCGCCAGCCGCTTCAGCTGCCCGGCAGCAGAAGCGCGGGATGGAAGCTGCTGGCAGGAGCGAACCCGACGCTGGCGGCGCCGGCGACGGCAACTCGCAGGCGGCGGCGGCGGCCTCCGCCGCCGCAGTCGCAGCCACGGCCGAGGCTGCTGCGAACCCGCTGCCGCCGCCGCTGGCCGATCGGCTACACGACTACACGTCCGACCGGGCCTTCTATCTAGGCTACGCACGCCGAAACGTCCGCCACGGCCCGCCGAGCGTTAGCGCCGAGCTGCTGGGGCGACACGCCTGCGAGGTGCTCGGCACGCAAGCCTGCCACGCCTGCACGGCCGAGAGCTCGCGCCTTCGCCAGCAGCAGCAGCTCGGCGCTGGCGGCGGCGGCGGCGGCAAGGCGTCGAGCTCCTTCTCCGCCGTCACGATTGCCAAGGCGACGAAGCTGAGGAAGCTGTTCGACGATCGGCCGCTGCGGCAGCTGCAGGAGCAGCTCGAGCGAGGCGAGATCGCCAACGACAGCTTCCTGGCGTGGCGCGGCGCAGCGGCGGTGCGGCGATCGCCGCCGGCGGCTGCGGCTGCGGCCGACGAGCGGGACGGCCGCCGGCGGTCGCCGCCGCCACACGTTCAGCCCGCCGAGCTGGGCGGCGGCGGCGCCGCCGAGTCCGCGTTCGCTCGCCCGCCTCGCGACAAGCGTGCAACGTTCTTCGCCGACCTGGCGGACCTCAGGCAGAAGATTCGATTCGGCGTCATACCGAGCGCGGTCGTGCCGAGCGAGGACGCGAGCGCGATCGTGCTGCACAGGATCAGGCCTGCCGACGACATATCGGCGACGAGCGAAAGCTTTCAGAAGATATACTACTCGCCGCCGCTGCTCACCGTCGAACAGCAGAACGTGCAGTCGTCCTTCTACGCCGGCTGCAGCGCCGAGTACAGCCTGCCGCCCCCGCTGCCGGACTCGCTGCTGGCGGCGCACGCGGCTTCCGGGGGCTCTCCACCCTCCCACCTGAATGCGTCCTCGTGAGTTAAGCGCACAGGCGGCGGCTCATCAGGATTCGCTGTTAGCTCGCTTTCCTGGCGACGGCTCCTATCGTTTTTCCGCTTCCGGAACACTTTCCGCTTCCGTCGAGCCAGTCCCAGTATGAGTCCGGGAAAGGCTGTTGAAGCCGGCGGCGACTGAATCTGTGGTCAAGGGACGACGCTGGACTCAGCTCGGCCCCTCCCCCCTCCCCCCAGCGCTTGCTCATCGAACGCAGCGAACGCGTCGTACGCAGCGCCGACGAGGCGCCGACGAAAACGCTCGAACGAACCGTAGGGCGTTCATTCTCGATCCTGCACCCACTGCCATGGCCGACGACGAGCGCCCATCGAGATTCAGCTCCGCGCCACCAGGCGGCGGCTCTCGCCGCGAGCTCAGTTTTTCCAGCAAGCCATTTCAAGACAGTACATTTTTTCGCAGTTTGTATGCGCAGCAATCCGAGCAGGAACTGACTCGCGGACGTCGAGAATATAATCAGCTGCTGCAGATTGCCAGTCGCTCAGATGCACAAACGTCAGAAGCTGCGCACCTTTGAACAGTTAACAAAGGCAGGACAGTAAATGGAGTTTAGGCTAGCATTGCTTACACTTCCAAGCGCCGTGCTTGCTTCAGCCTTGCAAGTTCAGGCGAAAAGCTTACTGGCATAAAAAAGGAAGCTAACCGAAAGAAATGGATTGAATTTCAGAAAAGGGTACGAGCTCATGTCTACAGAGCAATAGCAGTCGAGTCAGTCGTTTGTTCTCTGCGGAAAAAGCGTGCCTCGATTGCAGTGACCTACGTCGAGCAAAAGCTCAGAGTGCTGGCTTATCCGATGTGGTAAACGCTGCAGCGTGCTATAGGAAAATTTAAATATGAATCATAGCGAATATTGGTTACTTTTTATTCCAGATATTAATCAGTTATAATCGCTCTTAATGCATGTATTGCCATTTTGGCTAGCATACCATTTGATATTTTACACTGCTGCTAAAAATGCGAGTGCAGAGCACATTAAGCTGGCTGTGGCATGGCTGCAGGGGAAAAGAAGTAATTTGAGAATGAGTAGTATCTGGTTTGATTTTCAAAAATATGTGGACCTATATGACCCAGTTTTTGGGAGAGAGTTTATGCAAATGCACGTATTTGGAAACAAATGTGCTGATAGCTTAACATTTTTAGTAGCTTCATCCGCCTGATTCCTGTGCTAGTGTAACTGGTGCATATAACGAATGTAGCTGTCTGTCGCTCTTGACTCGTGGCTGACTCACTCGGTTTTAATCCGTTGTTTTCCTTTGCGTAGAGGAAACACTGCTTCGTCACTTGCTGTCACGCGCCCATTACTTGCCGATATATATTTCAGTGGAGTCTAAACCAAACCCAGATGGCCATGCTATCATATTTCCAGACTAATTTATCGCCCTTAGGTCCTTGAAACGAAACGTATTGTTTTATGCATACATGGTTGGCGTGATTTCGAAATTGTCTGGTTTCGACTAATGTTAGGTATGCACTCGGTACTTTATCCCAGGGGTTTGCCTGGACTTGGCTATGATGGGGGTTCCAAAAAGCCTAACTGCTCTGTACAAAGTCTGGATCTTACTTCCGGTTATGGTCAAGTCCTGCGATGATCTTGCTTCCGGCTATGGTCAAGTCTTGCGACGATCTTGCATCTTTTAAGCGTCTGCTAAAGGCGCAAATGTTCTACCTTTATCTTCATATCTCTACTTTACTTATAGAACTATTTCTGAATCATGCTTGTCATCGAGTCTTGGAACTCGAGCCGTTTACCTGTACCTCTAAGTAACCTCATGTCCTTTGAGGACCGTACCTACAGTTTATTTGCTATTAGGGCGCGAAAACCATTCTCACTAACGTCGTAATATTTCTTGACTAGCGACATTTAAAAAGGAGCTAACTTAAAACTCCGGACAGAATTAACTCCAGCCGTGCCAATTGTCTTTTATCCGCTTATTCGTGGTGACACAGTGCCCGTTCTCACTTACCAATTGACGTGCTGCATTTGCACCTAATGTAAAGTTCGTAGAACAAAATTTAGCTCTGTAATGTTGATGTAAAAATTTGTATTAGGTTGACAATCAACTTTCTGACTATTATTTTATACATATTAAACTTATTAGCTAGTAGTAGAAGGGAAATCAATCGTGATGTGAATTTAAGCAGCTCATCCGGACTAGGATAAATTTGTGAAAAAGTGAAGACATAGGATAGGCCAAATAGTATAGATAACTTTTGTTGTAAGGAAAATAAAAATAACTTTAATAAATTTAATATACGCTAAGAGAACTTCGGCGGCCAGTAGCAGTGGTGCGGATATGAACTTCGACGGATAGGCTTCGATGGAAGGGCTGGTTGGCGGCAAGCACTTGCAGCAGCACCCATCTGGCCTAGCCTAGGCGGGGACTAACTTTGTTCGCATCGGGCGACCGAACGTAAAACAGTCCGACGTTACCGGCGCGCTTCTCATAGCACCAGTAGGCATTGCTTTTGTCGAACAGCAGCTGCATTATCTGTTCCAGTGACGGAGGCAAGAAAGTGCCAGGCGATAGTTGTGCACCCAATAAAGAGCTACACCCAGTTGGCGTAAAAGCTCTGAGAGACCATTACGCAAAACTCGTCGAAAATGCTAACAATGTGAGTGTCGACGGCTTTTTATGCGCACCTGCGTGACGAATCGAGGCCAGGGAGCGTTGGCGACCCAGGCAACACGGTCGATAGCTCGGTAAGCGCTCAACGCCATCGAGCTGACCGTATAGCCGTGCCGCGATCGTTGTAGGCTGGACGGGTTTCGGAAACGCAACCGTCACCAAGAAGAGCGGCCGCGGCTATGGCCGCCACCTTTTGATAGGTGACGGCGACGGCGATACGACGCTTATGGCGGCGGCGGCAGCGGCCAGCGAAGGCTTCATCAGGCTTCGCCGAGCGCTCGCTGCCGAGCGACACCGCCGTGGCAGAACGAGTTTCAACCCTCAAAATGGCATCACCAACAGCATCACCAACTCTTTTCCAGCTTTCTCCATCCAAGATTAAGCACGAACAGTGTGCTGAAATATGCCCACACAGTTAATGTTATGTGGCATCATAATCACAGCTTCGAACAGCCAAATTCCCGTCAATATGAAGCGGATTGAGGTAGAAGCAGGGCCGCTGCCTTCGTTTGCCGTTCATTGCCCTCGAATTTACGTTCCCGTTTGGTTGAAAGACATGGCTTTTTTCTAGATTTCTTGTCCGATTGGATCCCACAAAAACAAAAACAACTGAAAACAACTGAAAAAACGTTCATCGCTCGCTGTACCTCTCATCCTAAGGATTTTGTTTTCACATAAGTGTGATATGTTATCGTTTTTGTAGTCAGCATTTCATCCGAACAATAATCTTTAGATCAAGTAGACATTTGGGACAAGAATGCGTACTATAGCAAATGGCTTCTTGAACACGGTATGGCTACGATTAATGACGATCATGTCTTTCTCAGGCGTCAAGTCACCAGCGGGCTGTCAGCTCCATGAAAGCCATCCCCAGCCTACACTGCTGCCAATCAATTTCCTCAGGCTAGCTGGTCAACCTCCTGCTGCTATCACAAATTTCTGAAGCACCTACTTACAGTGCTGACTACGTTTTCCAATGAGACTTTATACTAGGTAATCCCATCAAGTCCGAAGTGAAGTCTGACTCCTTCGGCTACGAAGCATGGCAAACATTCACCACTCCTTCAAAAAGCTTACCTCAGCAGAGCTGGTCAATCCATTTGTGAAATCACGGATAAACCTCTATTGCTCATTAATCGCAGGTCTTGATACCTCCGCAGGAAGTCGCTTGCAGCACTACGCGAGATTTCAATTTTTTCTGCCTGCAGTGTTAATTTCCCAATCCCTTGTACATGCAATTAATAGGCAGCAGCTATTGCTCCAGAACAACATTTCTTCTGTGTAAAGGTAAAAGTATTTTGAATATCGCAGGGTTATGATATACTCCCTGTGCTGACGTCAGCTTTCTGCATATAGCACAATGTGTGAGACTACCCGAATTAGTTCAGATTCGACAGACATAACACTATTGAATAATATCCATGAAAGCGTAGCAGTAGTGCCTTAATCGAACATTCTAGGTTATTTTTTTGCAGAGTGTGAGACTACTAATAGGCCACATTTTGTCGGCAATGCACTGAGAAGTTGGTTGCCCCCAGGAGATACATTTTGCTAGGTGTACGGACCATGCATCCAGGAAAAGGCTAAACAGTAACCCGTGAAACGTCTGCTAAGATGATCATAGCCTAAAATGCAAGCTTCGGTATGTTTTTTGGGGATCATAATCCATTTGCCCCTCATTTAAAATGCAAACACTGCAAGAGAACTCCTAAAGTCAAGGTAAATGATTGCAGCTCATATAATGCATACATTTTTTTTCTGGAAAGAACAGACGACTTGAGCAGCTGCTACTTCGCATGGCTGCTCTTTTCAAATTTCAAACTTGCAAGAGCATGCCTGCCATAACGTAGCCACACTGTACTTCATCCATCGCCCCAGTATCACACTTTTGCTTAAACCCAGTTTCCACCCCTATCTAAAGGGATTAGCCATCTCCAGGAAATAGTAGCAAGTCAGACAGTGATCAAAATATAGAAGATCGACATTCAAATTTCTTAGATGCTTCTCAGGAGAGACAGTCATACTTATAAAACCTGTAAGATCTCTACTACCTGAAAAAAATATTTCTCCTAACAAGTTCCTGCTGATTTTTGACAGAACGGGTTGAACTTGTTGAGTGAACTTGTGAAATTAGCATTAGAGAAAGCTTTACCAACTTTTTCCTGGTTTCTCCATCCAAGATTAAGCATGAAAAGTGTGTAGAAAGTATGTGCCCACAAACTAAACGTTATGTGGCATGATAATTACAGCTTCGAACAGCCGATTTCCACTCAATATGAAACAGATTGAGGAAGAAGACAGGCCATTGCCCTCAATTGCCGTGCATTGCCCTCCGATGCACGTTCGTTGTTGGTTGAAAGGATGCGGTTGCACAGTTAATACTGTAATGTGCAAGAAAAATGGGATCTTTTCCAAACAGCATTGAGTGTAAATGTAACAGACCGTCATATGTTGCCGCATTGCCTTTGGCCATTGTCTTCGATTGCGACGCAGTGTCAATGATTGAAGGTGGACAATGGGTTGACCGTACGTGTGAGAACAGTGAACTTTACGTTGGCTAGAAATTAGAGCTGTGAACAGGGAATTTCAAGTCAATTAGAAACGATTTCAGTATAAGACGAACCGTTGCCATCGATTTCTGTCTTTTGACCTGAATTGTACGTTAGTGATCGTTTTAAAGGATGTGGCTGCACTCTCAATGCAGTGTGCTGCATTAAGTAAGAAATGGCTTTTTTCTATCTACTGTAGATTTGTTGTCTGATTGAATTCCATAGAGTTGCTCCTTTTTTCATTTAACAACTAACAACAGTTTGCAATGAGCTCGGCACCATGTCACAAGTAATGCCTGACAAATGATTCACCAGGTATATGGAAGTGCATCTGCATTAGATATCTTAGATCAGTGTTGGAACTCGAGCTTGAAAGCCTAAAGCTCGCTATAAAAGCGGACTCTCAAAAACTTGATACTCAAGTATAGTTAAATAAATATTTGGCTTAGTTAACAAGTCGTTACATACTGCAGGTTCATGTTATATCGTGTCTATGTTACATACTGCAGGTTCATGTTATATCGTGATGGCAGCTTTTGTATGCACATAATCTTTCGTCGCAGCATCACTAAGATTTACTGGATTCGAAAAAATAATCCAACGATGATTAATCATATCCCAAGCTAAATCACAGGTAGGTAGTACCTCTGCTAACTTTAGGTTCATAATTTATAAACACATATATTTGTTTGACTGCACCTGCAGCATCTTCTGGATGAGTAAAACACTGAATTTTATTTCATTCAAGTTTAACGTTCCAGGCACCAGATTTCCTCTAGTTTGAATAAGTTCCAAAATTGCTATCACCTCTCCTCTGAAAAAATTAAAATTCCTTATATTAACTGCGTCGTAAATATGAGTAAATCCAAGTAATCACATCCAATGTCGACGTATGAACGATCAATCTTTAAACTTATCATGGCTTGAACGTCTGACGTGTAACTTATGCTACCAATAACTATATTGTTAGCGTCACTCAATCTAGTCAAGCAAGCTTCACCATTTAGTTTTAAATGTACAGAGATATTGTCTGGATTCCAATTTAAAGAAACAGGAATAAAAGCTGGAATCCTTCGCTGATAACCTATTCGATTATCTTTCATGACCATCACTTGTACATCGTCGGGTGTGAGCTATGAACGTGTAATATAAACCGTATTTCCATCTACCAATTTACCGGTTGGTAAACTGTAGAACGTTGGTCAATAAATTCTATGCAAAGGTGTCGTATTAATATGAGCCATTTAAGTTTTTTATGCAAGAAATATAAGCTAAATCAAATTCATTCGTTGGATACTTTAAGTAAGAGATGTTAGCATTGAAGCCGATTATATAAAACATGTTAAGAAGTAATGATAGTATATAAAGAATTAGTATTAGAACGTAAAGAATTAGAAAGTCTTTGTCGTCAGCCATACAGAACGGTGGCGCTTTAGCAACTGAAGAAGGTAGTGGTTTATAACAATAGAAACAAGGTAAATACTCTTAAGTACTGCTAAATAGGGAGGATGACTTTGGTTGTAAATAAAATATTTCATATGACTGATTGAGAGCTAGCTCCGGCACCCATCTATAGCGTTCAATACCATGAGTTTCGTCCATCTAATTGAATTAAAGAAACTGCAATTAGTTCTGGAACAAATGTTAGCTTCTTCGTAGAAGCTAGGAATACGGATTACATTGTACTTTTTGACGCATTTCCATTGGTTGTAAGAAGTATAAGGCTACAGAGGGATGCTGCAACTCACTCACCACTTCTATTAGTGATGCTGGTTATCAAGCACCTAGCTATAACGATATTTTATTCATTAATAGTGAATGTGCTTGGCTTTTCGACAGAATACGACTGCGAAATGGGGGTTGAATTTAAATCATAATACTTCTAAAAATACTGAGTTATGAATGGGTGCAACTTCTACAGATCTAGGAAAGCTATTGAATATTGGTGATTACAATAGAAGTGTGGGGTTGACATCGTTTTTGAGAAAGAGTTAGGGTAATGGGGAGGGTTATTATTATCCTCTAGAGGTTAGTGGTTTAGGATTTTTCGTAGCCGCTGATTCTAATCCTGCTTGCACTAATTTTGCTTAAGCTAGTACAGGTTGGGTACAGGGAAAACTCGCACTCCACTCAAGTTCCACCGAGTGGATTCTTCAGTGAAATTCGGCTTTTGGGTAGGATCTTTGGATGCTGCACAAACATGAATAAGATCCTGTACTATACAAACATTGAGCCCACGCTAAAAAGAGGAGCATTTGAGGAAATGAATGCGTTACACATAGTTGCTACTCCAGCGGCAACTCCTGCAGCAAACACAACTAGCATTGCTAAAATATCCTATCACGAGTCTCGCCTAATTTATCCTAACGCTAAGCCGAGCATTTCGACAAAAGGTTGTCCAGCAGATAAAAATCATAAAAACATATGGTAGAATTAAACTTACTTATAGGAAAAAAAGGCATGAAATATCACCAATAACTGACAGCAGTCAGCAAACGTGCAGACTTACCGTTCAATCTAAAGATGAAACAGTTAGGTGGCTCAAGGATGCATTTTTAAAAACGATTAAGTCCGGTAGTAGGCAGTACTTATTCATGCTAACGACAAAAAATCGTTGCACTGCATCTTGGAGGCGGAAGTCAGCCAAGAATTGAAAGTGCGTAAGAAAAACATCTTTCCTCCAGCTCAAGGCCACAATCAGTTTGGCCAACGGCCTAAATAACTATTTGGTTCTCTCTGGCCTGGATATTTCATAGTACTAATATAAAAAACAATAGTAATGCAATTTGTATTGCACCATCAGATAACTGAATCTATTTATAAACCATGCACATATGCTAGAAAGGAAACAGGATTGAATGGTTAGCAGTAGCATGCTCATTGACACCAAGCATAACATGGTTAGACCCAGATGGTAAGGACCTAGCTCTTTATGGCCTAGGTCCTGGGTTCGAATTCTGCAGTGGCAATTCTTTACAGCCAACAGCTGTTAAGGCTCTTCTGCTGCTGTGCAAATGAGGCTGTTAAATCAGCCAATATTTCTTAGATGTGCTGTTGAGGCTTTGTCATATTTTATACACCCTGGCCGCTATCCATTGTTCTCTATGATGCTTGGTGCCTGCTCCTTCTCAGTGGTGGATCGATGTCGTTTGCTTCCACGTGCTGGCATCTGGCTGCCAGTCAGAGCTGCCATCTGGCTGCCAATCGCAGCATGGCCTTGACAGCTGCTGCACAGTCCGAGCCTGTTTCCCGGCGTTTGCCCAAGTGCCTGATGCCTAGGGCTAGGCTGTCTGGTAGGCGCTGTGGGTTTTGTACCTTCTTCCTCCTATGGCTGTCTGGAAATTAGTGGGGGTGTGGCACCCTCTTCTTCCTATCCTCTCGGGATGGCAGAGGCAGAGTGGGATTGTATTATCTGCATCACATTTAGGTTCGGCTAAAGGAGAAGCAGAATGCGATTCTGGCCATGGTGTCCCGCCCGGAAGACGAAGAGGAGAGAGCTCTGCTGGAACGCTTGCCCAGCATCGCCAGCACCATCAGGGCGTATCCTTTCTGTCGTGCTTGCTCATTGAGGGATTCTGCCTGCTTGCCGTCGACATCCATCTACTGTGCTTGGCGCTGTTGCCCTCTCTCCCATTGGCCAACCGTTCGGGATCCACTGCTTGCAAACCTTGACCGGCAAATAGGGCGTTCGTGATTGAGAAAAAGTCGTCGCTGCCATGGGAAGCCGTCGTGCCGAAGGTGCAGTCTGTCGACCTGCTTGGCATGAGCAGAGGTGGGTTCACTCGATCTCTACCAGGGAACCCCCGGCTTGCTCTCTGGCTGCCGGATCGCTCTCTTGCTGCCAGCTCACTGGCTTGCCTAGTTTAAGCTGACATTTCCTGCACTGGCCGCAAGCATACGGATGATCGGCAGATGGGTAGCCGGACACCCCCACTCGGTATCTGCTGGTTGCATTCTTGCAAAAAAGGAATGGTGTCTGTTGGTGCTCCTTACAGGGGTGAACATGCAGCCTGGCCGTGGCAGCTGCTCACCTTGAGGTTGGGAGCCTCGTGATGGTCGCATCAGCAGAGGTTAGCTGTGCTGTTGATGATAGGTGTATGTGCCATCGCTCCTTGCTTGAGCTTACTTCGTTTTTTTTTATTTCGACTCGCTTTTTCAATGGTTTCTTGCGTTTGTCCTCTCGAAACCGTGTCCTCCGAGTTAATAGCTCGAGAACAGTGGCCAACCACTGCTTGCTCAGCCAAGAGGCTAGCAGGCCCGAAAGAAGTGAAGTAATCTGAGCTCGTGTCCATCGTTCGACGATTGCGTGACTTCAACTGTCGTCATGCATTTAACAAACCTTAAATCCTTTGGAGACCACGCATTTAGTTCGTATGCTCAAAAAGCATGGAACTCACACTTGACCTGCGATTTGACACCCCCTAACTTGACCACATTTATAAACAAAAAATTAAAAACGCACCTATTGATGGCAGCATTTAGTAGGTCGTGTGATTTGTCCTGTATGTACTTATGTGCTCCGATACTGTGCATGGTGCCACTAACCAAGCTTGCATGCTGACTCAGTGCATGGCACCCCTAACCAAGTTTATCAAACATGATACCACTCAATATTCAATCGTACGTCCTTTGCAGCAAACGCAAAGCACCTAAAACATTTGATTTCTCTTAGAGCACTTAATCAAGTGCATCATTATTCCTAATATTATTACAAACTGGCTGCCTCCTTTGGCCATTAACTATCAGGCGTCGCAGAGACTGAATCAGTGAGGCTGATGGCATTCAATAATGCAGGTGCACCAGCCAGTCCTCTGCTAGAGAACCGAACGTTTGTGCTGATCGAAATTCGCAAGTATTGCCATCCTCATGCTTTCGCAGACGTATCGTGGTCATCGGACCTTCGAAGCTGGCAGGGCTTGCTCACCATTGGGCCAAGTGTTTACAGTCAGAGTTTGGTTGATTTCGCTTGCAACGGTTGCTTGTGATTGGCAGGAGTTTAGAAATAGGCCATCGGGGATGCTACAGTGTGGCCGCGACTTTTGGCTGGGCATGTGGAAAAGAGTCCATGCAGAGTGCCGCGAGGCGGCCGTTAGTCGTTTTGAGATGAGCAGCAGCGGTCACCCGGTCTTCAGAGCTCGCTGCTTTGCAAAGTGCGTGAATCGTCGTCTGCCTGTGACAGTACCATGGAAACCTCCTTTCGGTTAATCTTCAATCTGCAACCAACTCCTCTATTTGCGTTTCCTACCCCTTGATTGCTGTTCTCTCTCTCTCCCTTTCTATCTCTCTCTTTCTCTCTCTCCTTGTTTCTCTCACTATCTCTCACGCTATCTGTCTCTGTCTCAGCCTCTGTGGTCTGTCTCTGTCCAGTGGTTAATTTGGTAGCCCCGACCAAGGTCTGGGCAATAGCAAGGGCCCTGAGGCATATGTGAAGCGCCGGAATAAAGATTAAGTTCTCTTGGGGCGCAATAAAAATAAATGAACTATATTTTCGTTTGTCACCAGATGGCACACACTGCCGTCGCTATTAAAATGCACCTTCTGATGCCTGATAGCTTTTTCCGAGTTGCAGCCACCGCCGAGAAGCTCATTCGTGGCCTCCTACGCATCGCTCCGTTTTGGATTTCTGAAGCTAAAACCAGCAAAGGAGTCTACGTTAGGATAGATGTCGACGCCGAGCTCAGCCCAGTGAGGCAGGCGATCAACGACGCACTTGAGGAGCTGAAGAGGAGCTTGACCTGAGTGTGAACACGAGCTTTTGTTACTATCACCTAACCTCATCGTGAGCTTGTTCGGCAGCTAAGCTGCTGCTGCTTTGTCGGCCTCTCACTTCCAGGTTTTTTCAAAGCCTCTTCTGCTTAGCCTTGCAAGCAAATTATTGTATATTGTAATATACTGATGCAGTATTCGGCTGATAGCATGTGCATCATTTGTGGTCGACCACATGCGAACGAGGCTGTGTGTGACTTGCTTCTGCCTCTCGCCTTCGAAGGGGACTGACTCACTTTATGTTTTCTGCTCAACTCTCTCTTCTATGAATTATAGTTACTGCCTTGTGCTTGCAGCTTGCAGAAAGCAAGCTTCAAGCACAAGGCACATATTCTTGGTTGCAGAAAATAAAGGTGCGTGACGTTTCATGACGAAACAGAGTAGAGTACATCTTATTTGACCGCAATCATGTGTCATAAAATCAGAGCAGAACTTGCATTTAAAATTTCACTCTGATATTTAAATGCTGCCCGAGTGTATAAAACCCATGAGCATGCACAACTCAACAAGCTTTGCTTATGGACCTCGATCTTGCAATCTTCAGCAAGTAAGTATCTAAGTCGCATGATGCATAGTTCGGTAAAACTTGTATTTATAGATATGCTGCTTCCGGTTTACATCGGATTACAAATTGTTTACACAATTCGTTTTTCTTTTGATGTATAAGTCGTCAGACCTTCTGATCTCATTTCTAGCGTTGCTGTATTTTGAAAAGTAAAACAATTAAAAGTTATGCAATTTTTGATTGCCAGATTGTTTTTGTATTTTCTTGACATTCATCTGTAAGCCCTATGACATTGAAGCCTTACTGTGGATAATTGGGTAACTAAGTATATATGAATGACAAATTTTTTTAAAGTGGCTGGATGATTTCGATGGGAGGAAACAACTAAAAAACGTTCATGGATAGCAGTACGTCTCCTAATAAGAATTTCGTTCACATTAGTGTTATGTTGTATCGTTTTTTAGTCAGCATGACATCCGAACAATAATCTATAGATCAAGTAGTCATCTGGAACATGAATGCGTACTACAGAAAATGTATTCTCGAACACGGTATGGCTACGATTAATGATGATCGTGTCTTTCTCAGGCGTCAAGTCACTGTGCTACTGCCTGCGTACTGCCAGCTCCATGAGAGCAATCCCCCATCTCCCACTGCTGCCAATCAATTTCCTCAGGGCGGTTGGTCAACCTCTTGCTGCTATCACATTTTCTGAAGCGCCAACATGCAGTGCTGACTACGTCTTCTAATGAGACTTTATACTAGGTAATCCCATCAACTCCAAAGTGAAGTCTGGCTACTTCGGCTACGAAGCAGGGCAAACAATCACGCATCCTTCAAAAAGCTTACCGTAGCATAGCTGGTCAATCCATTTGTGAAATCACGGATAAACTTATGTTGATCATTAAGCGCAGGTCTTGATAACTCCGCAGAAAGACTCTTGCAGTACTACGTGAGATTTCAATTTTTTCTGCCTGCAGTGTTAATTTCTCAATCCCTTGTACATGCAATTAATAGGCAGTAGCTATTGCTCCAGAACAAT
Organism: Cristatella mucedo; assembly: GCA_009760855.2. Classification (NCBI taxonomy): domain Eukaryota; kingdom Metazoa; phylum Bryozoa; class Phylactolaemata; family Cristatellidae; genus Cristatella; species Cristatella mucedo. The sequence continues at coordinate 5,163,044 of WPIO01000006.1, read as the reverse complement.
ATTTCTTCTGTGTAAAGGTAAAAGTATTTTGAATATCGCAGGGCTATGATATACTCCCTGTGCTGACGTCAGCTTTCTGCATATAGCACAATGTGTGAGCTTACCCGAATTAGTTCAGATTCGACAGACATAACACTATTGAATAATATCCATGAAAGCGTAGCAGTAGTGCCCTAATCGAACATTCTACGTTATTTTATTGCAGAGTGTGAGACTACTAATAGACCGCATTTCGTCGGCAAGGCACTGATAATTTGGTTAAACCCCGGAGATACATTTTGCTAGGTGTACGTACAATGCATTCAGGAAAAAGCAAAACAGTAACCCGTGAAACGTCTGCTAAGATGATCATATCCTAAAATGGAGCTTTGGTATGTTTGTTGGGAACATAATCCATTTGCACCTAATCTAAAATGCAAACACTGCAAGAGAACTCCTAAAGTCAAGGTAAATGATTGTAGCTCATATAATGCATGCATTTTCTCAGGAAACAACAGACCACTTAAGCAGCTGCTACTTTGCATGGCTGCTTATTTCAAATTTCAAACTTGCAAGAGCATGCCTGCCATAACGTAGCCACACTTTACTTCATCCAACGCCCCAGTATCACACTTCTGCTGAAACCCAGTCCCCACCCCGATTCAAAGGCATTAGCCATCTCCAGGAAAGAGCAGGAAGTCAGACAGTGATCAAAATATAGAAAATAGACTTTCCAATTTCTCAGACGTTTCTCGGGTGAGAAATTCATACTTTAAAAACCTGTAAGATCTCTATTACCTGAAAAAGATATTGGTCCCAACAAGTTCCTGCTGATTTTGACACGAAAACGAGTTTAACTTGTTAGATCAAATTGTGAAATTAGCATAAGAGAAAGCTTCACCAACTTTTTCCTGGTTTCTCCATCCAAGATTAAGCATGAAAAGTGTGTAGAAAGTATGTGCCCACAAATTAAACGTTATGTGGCATGATAATTACAGCTTCGGAAAAGCCGACTTCCACTAAATATGAAATAGATTGAGGTAGAAGACGGGCCATTGCCTTCAATTGCCGTGCATTGCCCTCCAATGCACGTTTGTTGTTGGTTGAAATGATGCGGTTGCACAGTTAATACTGTAATGTGCAAGAAAAATGGGATCTCCTCCAACCAGCATCGAGTGTAAATGTAACAGACCGTCACAGGTTGCGGCATTGCCTCGGGCCATTGTCTTCGATTGATACGCAGTGTCAGTGATAGAAAAGATTAGAAAAGCTCTCTTTGGGATTGCATATCACAGCAAACTATGAGATAATTGCACTTAAAAGATCTCACTTGCATTGGCATGGCCGTCAGATTGTGCAAGTGTTCCCTCGTGCTTACATTGTGCGGTTTGCGAAGCTTAATGCAATATACGGTCAAAATTCCAGTGACAGAACGATCGAGCCTAACTTGGATGCTGCCTCTGGCTGAAACGCAGCTACTAGTTCTTCTAGAGCTTCAGAGGTCGGACGATCTCGACTTCGAAAGCAATTGATCAGGTTGATGGCGTATCGGTGGCAGCAATTTTCAGCCAAACTAATTTTTAACGTGATAAAGCACAGCGAGGTGGCCTGAACAGATTTTTATTTTCCAACTGTATGCCATGCTACTAGAGAGATACTTCGCCCGTGCGTGGTGTATTAAAGACTTTGTACGTGCCCAGTCGTAAAAAGTAAAGTTTTCTTTAACGACATCCTCATTCTGGCCGGATTTCATGTTCGTAAGCTGGAATTAAGTCGCCTTCTCTTGCATGTTTATTATGCATCTAGGTAATTCGTGGTATACGCCATGCTCTGTGCCAAAAATGTATGTCAAGCTATGCTAACTAGTACGAAGGTGGAACCTAACCGCTAAGTTCTACTTCGAGTGGGCACCTGCAGCTAATGAACTGCACTCGCTGAGAGCTACCACGTTTGGCATGCTCCTATCTCCAGTTCGTGCATCAAGTAGGGCGACAACTGCGTGCACTTTGGTCTACACAGGCAGTAATAAAGTTCACATTTGATGCCTGGAAACTTTTTCAGCCGCTTTAAAGGCTGATAGCGAGATTTCCACGCACAAGAAGGCACGCCCATTGCATGCGCATCAAATGGTGATTGGCCGCTCAGAAGCGGGAAAACAATCGAGTCGGCGAGACGCAGTGTGCCGAATGCTTCTGCTTTAGACCCGTGCCCAGGAGCGAGCGGTGGTCAGTAGCAGTGGTTCGGAGATGAAATGCGTGCGACGGAACGGCTGATGGGCGGCAAGCACTCGAAGCAGCAGCAGCGGGCAGACCTAGCCTCGGCAAGGAATCATTCCTCATACCGCGGGCAGCCAAACGTAAAAGAAGCCCAGCATTACAGTTCGCTTCTCGTAATGCCGGAAGCCATTGCTTTTGTCGAATACTAGTGGCAGTGGTAGTGACTGTTCGAGCGAAGCACGAAACAGGATGCAAAGCGACGGTTGACCACCCGAAGATTAAATGCTGCCAGCTGTGGTGAAAGCTCTGAAAGAGCATTAGGCAAAACTTGATTCGAATGCTAAAGAGGTGAGTTTCGGTGGCGGTTTTATGTGCGCCTGGGTGACGTATCAAGGCCAGGGGGCAATCGCAATTTAGGCAATTCCCGGGCGATAGCTCGGTTAAGCGCTCAATGCCTCCGAATAGACAGTACAGCCACGCCTCGACCACCGTTGGCTGAAAGGGTTGTTAAGACGCGTCCGTTACCAAGTAGAACGGCGGCGGCCTCGACGCTACGGCAGGGCAGAGGCATGCTACGGTCGATTCCAGCGAGGGATACACCAGAGGCTGCATGACCGCGGCAGTTGCAGCTACAGGGGCAAAGCTTAGGGCCGCCGACGTCGCCGATATTGGCACACTCTCGAACGGTGAAAGCGCAGACAGGATTTATGGCCGTGCGATGGCCGCACCGACCGCAAAGCAAGTCCGACGAAAGACCCCATCGGCCTCGTTAACTGATGACGGCTGGAAAGCTGTTGGCCGGAGTGAGCCACTGCGACACAGCCATCGCCCTGCCACCCGAAAGACACTCGGCATCACAAACACTGCCGTATGACCTTCATCGCTGAGGTTACCGTGAAGCCATTCACCAGTCAATGGTCGAGAAAATTACGGTAGTTTATTACCACAGCCGACAAACATAACGTGGACCATATCCAAATACGGAAACACGAACTAAGAACGAGTAACAAACAGGTCCAATACAGAGTAGTCCTGAATGAATACTATTGGCTAAGGTACAGCCAATCAGATGGAGTCTGCAGCTCCAAGAACAGCCGGTCTCCTGAGTCAGTCAGTGATGGACTGAAGGTCAAGGTGAAATCATCCGGCGCGATGGCTGTGAAGCGGATTCATCCAACAACAAATGCGGGCCGAAACTGCCTCAGCAAATGAGGAGACGACGGAGAGAGAAATGACACCGCCATTCATTTCAAAAAGCCCATTAATGACGCTTACAAGAAAGCGACCATGCATCGTGTTCGCCTTGGCGTCGTTACAATGGCTGCTGTGCTCGAACAATTTTGTCACTGAAATCAACAATGTTGAACAGCCGATATTGAATGCCAGCACCGTTTTCGTCTAGGATCTTTAGGCACTTGTTTTAATTAAACTTTTGAATGAAATATTTCTCGAAACAAGTCAGGCATTTTTGAAAATATTTCTTACAGCAACCAACCATGTTCACGATTCCAAGCGCGAACGACAGTAAAAGCTTAAGCTCCACATCGTTAGGACTGCGTGCTCAGCTGCATCTGAACTGCAGGGATTTTGAAGGAGAAGAGCTCCGTTAAATGTGCTAGTCCATGCTATTGCTGACAAGTAATGTTGTAAGCTAGTCTCTAGAAGCACAGTTAAGAAGTCAGACTTTAACGTTGCACGGTCAAAGAGAGGCTTCATACGTATGTAACAACCGATGAAGTTCAACTGACCGACCATCAATGGCCTTGTTTGAGGTTCAACCATTGAATACTACGAACGCAGTTACTAATGATTGTAGCTTGCAAAATACTAATATTGTTGGCATATTCGTGAACAACCTAATGTACATCGTCAAATTTGTAACCTGACGGGAACCGAGAAATAGTCACGCATGACACGATAAAAAATACTCATGCCATTCCGGGTCTCACAAAAACGGATGTCACCGGCACTTTGCGAGGTTGATGGTGAATAAATTAATTCACTCAGTAAATGCCTGATGTCAGATACATCTAAATTGAGCAGGTGGTGGCACGATGCCTCAGTTCTCCGTGGAGTTTTTCTGATAAGTAATATTATTAATAATAGTAATAATAGTAGGTTAATAAAGCACCCTTAGAGATTTAATCGCTTTCTCGGCGCTTTACATCGGCTGGATAATATAGATCCCTCAATGTAGTACCTCAATCTTTAAGTCGACAAGCTGATTTATGAATACCCAGCGCACTTTGGTGATGACTTGCCGTATTAGGTCATCTGAGACGCTTGCGACAGATAGACCTAGCAGCAGAGTTTAACACCAACTTCAGCACATGGTAGCACACGCCTGTTGACATGCAACCAGCGAGTTACGGATTCAACACGGATTGTCCCAAGTGTATGGACTAACTATAATGTATTACCTACATCTAAGCAGAGAAATTTTTTACATTGCCTTGCGGTATAAAGTTGGCAGTCGTGAAAGTGGAGCACAAATGGTCCTTTGTCAGAGTCTTTGATCAGTCTTGAACGGCGTCCAGTGTTGACGTGCTAGGTTCCAAAGGTGCAAGCTAGACTGCAGGACTGATCTTGTAAACGCGGCTTAATTATACTAAGTTCGTGGTGGTTTAGTGTTCATGGAAACCGAGACAATTTATAGGAGTAAATAAACGTACGCCAAAACTACCAAAATGTGTCGCTAGACAATTGCCACTAGCTCCAGTATTCCCCGGTCAGCTATTTTCGCCTAATCTGCTAGTTAAAATGTATCGTGTTGCACGTTCTCGGTATGACGCATTCGTGCTCCAGAATGCGAAATAGGTGGGCGTGGTAGCACTCGGTCACCACTATTACTAAGGACGAATCATTAAGTCATGGTCCTTGTACCAACAATGCAGCCACTTGCTTTATGAATTTAGATGATTATATGCTGTGGGACTTTCGACTCCTGCAGAACCAGCACAAGTATTAAAATAAATAAAATGCTTTTGAGGCCTGGAGTTTGACCTCAGTCCTTCACTCCAAGTAGCTGTGGGTAATCGGCCACGATTGACCTTAATCTGACACGAGATGGTTGGTTATCCTCTGATCAACAAGATACTTTTGAGTTAAATTGGGTGTGGTGGTATACACTTTTTGATTTAGCATGACATCGGATCACGTGGCGACTGTAGCATCTTGCTGGCTTTTACACAGTTACCTGGTTTCTACATAAGCCAATATGCCTCGAGTTTGCGGTACATTCGACTGGCAGAAGATGTGAAAGTAGACGACTGTGGTGGTGGGGATTAAATAAGGTCAATTTTCTTAATTCTGTTGGGGAGCATTGTTATAATATTTAAACTCCTTTGTTTTGTCGAACTATGTGGCAGAACGATTAGAGATGTGGTTTTGATAAAAGACATGAGCTATGTCCTAATACCGAAGCAAATTAGATCTTAGCCTCACAATGTAACGTTGTATCGATTTTCAAAATCTGTTAATTCTTGCCAATTCGAAGGCACTTGATCGTTCAGGCGAGTTATGGGGTCGCACCATACGTTCAAGCAGACTTTTCTTGACCTCTCGTTGAAGTTCGTTACTTGTTGGTGCGGAGGCCTGCTCAGAAGAGCTGAGGTAGCGGCAGATGTGAGAGCTCAGTCAGCCTCTCTGTGCCCGAGCTAGCTTGGCAGACAGCTATCACGATATGCCCAATAAATAGATGGTATTATGTCTTCGGTAATGTATAACCACATGTTGTAATATTGCTTAGAATCTTTTGAAATCCTCTCTTCAATGTGAACTCGAGCTGGTTTTCCTTTTGGAATCATAAATGAAGCATTTTCAAGAACTCCGAATTTCTTATTTTGGAATTCCATTTCTATAAATGGTAAATAATTTGTTTAATTCAAATAAATAATTCCATCGTTGTTCCAAAATCAGTCAATTCCATTAGTTTTAAGAAGATTAGACACCATTTTCCACAATCTTTCTGATTGAACTTTTGAAGTTGAAACGTTTGAAAAGATGGTATATCACCGAAGTAACTTATTACCTCTGGCATTGGTGATGCTCCAAAAGAATCGAAGTAAAAACACTTAGACCCTTCTTTCTTTAATGCGACCCAGTGATATATTGCAAGGTCTGATTCTGCTGTATTACAAATAAGACATTCATTCTCTAATGGCTTTGTCAGTTCATCTCTAGCAAAGACACCTCTAAAGTTTTTTATATCTAATTCTTTTATATAATTATTTATTTCTATATCTGTTAAAGCTGATAATTTTTTTTTTAGTTTTTCTATCGCACTCTTAATCTCACCAATTATTTGTTGTTCATTTACTCCTCTTCCAATCCTTTTTCCTCGTGATAAAGATCCTCTTCCAATCCTTCTTCCTCGTGATAAAGATCCTTCACCAACACTTCTTCCAATCCTTCTTCCTTGAGATAAAGATCCTTCACCAACAGCAACTGGAACAGCAGTACTACTTCTGAGTTTAACAAACTTTGATTTCTTTTTACTACAGATTGTACAGATTGCTCTTAATTATTATTATCATTCCTCTCATTCCTTTTGTGCTATCTACTTCAACATACTCTTCATGTAATGTATCAGTCGACTTTTTACACTTCATACAATATATCTCCATATACAAATATATAAAAAATTAAATTTAGTGATGATAGAATTTTTCCTTTCGCGATATCGGGTAATTTTTTGACAACCGACGGTGGAACCGAGGTTGGCGAAAAATTAGACGATGTCGGGAAAGGTAAAATTCCTATCATCACCGTCCAAACGGCGCTGCTCAAGCGCTTGGAGCGGCGGGCTGTGCGAGATGTGGCTAATGACGCGGCAGCTGGCGCTCAGAGTGGAGTGTGCCGCATCGAAGCTGCTTGCTTCGACATCTCGTCGATTCTCGCGAGCTTGACGTTGTGGCGCTTCCTCTACGCAGCACCTTAACTTCTCCGAGACTTATTCGGACAGCTGACAACGGACACAACTGAAAAGTTCACTTCGATGGTTAACTGTTTTGAAATTCAATAAATTTAAGACGCTGCACTCAAATTGCTTGCTAAAATGGTTTTGTTAAATTGAGGTAGTTTCATCGATGTAGGCAGATTCGGTTGGCACTCGACAAAATGCTATCTCTGGGGCTGAAGATAAGGGCAGAATTTATCAGGTGATTTTCTGATTTTATAAAAAGAAGCTACTTAGAAAACTATCTAACGACGTCTGTTGGCGCGTAACCAATCTCGCCTTCTCTCAGTAGTCCGAATTCTTAGTCTGTACTATCATTTGGGGAGTTTAAGGTAATCGCCGTATCAGGAATGCGACCGGCTGGTTCTTAGGCATAAGCAATAAGCAATAAGGCTTGAAGAGCCGAAATAAACTTCCTGCTATTGTCAAAGAGGTCAGATGCATTGCAGTGTGCCCTCTGCTCATAACGAAGATAAAGCACAAATGATGAATATTCTTTATGGGCCGTGGTTCTCATGCAGTTTGTTTTTGACAAAATCTAGCCTGGCTTCTCTAAGGGTAGCTGAGCTATCCTCGTATCCTTCTCAAAACTCCTTAAGTTAAACGGTGAAAATGTGCGTAGTCAAAAATGTAAAGTCAGCCTGGGTCAGATGTCATTGCTCTAACAGATTTTTTGCACAAATTCTTGCAAACGAAATTTTCTACGGCGTCTTTCTTTTTAAGCTCTAGCATTTTTTTGAGATAGAACGTCACTTCACAGAGACCAAAGCACGGGCCCCGATGTGGCGCTGCCGTTAATGAGTCTAGGCAGTAGATTCTACGAAGAAGAAACACCGGAAGATTCGGATCGAAAATCGTGCCTTTTATGATTGCGATCCATGGAATGTATTCCTGCAGTCTAACCTCGACCGCGGAAAAATTTTCGGAGCTCCTCATCAAAGCAGTTCGGCATGAACAGCCGTTGCTACTTGCTTGAGAATTTAGCACTGATAAGCCTGGATGGAATCCGCCGACTGTGCTCTATTTTTTGCTTTGGAGAGTGTCGCCTTGGTACGAAAAGCTTATTGTGGGACTCGCATTGGTGGCCACATTCTAAAGCTGGTGATCACAAAGGATGTCCACACAGAGACATCAACGTGTGCCTGCCTATCAAATCTGATCATTTCTCAATGTTATTTACCCTCCCTTTTGGTTCATGCGAGCACGGCAGTGTCGAGGTACATTTCCGGCAACGCAAAATAAACCAAATTAATAATAATATTGCACTTGATAAAGCGCTCTCAGAGAACTTAATCTCTTTCTAGACGCTTTACATTGGCTGCAAAGGAAAATGCAATTGAATGGTAAGTTATACTCTGCCTCTTGCTGATGTGATTGCCAAGCACAATCTAGGCTTTCACTTCTATGCAGATGACACTCAGTTGTACCTTTGCTTTGATCCCTCCCAGCCTTCGAGCAGGGATTCCCTAGCTACTGCTAGCTGGTAAGTTTAACATGTATATCATAATACTCAGAAGCTTGCATGTCATCCAAAGAACAAATTTTTCTATCCCCATTTGAGTGCTAATTTTTTTTCGATGCACGTTACATTAGCTTCAATTGAAGCGCGTCAATTCGCAAGTGAGAACGTGTACTGTGTAAGCACAATCAAGCGGAAAAGACACAATTGAAATGGCCGGAGTTAATTCTGTCCGAAATTGGCCTTTAGCTCCTTTTTAAACGGCGGTACTTTATGAATATCGTGACGTCAGTGGGAACTAGTTTCACGCCTTGGGAGCCGACAAACTGTAGGTTCGGGTCTACAAAGGACTTGAGGTTTTTTTAGAGGTAGAGGTAAATGAATTGAGTTCCGAGACGAGATTGTACGATCAGAAGATTGATTAGGAAATAGTTGTATATGCAAACTGAAGACATGAAAATAGAGGTATAAGATTTGGTCTTTTTGCAGAAGCTTAAAGATGCAAGATGATCGCAGGAGTTGACCATTGCCGGAAGCACGATCCAGACTTTGCACAGAGAAAGTACGCTTTTCGGACGCTCCATCACAGCCAATTCAAGGCAATCTGTTGGGATAAACTACCGAGTGCAACCTAAAACGGGTCTAAACCAGTCAATTTCCAAATCGCTCTAGCCAGGTGTGTATGCAACATTTTTTTTGACACAATACAGATGCTATAAAGAAAGCATGACCAAATTATTATTGGTAAAATTTGCATTCTCATCAAGCTTAACGTTATTTGCTGTGACACTCACATGCTCAAGACAACAGGTATATTTGCTTAGTAGCAGCAGGCATAGTGTCAGCAAGAATTCGCACACAGAGGATGAATAAAAAGGACCCAATAGATGCTGCAACAAACAGGCACGTTTGAAGCTTCTTTCTTAAGCATCACGTCAGAGGATGTTGTGACGTCAGTCGGGAGTGAGGTCCAGGCTTTGGGAGCATGTTGTCTAGACAGGGAAGCCAACTATAAGTGGCTGGTGGCCATGTCTTTATCTAACTAAGTGCAAAATCTTGCAAGAGTGCCTACATAGAAAATGGCAGGCATGACAATTGAGATGACATAGTCGAGTAGAGAAAAGTTACTCTAGTAGGGGACAACTATGTTCCACACAGAGGCTACTCGAGATATGCCGTCCAAGCCCTTTTTAGGCTCAAATTTCAGAATAACACCGGGTTTGCCATACTTAGTAAGTCGGTTTCATCTTTATTCACTCACAAGGCAGTTTGTGCCATCTAATTTCAAATGTCAGGCACATTTCCCGTGGCACATTTCCCGCAGCACATTCAAGCGATGTGCTGTCCTTTGCCAAAGTGACCTTTCAGCGAAAATATAGCTGATTCAACAGCCTCATTTATTTATGTAGCAGCAGGAGAGTCTTAAAGGCCATAAACACGGCTTGCAAGTGGGCAATAATGATTCGATTACCCACAGCAAGACTCAAACTCATGACCTGGATCATAAAAAGCAAGCAAGCACCTCACCTTTTGGGCTAAGACACCAAGACAGACGACCACACCATATCTTTCTACACAGTAAAGTTACTTATCTACTTTTGGCTACATAATATAGCACGAGTTCGGGCTTGCTTAGACAGAGAATCCGCATCTAACTGGGTCAATTCTTTTGTGGGAATCCGAATTGGCTTCTGTAACTCAATACTCGGAGAACTTCTATCCTGTGCAGTACACTGCTTAGTTTGTGCAGAATTCCACAGCTAAGCCTGTCTGTCGCCACTGTTGCAACTGCCAAACTACACCACCTCTCACCAATCGTCACTGGCTCACCATTTAACAGCGTATTGACTTTAAGGTGTCGTCATTCAATTTCAGATGTCTTCATTCTCTTGATGCCTCTTCCCAATAAAAGATGCTGCTACAACAGATTTCTCATTGTACGACCAACTCGTCTTACTCAAGTTGTTTAGCTTCACCTCTAAACCAAAATCACATCCCTAGGAGACAGAGAAAGACAGAGCTTTAAGTTTGCACGGTTACACAGCATGCAACTCTCCCCTCAAATGGTGTCACGACATTCCTTGACTTGATCATATTTAAAATAAGATAAAAACCACTTGTTCCTCACAGCATTCGCTTCGTTTGCATGAGTTATCTTTTATGGGCTTTAGAATGCTGACACTGTGCATTCTACCTCTTTCCAATTAATATCCTACATTTGCAGCATGTGTAAAGTGCCCAGAAAGAGATGAGGTTCTCTTAGGACGTAGTATTAATGTCTTGTTATCATCATCATTAACTACTATAAGGTGAAAGGCCAAAGCTAAGAAACTAGGGAGATAATGTTTGGAAATTAATAGCTCCGGCATCACTAGCTAGCAAAATATCTCCTGCTCGTTCCTGCCCCCTGGCAACATAGCCTCTATGGAGACATTGCCTGGTTTAAATATCTTTCGACATTTAACACTTGCATATTTGCAAGCATTTTCTTATACTCAGTGTTAAACAAACCCTTGCAGTATGGCCACAGCTGTGGTAGTAAATTCGCTCGAGTATAAAAAGGGTATCGATGATGCAAGGCATACTAAAGTTGAGCACAGCCTGTGAAAATACATATCGACAGCCAAAAACAACCGCCTATGCTGTTGATATGTATGAGAGCAGTGTGACTTTGTCCGCCATGATTCTTTAGACCTCCCTTATCATAAAGAGCACAGGCTTTTGAATTGTCTCTACTGTTGCAGCAAATTTCACAAAGCCTATGCTTTACTGAAAGGATGGGCCACTGTGCAGGTCGTACACCCGCCTCAGCCACCTATCGATATCGCTCCACTGTTAATCAGCAGGGTTCGAGTCAGGCTGGCCCACTATTGCTGGTCAAGCAAGGTGGATTTCACAGCTCTAACACTCTGTGAAGAGTCGATACATTTGGCAGCAAGATAGAGACCTCGAGCATACTGCTGCCAGGCCAGTGACGTATTTTCCTACATATCAGCCACTTTTTAATTCAACCGAGCAATCGGAATGACTACAAGCAAGAAAACAAAACAAAGGGAAAAGGCCCTGGTAAGCATTAGAATGGCTGCCGACCGATAGAGCCACAGCAGCAGCAGACAGAGCACCACCAACAAAGCAGCAGCAGCAGAGTGGCAGCAGCAGCAGCAGCAGATAGAACAGCAACAGCAGAGCAACAGAAGCAGAGATATTCCAATAGAGCGGCAGCAGCAGCAGCAGCACAAGGAGCAGCAGCAAAGTCAAGCATCAGCACTACAAGCTTTTAAGCTTGAGCTCTAGCCCCTTTGCTGCTACTCTTTGATGTCGTTCGGTTCATGCATATACGTTTACTTATCTGTCATTTGTCTGTAAGTGTAAGTGTCTACGCATAGAGATACCCACTGTTTCACATATAACCTCTAGGCTTGTTGTCTCTAGGTATGGCTTTAGGCCATTGGGTGACTGCCAAAAAGCTCCACTTTTCCTAAGCGGCACAGATGGTGGCGATGAGGCATGGCGTACTCCCTCGTGTGGCCCAGAAGTTTAGTTGCCATACGCCTTTGAAGACCAACGTCGTGGATCCTGTGAAATACGTGAAGCTCCTGAATGGACATCTAGTTCTCTTAGGGTTCTATACAAATGAATTATCTGTTTAAGCTTTGTACGATTTTGCTCCTGAAATGAATTGAGCAACGAGCAATTGAGTGTAGCTTTTGCAATGCCCCTTCCGAAACAGCTGGCCCTATGTCAGCCTGTGCAAGAAATCCGCTGAACCAAGGAAGACTCAAGAACACATTGTCTATTATGGAGTCGCGTGGCAGAGGACGGAAGCTGCAATACATCTCCAGGTAATAACCCATTCCAAATAATTAGGTAAGTAGAATTCTGCTCCAAAAAGCGGCAGATTTTAGACACGATATAACCTGAACCTGCAATATTTAACGGGTTGTTTACTTAGCCCGATATTTATTTGACTATACTTGAATATCGAGTTTTTGAAAGTTCGTTTTGATAGCAAGCTTTAAGCTTGAAATGCTCGGGATGTCGCTCCTCGAAAAATACTGTGGGAATCCTGACACATAGAGCTAGATGTGGTAATCCCAATTAATCACCACTGAAGAGTGCCGAAACTATATCATGAGAGCTACTCATGAAGGAACACACTCGAACGTTTAACCTAAATGAGAGCGATCGTCTCTGATGACAAAAACTGGCTTCGATTGAATATAGTCACTGCCGAGCTAGCCGCACGGGCAAGCTGAATCTCTTGTGCTGCCAATATCATGCCTCCCTCTGCTCCCAGAGCTCTCTCGGCCAGCCTCGACTTTACCGGAAACGACGGCTCAGCGAATCCGAATTTACCGGACGAGCAAGCCGATCGTCGCGCCGAAAGGGGCCTCGATGTGCCGTATATCTATAGAAAAAGCACGAATGCAGCAGAGTGCAAAGGCTCGACGAGAGTGAGTCGTCGGCTTCGTGAAGCAGCTGGAGCGCAAAACTGCCCATCAAGTGTGTACAAAAAGGTTGTGAGTGAGATATGCAAACCTCTCCTGCAAACACCCACACTGTTTATACGGCTTTTTGGCGTTACGGACGGAGATATATTACGTTGCATCGCCCTAAGGTTCTTCAATCGAAACGTATTTCTGCATGCTCATGCGGTTAGCACGATTCGGAAATTGACTTGTGTAGACCAATTTTATTTGATCTCTTTCCTGCTTATTCGTACTTACACTGTACACGTTCTCGCTTGCTAATTGACGTGATTCAACTGTAGCTAATGAATAGTGCATAGAAAAAATTTAGCACTGATTTGGTGATATAAAAATTTGTGCTTAGGATGATATGCAAAGTTCTGACAGTTATTGTACGCACATTGAACTTACCAGCTGCAGTAGAAAGGGAATCCAGTGCAATGTGAATTAAAGCACCTTCTCTGGACTTGATTAAAATTGTGAAAAAGTGCATGGCGAGGAAAGGCTAAATAGTAGAGATGAAAAAGTGCATGGCGAGGAAAGGCTAAATAGTATAGATGAAAATAACTTTATTGGGTTGTATAGCACACAAGAGAACTACGGCGGCCAGTAGCAGTGGCGCGTAGATGAATTTTGACGGATACGCTTCGACGGGACGGCTGATTGTGCGGCTAGCGCTTGTAGCCGCAGCCAGCTGGCTGAGAATCGTCGAGGATTTGCTTCGCACGCTGAGGGCGACCGAACGTAAAACAGTCCGACGATGGCGGCGTGCTTCTCGTTGCGCCGGAAGCCTTTGCTCTTAACGAACCGTAGCGGCATTATCTGTTCAAGCGAAGAGGCGGAATGCACGGCGACGGCGGTGCACACCACGATGTGACGAAGCCCGTTGGAGTGAAAGGTTTGAGAGACCTTTTCGAAAACCTCGCGGCGAAGGCTAAAAACGTTAGTGTCGGCGGCGCGTTTCGTCTGCGCCTACGTGAGGCGTCGAGGCCAGATAGCGTTCGCGATCCAGACAACGCCGGATCGATAGTTCGGTTAGCGCTCAATGCTGCTGAGCTGACAGTATAGCCACGCGTCGATCGTCGTAGACTGAGCGGGTTGAGGAGATCCAACCTTTTCCAAAAAGGGCGATGGTAGCCGAGGCCGCCGCCTATTAGGAGGCAGCGGCGGCCAACGCAGGCCGTCGTCAGGCTGCGCCCGCCGAGCGCTCGCCGCCTAGCGTCATCGCTGTAGCGAAGAGAGTTTCGGCGATCGAAACGGCGGAGGCAGCAGCTGCGCCGGCAGCGCCCGAGCAGGTACTGATAGCCGGCGGCATCGAAGCAGCCGCCAGTAAAGCGACGCCAGCGAATCGGGTGTTCGTCATCGGCGTCTCGCTCGCAAAACGCAACGGTGCGTTCGATGGCGGCGGTGAACCTGCTCTAACGTGCTCTGTTCGGTTGCAGTTGTGCAGCGGCAGCGAGTCGCGAGTGCTATCAGGCCGCGACGAGGCTGCAGCCGGCCTCATGCAGGCTACGGTCGCTACCGGTGAGGGCCCGGCGCTGCCGGACGGCCACACCAGCGGCTGCATGACCGCGGCCGACGCAGCTGCTGCGACTTGGCCGAGGGCCTCGGACGCCACCGACACTAGTGCATTCGCGATCCAAGAATGCGTGGATAGGACGTACGGCCGTGCAGTGGCAGCTGCGACTGCTAAGCAAGGCCGACGGAAGACCCCGTCGGCCCCCTTAACCGACGGCGGCTGGAGAGCCGTTGGCCGGAGCGAGCCGCTGCGACGCAGCCATCGCCCCGCGAGCCGAAAAGGCTCTCGGCAGCAAAAACACTGCCGCTTGAGCTTCGTCGTTGAAATTGTTGTGACTCTTTCGGGCCGAAACCACCCGAGCAAACGAGGCGACGCCGGAGCGGCCAAGGTCGCCGCCGTTCGCCTCAAGAAGGCACGTTGATGATGTGTACATGAAAGCGATCTCAACTTGTCTGCGTAGCATTTCTTGGACAATTTTTCAGACACGTTTAAATTTCAGAATATTATGTCATTACCATATATCGAATAGACCTTGCATCCACCAATTTTTACCTTCCTATGCTCGTACAACTCATCACTACCTTGCTCTATATACGTATACTACCACTAGTTTAAATTAACCGACGGAAGGTGGTTTGAGTTCTCTGAAAGCTGCACTATCACTGTTAACGATGAGATTGCGTTGCTTTTCAGAGATAATAATGCTGCGAACTTTATAAAAACCAAGCAGTTCCATCAATCCTATACTTGATAGTGACGCGTAGAATGTTAGCATTTCTGAGCGATTGCTCGCTAAATCTAAGGTCGATTACGCTGAAAGGGTATAAAGCTACATAGTCAGGAAGGTGGATTCCAGTTCCAGCTAAGTTCAAGCTCACGCTGAGGGGCTGTTTTTTACCTGATTGAAGTCTGCGTAAGACATGGGGCCTTGAGCTCGAGGGAAAATGTTTTTCTACGCACTTCAATTCTGGGTACTGACTTCCGCCTACAAGATTTAGTGCAACGCTTTCAACGTTATCATGATTAAGTTTTGCCTACTGCCGTACGTATTCGTTTTTTTAAATACAACCTTGAGCCGCCTAAATGTTTCATCTTTAGCTTGAACGGTATGTCTGCCCGTTTGCTGACTGCTGTCAGTTATTGGCGATGTTTCATGCCTTCTTTTCCTATAAATAAGTTTAATTCTGCCATGTGTGTCATGCTTTTTATCTACTGGACACTTTTGTATCGAATTGCTAGGCTTAGAAATAGGATAACTTAGGCGAGGCTCGTGAAAGGATATTCTAGAAATGCTAGTTGTGTTTCCTGCGGGAGTTGCCGCTGGAGTAGCTGCTAAGTGTAACGAGTTCGTGTTCTCCAATGCTAAGTGTAACGAGTTCGTGACCTCGAATGCTCCTCTTTTTAGCTTGGGCTCAATGTTTGTATAGTAAAGGATCTTATCCATGTCTGTGCGGAATCCAAAGATCCTACCCAAAAGCAGAATTTCACTAAAGAATCCATTCGGTGGAACTTGAGTGGATTGTGCAAGTTTTTGTATTACCCAACCTGTATTATCTTAAGCAACATTAGTGCATGCAGGATTAGAATCAGCGGCTACGGAAAATCCTACTCCGCCAGCCTCTAGAAAGTAATAATTACCTCCACCATTACCCTAACTCTTTCACCAAACCGAAGTCAACCCCTCTTCTCTATTGTGATCACCAGGAATTAGTCGCTTTCTTAGAACTGTAGAAGTTGCACTCATTCCGTATTCAGTATTACCATAAGTATTATGATCTAACTTCAACCCCCAATTCGCAGTCGTATTTTGTCAAAAAGCCAAACACATTCACTATTAACGACTAGAATATCGTTATAGCCAGGTGCTTGATAACCAGAATCAGTAATAGAAGTAGCAACTTAGTGACTTGCAACCCCCCCTCGGTAGCCTTATACTTCCTTCAACCAACAGAAATGCGTCTGAAAGTACACAGTAATCCGTATTCCTAGCTTCTACGAAGAACCTAAGATTTGTTCCAAAACTAACTGTAGTTTCTTGAGTTCCATTAGAAGGACAATACTCATGGTATTGAAAGCTATAGATGGGTGCCGGAGGCAGCTCTCGATCAGTCATATGAAACATTTTATCTTCAGCCTAGTTCATCATCCCTATTGGCAGTACTTAAAAGTATTTACCTTGTTTCTACTGTATAAACCACCACCAATTTCAGTTGCTAAAGTGCCACCTGTCAGTATGACTGCCGACGAAGACTTTCTAGTTCTTTACATTCTAATTATAATTCTTTATTTACTATCACTACATCTTAATATGTTATACGTAATCAGCTTCAAAGCTAACATCACTTACTTTAAGTATCCTACGAATGAATTTGATTTAGCATACATTTCTTACATAAAGACCTACATGGCTCATATTCATACGACGTCTTTGCATCGAATTTATAGACCAACGTTCTACAGTTTACCAACAGGTAAATTGGTAGATGAAAATACGGTTTATATTACACGTTCATAGCTCACACCTGACGATGCAGATGTGATGGACATGAAAAGTAATCGAATAGGTTATCAGCGAACGATTCCAGCTATCATTCCAGTTTCTTTAAATATGGATCCAGAAAATAACTCTGTACGTTTGAAACTAAATGGTGAAGCTTACTGGACTTGATTGAGTGACGCTAGCAATGCAGTTATTGGTAGCGAAAGTTACATGTAAGACTTGCATGACATGCTAAGTTTAAAGATTAATAGTTCATACGTCGATATTGCACGTGATTCCTTGGATTTACTCATATTCATATGGCAGTTAATACAGGGAATTTTAATTTTTCTGATGAGAGGTTAGAGCAAGTTAGGAAGAGAATGAGAGCAAGTTGGAAAATTATTCAAACTACGGGAAATCTGGTGTGTGGAACACTAAACTTGAATGGTAATAACATTCAGCGTTTAGCTCATCCAGAAGATGCTGCAGATGCAGTCAAACAAACATGTGTGTGTATAAATTATGAACCTAAACTTAGCAGAGGTAATACCTACCAGTGCTTTAGATTGGGATATGATTAATCATCGTTTGATTATTCTTTCGAATCCAGTAGATCTTAGTGATGCTGCAACGAAAAATTAAGTGGATACAAAAGTCGCTATCAATAGAGATGCTATAATTATTGATAGGTGGAAGGCACGATAGGTATTATTGATGACCCTGCTTGTGATGCTCCAATCTTTGCATTTATCAAGACTTACTTTGCCACTAAACTATGTGATGCGATGACTGGGACTCTAGGCATGAGTCACAATGTGATAAGGATTACAGAAGATCCCAATCCAAACGATAGTGTTAGATTAGGCAATCTTCACATATTATTTGATGGAAAGGCTAGAGTAGTAACCGTTAAAAAGAAAAAAAATCCCAGCGGAGTAAACCGCCTCTTTTTGTATAGCGACAGAAGAGCCTTTAAGGGCTATCACCACCGCTTGCAGTGGCGATAAAGAATCGCCCACCGCAGGAAGATCACCACAGTTTGCCTCAAGAAGGCACGTGGGTGATGTGTACACGAAAGCAATCTCAACTTGTCTACGTACCATTTCTTGGACAATTTTTCAGAGATGCTTATATTTCTGAATATTACGACGGTACCATATATCGAATAGACCTTGCATCCACCAACTTTTACCTTCCTAAGCTCTGACCACTTATCACTACCTCGCTCAACGTACGTGTAAGGCAAACTAGTTTAAATAAATCGATGAGAATTTAAACTGCAGGTAATTTGAGTGCTCTGAAAGAAGCACCATCACCATTAACGATTAGATTGAGTTGCTTTTCAGAGATAATAACGCTGCGAACTTTATAAAACCAAACAGTTGCATCACTCCTATGTAGTGTAATGTAATGTAATGTAATGTAATGTAATGTAATGTAATGTAATGTAATGTAATGTAATGTATCTCCGTCAGTAACTCCACAAAGTCATAAAGACCATGTGGGTGTTACGTAGGAGAGTTTTGTATAGCTCACTCGCAGCCTAAGCGGCTTTTGGTACGCATTCGGTAGCCAACAGACTTCGTCTCACGCAACAAAGAGAAAGTGGGAAGCATAGCAGAGTTAGGAGAGCAGTTGAGGTAGTGAGTAACATAGAAGTAGCAGTTCAGGACCGCTGAAAAAGATGTGCCATAGTCGGCAGTTGGAGAGTAGATGTCGTTGCGTAAGAATTGTGGAAGCGAGTTTCACAGTCTAGGACATGCAGAGCTAAATCTTCTGTCGCCAACTGTCTTTAAGCGGAGGAATGGGACAGCTAATTTTTTGTCCACACAGGACCTGAGGGCGCGAACAGGCTGAAACTGACGTAGCAGTTCAGCTAGGTATGAAGGAGCTAAGCCGTGGCGGGCCTTGTGGGTCAGCGTAAGAACTTTGCTCCCTATCCTTTGCTCAACCGGCAACCATCCTAGCTCTTCCAGCAAAGGTGACACGTGCTCAAACTGCTGAGACTTAAAGACCAGCCTTGCAGCCATATTCATAGTCCGCTGTAGTGACATTATAGCTTTCTTTGGTAGCCCAGCCAAAAGGGAATTACAATAATCAAGCCGAGACAGAACTAAAGAGCTAGTTAAATTTTTATACTTGATAGTGAGGCGCAAAATGTTAGTATTACTAAGCGATTGCTCGTTAAAGCTAAGGTCAATTACGCTGAAAGGCTATAACGCTATATAGTCTAAAAGGTGGATTCCAGTTTTAGCTAAGTTCAAGCTTACACTGAGGAACTGTTTCCTAAACTGATTAAAGTCTACGTAAGACTTGTGGCCTTGAGCTGGAGGAAAGATGTTTTTCTTACGCACTTTCAATTCTTGGCTGACTTCCGCCTCCAAGATGCAGTGCAACGATTTTTTGTCGTTAGCATGAATAAGTACTGCCTACTACCGGACTTAATCGTTTTTAAAAATGCATCCTTGAGCCACCTAACTGTTTCATCTTTAGATTGAACGGTAAGTCTGCACGTTTGCTGACTGCTGTCAGTTATTGGTGATATTTCATGCCTTTTTTTCCTATAAGTAAGTTTAATTCTACCATATGTTTTATGATTTTTATCTGCTGGACAACCTTTTGTCGAAATGCTCGGCTTAGCGTTAGGATAAATTAGGCGAGACTCGTGATAGGATATTTTAGCAATGCTAGTTGTGTTTGCTGCAGGAGTTGCCGCTGGAGTAGCAACTATGTGTAACGCATTCATTTCCTCAAATGCTCCTCTTTTTAGCGTGGGCTCAATGTTTGTATAGTACAGGATCTTATTCATGTTTGTGCAGCATCCAAAGATCCTACCCAAAAGCCGAATTTCACTGAAGAATCCACTCGGTGGAACTTGAGTGGAGTGCGAGTTTTCCCTGTACCCAACCTGTACTAGCTTAAGCAAAATTAGTGCAAGCAGGATTAGAATCAGCGGCTACGAAAAAATCCTAAACCACTAACCTCTAGAGGATAATAATAACCCTCCCCATTACCCTAACTCTTTCTCAAAAACGATGTCAACCCCACACTTCTATTGTAATCACCAATATTCAATAGCTTTCCTAGATCTGTAGAAGTTGCACCCATTCATAACTCAGTATTTTTAGAAGTATTATGATTTAAATTCAACCCCCATTTCGCAGTCGTATTCTGTCGAAAAGCCAAGCACATTCACTATTAATGAATAAAATATCGTTATAGCTAGGTGCTTGATAACCAGCATCACTAATAGAAGTGGTGAGTGAGTTGCAGCATCCCTCTGTAGCCTTATACTTCTTACAACCAATGGAAATGCGTCAAAAAGTACAATGTAATCCGTATTCCTAGCTTCTACGAAGAAGCTAACATTTGTTCCAGAACTAATTGCAGTTTCTTTAATTCAATGAGATGGACGAAACTCATGGTATTGAACGCTATAGATGGGTGCCGGAGCTAGCTCTCAATCAGTCATATGAAATATTTTATTTACAACCAAAGTCATCCTCCCTATTTAGCAGTACTTAAGAGTATTTACCTTGTTTCTATTGTTATAAACCACTACCTTCTTCAGTTGCTAAAGCGCCACCGTTCTGTATGGCTGACGACAAAGACTTTCTAATTCTTTACGTTCTAATACTAATTCTTTATATACTATCATTACTTCTTAACATGTTTTATATAATCGGCTTCAATGCTAACATCTCTTACTTTAAGTATCCAACGAATGAATTTGATTTAACTTACATTTCTTAAATAAAAAACTTAAATGGCTCATATTAATACGACACCTTTGCATAGAATTTATTGACCAACGTTCTACAGTTTACCAACCGGTAAATTGGTAGATGGAAATACGGTTTATATTACACGTTCATAGCTCACACCCGACGATGTACAAGTGATGGTCATGAAAGATAATCGAATAGGTTATCAGCGAAGGATTCCAGCTTTTATTCCTGTTTCTTTAAATTGGAATCCAGACAATATCTCTGTACATTTAAAACTAAATGGTGAAGCTTGCTTGACTAGATTGAGTGACGCTAACAATATAGTTATTGGTAGCATAAGTTACACGTCAGACGTTCAAGCCATGATAAGTTTAAAGATTGATCGTTCATACGTCGACATTGGATGTGATTACTTGGATTTACTCATATTTACGACGCAGTTAATATAAGGAATTTTAATTTTTTCAGAGGAGAGGTGATAGCAATTTTGGAACTTATTCAAACTAGAGGAAATCTGGTGCCTGGAACGTTAAACTTGAATGAAATAAAATTCAGTGTTTTACTCATCCAGAAGATGCTGCAGGTGCAGTCAAACAAATATATGTGTTTATAAATTATGAACCTAAAGTTAGCAGAGGTACTACCTACCTGTGATTTAGCTTGGGATATGATTAATCATCGTTGGATTATTTTTTCGAATCCAGTAAATCTTAGTGATGCTGCGACGAAAGATTATGTGCATACAAAAGTTGCCATCAATGGAGATGCTATAATTAGTGATTCGTGGAAGGCATGATAGTTATTATGGATGACCCGCTTGTATTTGAGATGCTCCAATCTTTGCATTTTATCAAGACTTACTTTGTCACTAAACTATGTGATACGGTGACTGGTACTCTAGACACGAGTCACAATATGCTAAGGATTACGGAAGATCCCAATCCAAGCGATGGTGTTAGATTAGGCTATCTTCATAAATTATTTGATGGAAAGGCTAGAGTAGTAAGCATTAGAGGATATTGCGATACTATTTTAATAAATCTACAAGCAAAAGCAATAGGATGGGTAACACAAATGCCAAATATCTCAAGTGCAGGATTTGTTATTGCTACATACTATGGGCTACCACGGTCAACTATCTAGGTCGCGTTTAATGTTATAGCACTATTAACTTGTTAGCGAACTAAGATTGCTTGAATATGCAACTCGTGAAGTCTCGCATGGAGTGATGTAAAAAGTTTTCGCGTGCGTCTCGGTAAACATGGCGATTTAAAAAACCAGCATTTGAGCTGCTTATGCTGTGAGTGCCGTACATAAAACTCTTCTGCACAACACCCACAAATCTTGGTGGCTTTGTGAAGTAATAGAAAGAGACACGGTAAAATTTACATACATGATATTCATGTCGCATTGCTAATATTATTTATTGTTGCATATGGATGCATTACCTTATATTCTGTAATAGCAAGCATGCAAGTTCGCCATAAGAGGCAGCAAGACGAATACATCAGCAGCATTTTATATACCGAAACAGCTGACAGCTTCTGCCAAGCTAGAGAGTTGAGACTGGAAGTGCTACGAACACTGAGCAGTTGATCGGCCTTAGAGGCGATGGTGTCAGCCGTACAATCGTCGTTAGCAGCATTCATTCTTGCACCGGAGGTTACACCTGCTGCTGCCCGGGCTCGGGACCCAGCTCCTCTAGGGTGAAAGCTTCGGCAGTCCGTACATGACGATTTTGCATGCATTCGGGCAGGTAAGCCTTTAGGCTTCAGTGCTCGGAGCTTGCTTAATAGTTTAACATACTTTGAGGGATCAGCTTACGAGAGTAGGAGGCTGTGGCAATTTTATTGACCAACCAAGGCATAGCAATTGTGGCAGCACCGTGGCTATGATGAGCTGTTATCCCCGAGGCAGGCGATGCACTGGAAATTGTTTAAATGACAGGAAGTTGTATGAGACTAGGTGCACTTTTGAACGCGAGGGATAGCAGCACTACAAGTAGAAATAAAAAGTTCATCTTTGTATGTACGTTTAAACGGCTACATAAGCAGCAGAGCCGTGGCAGCAGAGCCACAGAGTAGCAACAACAGAGCAGCAGACAGAGCCGCACTAACAGAGTAGAAACAGCAACAGCAGCGTAGCAGCAGCAGTGTAGCAGATAAAGCACCAACAACAAAGCAGCAACAGCAGCAAAATAGCAGCAGCAGAGTGGCAGCAGGTAGAGCAGCAACAGCAGGGCAACAGAAGCTGAGACATTCTAATAGAGAAGTCGCACCACCACTACCACAAGGAGCAGCAGAAGCAGCTGCAGGAGCAGCAGCAAAGCAAAGTGGCAGCAGCACCTCAAGCTTTTACACTTTGAGCTCCACCCGTTTGCTGCTACTCTTTGGTGTCGAGTCGTGCATGCATTGATGCCTTTAAGTGAATATGTATACGTATAGGGATAGCTACTGCTTCACATGTAACCTCTAGGCTTGTTGTCTCTAAGTATGGCTTTAAGCCACTGGGTGACTAAGTTAATAAAGTTAAGAAAACTAAGTAAGCTCAAGCAAGGAGCGATGGCCCATGCAAATGCTACCAAAAGGCTTCACTTTTCCTAAGCAGCACAGATGGTGCCGACGAGGCATATCGTATGCCCTCGTGTGGCCCAGGAGTTAAGTGGCTATTCGCCTTTGACGACTGATGATGTTGACCATGTTAATACGTGAAGCACCTGAATGGACATCGAGTTCTCTTAGGGTGCTACAAAAATGACTTATCTGATTAAGCTTTTCGTTTCTGAAATTAATTGAGCCACGAGCAATTGAGTGGCACCCAGCAGTAAGCCAAAGAGCTTTGCAATGCAAATTCCGAAGCAGCTGGACTTACGACAGCCTGAGCATGAAATCCGCAGAACCGAGGCAGACTCTAGAACCCATTGTCTATTATGAAGTCGCATGGTGTGGGGAGGCCGGAGTAGTACATCTCAAGCTAATATCCGTATCTAAATAATTGAGTAAGAAGAATTTTGCTCCAAATTCAGCAGATTTTAGACACGATATAACATGAACCTGCAATATGTAACGACTTGTTAACTAAGCCAAATATTTATTTAACTATACTTGAGTATCAAGTTTTTGAGAGTCCGCTTTTATAGCGAGCTTTAGGCTTTCAACGCTCGAGTTCCAACACTGATCTAAGATATCTAATGCAGATGCACTTCTATATACCTGGTGAATCATTTGTCAGGCATTACTTGTGACATGGTGCCGAGCTCATTGCAAACTGTTGTTAGTTGTTAAATGAAAAAAGGAGCAACTCTATGGAATTCAATCAGACAACAAATCTACAGTAGATAGAAAAAAGCCATTTCTTACTTAATGCAGCACACTGCATTGAGAGTGCAGCCACATCCTTTAAAACGATCACTAACGTACAATTCAGGTCAAAAGACAGAAATCGATGGCAACGGTCCGTCTTATACTGAAATCGTTTCTAATTGACTTGAAATTCCCTGTTCACAGCTCTAATTTCTAGCCAACGTAAAGTTCACTGTTCTCACACGTACGGTCAACCCATTGTCCACCTTCAATCATTGACACTGCGTCGCAATCGAAGACAATGGCCAAAGGCAATGCGGCAACATATGACGGTCTGTTACATTTACACTCAATGCTGTTTGGAAAAGATCCCATTTTCTTGCATATTACAGTATTAACTGTGAAACCGCATCCTTTAAGCCAACAGTGAACGTGCATCGGAGGGCAATGCACGGCAATTGAAGGCAATGACCTCAATCTGTTTCACATCGACTGGAAATCGGCTGTTCGAAGCTGTAATTATCATGCCACATAACGTTTAGTTTGTGGGCACATACTTTCTACACACTTTTCATGCTTAATCTTGGATGGAGAAACCAGGAAAAAGTTGGTAAAGCTTTCTCTAATGCTAATTTCACAAGTTCACCCAACAAGTTCAACTCGTTCTGTCAAAAATCAGCATGAACCTGTTAGGACCAATATCTTTTTCAGGTAGTCGAGATCTTACTGGTTTTACAAGTATGACTGTTTCTCCTGAGAAGCATTAAGAAATTTGAATGTCAATCTTCTATATTTTGATCACTGTCTGACTTGCTACTCTTTCCTGGAGATGGCTAATCCCTTTGAACAGGGGTGGAGATTGAGCTTAAGCAGAAGTGTTATACTGGGGCGATGGATTAAGTAAAGTGTGGCTACGTTAAGGCAGTCATGCTCTTGCAAGTTTGAAATTTGAAAAGAGCAGCCATGCGAAGTAGTAGCTGCTTAAGCGGTCTGATGTTTCCAGAAAAAAATGTATGCATTCTATGAGCTGCAATAATTTACCTTGACTTTAGGAGTTCTCTTGCAGTGTTTGCATTTTAAATGAGGTGCAAATGGATTATGATCCCCAACAAACATACGAAGCTTGCATTTTAGGCTATGATCATCTTAGCAGACGTTTCCCGGGTTACTGTTTAGCCTTTTCCTGGATGCATGGTCCGTACACCTAGCAAAATGTATCTCCTGGGGGCAACCAACTTCTCAGTGTCTTGCCGACGAAATGTGGCTTATTAGTAGTCTCACACTCTGCAATAAAATAACGTAGAATGTTCGATTAAAGCACTACTGCTGCGCTTTAATGGATATTATTCAATAGTGTTATGTCTGTCGAATCTGAACTAATTCGGGTACCCTTACACAGAAGAAAGGTTGTTCTGGAGAAATAGTTACTTCCTATTCATTGCATGTACAAGGGATAGGGAAATTAAGACTGCACGCAGAAAAATTGAAATCTCACGTAGTGCTGCAAGTGTCTTCCTGCGGATGTATCAAGATATGCGATTAATGAGCAACAGAAGTTTATCCGTGATTTTACAAATGGATTGACCAGCACTGCTGAGGTAAGCTCTTTGAAGGAGTGGTGATTGTTTGCCATGCTTCTTAGCCGAAGTAGTCAGACTTAACTTCGGACTTGATGGGATTACCTAGTGTAAAGTCTCATTAGAAAATGTAGTCAGCACTGTAAGTAGGTGCTTCAGAAATGTTGTGATAGCAGCAAGAGGTTGACCAGCCAACCTGAGGAAATTGATTGGCAGCAGTGTAGGCTGGGGATGGCTTTCATGGAGCTGACAGCCCGCTGGTGACTTGACGCCTGAGAAAGACATGATCATCATTAATCATAGCCATACCGTGTTCAAGAAGCCATTTGCTATAGTATGCATTCATGTCCCAAATGACTACTTGATCTAAAAATTATTGTTAGGATGCAATGCTGACTACAAAACAATTAAACATCACACTTATGTGAACACAATTCTTAGGAGGTGACATACTGCTATCCATGAACATTCATTTTAGTTTTTTTCTTCCATCGAAATCATCCAGCCACTTTTTAAAATGTTGTCATTCTTATCTACTTAGTTACACAATTATCCACAGTGAGGCTTCAAAGTCAATGGGCTTACAGATGAATGTCAAGAAAACACTTGCAAAAACAATCAGGCAATCAAAAATTGCAGAAGGGTTAATAGTTTTACTTTTCCAAATAGAGAAACGCTAGCAATAAAATTAGAATTTCTGACGACTTCCAAATCAAAAGAAAAACTAATTGTGTAAACAATAAGTAATCCGATGTAAACCAGAAGCGGCTTATTTATAAATAAAAAATTAGCGATCTATGCATCATGCGACTTGGATACTTAATATCTGAAGCTTGCTAGATCGAGGTCTATAAGTAATGCTTGTTGAGTTGTGCATGCTCAAGGTTTTTATACACTCGGGCAGCATTTAAATATCAGAGTGAAATTTCAAATGCAAATTCTGCTCGGATTTTATGACACCTGATTTTGGTCTAATAAGATGTTCTCTACGCTGTATTGTCATGAAACGTCCTGCAGCTTTATTTTCTGCAACCATGCCTTGTGCTTGAAGCTTGCTTTCTGCAAGCTGCAAGCACAAGGAGGTAAATGTAATTCATACAAGAGAGAGTTAAACAGAAAACATAAAGTGAGTCAATCCCCTTTGAAGGGAGAGTGGAAAGCAGGTCAAACACAGCTTTATTCGCATGCAGTCTAGCTCGAATGATCTATTTGGTCTCAGCCGAATACGGTATAAGTATATTGCAAAATAAAATAAATTGCTTGCGTTGCTAAGCAGAAGAGGCTTTGCAAAAAAGGAAAAGCAAAAGCCTGGAAGTAAGAGGCCGACAAAGCGGCAGCAGCAGCAGCAGCAGCAGCAGCTTAGCTGCCGAACAAGCTCACGATGCTATTATGGAATAGTAATAGAAGCTCGTGTTCACAGGCGAGTCAAGCTCCTCTTCAGCTCCTCGAGTGCGTCGCTGATCGCCAGCCTCACTGGGCTGAGCTCGGCGTCCACATCTATCCTAACGTAGACTCCTTTGCTGGTTTTAGCTTCAGAAATCCAAAACGGAGCGATGTGTAGGAGGCCACGGATGAGCTTCTCGGCGGTGGCTGCAACTCAGAAAAAGCTACTAGGCCTGAAGGTGCATTTTACTAGCGATGCCAGTCTGTGCAAGGCGACAAGCGAAAATATAGGTCATCATTTGTATTGCGCCCGGAGAGAACTTAATATTTATTCCGGCGCTTCACATATGCCTCATTATATGGCCTCATTATATGCCTCATCATATGGCCCATTGCCGAGGCCTTGGTCGGGGCTACCAAATTAACCACTGGACAAAGACAGATAGAGACACAGAGACAGAGATACAGAGACAAAGCGTGAGAGAGAGAGAGACAGAGAATGCACGAGAGAGAGAGCGAGAGTGCGAGAGATAGGATAGATAGTGAGAAAAAGAGAGAGAGAGAGTTAGAAAGGGAGAGAGAGAACAGATATCAAGGGTAGGAAACGCAAAGAGAGGAGTTGGTTGCAGATTGAAGATTAACCGAAAGGTTTCCACGGTACTGTCACAGGCAGACGATGATTCATGCACTTTGCAAAGCAGCAAGCTCAGAAGACCGGGTGACTGCTGCTGCTCATCTCAAAATGACTAACGGCTGCATCACGGCACTGCTGCATGGACTCTTATCCAGATGCCAAGCCAAAAGTCCTGCTGCCTCCGCACTGTGGCATCCCTGATGGCCTATTTCCGAGTTCCTGCCAGTCACAAGCAACCATTGCAAACACAATCAACCAAACTTTGACAGCAAACACTTGGCCCAGGGGTGAGCAAGCCTTGCCAGCTTCGAAGGTACGATGACCACGATACGTCTGCGAAAGCATGAGGCTAGAAATAATGGTGAATTTTGATCAGCAGAAACGTTCGGTTCTCTAGCAGACGACGGGCTGATGCACCTGCATTACTGAATGCCAGCAACCTCACTGATTATATCTCTTGCGACACGTGATAGTTAATGGCCGTAAGAGGCAGCCAGTTTGTAATAATAATAATAATAATAATGCACGTGATAAAGTGCTCTAATAATAATAATAATAATAGTTCACTCGATAAAGCGCCCTCAGAGAACTTAATCTCTCTCTAGGCGCTCTAAGAGAACTCAATATTTTTTTTAGGCGCTTAGTGTTTGCTGCAAAGGACATATGATTGAATATTGAGTGGTATCATGTTTGATAAACTCGGTTAGGGGTGCCATGCACAGGGTCAGCATGTAAGCTTGGTCAGTAGCAGCATGCCCAGTATCAGAGCACATAAGCACATACAGGACAAATCACACGGACCTACTAAATGCTGTCATCAATAGGTGCGTTTTCAATTTTTGTTTATTAATGTGGTCAAGTTAGGGGATGTCGAATCGCAGGTCAGGTGTGAGTTTCAGGCTTTTTAAGCATACGAACTAAATGCGTGGTCTCCAAAGGATTTAAGGTTTGTCAAAGGCATGACGACAGTTGAAGTCACGAAATTGTGGAACGAAGGACAAGAGCTTGGTCTTATACTTCACTTCTTTTGGGCCCCCTAGCCTCTTGGCTGAGTGAGCAATGATTGGCCACTGTTCTCGAGCTATTAACTTAGAAGAAACGGTTTCGAGAGGACAAACCCAAGCAACCGTAAAATATGCGAGTCAAAATAGAAAACAAAACTAAGTAAGCTCAAGCAAGGAGCGATGGCCCATGCACCTATCGTCGACAGCACAGCAAGCCTCTGCTGATGCGACCCTCACGAGGCTCCCAACCGCAAGGTGAGCAGCTGCCACGGCCAGGCTGCATGTAAGGAACACCAACAGACACCATTCCTTATTTGCAAGACTGCAACCAGCAGATTGCGAGTGGGGGTGTCCGGCTGTCCGGCTGCCGATTATGTGCCTGCCAGCTGCCGCTGCAGGAAAT
This sequence comes from Cristatella mucedo, assembly GCA_009760855.2. Classification (NCBI taxonomy): domain Eukaryota; kingdom Metazoa; phylum Bryozoa; class Phylactolaemata; family Cristatellidae; genus Cristatella; species Cristatella mucedo. The sequence goes on along the minus strand of WPIO01000006.1, from coordinate 5,133,932 downwards.
GTCAGCTGAAGCTAGGCAAGCTTGTGAGCTGGCAGCCAGAGAGCGAGCCGGCGGTTCCCTGTTAGAGATCGAGTGAACCCACCTCTGCTCATGCCAAGCAGGTCGACAGACTGCACCTTCGGCACGACGGCTTCCCACGGCAGCGACGACTTTTTCTCAATCACGAACGCCCTATTTGCCGGTCAAGGTTTGCAAGCAATGGATCCCGAACGGTTGGCCAATGGGAGAGAGGGCAACAGCGCCAAGCACAGTAGATGGATGTCGACGGCAAGCAGGCAGAATCCCTCAATGAGCAAGCACGACAGAAAGGATACGCCCTGATGGTACTGGCGATGCTGGGCAAGCGTTCCAGCAGAGCGCTCTCGTCTTCGTCTTCCGTGCGGGACACCATGGCCAGAATCGCATTCTGCTTCTCCTTTAGCCGAACCTAAACTGTGAAGCAGATGATACAATCTCACTCTGCCTTTGCTATCCCAAGAAGATAGTAGGAAAAAGGTGCCACACGCACACCAACATCCTGACAGCCATAGGAGGAAGAAGATGCCACACCTACAGCAACTTCGAGACAGCCTTGCCCTAGGCATCAGGTGCACGGGCAAACGCCGGGTAACAGGCTCGGACTGTGCAGCAGCTGCCAAGGCCTCGATGCTGTGACCGGCAGCCAGATGCCAGCACGTGGAAGCAAAGAACATTGATCCACCAATGAGAAGGAGCAGGCACCAAGCCTAGCCTAGATACCAATACAGGCACCAAGCCTAGATAGGGGCCAGGGTGTAGAAAATATATGACAAAGCTTCAACAGCCTACTCAAAGACCTACTGCAATAAATGGATTTTTGTCCAATCGCTGGTACACTCGGGTGCGAAAATCCCAGCCGGATGGCTGCCACCACCGTGGCTGCAAGTTGTTTCGGGTAATAAGAATTTTTCTGGGAGTACTGGCATATTAAAATTATGCAAAGCCTGTGAAACCATTCATTGTGAACCATAAAACAAATAAATACTTTTAGCTTGTATGAATTTATATTTACATCTTCTCACCAAGATTCTTAATTACTTCCTATGTCTGAGCCCCGAGTTTTGCTGAAATTAACAGCTAGGGGTGCAGGCCGAGTATCCGTGCTCAGCCACCTGTAGTTATTGCTAAATAGTCTGTCTATACGATTGAATTAAGCTGCTAGCTAACCCAATTCACCAGCGCCATGCAAGGACTGCTCACAATGTACTGAACTCAATTCGTTGTGGTCAAAAATAGTGGTTTTGAGACTTAATTATTCAATTAAGGGGTCGGGCTATTTAGCAGCAAGATAAGACTGTAAGCAGACTGCTAGGCTGGTGAAGTACTGCATGACGAATCCTTGATTGGCGCTGGTGCAGTGGCTTTGCCAGTCTCCGAATCTGAGCCCTTTTAAACGACTATGAAACTATAGTGAAAGTTGGGTGAGGTCGGATGTTAGGCCAAACTTATTTGTACAACTCAGGCTCAGTGGAATGTGCTGCAGCCCAAGGAATAGTGCAGAAGCTGGTGGCCTCTCTTCCTGGCCAGACATGAGAGGTCATGGATTATCATGGTGGAACGACGTCTTACTTAACACATATACACCATAAGAAGATGTATTTGTTCTTGGGGCACTCAATAAATATTTTCAAATGCTTTGAAATACGTACCGGATACCGTAGAAAATCCTCTTCTTTGCCAAATGAATTTATAGGGACCACAGCAGTGGCCATTTTGCAAGGATGCATTTGTTGCTTGATTGTATATGGTAGCTTCATATTGTTAGAAAACTTGACCTCAAAAGCCTGTCTCATACTTTCGATCAGCGGAGGAGAGGGAGGACATTTAAAAAGAAGCTAAAAACGCATATACATATCACAGCATTTTGTAGATCTGTGCCGTTCGTACTTTGCTGATTAGTGCTGACACTGCAGGCTGCCACTGACCACATTTGCATGCTGATTAAGAGTACAGCACATCTAAAAAATATTGGCTTATATAAAGCCTCATTTGTACAGCAGCAGAAGAGCCTTAACGGCTGTTGGCTATACAGGATTGCCTACTGCAGAATTCGAACCCTTGACCTCAGCCGTAAAGAGCTGGAACCTTAATAACTGGGTGCAAGCATGTTATGATTGGTGTCATTGACCACGCTACTGCTAACCGTTTGATCTTATTTCCATGGCAGCTTACCTATATGGTTTATATAGAGATTCAGTTATCTGACGTTGCAATACAAATGTAATATGAATATTATTATTTATAATATTACTTTGACATATCCAGGCTATTGAGAACCAAAAAGTCATTTGGCTAATTGGCTCAACTGATCGTTCATTGGGGACAAGTTTTGGACGGGGTAAGTGATCGGTTTTCAGACAACCGACATCAATTGTAGTTCTCGGATCTGCATGGAAGCAAGCGGTTTCCGAGCAACCATTGATTGAGGAGTTTTTGCAGGATTCTTGAATTTTACCATAATACTGTAAGCATGTACTTCTGCACATTGTAAAATGGTGCATTGTACACGGCCCACGACATGTGCTTTGTCCACCGGCAATTTTTAATGCAGCAGACTGAGCTACCACAGAGCAGACAGTGCCGACTACTGCATTTCTGGCAACCAGCCGAGCAGAGCACCAGCGAGTGGCTAAGAGCACTTCTGATCACTGTTGTGAGGTAAAGCAACCGGCTTGCTAGCTTGCTGGTTTCCATAGGGTGGACCTTGAGAGCGGCACTAACATAAATCTCTGAGCTCCAAGTTCAATCCAAGCAGGCAGTGATGAGAGAGAGAGAGAGAGAGAGAGAGAGAGAGAGAGAGAGGCAAGGGGACGCAGCCAGCCAGCAGACAAGACCGCCCTGATGTTATGAACACTACAAGCCACTAGATGCCTGGGGCAAATGATGAAAGGACCAGCACTCGATGCAATGCCAGTGCTCAATGCAGCGATTCCTGGCAGCAGTAAGAGCACATAACTTCTCCAGCAGTGATGCATGTCACGCCTAACCATGTTATTCATTTTGTTGGTTTTTCAAGCATGATTTTACTTACCATTCAATTGCATTTCCCTTTGCAGCAAATGTAAAGCGCCCAGAAAGAGATTAAGTTCTCTGAGGGCGCTTTATCAAGTACATTATAATATTATTATTATTATCGTTGATTGGGGACAAGTTTCGGAGAGGGCGAGTGCTTAGTTTTTACACAACCGACATTATTTCTAGTTCTCGGATCTGCATGGAAGCAGGAGGTTTCCGTGCTCCCATTGATTGAGGAGTTTCAGCTGGATTCTTAATTTTTATCTGAATAGGTTTTAAATGTACATCTGTACATTGTAAATTGGTGCATTGTAAATTGGTACATGGGTATATTGTACATATGTAAATTGGCATGTTGACCTGCACAAATTTACGCCAAACATACATCCACGACTCACGACATATGCTTGGTCCACCGGCGATCCTACATGCAGCACACAGAGCCGCCGCAACCGGCTTGCTAGCTCGCTTGCTTCCATCGGGTCGACATTGAGAACAGCTCTGACCTAAATCTCTTAGCTCAACGCGAGCAGGCAGCAATAAGAGAAAGGCAAGGGGACTCAGCAAGCCAGCACACAAGACCGCCCTGATCTTATGAACACCACAAGACACTAGATGCCTGAGATTATGAAAGGACCAGCACTCGATGCAAAGCCAATGCTCAATGTGGCGATTCCTAGCGGCAGTAAAAGCACCAACCTTCTCCAGCAGTGATTCACGCACGCCTTTCAGGGGGTTGGTTCGTGGCGATCCGGCTGAAGCAGCAGCAGCAGCTGCTGCACTCTCCCCGGCTGCAGCAATCACTATCATTGTACTTCCGGCTCTTTGGTCCATCACCATCAGCTGAGCTCCCAGCTGAGATGCATCGGGTTTTGCAGCTGCTTCAACTGACAGAATGCTCTGACCCTGCAAGTAGACGCGATCAGCTCGTGAATCTCCGGATGGTGGGGGACAGTGAGCTTCCACGGCGACGTCTTGCCCTGGGTGCCCTCTCACCTTCTCCAGCATACATCCAGCCATGCCTCTAGTCGCATCGGCATGTGGCAGCCCAGACTGACCGACAGCAGCCACGGTGGTGGTGTCAGACTGAGCAGCAGCCATAACTACTGCCTCTATACTGGCTGGCCTGCCTGCTGCTGCATTCCGGTGTGCCGGCTGTGTTTCTGCCTCAGGCTTCGCGGCAGGAGCTGCTGCCAAAATGCAGTGTGCCTGCAATGAGACATGGCCTCTAAACCTAGCAAGCAAAGCAAACTCGATGGCAATAAAAATAGTCATTTGCACGAATCGATCTTACGACCTGTGCAGTAAAGCCCTAGCAAATGTTGAATCTTTAAATGACATAAACCCTTGCCAAACAAGTTGTACTGGGTCAAACGGATCAAAGAGTTTAAAGTAGCATCACGACAGCAGAATTATACTGTAAAATTTGGTCAGCGTGACTCCTATATACTAGCGCCAACTGGATATACTCAAGTGCAAAAGCATATACAACGTGCTTTAGATGCCGTTTGCTTAACAGCTGTCAGCCACCACAGGTTCACGGGCAGTGTAAGCCAACTTTTCTGCAATCTTGTTCGTTTACCAACCAAATCGACTCTCTGCACGTGTCACGAATAAGTGAGATCCACTCTGGTCCGCCTACTCATTTCCAGAATGAAAATCGTAAAAATGCCGTTTTAATTGTACTTTTAGTATAATAACATTCTGGCTTTACCCATCAAATTTCATGCGATTGCATATGCCTGTTGTCACAGAAATGGCCTCCAACGGCCTGACAATGCTGCCCGGAAAGGCGTATGTCTAATGACAGAGGTCAGACGACATTTTACGAATGAGTGCAAATATTTATTGAAAATAAAAGATGCACTAAATGAAGGTAAGATCTCGGTATCATTGACAATATTTCCTCTCACTGTACGAATTTTTGACAAATCCTTGTTCGGTGCCGATTTAGTAGCCCAGCCAGCAGCATAATGTGATCACGATAAAACGACTATGCAGCACTGCACATGTCTACAGTTCGGCTCATACAACAGTTGCTGGCATTGTCAGTAAAATTCTGGATGAGTAGATTGCGCTACAGCAGAAGAGACAATGCAGAAGCATAGTGGGCATACTTTGAAACGCCTTGCTGACATTCTCGAAAAACATCAACCTTTGTTATCCCAAATCATTCACAGCCCCATCCGGATGGCCATGCTGCAACGATGTTTAGTGGATAATAAGCACACCCAATGAATGTCAACCGATGAATCAGGACATAATTAAAGCTTACAGCATCCAAGCAGTCAGAGTCAAAAGCAGTCAAGTTTAAAGCAGTCAAGTTCATGAATCAAAACATGCTTCTACTTCACATCATGAAAGTCGTGGAAAAGACGTCTGCCTTGGGACCGAGCATTCTCATGGAGATCTACCGGCTAGTTCCATCTACTGCCTTAGCAAAACGTTGCTGAACTACAGGCAACCACATTTTGCCAGTGGTTCCGTCCATGCTGGATTTCATGCGGACATTGTGAACTAGAAAATCAGACACCTGCACCTGCACTTGTGATTTCTGAGCCTACGAGACAATGGCATCAAGAGCTTTTTGGCGGCTCCATCATTCTCTGACGTCCAAAATATGAAGCAATGTCAGTGCAAGTGAGACTTCAACCGACTCCTGTCTGGCCTGCCCTTGAGTTAAAGCATGGTAGACGCATTTCAGAGCCATAGCATGAGGAAGATGCATGTGAATCCATGCAAACCGTCACCCACATTAGGGCATGCTAAAGAAAGACCAAGACCCTATCACTTGCATCCCTATCGATTTAGGTATCAGCTGGACTGCACAACACGCTCATTTAGGTCCCACGCAAAGGGCCTGGTTTTTCAAAAAACTCACCATCTGGGCCAAGTATTTTCACTTCTGCATGTTGAACACAGTATCAGCAGTGTTTCTTTACCCAACCTTACCATCCAACAGGTAATCAACATACGTAAGAAAAACGCTGACTACAGCCATTAGCCCCAGTGCCTGTGAACCCAAATTGTGTGACAATCCACTCACTTGTAGTCGATTTGGTGGCAAAGTTGAAAATAGAATCACAGTTGCAAATAATATGCATAGCAAGTCCGACGGACTGACCTGAGAGTATGTCGTAGTGCTAATACGACACATGCTGAGATGGCTGCTCTAACTGAACTTGTACAAGTAGAAAACCAAAGATTAAAGCATGTATAAACTTCAGTAAAACTTAGTAACCTCGTTGATTATTGCCTATGTACTCCTAGGGACTAGCTATTGAGACGCTTAAAATCTTTTAAGGCAAACAATTTACGATATTTAGCTCAATACCTGCGTGACTTTCCTCAAGTAATCTAAATGCAAAACGCTTTCTTTTAAAGGTCATTCCAAGTCTAGTTTGCCGTCGATCATAGTGCTAGCACAGCATGTAATAAGCAGGAGAATATCAATGAAACTGTGCAAGTAAACCCGAAGATTTAAGCACGTCTAGATTTTAGAAAAACGTACTAGCCTTGTCGATCCGCACCTGGGTACTGGCCACACTTGCATTTTCGACAGCTTCCCCACACGGTGTAGAAGTACCCTTCAGTGATCAGTGCCCAATGCTCGTATGATCTGACCCTTGCAATCCCTGCCGCTGTTGGCATTGCTTCTCGAAAAGTGCAGCATTGACTATTTGTTCGTATTTTGCATGCACTAGCTGCACCTGAAAGGAAATGACACCGGTCATACCTGAGTGTACATATGAAATCCAATGGCTTCGCAGGCCTTTGGGGTTAACCTTTTGAGGCATCAAAAGTACAGAGATCAGCATAATTCTGAATTCCAAATTAACTGGTCGCAACAGCATCTGCAACGCTTGCCAATTCTGCATGTCAACTCGTTCACAGGTGGGGTCGCATAATCACGTAAGGTGATCGTAGTTTGGAGCAACTATCATGGTGCACACACTACTCAAGCCTAGACAGTGTAGGCTGCCCATTACCAACGGTGACAATTTTAATGAAAGGAACATCGACACTAAAAAGATAACCTTTAGGCCTGGCATGGTTGACATGCCGACTTGCTCAAGGTAATGGTTACCACGTAGAAAAGTGATGTATCAGAACGACATGCAGGCATAACAAAATAAACTGGAAACATTCTAACAAGCACGGAGTAATCGTTTGCAGGCAGATTTAAGGTTAATTCTAAAGTGCAGGCCAAAACTCAAATCTGTGTTATCATTTCTGATTTGCAGCCATGTTACTGTTAGAGTTCTGAGGCATTGCGATAATTTCAATCCAATCATAGTGATTCCAATCGAATAGGCATGATCTGTGATAAGACCTTGGCTTTCTTTATCGAGCGAACAGCTTGTAGAAACAAAATTGAAAGCTCAGGAGGCTCTGGGCTACGTTAAGATAACCAATAACTGCATGTGGGGTAGAGTATCACCCTATGTGCTCACCACAAGAATTAGTAGACCTCAAAAAAAGGCTTTGAGCTTTTGCCACCCATGACAGTCAATGCTACCACAAAGTTAAAAACCACAATACAAATATATCCAGCCACAAGCAAACGCTTCCACTTACTTTTTCATGGAAATCTGGTTGAGGACCAAGAACCTGCATAGCTGATGGAGGTTCCTCCATCTGCTTTGGCCAGGGCAGTGGTGCAGCAAGGATATCGGGCACATGCTCTAGGGCAAAACTGCCATGCCACCTGTTAATCTGACCACCTTCAGGAAGGACGAAAGGCTGAGGCAGTTTGGACAGAAAAACCTGTTAAGAGAGTGTATACAATTTAGCATTATTCTATATTCAGTGTATACCAGTATATGCGATGTCTGAACGCATATAAAAAGCAAAGATGACAGCATCCAGATCTGCATGCTAATGCTTGATAGATACAAATAACTGCTGCAAACGACAACCCTTCGCCTACACAGTCATCACCTTAGGTGGGTTATCCGTCTGATTCCTGTACCTGCATGCACATTGCAGCATACAGCTGCTATACTGTTACTATACTATTAGACTTGACCTCTCTATGATGGCTTTGTACGACCTAAAGTAGTCCATGCGAACATCCAATAAATAGTCAGTACTGATTTTGAGTATGGTTTCGGCGCTCGATTCTTCCCGGTTCCACCTAGTTTATCGTTATGAAAAAAATCCAAGAGAATCTAGGTATACGTCTTCATTGTGTCTAGTAGGCCAAAGTTTCCACTCAGAACATCGGCTATGACCCTCGGTCCCGACGTCATGGGTTTACATTTTTTAGTGGGCGATATTTTATCGTGGCTAAAAATCAGTGGTGATGGCCTTAAAACTCTTTTGTCGCTAAACAAATGATTCTGCTAAAACCAGCTAGCATTTTTTACGAATTCCACAAAGTGAGGGCAGGTCGAAGGGAACTGAAGCAGCACAGAAGAGGACTTTTTGTGACATAAATATCACTAGTCCATGAATTTTGTAATTCACAAACCGAAGGAGGCCTAATACCACCTAATACCACTAATACCACTAACACCATGAGTACATAAGATCAATATAGTGTCAAATTTACAGAATTTAGTGATAATGGATGCTGACAGCATGCAACCGTGGGTGAATGTACCGACGAGAAAGCGAACTTTTTTTCGAGAGATCCTGTGCACAAGATAACAGGTGCAAGTACAATCTTTGGCACACGGGATGTAAAATGGGGTATCAAAATGAATGTCAAAATCACTCAGCATAAGACAGGAAAGAATTGTGGAACGAAGAAGGAACATAGAATCGGGAAAATCCCAACAATTGCAAGTATTGTTACATGGAGGGGTAGTAGATAGCCACCATTATTGGAAGCTTGCGAGTAAAATAGAAGCGAAAGGCTGCTTAGCAGGGAGCCATATTGAGCTATTGAAACTGCTCGATATCGAGTGGCAACCCAGTGACTGGGGATAGTCTACTGCCAATTTTTATTAGCTGTTGGGTTAGATACAGGCATGATACTCGTAGGATACCCATACACTATTACGAACGCCTAACACATGTTCGTGTCCACAAAGGTCTGTGCAACGTTCCCACCTAGGATGTCACCCAAAGTATACCGTGAAGCACCAACATGCCAGTTTTCACGGCAGCAAGTGATACTCAAAGAACATATCTGTAAGGCCAGGCAATAGCCACCATCACCAACACATTTCCTTCCTCAGAAAAGAACACCAAGCAAGGCAGACATCATGATGCATCCTTCACTAAACTGAACCGGTTTTGGCTGCAAAGAAAATGAGAGTAGAATAGAGTGTAATCCAAAGAAATTACTGCGGTGCATTCGAAAGGAGAAAGGAAGCATTTGGTTACGTGGATGATTGCAGACGACCCTTTTGTGCAAAGTGTAAGTTTCACCTAAAAACAAAGGTTTTAACTACAGATTAAGAAGCGATTTTGCCGATGAAAAATCAGAGTTTTAAAGACTATTTGAGCAATCTATTAAAAGCATTCGGCAGAGTCACATCAGGATTCCTTCGCCATCGACAAAGCAGCACCTGGTCAGCTTTATGGAGTGAGCATAAGACTGCTACTAGAAAACATTCATATACTTCTCAATAACAAAAGCCACGGAGATAGTATCAGTAGAAAACATTGCTTGGTTGTATCAAATTCTGATCAACAGCAACCAAAGTACAGAATGAGCCCAATCACCAAAAACTGATGACACGATTGCGTCAAAAGCATTTTCTCAAATGTATCATATTCAAATTTAAACAAGAGTCACAAAGATGCACCAAGAATTGGTGCGTGCACTGAGGATGGAAACATACCAACCGTGGGTGGCACATGCTGACATAAGGACTTAGGTTCCATGATCTTACTAGCAAGTGTGGTTTAGCATACATTTATGACATAGAACACAACACTTGCTACGAATGATTTCAATTTATAACCAACATGATAGAGACAGCAACATATGGCCAACCTAAGAACAGAAAAAGTTGCCAGAATAAGCATGCCATGAAAGAAAAACTTTACCATGTGCCACTGAGCATGTGCAAAGACTTTGCTACATTAAGCACGGGCAATCTATTTAGTAGCATAGCATATGGCTAGCAAATCAAAACGTGTATAATTAACCTCATGGTGCTGCTTTACGATTTCAATAAGGTTGGCTGTAAACTGCTGCTTTCGAGACGCCCTCAACGTGATCAACTGCTTTCCAGAAGCTGCATCGAAGTTAGGTTCGATCGTCATGTCGCTTGCATGTCGACCGTACGCAGCAGGAAGCTTCTCAAATCGGACATTGTAAGCAGAAGGAAACACGGTCACAATCTGACCAAGCATTTCCCTTGAAAAGGTTCTGCAAAGAGCGTAGCATGTGAGCTATAAGAGGACCACAAAATGTGGCATAGATGTGGACTCTTCCGACGCAGCAAAACCATTCTATGAAAAATACACACCCAAAATTGGCATTATGATAAACGAGTTAATGGCCAAAACAGCCATAAAATGTTGCTTTTGTCAAGATATTGGAACCGACAAGAATCCTCTCGTTTGTTTAATAAGTTTTGCAGAGGTTTCTTCAGACACCCGACCAGTGAAAGTGAAACACAGTTCAGAACGTGAAGAGGGCATTCCATATCTTCAATAGTCGAATCTCTACTGTACTACTATGTAAAACCACATCCACGCAAAAAGGGCTACTTAATACGGATGGACATAGGATAGCATAACCATCGGAGGTTCAGTTTTGACTGCACTGATATTGATTTCGAGAAGTAATGGGCAATGCAGCAGAAAGTAAAGAAGTGGTATTTTGCCTTTACATAAAAGGAAATTACTAAGTGATTGAAACCAAGTCAGTGCAGAGTCAAGATACACAGATTGCTACATTCGCCATCTACACAAATCTAGGGTAGAAATCTAACAACTGCAGCTACTGAGTATATTAGCTGTCAGCATTTTTCTCTTCAAACATCTGCACAGCAGCGAACCGATCATGTCAATCAGACATGCAAGACGCAATTACATGACTAAAGGTGTACAAAAATCGCACGGTTTCATTAACGATCTGTTTAAGGTTATCTTCAGTAGACTCGGCTACTTCGATTCACATTCAGTCACCCCTATCAGCCCAGATTAACCCCCACCCTTTCAGCAACCTCACACCGACTGTTTCCATGAAGCCATCAAATTAGTTAAGATATTTTAGCTGGATTTCCAAATTAAATAATACAATTGTTTGGAAGAGAGACAATAATAAAAAGACTCACATTAATCTGAAATGAACTGCAAAATATTTGGCCTTTGAGCTATGCTCACGGTCGAAGACTGTGCTGGATGCTTAGGTATCTATGGAGGCACCCAAAGGGGGGCGTGCTGGCAGACTGCTAGCCGACACAACACCTAGAGTGACCCTGCGATTGGCTGCTTCCTTCGCCACGATTGTGAAACCACACGAACAAGTCTTTGCTATGATACTGCTGTTAATTTCCCCTCCACTCGCATTTCTTAAGCAGTACCACAAAATAAAAAAAATACTGTCCTAGTCACAATGGCAGTCAAATAAGCATTAAAAAAGGCTATTATCGACTTTTACTGGAATGAAGAGGCCCCTATGTTCACGATATGTACAATTTGAGCTTCCTAATATGATCAAATTTGAACTTCCTTATATGAGCCAGCACTGTTTAGGACATCAGATAAGCTAGCACGAGGAAGACTTGCTCGGTGAAATTCACTGCAGCTGATGCACGCCCTTTCCGAAGAGAACAAAGCTGACCAGACTGCTTCCTTTGACAGGATCGTTTACACATTTTTGAAAAGCAATCAGCCCCTTAGGGTTAGCTTCGGTTTGTATCCAAGTAAGTTTCACTCGGATTTTTACGGCTGAACAAGCGAGGTGCTGGGAAGCTTAAGTAAATGCTAACCTGGATGCCATTTGTTCAACACCTTTCTTTAACTTTTCAAAGGTGCACAGCTCCTGACGTCCTTTCATCTGAGTGACTAACCATTCGCAGAAACCAAAAATCCTTTCGAGTTCACGGTATTTGCAGGGCAAAGAAACACTGCTCTCTGCCGAGCAGGCATAGGCAGAAACAGGCTGACGGCAAACTTGGTGCTGCTTCCACGGCTCTTCCGAGCATACTTCTGCAGTAACGCTTCAACGAGAGATCAAGAAAAGGCTGCTCGAGCATCCAGTGCAACCCATGAGTCGATGGTGACCAGATTCTGCATATCAGAAACGTCACATAGTGAGGCTAAAATCTTACTTCGAAATTAGTGCAAAGCATCTATACAATCACAACCTCAGCACCATGTATCCAATAGTTCTATGCTAATAATACAAGAGTTCAAATATTACAACAATGCCCCTGAATTGAGCCAATTTATCGTCTTTTTCCACCATTAACCTTCGTCAAACTGCGATACTTCATATTCTGCCCAATCAGCAGCATTATTCAATTGCATTTCCCTTTGCAGCAAATGTAAAGTGGCCAGGAAGAGATTGAGTTCTCTGAGGGCGCTTTATCAAGTGCATTATTATTATTATTATGATTCAGTTAAGACTGGGTGCTTATGTAGCCACCAGGTAACTGTGCAACCAATCGTCTGCTGTCAGACAAAGGCCAATGATAATAATATTAATAATACATTTGTACCGCCCTGCTGGCTTTGGCTGAATTTTAGCGCGAACAAGAGCTGTTCGGCGGCGGGCTAGAGCCCCTTTGTCCCGGAGCAGAGAGGAGCGTCAGTGCGGTTAGAGAGGAAGCGCTTAGGAGCAGGCCAGGAAGCTCTGAGACCGGCGGTGGCGATTCGGCCTTTAGAATTGGTCCGATACCCGCGGAAGCTGCTGATAGATGTTGGCTGGCCTGTCAACCCCCGCCTTCCCTCTTTCCAAGAAAGAATCTTCTGGAACCCATTCGCCAATCAAGCTGGACGGAGGTGCCCTTCCAGTGGCCTGGGGACGGTAGGAATTCCTGTCTGTAATGGGCCAAGGCGTCCGGGCCCAATACCACTAAGCTCTTGCCCATTGTTTCAGCTAGGTATTTAAGAGTCGAGCGACGCTCGCTCTTGGCCTCGTGTCTTTTTGTCTTTGGTCCGGCTTCGACGCCGTCGCACTCGTTTCTCTGAAAGCGAGGGAGGAGGGCGGGCTGTTCGCCAGCGATTGACGGAACAGGACGAGACAGCGCGCTAGGAGGATTCCGTGGACTCCACCGAATACGGTCGTATCGCGCCCGAGCTGGCATTTTGTGTTTCTTTCGTGTTTGTGTGTGCGCGCTAGCACGTGGTCTCGGTATAGGGAGTTGCCGGCGCGAGCTAGGCGTAGTTGGCGTGTGTGTGGAGCTCTCTAGTTCACCGGGTAGGGTTTAGGCTCCGGGTCGCGCTTCAGTGTGGAGAAGTATTTCCTCCGCAGGAGTGCTTGAGTTGGCGTGTGTGGAGTATTCCGGTCGCACTGGTGGAAACCGAGTTCTAGTTCACCGGGTAGGGTTTAGACTCCGGTTCACACTTCAGTGTGGAGAAGTACTCCCTCCGCTCGAGTGTTTAAGTTGGCGTGTTTGGGGTATTCCCTCGGCACAGGTGGGAACGGATTCCTAGTTCACCGGTTAGGGTTTAGGGTCCGGGTCGCGCTTAGTGTGGAGGAGTATTCCCTCCTCAAGAGTGTTGGTGTAGCTGAGAACGTGCGAGGAGTGTGGAGATAAAGCTGAACTAGACGCACAGCGACTTTGTGCGCTTGCGAATAAAGTTCAGTAAAATCCCCAATTTCTGTGTCTTGCTTTCCAATTCACACCGCGGACTCGCGACCCGTTTAGGTAACGGTAAGCAGGTCAGCGCCAGAAACGCTCGTTTCGTGGCGGCCAGCTTATTGCGCGTAGGCGCCGCGCACCGAACAGCATTAGGCGATAGGCTACGCTGCTAGGTAAGCGGCAGGTCAAGCTTACCCCGCTGAGCCTTAGGCGTTACACATTTGACATAGTACCCTCAAAAAACTCTTTCTAGGCACTTTACATTTGAAGTAAAGTAAGCATGATCAAATAGTTAGGTTAGTATACTCAGTGACAACAAGAATGACATGGTTAGGGTCGACATGCCTAGGGTCAGCATGCAAATATGGTAAGCAGCATGCAAATGTGGTTAGTGGCTGCCTCCTGTGTCAGCATTCATAAGCACATAAAAGGCGATTCACATGACCCACTAAACGCTATGAATAAATAGATGCATTTTATTTTTTTAAACGTGATCAAGTCCGGGGCTGTCGTGATGCAAGTCGCAACTAAGTTCCAGGCTTTGGGATAATGACATGGTCTCCAGAGGATTTAAGGTTAATGCAAGGTATAGGTAAACAATTACATTCCGGAAAGCTGGCGGTACGATTCTTAACCAGGTGGGTAAGTAGATCTGATCGGTAGGCTGGGGCCACCGAATAAAGGGACCTTAAAGAGAGCGACAGAACCTAGAATTCGAGGCGTTTCTTGACTGGGATGCCAATGCAGGTCGGTGAGAAGTGATGCGACGCCAACTTAGTTGTGGTATCCATGCCTAAACATGCTTGAATTGTAGAGTCATATAAGCTTATAGTAGGCAGACTGTGGAGCTGATGCGGTCGTCTACTGAAAGGTCACTTCGGCACTTGGCACCTAGATTTCCTGCCGATTCAACAGGAGAAATGACTGAAGAGTTGATTTTGAGCGTTCGCCTTCCCAGTTTCAGAATCACACTTGGTTTGCCGATAACTAGTAAGTTAGTTTTATCCTCATGCAATATAAGACACTTTGCTGCCATCTATGTACAGATGTCATCGATATATGCAGCAAGGGAGTTGAGAGAATTAGAGGTGCTGGAGCACAGAGAGATCAAAGCAAACCCACAACTGAGTGTCACCTGCATATAAGTGAAAGCCCAGATTGTGCCTAGCAATTACATCGCCTAGAGGGAGACTATAAACTGTGAAAAGAACCGGACCAAGCACAGAGCCCTGAGTTACCCCATATTTCAGAGGTTACTTGGATGATCGTTGTCCGTTTACATCAATACTCTGGAGTGTCTCACTGAGATAGGACCTGAACCACTGCAGTGCATTGCCAGTGATGCCCAGGCGAGTAGAGAGGCTTTTGGTAATTAAAAAGTACTCAAAAAGATCTTTTATTAATCGATAGTAGTGCACGTAATGTATCTCCATCTGTAACTCCACAAAGGCGTAAAGACTATGTGGATGCTACGCAGGGAAGTTTTGTATAGCCCACTCACAGCCTAAGCGGCTTTTGATATACACTCAGTAGGCAACGGACTGCGTCTCAAGCGAAAAAAGGAAAGTGGGAAGCATAGCAGAGTAATGAGATCAGTTGAGATAGTAGGAAAAGTTGAAGAATAACCGAGCAAAACACGAACCAGTCACGGGTAATCACCAACAGCTACTTTAAGCTAAGGACCAATGACAAACTCCATGCAGCTTCAAAAGCAAATTCGCCATTTCAAAATCTATTGTGGTTTTGCAAGAGTCAACTACCAACATTCCGGCAGCTGAGACGGCTAAATCTAACGACAGGGATTGTCACATGCGAACTCCAAACGCTCACATAATCCGAAATATAACATGAAGAAATACCTTGAGGTCGAAGTTGGCTGCAGCAAGCAACTCCGAGTCTTCAGTTGTGGCTTAGGGTTACTATCCACATGCCCGTTACCATGTGAGACAGGTGATGATGGTGGTGCCGTCACGAGAGAGCCATGAACAAACCCGGTCTTACCGTTAATCTGTTGCTTTAAACAAAAGGCCTTTCGCTACTACGAAATGCACATACAGTGGCTGCAAATGGGAGCTGGTGCTCGTGATGGTCGTCTTACCTCATTGGCTAATGCCCTCGATCAAGTTTGGATAGGAACAAGCACCTGGCTGATCGTTAAATCGGTTGCAATTGTTGATCGTTGAATTGTCGGCTGGGCACTTGAAGGCTCTAATTCTTTAGCTTTTGCAAGAGTCTTGAGAGCGTTCGGCTGACTTGACGGAACAGCTTTCCCTCCTTTTCGTGCGGATGTCCTTAGCCCGGCCTTTGATGATGGTAATGCAGCCTCTCCACGCCTCGCCGTCCTTCGACTGGCTGACTGACCGAGAGTTGCTTCTTGGCCGGAGCAGGCATTGACTGGGCTTGCAGTGAGCTTGCCGGAAAATTCAACCGACCCAGCTACCTTGGCGATCGACCACGTCTCACATTCGTCCTATTTATAGTGACCAGGTAAAAAAAGGAGAGCAACATGTTAGGCCCCGTGTGCAAGTGTCGGCTACTGCATTAGAGCAGCATTTTATGCTTGTGTGCCAACAACCGGCAGCAGAGAGGGAGAAATTTGCGAATACAGGCACTCACCGAGTTTAGTGCATCACACTTGCAGCGCTTTTCCGGTCGACTGGGAGTTCGCTTCCTCGCCGGGAAATACTCCATCAAAGAGGACTGAGCCATAAATCCACCCTTAAAAACGGTGTTGTCCCGTGAAAACGTCAAGCTTCCAGTATTCCTAGTGGCAAAGCGGTATATTGTACCTTACCTCCTGATTGTTATCTCACTACTTGTGTGCTAGCAAGCGCTCGTACACGCGATCTCTCTATACCTCTTTCTCTCTATATCCCCAATATGCCAAACTGCAGCTAAATTGCATAGCATTAAGATTTAATTAACTTTCTAAAATAGTTCGCCAGCTATTTAATCTTTTTATTTCACTCTCGTTTGAATGTCTACTGATCCAACCCGTCCAGCAAACTGTTCGTAGTCTTAATTTAGCACCAAGCCGTAATTTTGTACTACGAACCGAAATTTCGCATCATACCAAGTGGGGCTATTTCTTCTGCCGGATGTTGTCACTATTTCTAATCCTACCTTCACATGAATCTGCCAGCCAAAATGTAAGCTGCTGTTACGACCGCTCGACACTCCTACTATTTCGGGCAGTGGCACGATGCGTGCCACGTGCTAAGACCATAAGCTGGTGACATGCCAACGATAATGCTGCAGCTATCAATATTACACACACTTCGCTAGCAACACGATTGCAATACGTTGGGTCCGCCGACTTCCCAGTAAAGGCCATCTTGCGGCCGAGAATAACAAACTTACTTTTGGGGACGCTCAGTAACTGATCAGCTCTGGCGGTCGCCGCTCAGACCCGGCTCCCAATTCTATAATAAACTGCGTCTGTTTATGTCGTCTTTTGCTGTGCGCTATTGCTTGCATAAATCTAACAACCGGAATAGAATTCCATCGCTAACAATGGGCTATATACTTAGGCTGATACGACCGGCCACTTCCGACTGACACGTTCACTGTCTCATCGAACCTCAAGCCCAGCGCTTTGACTTACCGACCTGCAACCCTCAGCTCCAAGATAGCAACTTCGGCGTCAGGCACTCGTATTTCATTACTAAATACATAGCACCACGTCATAAGTCAAACAATAATCTCGTTCGTCCATAACTGTACATAGCGCTGCCCATAAGCCTCGGCTTAGTACTGCTATTTCATATGCGGCTCGATTCTTATTCAGCTGCTAAGCTTATTGTTTGTAATCCAGCTTAAATTGTCAAGCTCAACGTCCAAAACTGCGGGCATTGCACTTGTACCCAGGCTGGGTTCGGTTGGTTGGGACCAGGCGGCTGTAATGAGGGTCACCGGCAGGCCGGGGTAGGACCTATGCATTGCCGGATGTGTGGTGACAAGAGGTCACCGGGGCTCTTGGGTAAGGGAAGTTGGCCAAGTAAGTCGTGGTGTTGGACGCTCCCGGTGTCGCCGAGTTACGCACCTGGATTCATGCAGACATGCTCCGGCGATGCTGCCACGCACGCTAGGGAACGAGTACCCAAGGCCCGAGCGGAGCTGGATAGCTCACTCGTTGAGACTTGTATATTCCGCGTTTCCCGTGTATCGTGTTCGTGATCCCCCTCGTGTGTTGGCGTCTTTCGGTAGAAGCTTACGACTGTGGTAGTTGTCGGCTCGGATTAGTCAAGCAGTTACTCAGCCAACCGGGTTTTGGACGGCGTACGCTCGTACTGTTGGACTCGGAGTCGGTACAACGACAGAACTGCAGAAGCCGACTGACCCCAACTAACAAGTTTGTTCGCGCTTGCTGCGTCGTCTTGCGCTCCCATAGTGTACTACTATGTATAGGACCCTTCCTGTAGACTTGTTTAGTTCCCCTGTTGTTGTTGGTGCATGCGTTATTACAAAGAGGTTTACCCTGACGGCCGCTCGTCTTACCCTAGCTCGGCGGCATGACGAGCGGCATCGTGGCCGGAGTATGGCAGGGTTTGGCTGGAACTAGCGTTTGACCCCTGGAACTCGGCTAAACACTCTTGGTTCGCCCTGTTGCAGAAAAGCTAGAGCCAGGGCAACTTGCGTGGTCATACGGTAGAGGAAAGGCTTCACTTTCCGTCATGGTGATTAGTTCCTCACTGGTTTTTATCTCCACTCTTCTTGGAAAGACTGGATTTTTTCTCAATTTTTGCGGAACTTTTTTACATCGCCGTTAATGTGAGTTCTCTCTCGGATAGTCTTTGGCTTACTGCACGCACAAAGCTTGCTAGGAATACATTGAGTAGTCTTGACGAAGCACCCAGAAAAGCAGGGCTGGCCGTCTATCTAATGGCATATGAGAACTACCGTTCGTTCATCCAAGCTAAGGTCAGCTCTCAGCTGTCTAAGTCATTGAGTTGGCATGGAGAGCATGAAAATCGGCTCCCCCTCATCTCAATGATCGCAGCTTCAACTCCGGCTTTTCTAATTTCCCCTCTGCTCTTTGAGCCAGGTATAGTGGGTTTTTCATTTTAGGCGACTTCAATATCCTTCTCGATAACCTATCAGATTTGATTCGCTCAAAAAGGATTCAATTGTGTTTTGTGTATTCGCCTGGGTGCTCGACTTTAGAGCCATAAGCCCTATGAAAGGTAACACCCACACAATCATCTAAAGAATTATACTCTATTCAAAATTGTAACATGTCGACCGATATCATAACCCTTTCCGATTCATTAGATGATACGTCGATTTCATTTAGCTTACATTTTTCTGTTTTGGCATAGCCAATTCTGTGTAGGGCCAATCTTGTGTCCTCGGCCCTTTAAATTGACCCTGGCACCAACCTATTCATTTTGATGCAACGCTATACCGCGACGCTGCCAACATTCTAGATGAGTTTGAATCTGCGAGTTAAGGAAAATTCTATCTCTGCCACCACATGTTTTCATTTACGACTGATGCGTATTTTAAATAAAGTAAGAACTACTAAACGAAGATACTAAAGGATGTTATAAAAGTGAAAGCTCACTGGCCACTACTTTTTTAGGATTATTTCACATCGTACCAATTGATTTAAGCTAAGACTAAATCCGAATTCATAAAGAAAGTATACGTTTCAACAACCCTACACAATTGTACGTTCATTTTATTAGGTTACAGATTTAAATTTACTTTTTCTTGATTGCAAAGGTTTTTCAATCCTCAATTAATGAAATAGATATGTATGTTCAGTAGGTTTTCAAATAAACTTTGCGTATGTGGTGGGGATTATGATATCCATATTTTGTTCATAAATATAGCTCGCCTTGAACCACTACCCAAATTTGTGAGTCTTAAGCGGACATAATGAAGTAGCGAGTATAACTGAGCTGTATCAATTAAAGTGAACGAAGGAAGATGTGTTCAACTAACCTTTTAATTTGTTGTTTTATGGAGTAAGAGAATGGCGAGTAGTCAAATGTGACTAGCAAGGTACCCAGAGGTAGCTAGCTCTCAGTATATGTACATTCCTGTGTGGGAACAGTTTGTCAAGACAAAGAAGAAATTCCTCTGCGAAAATGCCTGCCCAGTTTGCGACATCTAAAAAGCATATTTGAGGATTGCCTGTCTTGAATCAAAACATTCCCCGGCCAAATCAGTTCACATGCGAACACTCAATATAAATTATTAAGGTACGGTAGACAATTTATGCTCGCTTGATGTAACTTCTTGCACAATATTACACAATAATAATAAAAACAATAATACACTTAACAAAACACCCGCTGATAACTCAATCTGTTTCCAGGCCTTTTACATGTGATGCTAAGGAAACACCGTGGAATGGTTTGTGGTAGCAAGCTCAATAAACAACATGAATATCAAAATAAATCTAACGTATGAACTGCGGTAGAGTATCTTTTCTGGCTCGTAATCCGAATTTTATCTCCCAACTCAAAGAAAAAAATCGGCCGAGAGACAGCTCGTATCTCAAAATACTCGTACGTCATGACGCTCATAAGCTGATGCACTGCTGTTTGTATTAGAAGTGTACGTGGGAGAAAAGTGAGTTCTATTATAATTTTTTGAATACAGTCTTGGTATCCTGTTAAAGAAATACTTTTCACTAGGTGTGTACATTGGTTCCAAAGACAAGTCTTTCAATTTCGTTAATGCAATATTGCCACAATTTGAATTCACTTAAGCGAGGGCAACACAGCCAAGCTATTCTTTGCATCACGTGTAAGCCAGACTAGACCTCTCTAAATTGCCACTTTTAGTCCTTCCTTCCCATGCAGAAACACGCCTAAAGTTTGTAAAAACTCGGCAGCTAGACTTATCTGTTGCTAAATAAACGAATGAATGCTACGCGCTGCGTATTTTGTGCTGAGAGGCGCAGCCATGCAGGGCTCGCGAGCGAGATGGCAGCGCGACGAAGAACGAAACCCCCACGAGCGAGTTGAGGTGTCGTTAACGGCGGCTGTATTGCATTATATTCAGGCGATGCAAGCGTGCGAGCGTACAAACGAATGTAGTGGCCGTCACGGAAGCAGCTCCGAAACGTGCCAGTAGAGAAAAGAAGGGAGAAATGCAGAAAGAGAGGGGATGGCATCGTGCAGACGGTTATACAAGCAGAATAGATCTTCGGGACTATCCGGTCGTACGACCACAGCTGACCCGTTCCAATTAAGTCCAGCTAAGTTAGCCGATACTGTCCAACTGCATTGCCTGATGAGGTGGTACTCAGCACGGTGTGATTTGACCTGGGTCGGAACAGCACTGATGGCGTAGCAACGCCAACAGCACTTTGTGGGCAGGAAGAACGAATCCCCTGGCGCCAAGGCCTATGGGGCGTTAAAAACACAATCTAGTGTGCATTTTATTCAAAAGCTTTTTCATGCGAGAATGAAAATCTTAATTTCAAGCAAGTCTTTGTTTCAATTGACTCTTCTACGGCTCGCATACGTATTTAAGCATGTTTGCAAACTTAGTCGAAGCTTTAGCTTGACACATCTGCGGCACAGATGCAAGGACACGAAAACAGTGACGGGTCTTTAACCACCGTGTATTCGGCAGGCGCTTGGCAGAGCAACAAGCACACCACCGTTCACCCCTCCGTCAGCGTTCCAGCTGACCGCCCATCCGCTTGAACCATCCTGCCAGCTACAGGCGGGCTGCATCGCTTCGAGGCCGGCCCCGCCTTCCTGCTACCCAGCGTCAGGGGAAAGCCAGCGTGCGGTGACTGAGCACCAACATACTATTAGACCACACAAACGAGGCTGACTGGGTGTGCTACGACAATGCAGAAGACGTGTCTGGCCAATTGGCTGATGTCCAAAAGAAGATACTGTCCAGAAATGAGAAGGCAATTTTTGTAAACTGTATTTACCACAGCTTGAAGTTCAAGCTAGGAGTTCAAGCTGCAAGTGAGGATTCCGTTGTCATAGCTTTTTTGGAATAGTACAGAGCACCTACTTATTCTTTACGGACAAAGACCGTAGGGAGCCGTAGTGGGAATAGTCTAGCACCCGTGAACTCGGCCACATTTTGGCTGCTCGTGCAGTGACGAACATTTTTAGCAACCTAATGTTATGCGTGCGTGACTTTTGTTTTGAATGTGTGCACAGGGATGGTGGTTTTGGTCGGTATTTTGAAAATGCTTCCGGTAGCTGTCATTACCTCGTGGTGCTGACGTCAACGAGTCAGATGAGTAGGCTAGGTCACTCGGTTGGGCGTTCCTTATTGGTGGCAGGCCGGGGTCATTAATTTTCAGCTGTGGCTATGACAGCAGCAGAGCAGCTAGGTATAGTCGTTCAAGTACGTGCCAGGGAGAAGAACTGCAATTTTTAAGCGTGCTTGCCTTGGCTGTCTTGAGTCGAAATAACACGATTGTTATAAGTTGTAGCTAACGGCGGTGTTGACGGGCTCGGGAAAATTAACTGCTGAAAGCCAGCCTGGCATGTTCTGAAGGCCACTTGCCTTCGCCACTGAACGCGACCTGTGCGAATGCAGCTTGGAATATCCTGGTGGAGGCTACTGGTTTTCATCGAATTACTTCCACACATTACATGCATCATCGCAATTGAATGACCAAGCCAAGGATTTGACGCCAGAGAGAGGGCACTAACTAAACAGTACGGCACCCGGAGAAGCAACATACGTCTTCCCTGAACAGGATTTTCTGCGAGAACTTTGTAGACTATTGATACTTGTATAGAGCAGCCTGGTGAGTTTAGTAAGCCCAACTTGTGTAAACTCGAATTTTGTAACCGCGACATTTTGCAACCGCGTTTAAGATACGACTTGTTCGGCAGCTTCTACTAAGCATGTTAAAGCCTCTGTTATGGTTGCATGGCTCGTTCTGAGGTAGAGCTACGAGGACGTGTCTCCCCAGGAGGCTGACATATATACCTAGGCTAGGATCGGTTGGCTGAGCCCAGACCGGACGGCTGTAATGCGGGTAGGTTTCACCGGCTAGGCCGGGGTTGGACCTACGGCATGGCCGGATGTATGGTGACGAGAGGTCGCCGGGGCTCTTGGGTAAGAGTAGTTGGCCAAGTACGTTATGGTGCTGGAGGCTCTCGGTCTCGCCAAGTAATGCACCTGGATGGTTGCAGGAATGCTCTGGCGAGGTGGCCACTCACGCAAGGCAACGAGTGCCTGAGGAACGATTGGAGCTGGATAGCACGCTCGTTGTTGTGACTTGTATATTCCGCGTTCCCCATGTATCCTATTCGTGCCCGCCCCCATGAGTTGGCGTCTTTCGGCGGAAGCTCTCGGCAGTGGTAGACGTCGACTCCGACTTGGCAAGCAGCTACTCAGCTAGCCGATTCTTGTATAGCGTACGTTTGCACTGTTGCAATGGAGTCGGTACAGAGCAGGACTGAGAAAGCCGACTGAGCAGCAAACATGTTTGTTCGCGCTTGCTTCGTCGTCTTTCGTCCCTGCAGTTTACCTAGTATAGGACCTTCCCAGTAGGCTTATTTACTTCCTGCTATTGCTGGTGCATGCAATATTATAAAGAGGTCTTACATAACGGCCGCTCGTCTTATCCCAGCTCAGCGGCATGGTGAGCGGCAGCCTGGCCATTGTATGGCGGGAAATAGCCTCTGACCACTAGAACACCGTACACACGCAAAAAAGAGAGAGTGGGAAGCATTCCAGAGTCAAGAGAGCAGTTGAGGTAGTGAGTAGCCTAGAAGTTGCACCTCAGGACCGCTGAAAAGGATTAGCCATAGTCGGCAGCAGTAGAGTAATTGTCGCTGTGCAAGAATTGTATAAACAAATCCCACAGTCGAGGACCTGAAGAGCTAAAGCTTCTCTTGCCAATAGTCTTTAAGAGGAGAAATGGGACTGCTAATTTATTGTCCGTACGGGACCTACTGGTGCGAAGAGGCTGAAACTGGTGCAGCAGTTCAGCTAGGAACGAAGGAGCCAAGCCGTGGCAGGCCTTGTGGGTCAGCATAAGAACTGTGCACTTTATCCGTCGTTCAACCGGCAGCCATTGTAGCTCTTTTAGCAAAGGAGACATGTGTTCAGGCCTCTGGACCTTAAAGACTAGCCTTGCAGCCATATTCCTAGCCAGACGCATTGGCCTAATAGCTTTCTTTGGTAGCCCAGCCAAAAGGGAACTACAATAATCAAGCTAAGACAGAACTAAGGAGCCAGTTTAATTTTTACAAGCCGCTGTGGACGACAGCTCCTAAATCTTGGAAAGCGATTGCACGTTATGGCTATCTGAAGGAGCAGTCTTCTAAATAAGGCTTTTAAAAATGAGGCAGCAGTAAAAAGTGACACCTAAATTTGGAGAACCTTTTTGTAGTTCGTATGAACGTATGTATGTATGTATTGTATGCCGGCTCCTGACTTGTGACCGTAAGGTCAAGGGAGCGTGTAGTTCGTATGTATGTATCGTATGCAGGCTCCTCTGATAAGCTACTGGTGAGCTGTTAAAAGCACCACCGAGAGGGGCCGGTGCACAGCTGTGGTCCGCCTGTGATGTGGTATGGACGCAGGCCGGTAAGCAGCTGGTGGCCAAATGGTGGATTCACCATCAGGGTCGGCCAGTGCACTTCTGTGGTCCGCCTTTCATGTGCCATGGACCAGCTGGTGGCCAGATGGTGGATTCACCATCAGGGTCGACCGGTGCACAGTTGTGGTCGACGAGTCGTCGGAGTCGACCAGGGGAGAGGAGTTGTGTGAGGGCAGGGGCTGAGGGAAGCCGTGCGGTCTTGGGCTCCATGTGTTGGGAAAAAACTGTCGGTGTTGGGCATCGGCTGGCTCTCTGCTGTGCAACCAAACTACAAGCTTTTTCTCGGCAGGAGTGACTGTGTGGTCCGTATAAAGATGAGTCTGAAAGTACAACTGATGGAAGGAAAAATTTCGCAATTCGACGGCAGCGGAGACTTCGCTGAATGGCTAAATCGGTTCAAAAATTGGCCAAGATGCAAGGGGTTGATGAATTGCAAAATTTCCTGCCGCTATTCCTTACACGTGTGGCATACGCCGTATACGATGGCGTCCCCGAGGCGGCTAAGGAAGACTACGCCACGGTAAGAAAAGCGCTGCTGGCAGCATTCTCGCCGAATCGCTTCGATGCCTACGAGGAATTCGCCTCGCGTCGCCTTGCTGAAGGTGAAAATGTGGATGGCTTTTGTGCGGATTTGAATCGGTTGGCTAGGCTGGTGGTCGGTGATTTTATCAAATGCACCTTCGTTGCTGGGCTGCTGGAGGCCGCAAAGAGGCACCTCCAAGCCTCATGCAACCTCACGGAAATGCCTACGGATGTTCTTGTCGAGAAGGCTCGGGTCATAGTGAAGGCAAGCGTCAGCATTCCGAAGGCGGCAGAAAGTTGCTCCGCATCCGGTTCTCGTTCGGGATGGCCTCCCCAGGCACCGAATAACAGAGATGTTGTGTGTCTCCTATGCAAGGCGATCGGGCACTTACGCCGTGATTGTCCTTCTAAAGCGGCGCGCCGTGGTCGCGGGAGGCACTGTCACGTCTGTGGGAGCATTCAACATCTCGCTGCTAACAGCTCGGATCAGGCCGTCGTAACAAACTGGCCAAAAAACGAGTAGGGGAGAGCACGCATTACTGCGCCGGTGCTTTCCTCTCCGTTATGGCGTGCCTTCCTTCGGTACGTGTCCTCATCGAAAACTCCGAGGCGTCTGCGCTCGTGGATACTGGGTGCTCGAGGTCCATCATTTCGGCGACGCTTGCGGACCCTGCGAGGGTGAGGCGAGCGTGCGAGGAAGTCGTGATGATGAATGGAGCCACGGTTGTCTGCAAGTCCACGTGCGTCGCTACGGTAGCCCTCTGCGGACGAACCATAGTGCTGGACTGCCTTGTGTCAAATGTTCTTCCTGGTTTCGGGTTGCTACTCGGTGTGGATGCCATTGAACTCCTAGGCGGCGTGATTATCGGTCCTTCCGCTGGTCATGTTGAGTTCATGTGCCAAAGGAGAGTTCCAGAGCCAGCATACCGTTCCGAGGCAGCAGTAGTGGCGTCTCCTAGTGTCAAACGTGCTGTAGCATCGTTGGCCGCTGACGTACTGATTGAGGACAAGGACTTTAAGGCAGTTTTCCATCGGGGGCGCTGGTCAGTCAAGTGGGAGTGGACGAATCGTTGTGTCGTCCCCCAATTGACGAACCATGTCGCTTCATATCATGTGGGAGAGGATATTCGTGCCGACTACGAAAAGGAGGTGGAAGAGTGGATCAAGGAAGGCTGGTTGCAGCCGTTCGCTGGTCATTGTGGTGGCCTGATCCCTCTAATGGCCATCGTACAGGCAAGTAAGGGCAAAGTGAGGCCCGTGATGGACTACCGAGAACTTCAATCAGTTTATCTCGAGTCACACGGCTGGTGATGTGTGTAGCACCAAGCTCAGAGCGTGGCGACGGCTGGGCGAGAGCGTGAGCATAATTGACGTGCGAAAAGCATACTTGAAAGTGCATGTTGATCCAGCTCTCTGGCAATATTAGGTCGTGGAGTACAAAGGCCGTCGGTACTGCCTCACACGACTAGGTTTCGGTCTTAATGTCGCCCCGAAAATAATGACCGCGATTCTGACAAAATCTTGTCCATGGATGAGCGAGCTCGTACTGGTACCGATTCGTTTGTCGACGATATTGTTGTCAATAATAGCGTCGTCTCGAATAGTGAGGTAATCGACTTGCTACGAACATTTGGTTTGGAGGCTAAGCCGCCAGAAAGACTCGCTGGCGGAAGGGTCCTTGGCCTTCAAGTATGCAGGCCAAAGGAAGGTGAGGAGCTTCGTTGGCGCCGCGATAACGTGGTGAGCGCATTGCCTAACGCCCCATCGCGACGCCAGCTGTTTTCGTGGTGCGGGCAGCTGATCGGGCATTTCCCAATCGCAGGCTGGCTTCGCCCGGCCTGCAGTTACCTAAAGCGAGCTGCTGGCGATGTCGGTTGGGACTCAGTCGTTGGTGAAAATGTCAGCCATGGCGGGTGAGTTGATGCAGCGATTGCATGCCGACGATCCAGTTTCAGGCATTTGGAATGTGCTGAATCTGGATAGTGGCATCCTCTGGTGTGATGCCAGCAGCCTTGCTATCGGCACATGCCTGGATATAGGAGGAAGAATCGTCGAGGATGCCTCCTGGCTGCGAAAAGCGCACGACGTAGCCCACATCAATCTTGCGGAGCTGGAGGCTATCATCAAGGGCCTCAATCTGGCCATTGCTTGGTCATTACGGCAGGTGGAGATTCGGACAGATTCAGCAACTGTTCGTGGATGGCTACAGTCACTGCTGGTTGGAGATAAGCCTGTACGAGCCCACGGCATGGGAGAGGTGCTTATCAAACGCAGGCTAGCACTGATAGCCGACACGGTGTCAGAGTGTGGACTGAAGGCTTCCGTAGTCCTAGTGCGATCATCCAACAATAAAGCCGACCAGCTGACCCGCGTCTCTCAGAAATGGACGAGGGCGAATGTAAGCTGTCTCGCTGTTCCAGAGCAGGCGTCTTCGCCGGCGGTCGGCGTCGACCTAAAGAGTTTCCACAGCCTTCACCACTTTGGAGTTGACAGGACACTGTACCTTGCCAGAATGTGCCACCCGAAAGCTACTATCCGGCGGAAGGACGTCGAAGCCGTCGTGAAGGCTTGCCCTCGTTGCAAGTCGATCGATCCTGCACCAGTCGCATGGAGTGCAGGCGTGCTGGATGTAAGCGAGAATTGGCAGCGCCTGGCCTGCGACGTAACGCATTTCAAGGGCCAAAAATATCTGACCGTGGTAGATTGTGGACCAAGCCGTTTCGCTATTTCGAGGCGAATACCCGACGAGGAAGAAAACACATTGGTGCAAAATCTGGGCGAAATTTTTAGGGAGCGTGGCCCTCCGCAGCAGCTGCTCATGGACAACGGTGCGAGCTTTCGCTCAACAGCTCTTTGCAGTCTTTGCGACCGTTGGGGCGTGGAGCCCATATACCGTCGCGCCTATAAACCCTCCGGCAACGGCATCGTTGAGCGAAACCACAGGACCATCAAGGAAATTGCGGCTCGCACGGGAAAGAACGTCCTGATGATGGTGTATTGGTACAACATCTCGCCAACAGCCGGATTGCACGATGAATCGGTGCCCTGCAGAAGGCTATTCTCCTATGAGTGGAAAAGCCCCCTCTTCAGAGCACAGACAGATCAAGGCCCGAGGACTGCTCAAAACGCTGTCGGCCAGCGAGTCTTTGTGAAGCCTGCCGGCGCTCGTTGTACGACCGAGTGGCCCGAGAGCACGGTAACAAGTGAGGGGCAGGGCGTGGGAATCGAGATCGACGGTGTGCGTCGCCACGTTTCCGACTTGCGCCTCGTACCAGGGCAGGAAGAGGCGCCCCCTGCACCTGAAGGGGACAAAGCTGAACCAGTACAGCGGCCCAGGCGCGCTGTGACACTTCCCCGCCGGTACGACGACTATGTCCTGACCGGATAGACTTGCTCATTGCTGCTCTGTACCTTGCAGCTACATGTGTTGGTGCTGCAAATTTGTGACCGTAAGGTCAAGGGTGCGTGTAGGTCGTATGTATGTATGTATTGTATGCCGGCTCCTGACTTGTGACCGTAAGGTCAAGGGAGTGTGTAGTTCGTATGTATGTATCGTATGCAGGCTCCTCTGATAAGCTACTGGTGAGCTGTTAAAAGCACCACCGAGAGGGGCCGGTGCACAGCTGTGGTCCTCCTGTGATGTGGTATGGACGCAGGCTGGTAACCAGCTGGTGGCCAGATGGTGGATTCATCATCAGGGTCGGCCAGTGCACTGCTGTGGTCCGCCTTTGATGTGGCATGGACCAGCTGGTGGCCAGATGGTGGATTCACCATCAGGGTCGACCGGTGCACAGTTGTGGTCAATGAGTCATCGGAGTCGACCAGGGGAGAGGAGTTGTGTGAGGGCAGGGGCTGAGGGAAGCCGTGCGGTCTTGGGCTCCGTGTTTTGGGAATAAACTGTCGGTGTTCGGCATCGGCTGGCTCTCTGCTGTGCAACCAAACTACACTTTTGATGGTCGCAGATCAGCCTCACCTATTAAAAGAGTAAAACCTTTCAATCCAGCCTCAAGCCTTGGGTGGCCTATGAGCAGCAGTTCAGTTTCATTGACATTTAGTTTCAAGAAGTTTTCCGACATCCAGGATCGAATGTCAGCAAGGTAAGCATTCAGTTTCTCATTTGCTCCAGCAGATTCCGGCGGTCGGAATGAAAAATACAGCTGAGTATAGTCAGCCTAAAAGTTATTTCCTATACCATCGGTCCTAATCACTTTTCGGAGAGGTTGAGTATAAATGGAGAACAGCAAGGGACCGAGTACAGACCCTTGAGGGACTCCACAGGTGACCCGTCTCGCGTGTAAGTCTTGACCCCCACAAGACACGGATTGAACATGATCAGACAAGTACGATTTAAACCACGCCAGTGCCTCCTCTGCCAGGCCGATCGTTGTTCTCCATCTTTCAAGCAGAACATCGTGATCAATGGTTGTCGAAGGCATTTGACAGATCTAGCAGAGCTATGGCGGCGACATTCCCGTCATCGTTTTCACGTATGATGTCATTGTTAAAACGGAGGAGAGCAGCTTCAGTGGATTGCTGCTTCTTAAACCCTGATTGAAATGCTTCTGACATTTAATTGTTTTCAATATGCCCAATCAGCTGCTTAGCAACAATTTTTTTCAAGAATCTTTTATAAGAAAAGATGAAGAAAAACTGGGTGATAGTTTGCAAGGACCTATGCATCTAATCTAGGCTTTTTTAAATAATAGTCTAACAATTGCCGATTTGAAGGACTTGGGCACGACCCATTTCCCCCAAAGAAGCATTACAGTTCTCGATTCCGGCAGGGCTAAGTGGAAGGGCCGAGGACGCGACTTTGGCTCCGCATAGAATTTTCGATGCCAAAAAAGGAAAAATTAAAGAGAAATGAAATCCGCGTACGATCCGATGAGCCAACAGGTGTAATACTTTCTGTCGACATTTTATAATGCCGAAAACAGCATAATACTTACAAAAGTGTGTCCGTGATGTCTTTTATAGGGCTTATGGCCTCGAAGTTGAGCATGCAGGCAGATACGCTTACATCATTTTGGAGCAAATCAAATCAGCCGGTGTAGATGAATATGAGATGAATATCGAAGTCACATAGAATGAGAAAACCACGATACCTGGCTCAAAGAACTGAGAGGGAATTAGATTAGCAGGAGTTGATGGGGCGATCGCCGAGACGAGGAGCAGCCGAATTACACGCTCTCCGGGCCTAGTCTATGACTTAGACAACTGAGAACTGGCCTTAGCTTTGATGAACGGACTGTAGTTTTCATGTGCCATAAGACAAACTGCCAGCCTGCTTTTCTGTATGCTTCGTCAAGACTACGCGTTGTATTCCTAGCAATCTTTCTGCGCGCAGTAACCCAAAGACTATCGGGACGAGGACTCATATTTAACTGAGAAGTAAAAAAGTTCTGCAAAAAATGAGAAAAAACTTAGTCCTTCCAAGAAGAGATAGAGAAAACAACCAGTGTGGAACTAGTACACATTACGGAAAGTAAAGCGTTTCCTCTAGAGTTTTACCAAACAAGTTTTCCTGGCTGTATGTTTCCAGCAATAGGGTGCACCAAGAGTGCAATGCCTGGCAGTTATGGACGATGTGCTTGTCAGATTAACCTGGATTACAAAAATAAGCTTGGACGCTGAATAAATTCCGAGCCGCTCCGGTAATAGCAGCAATAAGCCGAGGCTTATGGGCAGCGCGGGTTACGACTATGAACGAACAAGGTTATTGTCCGACTTATGACGTGGGCACTATATATTTACTAGTGAAATTCAAGGGGCCTGAAACTTTAGTTGCTGTCTTGGTGCTAACGGTCGCTCGTCACTAAGTCGTTCCACTGAGCTTGAGCTGCATTGAGAGAGTAAACGGGTCAGTTGGAAGTTGTTGGTCCTATCAGCCTAAGTATATAGCCTAGTCTTAGTAATTTACCTATTCCGGTCGTTACATTTGTGCGAGTAGTAGCGCACAGCAAAAGAAGACTTGGATAGACGCCACTTATTACGGAATGAGAAGCTGGGTCTGAGCGGCCACCGCAAACGCTGACCAGCTGCTGAGCGTACCAAAAGTAGGTCCGCTATTCTCGGACGGAAGAGGGCCTTGGCTAGGAAGTCGTCGGAACCAACGTATTGCAATTTTTTTGCCAGGGTCACGTGTGTTATATCGAGTGCTGCGGGATTATCGTTGGCATATTGCCAGCTTATGGTCTTAGCAAGTCGCTTGCGTTGTGCCACTACCTAAAATAGTATGAGGGCCGCGCGTTCGTAACAGTTACTTACATTTTGGCCGGCAAATTCATGTGAAGGTAATCTTAGAAATTGTCGATATCTGTCACAATAAATAGTTGCACTTCATATGACGCGCAATTTTGGTCCGTCCTACAAAATTAAGGCTTGCTACTACATCGGGACTACGTCAGGATATAGGATAAGGAAGTGGCAGACATTCAAACGGGTGAAACTTACATACATAATTGCTGGCGAATTATATTATAAAGAGATTCAATCTTGATGTAATGTAATTTAGTTGCAGTTTGGGATATTTGAGATAGAGAGAGAGAGGGAGCGAGAAAGAGAGACTGAGAGAGAGAGAGAGAGAGAGATAGAGAGAGAGAGAGCGTATGTAAGAGCACTTTCTGGCGTATGCATTGTGAGATAACAATGAGGAAGTGAGATACAGTATACCGCTCTTCCACTTGGGAGGCTAGAAGTGTTCTGCTGTCACGTGACATCACCGGCTTCAAAGTCGGATTCATGGCTCAGTCCTCTTTGACGGAGTATTTCCCGGCGAAGAAGAACATTACTAGTCGACCGGAAAAGTGCCGCGAAGATGATGCAACGAAAGCGGTAGGTGCCTGTATTCTCAAATTTGTCATTCTCTGCTACCGGTTGTTGGCACGGAAGCATGCACTGCTGTTCTAATGCAGTAGCCGCCATCTGCAAATGAGACCCAAAATATGTTTTACTGTTCAATGGAAATAGGACAAGTGCGAATCGTCGTCAATCGCTAAGGTAGCTGGGTCGGTTGAACTTTCCGGCAAGCTCACTGCAAGCCCAGCCAATGCCTGCTCCGGCCAAGAAGCAGCTCTCGGCCAGTCAGCCAGTCGAAGGACGGCGAGGCGTGGAGAGGCTGCATCACCATCATCAAAGACCGGGCTAAGGACATCCGCACGAAAAGGAGGGAAAGCTGTTCCGTCAAGTCAGCCGAACGCTCTCAAGACTCTTGCAAAAGCTCAAGAATTAGAGCCTTCAAGTGCCCAGCCGACAATTCAACGATCAACAATTGCAACCGATTTAACGATCAGCCAGGTGCTTGTTCCTATCCAAACTCGATCGAGGGCATTAGCCAAAGAGGTAAGAAGACCATCACCAGCACCAGCTCCCATTTGCAGCCACTTTATGTGCATTTCGTAGTATTGAAAGGTCTTTCGTTTAAAGCAACAGATTAATGGTAAGACCGGTTATATTTGTGGCACTCTCACGACGGTACCGCCATCGACATCTGTCTCACATGGTGAGGGGCACGTGGATAGTAACCCAAAGCTACAACTGAAGACTCGGAATTGCTTGCGCCAGCCAAATTCGACCTCAAGGTAATTCATGATATATTTTGGATCATGTTTGTGTTTGGAATTCGTATGTAACCATCTCTGCTATTAGTTTTAGCCGTCTCAGCTGCCGGCATGTTGGTAGTTGATTCTTGCAAAATCACAATCGGTTTTGAAATGACAAACTTGCTTTTGAAGCTGCATGGAGTTTGTCATTAGTCCTTAGCTTAAAGTAGCGGTGGGTGATTACCCGTGACTGGTTCGTGTTTTGCTCGCTTATTCGGCAGCTTTTCATACTATCTCAACTGATCTTCTCACTCTGCTATGCTTCCCACTTTCTTTTTGTGCGTGTGACGAAGTCCGTTGCTTAGTGAATGCATACCAAAAGCCGCTTAGGCTGTGAGTGAGCTGTACAAAACACTCTTGCGTAACACCCACATAGTCTTTATGGTTTTGAGGAGTTACCGAAGAAGATACATTACATGCATTACTATAGATCACCAAAAGTCCTTCTTCGTTACTTCTTGATCACCAAAAGTGTCTCTAATCGTCTGGGCATCAATGGCAACGGACTGCAATGGTTCAGGTCCTAGAGCAGCAGTCGGAATCTCCAGAGTATTGATGTGAATGGACAAAGATCATCCGAGGAACCTCTGAAATATGGGGTAGCTCAGGGCTCTGTGCTTGGTCCGGTTCTTTTCACGGTTTATAGTCTCCCTCTTGGCGATGTGATTGCTAGGCATAGTCTGGGCTTTCACTTGTATGCAGGTGACATCAGTTGTGGCTTTGGTTTGGTTTCTCTCAGCCCTCCAGCACCTCATTCTCTTACCTCCCTTGCTGCATGTATTGATGACATCGGCATAAGGATGGCATCATAGTTTCGTAAACGGTTTGATTATAAAACCAACTTACCAGTTATGAACAAACCATGTGTGATTCAAAAATAGGGAAGAATTACGCTCAAAATCGGCTCTTCCAGCATATCTCCTGTTGAACTGGCAGGAAATCTAGGTGCCAAGTGCCGAAGTGACCTATCGTTAGACGACCACATCAGCTCCACAGTCAAGTCTGCCTACTTTAAGCTTTATAAAGCTGAAACTCGGGCTCCATTAGACAGGGATGCCATATCTAAGTTTATCCATGTATTTGTGAAATTCCGTAGTGACTTCAACCCACTGCTTGGTGGCCTAGTGGCTTATGCACTCAGGCATTACAGCTGGAGCAAAGCTCTGCAACTGGTCTTGTCTGACGTGAGTCTTGCAGGCGCCCCATCACACCTTTTCTCACCGACCTGCATCGGTTCCTAGTCAAGGAATGCATTGACTTCAAGGTTCTGTCACTCCCTTTTAGGTCTCTTTATCATGTGGCTCTACTCCTCCACCAAGCTCAGCATCGTGCCACCAGCTTTACGGAATCTAATAGTTTACCTATGCTTCGCAAGAACATCGAATCTTCTGGACGCAATGCCATGCTCCCAAAGCCTGTAGCTCACTTTCGACTTGCACCACAGGATTTCTGATTTGACCACATTTAAAAAGAAGCTAAAATGCATCTATTTAGTTATAGCATTTAGTGGGTTCATGTGAACCTTCTTTTATGCGCCTATGCGTGTTGACACTGGTAGCTTTCACTAACCACATTTGTGTGCTTGTAACTTTATTTGCATGCTGACCTGTGCAAGTCACCCCTAACCACTTTATTCTTGTTGTCACTGAGCATGCTACCACTAACTATTTGAGGATGCTTACTTTGCAGCAAACGTAAAGTCCATAGAAAGAAATTGATTTCTCAGAGTCACTATATCAGATGTGCTATAATTATAATTATAATTGGCCATTGTCTGACAGCGCATGATTTATTGCATAGTTATTTGGTGGCTACATAATCAACCAGTCTAAACTGCATCGCTTATTGGGCAAAATATAAAGCCTCGCAGTTAGACAAAGGTTGGTGGTGGTTAAGGACGTTAAATCGGCTCAATTCGGGGCATCGTTGCAATATTTGCATTATGTTATTATATAAAAGTTAGCACAGCAGTGTTGGCGCTGAGGTTGTGATTGTATAGATGCTTTGCACTCGTCCCGAAGTAAGATTTCAGCCTAACGATGTGACCTTGTTTTGATATGCAAAATCTGGTACCCTCGACTCATGGGTTGTACTGGATGCTCGAGCAGCTTTTTCTCCACCTCTCGTTGAAGCGTTGCTGCAAAAGCATGCTTGGAAGAGCCGTGCAAGCAGCAGCAAGCTCGCCGTCAGCCTGTTTCTGTCCACGCCAGCTTGGCAAAAAGCGGTTTCGCTTTGCCCTCCAAATATCGGGAACTGGAAAGGATTTTCGGTTTCTGCGAATTTTTAGTCACTCAGATGAAAGGACGTCGGGAGCTGTGCACCTTTGAAAAGTTAAAGAAAGGCGTGGAACAAATGGCTTCAAGGTTATTATTTTCTTAAGCTTACCAACACCATGCTTGCTTAGCCGTACGACTCCTCATGAAGCTTACTTAGGTACAAACCGAAGTTAACCAAAAGTGGCCGATTGAATTTAAAAATCAGCGTTCCTCTCTCTCTCTCTCTCTCTCTCACTCTCTCTGCGTCTTTCTTTGTCTCTCGGTCTCTGTCTCTCTCTCTCACTCGTCTCTATGTCAATGTCTATGTCTATGTCAAGGTCAATGTCTCTATGTCTCCGTCTGTCTTCTCTATCTGTTTTTCTCTGTCTGTTTTTCTGTCGGTTGGTTGGTCGGTCGGTTGATCTGTCTGTCTGTCTGCCCCTCTCTCTCTCTCTCTCTCTCTCTCTCTCTCTCGCTCTCTCTCTCTCTCGCTCTCTCTCGCGCTCTCTCTCTCTCAGGTGGAGAACCATAGGCAAAGCCGGCTTCATCGGTTGTTCATCATCCTATAATTATTAGGTATTAGCAGTGCTGTTATCAGTTTGTGACCTGTTATTTGTGAAAGCAGTCGATATTGTGCTCAGTAAACTTCTGATGGCCAATGGCAACATTCGCAGCAGTGTAGCCTTGCAGAATGGCTGCCACCGCCCAGGAGGTAGTGGCTCTGAGGCAGACAATGATGTTGGAAAATCCACCATTGATGCAGGGAAGGCTGTCAGCTATCTCGATTTTCACTCATTGCTTTCAAGTAGATAACCAGGCACACGAGAGTTGTTTGAAGATGACAGGTATGAGTAGTCTCTGAGCCATTGCAAATTGCACACACGTCTGTCAACTGATGAAGAAACCATGCGGCTGTGCAGCCTAT
Source organism: Cristatella mucedo (assembly GCA_009760855.2). Taxonomy (NCBI): domain Eukaryota; kingdom Metazoa; phylum Bryozoa; class Phylactolaemata; family Cristatellidae; genus Cristatella; species Cristatella mucedo. The sequence continues at coordinate 5,098,335 of WPIO01000006.1, read as the reverse complement.
CGCTGTTAAAAGTAACCCACATTTTTACGAAATGTTTCATCCGCCGAACCTACAGAACGCCAGTGCCTACCTGACAGTTTTACCTGACAGTTTTGTGCTGGCAGGCATTGAGCAGATTCGGCGTATGATTCCGCTGCTGCATTGCCATGCTGCAGCCGATGCTGTGCCAAATTGGCTGCTGCTCTGTTGGTATTGGAACATTCAGCAAGTGTGGCAGAGACGACTTCCACGCTCCTACTCAGCAGCTTATTATGGACCGACTGAAAGTATCCGAAAGTAAAGGGAAGAAGTCCAGACCAGATGTAGTCAACAGATGATTAAAGTCTGTCTATGATTTGGTATTCCTCGAGCAATCCATGACAGAATATCTTATCACATTATCTAAAAATCCAAGACAATCTAAAATAGCTCTTTAATATACAGTGTTTATTTTGGTTTGACCGGTACCCATTTGTGCTTATTTGCTTACATTAAGTGCTTGAAATTATTCTTGGACCCATCAACAATCCATATTTCGTGTACTTGCCACAAATGTGTGAAAGCCGTTGCTAAGGGATCTAAGGGTCTTATTGCACCTCAGAGAAAGACTATAGATGAGTTACAGTAGGTTTCCAGGTCCTTCTATATAGAAGGCATGGGCCACCATGGCTATGGTGTCCTTATATGTGCTTATGCGTGCTGACACTGTGCATGCTGCCACTAACCACACTTGAATGCTGACCCAGTGCATGTCACTCCTAAACATGGTGTCCTTGTTATTTATTGAGACCACTACCACTACCCATTTGGTCGTGTTTCCTTTATTGCAATTTTAAAGTTCCAATAACAGAGGTTCTCAACCTTCCTAATGCTGCGAAGGTTCATTACAGTTCCTAACGTTTTGGCAACCCCAACCATTAAAAGGTGTCGCGGCCCACGGATTGAGACCCGCTGGCCTTGAAAGAGATTAAGTTCTCTGAGGGTGGTTTATCAAGTGTGCTATTTTTTGTTAATATAATTATATCTAAGCAACCCCGAATTCTATTAATTCTGCCTAGGTGAAAGTCGCCTGACTTGACTGTAGCTGAATTGCCCATCCAGTGAAAAGTCATTGCAATTGTGATCCTGATGTTTATTTTGAAAGGGGATCTGTCTCCCTGCCACCTATACTCTTCTGAGGCTACAAGAGATATTCTAATAGCGTGATTGGGAGAACTAAGCTTTTCAGTTTCTATGTAGCACTGGGTTCGCCCATAATTAGTATATTTGGTCGTTATTTTCTTTAATAGCTTTGCTGCCACAGAGGTCTCTTTCTCTCGAAGATCTCTGTAAGACAGAGAAGATTACTATATAGGTTCCCCTGGTTTTTCGCTGTGATGTTACCCTTAGCAGTAATCTTTACTATTGGTTGGAACGGTTGTTAATTCGTCGGTGCTTCATAAGCCTTCGATATTTAAATGTAACATTTTTATTCGATTTAGTCAGCTAAATCGCTGTGCCTATAGCCAGGGCTGCAGTTAATTGTTTTTCATGAGGTCTTTTATACAAATGCATTTTTGCTCTGTACCTCTTATGATAATATGCATGCCGATAGATTCCGTTGGAGACCTCCTTCTAACAGAACACCGTCCAAGCTGAATACTCATTGTGCCAGGTTCATGCTCGTTCTCTAAGTTGCCCTGTTTGTGTTGATGTGGGGTTACATAGTAGAACAGCTGAGATCCGACTGTTGATGATATGAAATGCCTCCTTCATGTGTTGAACTTTTTTTACTTTCACTGGTCGGATTTCTGAAGAAACGTCTGCAATACTTACTAGACATACGAGAGCATTTTTGTCGATTCCAATATTTTCTTGACAAAAGCAACATTGTATGGCTGTTTTGGCCATTCAATCGTTTATCATAATGCCAATTTAGTGTCTATTTTTCATAGAATGCTTTTGCTTCGTCAGAAGAGTCCACATCTATGCTGCATTTTGTGGTCTTCTTATAGCTCACAGGATGCGCTCTTTGCAGAACCTTTTCAAGGGAAACGCTTGGTCAGATTGTGACCGTGTTTCCTTCTGCTTACAATGTCCGATTTGAGAAGCTTCCTGCTGCGTATGGTCGACATGCAAGCGACATGACGATCGAACCTAACTTTGATGCTGCTGCTGGAAAGCAGTTGATCACGTTGAGGGCGTCTCGAAAGCAGCAGTTTACAGCCAACCTTATTGAAATCGTAAAGCAGCACCACGAGGTGATATGTAAAACTTTTATAGTGGTAGCCATATGTCTTGCTACTAAAGTGGTTGCCCATGCTTAATGTAGCAAAAATTTTGCTCATGCTCGGTGGCAGAGAGTACAGTTTGCTTTAAGGACATGCTTGTTCTGGCCAGATTTCTTGTTCTTAGGCAGGTGCTATTTTGCTGTCTCTATCAAGTTAGTTATAATTGACATCATTCGCAGCAAGTGCCGTATTCCATGGCACAAACTTCTCTCGAGCCTTACGTGCCAGTAAGATGATGGAACCTAAGTCTTTGTATCAGTGTGTGCCACTAAGGTTGGCATGTTCCCATCCCCAGTGCATGCACCAATTCTTGGTGCACCTTTGCCGCTGCTGTCTGAAGTTTAATGAGGTATGTTTGTGCAAATGCTTTTGACATCATCGTGTCATCAGTTGTTTGGTGATTTGGTTCTATTTCTTAAACCAAACTGAAATTGCTTGCCCCATCTCATTCTGTTTCATTTCCTGGCTAATTAGAAAGTAAGCCAATAGCTCACTCTGTACTTTGGTTGCTCTATATCAGAATTTGATACAACCAAGGAACTTTTTCAAATAGAACTTTATCTGAGGCTTCCATCTTTGAGAAGAATATGAATTTTTGATTTGAACAACCTTATGTTCTCTTTATAATGATGACCAGCTACTGGGTCGACCGTGAAGGAATCCTACAGTGACTGCCTGCCCAAGGCATGTAACTGATTGCTCAAGAAGACTTTGAATCTTTGATTGCGGATCTGCAAAATTTCTTCTTAATCTGAAGTTGAAACCTTTGTCCCAGTTAGGTAAAACTTACAGCTTGCTCAAGTGTCGTCTGCAATCATCCATCTAACGAAAGACTTCCTTTCTCCTTTCTACTGCACTGCAGTAGATTTCTTTGGATTGTGCTTTGTTTTACTGTCAATTCCTGTGCAGCCAAAACCGGTTCACTTTAGTCTATGATGCAAAAGGATATCTGCCTTCCTTGCTGTTTGCTTAAAAGGGGTGAGGTGTGTTGGTGATGGCAGCTATTTCCTGGTCTTGCGGATACTCATTATGAGTGTCAGCTGTTGCCGTGGAAGCTGGCGTGTCGGTCCTGCACGGTTTACCAGGGGTGACATCCTAGCTGGGAACATTGCACAGACATTGTAGACACGATCAAATGGTAGACTTTCTTAATAGTGTATGGGTAACCTGCGAGTATCATGCTTGTATCTAACCCAACAGTCAAAACAAAATTGGTAGCTGCATATCCCCACTCACTGGGTTGTTGCTCAATATACTGCTCCAGGTAACTAGACTTGCCATTGCTGGCGTTTATTCCAATCCTATGTCAATTCTTTGTTCCGCAATTCTCCCCTTTCTCCTACTGATTGATTTAGATATTCATGTTGAAAACCCAGCAAACACCCCACGTGCCAAAAATTGTACATTGACTTGCACCTTTTGGCTCGTGGACGGGCTTTCTCGAAACCAAGGTCATTCTCTCGTCGGTATATTCAACCAAAGTTGTCTGCTGTCAACATTCATTATCACTAAATTCTGTAAATTGGACCCCATATGGATCTTATGTACTCAGTGGCACGTGTCCTCCTCCGGTTTCTAAATGACAAAAGTCTTAGACTCTTGATTATTCTTTCAGATACAAAATCATCTTCCATACTGTTTCAGTTCGGTTCGTGCTGCCCTCACTGGTGGAATGCTGAAATAATGCTAACTGATTTAACAGCCTCATTTATATAGCAATAGAAGAGCGTTAACAGCTATCACCACAGCTCGCAGCAGCAATAAAGGATCGCCGATTCAAACCCACGACCTTGGGACCCTGACCGAGATAAGAAACCGCCTTACCTGGTGTAGTATCAAAGCTCACCTTACTGAAAGACGATCTCTGCCGATGTTCTGACTGGGAGCTCTAGCCAACTAGGCACAATGAAGACACTTACCGAGATTATATACGATTTATTGCCAACGTTAAACTACGTTGGAGAAGTATGAGCAAGCATGAAAACCATATGCAAAATCAGTACTGACTATTTATTGGATGGTGTGCCTGGACTTTTTCGGCCATACAAATCTATCTTTGCTAGGGCCAGGTCTAGTTTGTTTTAAAAGAAAGTGGACATGCAGATGCACAACTCAAAAATACTAATGTTGACCACCAACCATCTAGACCACTACCAGATCAGCACCTTGTCTGAAGATTGTTATCGCGATATACAAGATCGTTTTCTAACTTCATCATAATGATAGGTATGATTGGGTATTCCATTCCCATGATAACAACTTTGCTGGTTCTTCAACCATTGTTCATGGCTCTAATTTTCTGTCAGCATTTAAGGCAGCCCTTACGTCTTCATCGTGACTACCTTCATTCATCTCCAACTCTCTCTCTCAAATCTTGAATTTTGTATTCTTCTGAGATCAGCACTTGGTTTACCTCAAAATTTTTGAAATTGAATTGCTGTAAGACCAATTTCATAGCTATGTTCAAGTATACCGTCACTTAGATATTAAAGATTATTATTCTAAAGACGGTCTAGGCCAACAACTTTCCCATAGCATCTGCACGGAGTCTACTGTCTGTCTAAAATTTTATCTTTCAATGCATGACCATATCAGCTCCTCAGTCACTTCTGCCTTTTTCTATTGAGTAACACTACAACACATCTCGCCGACCTGCACTGGCACCATTCAAGCAACGCATTGACTTCGGGGTAGATTCAAGTAGCTCACTTCTAGATACCTTCATTCTTAGGCTACAGCCAATCTAATAGATCTAACGCCCCATCAGGCTCAGCATTGCAGCATCTGCTTTTCCGTATCTAACTGTTTACCTATACGTCGTAAAAACCTCAAACCTTTCGATACCGTGCCTTCAGTTCGTGTATTCCCAAAGCCCTGGAGCTTACTCTTGACTTTCATTTGGACATTCCCTGTCTTGACCACATTTATAAAGAAATTAAAAATTAACCTATTTATCACAGCATTTTTTGGTCCCTGTGATTGGTCCTTTATGTCCTTATACGTGCTGACACTGCATGCTACCACTAACAACACTTTTATGCTGACCTTGTGCGTGTCACGCCTAAACACGTTCTTGTTGTTTATCGAACATGCTCCATCTAACTGTCTGATCATGTTCCCTATGCAGCAACTGTAAAGGGCCTAGAATGAGATTGAGTTCTCTTGGGGGGGCTTTATTAAGTGTTGTATTATTAATCCAATCCTTTGGGTTGGCTTAGATAGGGATACCAAAGCCATGCAGGAGTATCTATTTGTAACTTCTCACCTAAACTTCCGTTGCTAGCTTTTGGCATGTCTTTCCGCCTGTAACGTATTTCTTACTATTGCTAAAAACCTCTGCTGCTAAGCTTGGCCTTTGCGACCGTTGAAAATGCAAGATTATGACACTTTTCACCGACCTGCAGTAGGTCCTCCTCAAGCTGCAAATCTAACTAATGGTTCTGTTCACTCTCTTTTAGGTCCGGCTATATCGATCCTGCCCAGCTGTCAGAAATATACTTTATTGTGCCTGACGTTGTAGTGACCACTCCTCTGACTCAAGCCCTTGATGGATGTCTTAACGAACCTCGAATCCTTTAGAGAGCATACCTACTTTTTGCATGTTCTCGAAACTTGGATCTCACTGCTAACTGACAGCCCAACATCTCATGACTCGAAGGCATTTGAAAAAGCTAAACACTTCATTGTTCTTCTATAGTTCTAAAATCCGTGTGAATTGGGCTTTGTCTGCTTCAATTAGATGAAATTGTGGATTGTATCACTTAAAAATTGACTTGGCTTTCTTTCCAGCGTTCTTAAAGTACCAATAACTGGACTTAGTTGATTTAAGGTTAAATACAATTGATTGTGACTATGATTATTAATAATATTGTTATAACATGACCGTATTCTTAATTTGTGTAGCTACCTAAGATAATCCAATATTCATCCAGAGGCTTTTCATAAGCATCGGGGCTGGAGCACACGACCATGGCCAGACCTCGGTCGTGGTTAGCATCTTAACCACTGGGCCAAACCATATACCAAGGTTCAGCAAGTTGGTTGTACATATCTCATATGATTAAAACTTCGGTAAATTTTTCATTTTCAGATATGTTGCCTCCTGTTTACGTCTTGGTTAGCCATGGTTTTCCTAATGGTTTTTTAATGCTTCCCTTTAATATGGAAAACTGTCAAACTTCAGACCCCATTTCTATCATGCTATCTGTGAAAAGGTACCCTAAACAACTGTTCAATTGTTTGACCAATATTCTTAGCACTCTATCAAAATTTACCCTTACAATATTACACGGTGGTGTAAAAAGATGTAGGAATTCTCTAGACACAAAGCTGTTGATGCGATGCTATTTCAAAGAGGTGGAGATGTCATTGCTTTTGGTGGCATTGCTTCGTGTTGTAGACAATATTAGTCCTATCGTTTAAATAGATTCTTATCTGATGAAAAGGTAATGAAGGTGTTTCGAGCACTACTTTTTCACTAAAGTGCTAATTATAGTATAGTGATGGTATAGTAGTTACATACTGCAAAGTGCATGCAGGTATAGAATCAGATGAAGTACCCACCTTAGGCGATGACTGTGTAGGAGAAGTGTTATGATTTGCAGCAGTTATTTGTATCCATCAAACATTAGCATGCAGATATTGATGCTGTGATCTTAGCTTGTTGGATGTGTTCAGACTTCGTATATACCTGCGTACCAGAATACAGAATATTGCTTAGTGTTATAATCTCTCTTAACAGGTTTTTCTGTCTAAACTGCCTCAGCCTTTGGACCTTCCTGAAGGTGGTCAGATCAACAGATGGCACGGCAGTTTTGCCCTAGAGCATGTGCCCGATGTCCCCGTTGCACAACTGCCTTGGCCGAAGAAGCAGGGAGTGCATCCATCAGCGATGCAGGTTCTTGGCCCTCAACCAGATTATCATGAAAAAGTAAGTGGAAGCGTTTATTTGCGATTAGGTATATTTTGACTGTGGCTTTTAACTATGCGGCAGCATTGATTCTCATGGATGCAAAAGCTCAAAGGCTTATTTTGAGAGCTACTTATTTATGTGATAAGCAAGGGGGAATACACCATCCCCAATGCAGTTATTAGTTATTTTACCGTAGCCGAGCTACCTGCGCTGCCATTTTCTCCCTACAAGCTGTTCACTCGATAGTGAAGGCCAAGGTCTTATCACAGATCATGTCCATTCGATTGGAATTAATTTGATAAGATTGGAATTATCGGAATGCTTCATTACTGTAACCGTAAAATGGTTGCAAATTAAGAATAAATACACGCAGATTTGAGCTTTGGCCTGCATTTTAGTATCGACCTCAGGTCTTCGTGCAAACTATTATGCCGTGCTGGTTTGTATGCTGTCAGTTTTTTCTGGTTATGCCAGCATGTCGTTCTGGTGCATCAACTTTCTACCATGCTAACAATTACCTTAAGCGAGTTCACTTGTCACCCGTGTTGGCCCTAGGGGTTAACGTTTTAGTCTCGATGTCCTTTTTTCGAGCCCTGCTGGATGATTTTGTGCTCTTCTAAATTGTCACCTTAGGTAATGGGAAGCACACACTTCCATTGGCTTGATTAGCATGTGCACCGTGAAAGTTGCCCCGAAATACAATCACCAGACATAGTGATAATACGACCTCAGATGAGAACGAATTGGCATGCAGAACTGGCATGCTTTGCAGATGCTGTAGCTACCAGTTCCTTCGAATTCAGACTTATGCTGACTTCATTCCTTTTGATGCCTCAAAAGGTTGCCCTTTAAAAAAGGCATGCAATGCAGTCGGTTTTCATATGTGCCCTCGGGTGTGACCGGTGTCATTTCTTTTCAGGTGCAGCTGGTGCTTGCAAAATACAAACGGGTAGTCAATGCTGCACTTTCGGAGAAGCAACGCCAACAGCAGCAGGGTTTGCAAGGGTCAGCTCATACGAGCATTGGACACTGTTCACTAAAGGATGCCTCTACACCGTCAGGGGCAACGTTCGAAAATGCAAGTGTGACCAGAACGCAGTCAGTGATCGACAAGGTTAGTAAGTTTCACTAAAATGTTGACGTGCTTAAAACTGGTACTTTTTACTTGCACAGTTTTATTGGGGGTCACCTGCTTATAACGTGCTGTATTAGCACTAGGTTCAAAGGCAAATAAGACTTGGAACTGTGCACAAAACAAGACATTGCGAATTCAGATTACTCGAGGAATCTAAAACGTGTATTAAGCTAAATATCGTGGATTTTGTGTGCTTAAATTTCTTTAAGCATCCCAATAGCCATTCCTAGGAGTACATAAGGCAATGATTGACGTGGTTAGTAAGTGTCACCGAAGTTTAGACATGCTTTTATTGTTGGTTTCTACTAGTACAAGTTCAGTTAGAGCAGCCTACTCGCTATGTGGCGTGTTATCACTCTGACATATTCTCGGATCAATGCATCGGACTTGTTATGCACATCATTTGCAACTACGATTCTATTTTCAGCTTTGCCATCACATCGACGACAAGTGAGTGTATTGCCACACTATTTGGGTTCACAGGCACTGGGGCTGATGGCTATATTCCGTGTTTTCCATACTTATATCGATTACTTGTTAGATGTAAGGTTGGAATTTTGATACCGTGTTCAACATGCAGAAGCCTAAATATTCGGTCCGCATGAATATGTTTGTGAAAAACCAGGCACCTTTGGGTGGTACTCAAATGGGCATGTTGAGCAGTCTGGCTGATACCTTGATTGATAGGGATGCAAATGATAGGTCCTCGGTCATTCACGATACTGGAACAGGTATTATCGTTGAGATACCATACGATTAAAGGTATAGCATTTTGTCGGATTCCTGTTAGCAACAATTACCTTAAGCAAGTTTACATGTCCGTGATATTAGCAATCATGCTATAGACACACGTTGCTGAAGTATGGTGTACTGCAAAAGCCTATAGGTACTCCAGGTACATTTTAGCTTGCCCTAATGTGGGTGTCGGTTCATATGTATTCAAATGCACATTCTTTATGCTATGTCTCTGAAATACTGTCCGTCATGCTTTAACTCGTGGGCAGGCCCGACTAGAGTAGGTTGAAGTCTCACTCGCGCTGACATTGCTTTACATTTTTGCACTTCGGAGAACGAAGGAGCTGCCGAAAAGCTCTTGACACCAGTAGGCTCAGAAATTACGAGTGCAGGTGCACGTGTCCGATTTTTGATTTCACCATGCCCACATACATATCAAGCATTGACGAAACCACTGGGAAATGTAGAGGCTTCTATTTTAGATGACGTCTTGCTAAGCCAGTCGATGGAATTTAGCAGGCTTATAACTCCGAGAAAGCTTGGTCCCAAGCCAGACGTCTTTTCCACGACTTTAACGATGTGAAGCAGCAGCATGTTTCCATTCATAAACTTGACACCTTTAATTACGGCCTGATTCATAGATTGCCATTCAGTAGGTGTGTTCAATATCCGCTAAACGTTCTCAGAGTATGGCCATCCAGATGAGGCTGTAAGTTATTTGGGATACCAAAGGTTGAGGGTTTTCTAGGATGCCAGCCAGGCGTTTCAAATAATGCCCACTATGCTCCTGCCGTCTCTTTAACTGTAACGCAATCTACTCACGCCGAGTTTTACAGACACGGTCAGGAACTGTTGTAGGAGCCGAACAATCGGCCTTAACCATCTGTCAACATAAGTGGTGCTGCTTAGTCGTCTTAGAGGGATCAAATTAGACGACTGGCTGAGCCACTGCATCGATACCAAAGAAGAATTTGTCAAAAAATAATTGCAGTGAGGGGAATCGTCAATAGAAAAAACATCGTGCCTTTCCTTAGTGGATCTTTTAATTTCATAAAATATTTGTATTAATTCTTAAAAACGCTGTCTGAGCTCTGGATTTGACCTATGCGTTTCCTGGCACCTTTGTCAGGCCGTTAGATGCTATTTCCATGCGAACTGGCATATGCAATCGCATGAAATTTGGTGGGCAAAGCCAGAACGTTATTTTTTATAAAGTAGAAATAAAACCACAGTTTTATGATTATTATTATTACGGAAAAGAGAACATGGGCCAAAATGAATTTCAGTTATTCCTGACACCTGCAGTGAGTGTATTTGGTAAGTAAAGGATCAAGGTTGCATAAAAGTCAGATAACACTTCCCATGAACCTCCAGTGGCTGACAGCAGTTAAGGTAACGGAGTCTAATGAACCTTTAAATGCTTTTGCGCTAGTTATATAGTTCACATTAGTATACAGGAGTCACACTGACCACATTTTACTGTATAGCTCTGCTGTCAGGATGCTACTTTAAACTCTCTTATCCGTCTGACCCACTAGAACTTGCTTAGCAAGGGTTTACGACATATAATGACAACAGATATTAGGTCTTTACTGCACAGGTCGTAAGATCGATTTCGGCTGAAGGCTATTTGTATTGCCATCGCGTTTGCTTTTGCTTGCTAGCTTTAGAGGCCATGTCTCAATGCAGGCACACTGCATTTTGGAGGCAGCTCCTGCCGCGAAGCCTGAGGCAGCAACGAAGCCTGCACGCAAGAATGCAGCAGCAGGCAGGCCAACCAGTACAGAGGCAGTAGTTATGGCTGCTGCTCAGTCTGACACCACCACCGTGGCTGCTGTCGGTCAGTCTGGGCTGCCACATGCCGATGCGAATAGAGGCATGGCTGGATGTATGCTGGAGAAGGTGAGAGGGCACCCAGGGCAAGACGTCGCCGTGGAAGCTCACTGTCCCCCACCATCCGGAGATTCGCGAGCTGATCGCACCTACTTGCAGGGTCAGAGTGGTCTGTCAGCTGAAGCAGCTGCAAAACCCGATGCATCTCAGCTGGGAGCTCAGCTGATGGTGATGGACCAAAGAGCCGGAAGTACAGTGACAGTGATTGCTGCAGCCGGGGGGAGTGCAGCTGCTGCTGCTGCTGCTGCTTCAGTCGGATCGCCACGAACCAACCCCCTGAAAGGCGTGCGTGCATCACTGCTGGAGAAGGTTGGTGCTTTTACTGCCGCCAGGAATCGCCACATTGAGCATTGGCTTTGCATCGAGTGCTGGTCCTTTCATAATCTCAGGCATCTAGTGTCTTGTGGTGTTCAATGTATGTACAATGTACCAAATGTAAAATGTACCAATTTACAATGTACAATAACACCTGTAAGCCCTATTCAAGTCGACGGCAAGAATCCAGCTGAAACTCCTCAATCAATGGGAGCCCGGAAACCGCCTGCTCACATGCAGATCTGAGAACTGCAATTGATGTAAGGTGTCTGCCAACTGATCACTTTCCCCTGGAGACACTTGTCCCGAGTCAACGATCAGTTCGGCCAACGGCCTAAATAACTATTTGGTTCTCTCTGGCCTGGATATTTCATAGTACTAATATAAAAAAACAATAGTAATGCAATTTGTATTGCACCATCAGATAACTGAATCTATTTATAAACCATGCACATATGCTAGAAAGGAAACAGGATTGAATGGTTAGCAGTAGCATGCTCATTGACACCAAGCATAACATGGTTAGACCCAGATGGTAAGGACCTAGCTCTTTATGGCCTAGGTCCTGGGTTCGAATTCTGCAGTGGCAATTCTTTACAGCCAACAGCTGTTAAGGCTCTTCTGCTGCTGTGCAAATGAGGCTGTTAAATCAGCCAATATTTCTTAGATGTGCTGTTGAGGCTTTGTCATATTTTATACACCCTGGCCGCTATCCATTGTTCTCTATGATGCTTGGTGCCTGCTCCTTCTCAGTGGTGGATCGATGTCGTTTGCTTCCACGTGCTGGCATCTGGCTGCCAGTCAGAGCTGCCATCTGGCTGCCAATCGCAGCATGGCCTTGACAGCTGCTGCACAGTCCGAGCCTGTTGCCCGGCGTTTGCCCAAGTGCCTGATGCCTAGGGCTAGGCTGTCTGGTAGGCGCTGTGGGTTTTGTACCTTCTTCCTCCTATGGCTGTCTGGAAATTAGTGGGGGTGTGGCACCCTCTTCTTCCTATCCTCTCGGGATGGCAGAGGCAGAGTGGGATTGTATTATCTGCATCACATTTAGGTTCGGCTAAAGGAGAAGCAGAATGCGATTCTGGCCATGGTGTCCCGCCCGGAAGACGAAGAGGAGAGAGCTCTGCTGGAACGCTTGCCCAGCATCGCCAGCACCATCAGGGCGTATCCTTTCTGTCGTGCTTGCTCATTGAGGGATTCTGCCTGCTTGCCGTCGACATCCATCTACTGTGCTTGGCGCTGTTGCCCTCTCTCCCATTGGCCAACCGTTCGGGATCCACTGCTTGCAAACCTTGACCGGCAAATAGGGCGTTCGTGATTGAGAAAAAAGTCGTCGCTGCCATGGGAAGCCGTCGTGCCGAAGGTGCAGTCTGTCGACCTGCTTGGCATGAGCAGAGGTGGGTTCACTCGATCTCTACCAGGGAACCCCCGGCTTGCTCTCTGGCTGCCGGATCGCTCTCTTGCTGCCAGCTCACTGGCTTGCCTAGTTTAAGCTGACATTTCCTGCACTGGCCGCAAGCATACGGATGATCGGCAGATGGGTAGCCGGACACCCCCACTCGGTATCTGCTGGTTGCATTCTTGCAAAAAAGGAATGGTGTCTGTTGGTGCTCCTTACAGGGGTGAACATGCAGCCTGGCCGTGGCAGCTGCTCACCTTGAGGTTGGGAGCCTCGTGATGGTCGCATCAGCAGAGGTTAGCTGTGCTGTTGATGATAGGTGTATGTGCCATCGCTCCTTGCTTGAGCTTACTTCGTTTTTTTTTATTTCGACTCGCTTTTTTAATGGTTTCTTGCGTTTGTCCTCTCGAAACCGTGTCCTCCGAGTTAATAGCTCGAGAACAGTGGCCAACCACTGCTTGCTCAGCCAAGAGGCTAGCAGGCCCGAAAGAAGTGAAGTAATCTGAGCTCGTGTCCATCGTTCGACGATTGCGTGACTTCAACTGTCGTCATGCATTTAACAAACCTTAAATCCTTTGGAGACCACGCATTTAGTTCGTATGCTCAAAAAGCATGGAACTCACACTTGACCTGCGATTTGACACCCCCTAACTTGACCACATTTATAAACAAAAAATTAAAAACGCACCTATTGATGGCAGCATTTAGTAGGTCGTGTGATTTGTCCTGTATGTACTTATGTGCTCCGATACTGTGCATGGTGCCACTAACCAAGCTTGCATGCTGACTCAGTGCATGGCACCCCTAACCAAGTTTATCAAACATGATACCACTCAATATTCAATCGTACGTCCTTTGCAGCAAACGCAAAGCACCTAAAACATTTGAGTTCTCTTAGAGCACTTAATCAAGTGCATTATTATTCCTAATATTATTACAAACTGGCTGCCTCCTTTGGCCATTAACTATCAGGCGTCGCAGAGACTGAATCAGTGAGGCTGATGGCATTCAATAATGCAGGTGCACCAGCCAGTCGTCTGCTAGAGAACCGAACGTTTGTGCTGATCGAAATTCGCAAGTATTGCCATCCTCATGCTTTCGCAGACGTATCGTGGTCATCGGACCTTCGAAGCTGGCAGGGCTTGCTCACCATTGGGCCAAGTGTTTACAGTCAGAGTTTGGTTGATTTCGCTTGCAACGGTTGCTTGTGATTGGCAGGAGTTTAGAAATAGGCCATCGGGGATGCTACAGTGTGGCCGCTGCAGGACTTTTGGCTGGGCATGTGGAAAAGAGTCCATGCAGAGTGCCGCGAGGCGGCCGTTAGTCGTTTTGAGATGAGCAGCAGCGGTCACCCGGTCTTCAGAGCTCGCTGCTTTGCAAAGTGCGTGAATCGTCGTCAGCCTGTGACAGTACCGTGGAAACCTCCTTTCGGTTAATCTTCAATCTGCAACCAACTCCTCTATTTGCGTTTCTACCCGTTGATTGCTGTTCTCTCTCCCTCCCTGTCTATCTCTCTCTTTCTCTCTCTCCTTGTTCTCTCACTATCTCTCACGCTGTCTGTCTCAGTCTCTGTGGTCTGTCTCTGTCCAGTGGTTAATTTGGTAGCCCCGACCAAGGTCTGGGCAATAGCAAGGGCCCTGAGGCATATGTGAAGCGCCGGAATAAAGATTAAGTTCTCTTGGGGCGCAATAAAAATAAATGAACTATATTTTCGTTTGTCACCAGATGACACACACTGCCGTCGCTATTAAAATGCACCTTCTGATGCCTGATAGCTTTTTCCGAGTTGCAGCCACCGCCGAGAAGCTCATTCGTGGCCTCCTACGCATCGCTCCGTTTTGGATTTCTCAAGCTAAAACCAGCAAAGGAGTCTACGTTAGGATAGATGTCGACGCCGAGCTCAGCCCAGTGAGGCAGGCGATCAACGACGCACTTGAGGAGCTGAAGAGGAGCTTGACCTGAGTGTGAACACGAGCTTTTGTTACTATCACCTAACCTCATCGTGAGCTTGTTCGGCAGCTAAGCTGCTGCTGCTTTGTCGGCCTCTCACTTCCAGGTTTTTTCAAAGCCTCTTCTGCTTAGCCATGCAAGCAAATTATTGTATATTGTAATATACTGATGCAGTATTCGGCTGATAGCATGTGCATCATTTGTGGTCGACCACATGCGAACGAGGCTGTGTGTGACTTGCTTCTGCCTCTCGCCTTCGAAGGGGACTGACTCACTTTATGTTTTCTGCTCAACTCTCTCTTCTATGAATTATAGTTACTGCCTTGTGCTTGCAGCTTGCAGAAAGCAAGCTTCAAGCACAAGGCACATATTCTTGGTTGCAGAAAATAAAGGTGCGTGACGTTTCATGACGAAACAGAGTAGAGTACATCTTATTTGACCGCAATCATGTGTCATAAAATCAGAGCAGAACTTGCATTTAAAATTTCACTCTGATATTTAAATGCTGCCCGAGTGTATAAAACCCATGAGCATGCACAACTCAACAAGCTTTGCTTATGGACCTCGATCTTGCAATCTTCAGCAAGTAAGTATCTAAGTCGCATGATGCATAGTTCGGTAAAACTTGTATTTATAGATATGCTGCTTCCGGTTTACATCGGATTACAAATTGTTTACACAATTCGTTTTTCTTTTGATGTATAAGTCGTCAGACCTTCTGATCTCATTTCTAGCGTTGCTGTATTTTGAAAAGTAAAACAATCAAAAGTTATGCAATTTTTGATTGCCAGATTGTTTTTGTAAGTATTTTCTTGACATTCATCTGTAAGCCCTATGACATTGAAGCCTTACTGTGGATAATTGGGTAACTAAGTATATATGAATGACAAATTTTTTTTTAAAGTGGCTGGATGATTTCGATGGGAGGAAACAACTAAAAAACGTTCATGGATAGCAGTACGTCTCCTAATAAAAATTTCGTTCACATTAGTGTTATGTTGTATCGTTTTTTAGTCAGCATGACATCCGAACAATAATCTATAGATCAAGTAGTCATCTGGAACATGAATGCGTACTATAGAAAATGTATTCTCGAACACGGTATGGCTACGATTAATGATGATCGTGTCTTTCTCAGGCGTCAAGTCACTGTGCTACTGCCTGCGTACTGCCAGCTCCATGAGAGCAATCCCCCATCTCCCACTGCTGCCAATCAATTTCCTCAGGGCGGTTGGTCAACCTCTTGCTGCTATCACATTTTCTGAAGCGCCAACATGCAGTGCTGACTACGTCTTCTAATGAGACTTTATACTAGGTAATCCCATCAACTCCAAAGTGAAGTCTGGCTACTTCGGCTACGAAGCAGGGCAAACAATCACGCATCCTTCAAAAAGCTTACCGTAGCATAGCTGGTCAATCCATTTGTGAAATCACGGATAAACTTATGTTGATCATTAAGCGCAGGTCTTGATAACTCCGCAGAAAGACTCTTGCAGTACTACGTGAGATTTCAATTTTTTCTGCCTGCAGTGTTAATTTCTCAATCCCTTGTACATGCAATTAATAGGCAGTAGCTATTGCTCCAGAACAATATTTCTTCTGTGTAAAGGTAAAAGTATTTTGAATATCGCAGGCTTGTGATTTACTCCCTGTGCTGGCTTTCTGCATGTAGCACAATGTGTGAGCCAACCTGAATTAGATCAGATTCGGCAGACCTAACACTATTGAATAATATCCATGAAGGCATAGCAGTAGTGCCCTAATCGAACATTCTACGTTATTTTATTGCAGAGTGTGAGACTACTAATAGACCGCATTTCGTCGGCAAGGCACTGAGAATTTGGTTAAACCCAGGAGATACATTTGCTAGGTGTACGTACAATGCATTCAGGAAAAAGCAAAACAGTAACCCGTGAAACGTCTGCTAAGATGATCATAGCCTAAAATGGAGCTTTGGTATGTTTGTTGGGAACATAATCCATTTGCACCTAATCTAAAATGCAAACACTGCAAGAGAACTCTAAAAGTCAAGGTAAATGATTGTAGCTCATATAATGCATGCATTTTCTCAGGAAACAACAGACCACTTAAGCAGCTGCTACTTTGCATGGCTGCTCTTTACAATTTTCAAACTTGCAAGAGCATGCCTGCCATAACGTAGCCACACTTTACTTCATCCAACGCCCCAGTATCACACTTCTGCTGAAACCCAGTCCCCACCCCGATTCAAAGGCATTAGCCATCTCCGGGAAAGAGCAGCAAGTCAGACAGTGATCAAAATATAGAAAATAGACTTTCCAATTTCTCAGACGTTTCTCGGGTGAGAAATTCATACTTTAAAAACCTGTAAGATCTCTATTACCTGAAAAAGATATTGGTCCCAACAAGTTCCTGCTGATTTTGACACGAAAACGAGTTTAACTTGTTAGATCAAATTGTGAAATTAGCATAAGAGAAAGCTTCACCAACTTTTTCCTGGTTTCTCCATCCAAGATTAAGCCTGAAAAGTGTGTAGAAAGTATCTGCCCACAAATTAAACGTTATGTGGCATGATAATTACAGCTTCGGAAAAGCCGACTTCCACTTAATATGAAATAGATTGAGGTAGAAGACGGGCCATTGCCTTCAATTGCCGTGCATTGCCCTCCAATGCACGTTTGTTGTTGGTTGAAAGGATGCGGTTGCACATTTACTACTGTAATGTGCAAGAAAAATGTGATCTAAAATGTGATCTCCAACCAGCATCGAGTGTAAATGTAACAGACCGTCACAGGTTGCGGCATTGCATCGGGCCATTGTCTTCGAGTGATACGCAGTGTCAGTGATTGAAGGTGCACAGTGGGTCGACCGTACGTTTGAGCACCCTGAATTTTGTGTTGAAAAGTAATTGGAGTAAAGGACAGGCAAACTTAAGTCAATTTAAAACGGATTTCGGTTGAAAACGGGCCGTTGCCGTCGATTGCCGTGCATTGTCCTCAATTGTACGTTCGCGATTGTTTTAAAGGATGTGGTTGCACTTTCAATGCAGTGTGCTACATTAAGCAGGAGAAGGCTGTTTTTCTATTTACCGTAGATTTTTTGTCTGATTGGATCCCATAGAGAGTCGCTATTTCTTGCATGGAACACCAAACAACAAGATTTCTAGAAGCTCAGCACCACGTCACAAGTACTGCCTGAGAAATGATTCATCAGGTATATACAAGTGCATCTACAGTATGTACATTAGATCAGTGTTGGAACTCTTGCCAGGACCTGAGCTTAGCCTGACATTCGACAGACGAAGCTGATACTGAAAAGATCAGGATGAATTCAGTGACAGCTACTGTTCTGAAGGATTGGGTGCTTGTTTGCTCTGATTATATTTGAGTGTGCAGAAGCAAACTGGCTACCTTAATGCTTTTCGAAGCCTGTGAAAAGGAAAATGAATGTTAATTGACAGCATTTATCTGGAACTTGTCCTGCTATAGTCCACATATGCGCGCTGACACTGTGCATGCTGCCACTAACCACATTTGCATGCTGACCCTGTGCATGTCACCCCTAACCATGTTATTCATTTTGTTTGTTTTTCAAGCATGATTTTACTTACCATTCAATTGCATTTCACTTTGCAGTAAATGTAAAGCGCCTAGAAAGAGATTAAGTTCTCTGAGGGTGCTTTATCAAGTGCATTATAATTATATTATTATTACTATTAACTACAGTCGTCCCTCGCCACTTTGCGCTTCGACTTTCTCGGCTTCACTCTATCGCGGTTTTTTCAAATACTGTATATCATTAAAAAGTTGATCGAAGCAGTGAAAATACTATAGCGTGTGCTCGGTTGTCTGGTGTGGTAAAACCAAGCCGATCAGAGCGAGCATACTGTTCACTGATTGGCTATCCTATCCTCTTCCTATCCTGGCCACTGATTATCTCAGCCTCATGCAAGTTGGTTTCTGTCATACAAGCTTCTACATCGCTACGCACCGGAAGCATCTTTGCTCTGTTGTTGTTGTTGTGTTTTCGATTTCTGAGAACTTTCATCTAAGCCCCACGATGGCTCCTAAACGTACTGGTCCTACTAAGCCCTCTAGAAAACGACGACGAACCTGCTGAAGATACTGTACCGCCTGAAGACTCTCCTACTGAGGTCATACTTTCAGAGGAGCAGTAGCCTTGCTCTTCTTTGCTGTGCAGTACATCTATTCATCTTCATCGCTTCATCATCAAACAAGTTAAACTGTTTTCATAGGTTAGTGATCGTGTGTAACAACTGTGTGTGTGTGTGTGTAATTAAACGTATAAAATATGATATTTGTAGTGTCTAAAATGTCTTATTTTCTCTAATATTATGTATTGGGTGATACGAGTCTATTTGGTGACTAAAAGGTGCTACTTCACATCTAGAGGCTCTAATAATGTTGAAAAACGTATTGAGGTCGTAATCAGGTTTTCAATGCTCAAACTACGAAAATATTCGATTTATAAATTCAGAATCTTATTTCACGGAAAATGACCTATCGAGATAGAGTCTGGAACGGATTAACCATAATAAACGAGGGTCAACTGTATTGAACTTCTTCCGGTGCATGTTTTGGTTTTAACCCATGGTAGGTATGCTCTCGGTACTTAATGACAACAGTTTGTCAGGACTTGACTGAGACGGGGTTCCAAAAAGCCTACATGCTCTGTGTAAAGTCTGAATCTTAGCTCCCGGCTATGGTCAACTAGGATCTTTATGCATCTTTTGAGCGTCTGTTAAAGGAGCAAATCTCCTACCTTCATATCTCTTCCCAGTCAGGCTTTTCATCTCAACATCCGGGTCTCGGAACTCGAGCCGTTTATCTGCACCTCAAAATAACCTCATGTCCTTAGTAGACCGTGCCTACAGTTTGTGTGTGCTCCCAGGGCGTGAGAATTATTCCCACAAACGTCCTGATATTCCTTTATTAACGACTTTAAAAGAGGCTAACGTCAAATTCTGGACAGATTTAGCTCTGGCCTTGCCAAATGTCTTTGATCCGCTTATTCGTGCCGACACAACGCACGTTCTCACTTACCGACTGACATGCTTCATTTGCAGCTAATGTAAAGTTCGTAGAAACACATTTAGCTCTGTAATGTTCATGCACAACTTGTTCTTTGGGTGACATGCTAATTTCTGACAATTATTTTATATACATTGAACTTATTAGCTAGTGGTAGAGAGAAAAGTCCATCGCTATGTCAATTAAAGCAGCTAATTTGGACTTGGATAAATTTTAGAGAAAGAGAAAAGGAAAGGAGCAAAAAATCGTGAAAAAGTGACTGCACAGGAAAGGCTATATTGTATAGATACATTAGCAATAAATATATAAATAACTTTATTAAATTTAATATAACCTAAGAGAACTTCGGCGGCCAGAAGCAGTGGTTCGGAGATGAGCTGCGACGGATAGGCTTCGACGGAACGGCTGATTGTGCGGCAAGCGCTTGCAGCAGCAGCCGGCTGGCCGAGCCTTGGTGAGGTATAACTTGGTACGCCACAGGCGACCGAACGTAAAACAGTCCGACCATGGCGGCGATTCTCGTAGCGCCGGAAGCCTTTGCTCTTGTCGAACAGTAGTGGCATTATCTGTTCAAGTGATGGAGGTGAGACAATGCCAGGCGATATTTGTGCATCCAATAAAGGACTTCAGCCAGTTGGCGTTAAAGCTCTGACAGACCATTACGAAAAACTCGTTGCAGATGCCAAGAACGTGAGTGTCGGCGGCGCTTTCTATGAGCGACTTCCAGACGTCTCGGAGCAAGGGAGAGTTCGCGATCCAGGAAACGCCGGGTCGATAGCCAGATAAGCGCTCAACGAAGCCGAGCTGACCGTATAGTCACGCCTCGATCGTTGTAGGATGGACGGATTGTGGAAACGCAACCGTCACCAAGAAGAAGGGCAGTGGCCGAGGCCACCGCCTATTGGGAAGCAACGGTGGCGGAGGCGAACGCAGGCCGTCGTCAGGCTTCGCCCACCGAGCGCTCGATGCCGAACGCCACCGACGTGTCAGAACGAGTTTCAACAGTCGAAATGGCAGAGGCAGCGCCCGAGCAAGGACTCATAGCCGGCAGCAAAAAAAGCTTCTGCGACTAAAGCGAAGCGCCTGAACCGAGCGCTCGTCAGCTCGCGGAATTCAGCTATTTTTGATGCCGATTAGGAACTCGCTCTAACGCTTCCAGATCGGTCTCGGATAAGCAGCGGACGCGGGTCTCCGTCACGATCGAGGGTCGACGACACGGTAGCCGGTGAGCGGCATTGGAAAGGCGGCAGCGGCAAGCGAAGGCCTTCATCAGGCTGATCGCGCCGAGAGCTACTGCAGTGGCAGAACGAGTTTCAGCCCTCGAAATGACAGAGGCAGCAGTGGCGGCAGCACCCGAGCAGGTACTGATACCAGAGGCAACGAAGCTGCCGCTAGTAAAGTGAAGCTGGCGAATGGAGTGCTAGTCGGCGACTCGCCGGCGGAACGCGTCGGTGCATTACATGGCTAGGAGGAACCCGCTCCGACGCGCCCTGTTTGGTTGCAGGTGTGCAGCGGCCGCGAGTTGCGCCCGCTATCTCGGGGCAACTACGACGCTTCGGCCGGTCACAGCCAGGCGGAGCCAGTCGATTACGGTGAGGGCCCAGTGTCGCCGGAGGACCAAACCGGCGGCTGCACGACCCCGCTCGATCGCAGCAGTCGCAGCTACAGCGGCTAGGCTGACGGCCGCTAACTTAACCGATATTGGCTCACTCGCGAACGGTGAAAGCGTGGGCAGGGTCAATGGCCGTGTGGCGGTAGCACCAATTGCAAAGCAAGTCCGACCGAAGACCCGTCGGCTTCGGCAACTGTCGGAGGCTGGAGAGCCGTTGGCCGGAGCGAGCCGCTGCGACGCAGCCATCGCACTGCGAGCCGAAAAGACTCTCGGCAGCAGAAACACTGCTGCTTGAGCTTCGTCATTGAGGTTGTTGTAACTGTTGCTGGCCGCAACTGCCTAAGCGAACGAGGCTATGTCAGAGCAGGAAATGTCATTGCCGTTCTCGTGAAGAAGACCCGTCAATGATACGTAAACGAAAGCGATCGTCCATGGGAATTGCTGTGGCTTCATTTCAATGGCAGCTCTGCCCGCTTTTTTTGCTACCCATTAGAGGCAAGGACGCTAATGTGGGCCCAAATCAACTCGGAGTATTTGACAGGCATGCACAACGGTGCAGCTGAAATGAACAATGGGGCTTGCTAATGCTGATATTGAATAATTACATCGTTTTGGTCTAGGACGTTTGAGCACTTGTTTTCTTGAACTGTTAAATTCAATATGTCTCGAAACACATCAAGCGATTTCACCAAACATTTTTTACAGCAAGAAACCACATCCAAGTTTCCAAGCGCGTACGAAAAGTGAAAGCTTATGCTCTACGTCGTTAGGCCCACGAGCTCAGCTGCATCTGGACTGCAGTCCTTTCGAAAAAGAAGAGCTTCGTTAAATGTGCTAGTCCATGCAAACGCTTACAAGTAATATTGTAGGTTGATGCCTAGAAGCTCAGTTAAGGAGTCGTAGGGACCGCAAAGAATGCATGCAATTAAGCAGAAGATTGCACAGAAAAGCAGCAACCGTGAGTGAGCACTTAAGCATAGATATATCCAGTCGCGTCGTTTTCGTAGACTATTGCATTGCACAACCAAAGAGAGTCTGCTTATGCACATAACAACCGCTAAAGTACAACTGACCGACCATCAATCGCCTTGCAAGAGGTTCAACCGTTGAATACTACGAACTCGGTCACTAATGATTGTAACTCGTGGAGTACTAATATTTTTGGCTCAGTCATAAACAGGCTGATGTACCGTGTTAAATTTGTAACCTGATAGGAAGAAGAGCAAGCATCTCGCATCACACGATACAAATACACATGCCATTCCAGGTCACACGAAAACGAATTTCGCCAGTACGTTTTGAACTTGAAGGTGAAGAAATTAATTCTCTCGGTAAACGCCTGGTGTCAGCTACATCTAAATTGAGCAAGTGGTGGCACGATGTCTCCGTCATCCGTGGAGTGGTTCTGATAAGTAATCATAATAGATTAATAAAGTGCTATCAGAGAACTCAATCGCTTTCTCGGCGCTTTACATAGAGAATAAAGAGGCCTCAATGTGAGTGTCACAAACTTTAAGTCGACAAGCTGCTTTACTGGGAACCAGCTTACTTCCACAAGAAGTTAATATAGTAGGTCATCTGAAACGCTTGCGACAGACAGGCCTAGCAGCAGAGTGTAAAAGCAACTGTAAGCACCTGTTAGCCTAGGCCGGTAGAATGACAAGCAGTAAGTTAGGAATTCAAGACGGGGCGTCACAACTGCATGGACTAACTTTAATTTATTATCCACGCCTAAGCAGACCCTAAATTTTGCTTTGCCTTGCGGTCCAAAGTAGGAAGACTTAACAGTGGAGCATATATGGTCGGTCCCTCGACGACTAATTTTATCACTCGCTGCTTCATGATCTGATTTCTATGAGAAGAGCTCGTAGTGTCCCATAAGCAGGCATTCTCGTGGAACGCTCCTACGATGTCGTCAATCGAGCCGGCTGCCACGGTGAAGCAAAATGAAGAAGGCGTGCCCTTTACAATGCCTGTGATTGGTCATTCGTTCAGTCCTGCCCCAGTCTTACAGAAGAAGCCGAACAGTGCTCAGCTTCTGAATGTTTGGAACAGTCTTGGACTGCCCCAAGTGTTGATGAGCTAGATTTCAAAGGCTGAAGCTAGACTATAGCAGGACTGATCTTGCAAACACGGGTTCATTATACAAAGTTCGCTGTTGTCTAGTAGTCATGGAAACCGAGACTATCCATAGGAGTTACAGAACGTACGCCAGACCTGGACCGTTTGGCAAAAGACCATTGCCACTAGCTCCAGTATTCTCAGGTCAGTTATTTTGCTGACAGGAAATGGTTGGTTATTGTCTGACTAACCAGATAATTTTGGGTTTACTTTGGCGCGGTTGTATAAGCCTTTTGATTTATCGTGGCATGGGATCACGTAGTGAGTGTAGCATTGTGCAGCCTTTCACACAGCTGCCTGGTGGCTGCATAAGCCGTTGGTCTCGAAAGCACAATATCTTCGACTTGCAGAGGATTAAGATGCGAAAGCAGACGAAGATGTTGGTAGGGATCAAGCACGATCAATTTGCTCAATTCGGCGGGGGAGCATTGTTGTAATATTTAAACTCGTTTATTTTGTCAAACTGTACGGCAGCACGATTAGAGATTCGGTTGCGATAGTAAATATGAGCTTCGCACTAATACCGAAGCAAGTTCAATCTTAGCCTCACGATGTGACTATTTTCGATGTGCGGACTCTGGTAGCCCTCGCCAATTCGAAGGCACTTGATTGCTAAGGAGGGTAATGTAGGCTGCAGAGGGACGGAGTAATTAAGTCTCGGACGTTCGGACACGTGTTTTATTGAACTGTTAAATTAAGTATTTCTCGAAACCCGTCGAGCGTTTTCACAAAACATTTCCTACAGCAAGCATAACGTTCACGTTTCCCGGTCTCTCCCAAAACGCATGAAAAGTGAATGCTTATGCTTTATATCGTTAGGTCCGGATGCTCAGCTGCATCTGAACTGCAGTCCTTTCGAAAAGGAATAGCACTGTTAAAGGGGCTAGTCCATGCAGATGCTGATCAGTAACGTTGAAGCCTGTGCCTGAAGCACGGCTAAGGAGTCACAGAGACCACGAACAATACAAGGAACTGGGCAGAAGATTAATTAGGAAAGCAGCAACCCTGAGCACAATGTATAGACATATTAAGTCGGGTCATTTTCGTTGACTATTTTGAGTATAGAGAGGATGCGTATGTACATAATAACCGGAAAGTGCAACTGACCGACTATTAATGGCCATATTGCAGTCGCAACCATTATTGCAGTCGCAACCATTGAATACTACGAACGTGGTTAATAATGATTATAATATAATAATATAATATAATTTATTTGTATAGCGTCTTAAGAGAACTAAATCTCTATTCAGGCGCTTCACATATGCCTCTGGGCTCGAGCCCACGAACTCAGCCAGACCTTAGTCGGGGCGAGCGCCTTAACCACTGGAACTCTTGAAACACCAACATGGTTGGTGCGGTCATACATAGGGTGCTACAACATTCTAATATTGTAACATGACTGTAAGCCGAGCAACAACCAGGAAAAAATACACATAACATTCCGGGTACACGCGAAAGCGGATGCCTCCTATCGCCAGGGCGTTACGAGCTTGAAGGTGGTTACGTGCTTGAAGGTAAAGTCGATATTCACTCTATAATTAATAAAAACTGTCTCGAAAATTAAGGACGTTTAATCAAAATATTAAGTATCAATCACTGTTTGTCCACATACATATATATATATATATATATATATATATATATGCATAAATATGCATACATAATATATATATATATATATATATATGTATGTGTGTGTGTGTGTGTGTGTGTGTGTGCGCGCGTGTGTGTGTGTGTGTGTGTGTGTGTTTGAGCTAGCACCCGAGTAGTGGGTGTGTACAGACCGGAGTAAGAGATCGAAGGGATGAAAAAGTGGGGCAAAACGTTGAGGTCAATGCATTGTTTGATAGTCAGCTAGTGAAGATTGGTGATTAGTGTGGGAGTTGTTAGATTAGCGACAGATGCGTATAGCTTCCGAGTTTTGCACAAAGTGTAAGCGTGTCATTGCATGGGAAGAAATGCCTAAAAGTGGCAATTTATACAAGTATCAGCTATACTATAATATATCCGTATACATTTATTAAGTATAGCTCATATAGAATGGTTTAGGCATGCTGTGCACGTCTACGTGAGCGTGATAATAAATTTTTGCAATGTTACCTTGGCGAAATTAACAAAACTTGATGTTGGAACTGCTGTACTGTTACAAGAGGACACCCAGATTCCATTCAAAAGCAAAAGAAGTTCACTTTTCTCCCCTTCACCTGTCTGTAAATTAAAAAAATATCTAAACTATAAAATGATAGTTGATGCATTATGTACTATTGTGCTAAAAATCGCATCAAGCCAGCAGCAATTGTCTGCCATACCTTAATGGGTTCTTTTGAGTGTTCGCATGGGACATGAGTGTGCCAGTGATTGTCGTAGTCATAGACAACTATACTGACGTGTGCTTTTTAGACCTCTCACAACTTAGCTGGCCTTTTCAGAGAACTTTTCCCCCTTTGTCTTCATACTTGTTCACACACACACGTAGGAATATGCAGCTACTGGGTGATAGCAACCTCTCGGTGTCTCTCCAATCAAATATGACTACTCACCATTCTCTTACTCCACAAATACAAAAATTACACGGTCAGTTGCCCATATCTGCCTCCTTACACTTTAATAGAAACTAGTCAATGTCAGCCTAAGATTCGGAAATTAGAATAGTGGTTCAAGGTGTGCTCTATGTTCCAATCAAATTTTGATATCACCATCTCAACCACACACGCAAAGTTTATTCGATAAACTAGCGAATATATACTTATTTTAGGTACAAGAGATTTGAAAATGCTTTACACTCAAGTAAAAAATTAATTGAAATCTACCACCCAGCAAAATTAACGTTAACATTTAAGTGTTTTTGATTCACATGCGTTCTTTATGACTTTGGATTTAGCCTTAGCTTACATAAATTGGTAAGATTCGAAATGATCTAGAATCGAAAGTAGTGAGCAGTGATTCTTTTATTTTAGGATACCACTTAGGGCCCCCGTTTAATATTTCCTACTTCCTTAAAAACACGCATCAGCCGTAAACCAAAAGATGTTTTTGCGAAAACAGACCTAAACTCGAGTCACAGATCCAAAATAACCCAGAATGTTGGAAGGGTCGTGCATTGCATTGCATCAAAGTGAAATGGTTGGTACCAAGATCAAGTGGAAGGGCCGACGACGTGAGCTTGCCCACGTGGGGTTTTGGGTGCAAAAATGGGAAAAATTCAAGCGAGAATGAAATCCGCATACGATCAGATGAGCGAAAAGGGGTAATGATATAGGTCAGCAGAGTACAATTTCAAAAGAAAATTAAATTATTTTACAAAAGTGTGTGTGTTGCCTTTGATATGGCTTTTGGCCTCGGAGTCAAGCACTCAGGCAGATACACTTAATATATTAAATTATTTTGGAGCAAATCAAATCAGATGATTTATCGAGATGGATATTTAAGTGGCCTAGAACGAGAGGACCGTGATACCTAGCTCAAAGGACAAAGCAAAAATTAGAAAAAACGAATGTGAAGATGCGATTGCCACGTGGCCGACGATAAATTACTGCCACTTCGGGCAACTCAGCACTATCCGGACAGAAGATAAGACGTTCAAAGGTTTGCTTAGCAAGTGACTAGAAAGGTTTGACAAGGGGTTCGGGCCATAACGGCTACTCGGCCACCAAGGTATGGCCGAGGGCATGGGCTCGAGCCCCAGGGCATATGTGAAACACCTGAAAAGAGATTCAGTTCTCTTAGGGCGCTATACAAATGAATTATATATTTTTTGGATTATGACTACTGCCGTATTTTAGGACCAAGGTGCTCACATTCAAGGAGCAAGATCGTTGGCACGAACCATGTGGCATGTGCAAACTCCTGGATAGTGTCAAGTAGTTCACATACGGCGCTATACAAATGATTTATATTGTATTATTATAGATATAAAAAGAAACTATTTGAGGTAACGACGGTGATAGTCCAGCTCTAGATCAACTTGAGACAGGTCTCAATTTTTGCATAATTTACAAAACAATACTTAAAATATTAGGTCTTTTGTAAAGAGGCCTCGAGAAACGTCGCCTCTATTCAGGGGGCAAATCAAAAATCAAATCCCAAATCGCCGAAAGAGCAGCAATAATTAATAATTAAGAACTTTTTCAGTACCAGGCAGGCTGCTAAAAAACAACTACAGCAGAAGCATCGCAAGGTCACGATCGTGAAGACTGAAGCTCAAACTAATTTGCAAGGGTTAGTCTTTCTGTTAAGCTCAGTCTCAGTCGGAAGCTGTAGAACTAGCTTTTACAGCTTTCCATGAGTCGATTCAAATTTACCCAGCACCCAAGTGAGTAATGAAAGCATTACGATAGTCTAGCGACTTTCCAGAACTTTTATGGATAATTCTTTTTTCCACAAACTCAACAAAGCGTTAAGGTGCTCTGCAACAACTCTCGTCTTCAATGAGAAGGGCAGAAGGGAGACTGCTGAGTAGTCGAGACGAGGAGCAGCCGATTTTCACGCTCTACATGCCATGTCCATGAATTGGACAACTTAGAGCTGGCCTTAGCTTGGATGAGCAGACGGTAGTTCTCGTATGCCACAAGACATATGGCTAGCCCTGCTTTTCTGTATGCTTCGTTAAAACTACCCTTTGTATTCATAGCAAGCTTTCTGCCGTCTTTAGTATCTAGACTAAGTATCTAGACTTTAGTATCACCTGTATGGCATACAGGACGCTTCACTAGCTTTCACCAGCTTACCTATTCAACCTACAAGCTTGTATAGTGTGCTCTCACACTTCCTGCTCCTTGGCTTCAAGTCGCCTACCTGTTTCTCGAACTAAATTTAAAATCCCTTAGTGATCGGGCCTCACTTTCCTCCAAATGTTTCATGGGGCCAATACATCAATTTGACGTCATTATTAAATTGCAAAAACCTCAATACAATTTTGGCCTTAGTCGCAGTGTTAGTTTGCTGCGTGTGGCTTATTAAGTACTTGCATTGGCTGGCAGCCGAGTCAACGGTTCTCATGCAAACAGATGGACACGAATGGTCCAGTGACCATTACCACCTCAGTTTCGTCACCGGAGATGCCTCGGCAAAAGATGGGCCAAGGTATCCGGATGTCTCAACCTGTAAGGGCCAGCGCGTCCAATATGGAGGCTCGGTGTGCGACCTGAACATGTTGGCGGTTGCACAACATTCTAAAGGTAAAATATCAGTTTTGACGTAAAAAAAATACCAACTGATTTTTACATTAAAAACTTCTTCTGTAAAACCACAGAAGAGCCTTTGCGGCTATCACCACTGTTTGCAGCAGTAGCAGTAACGAATCATCCACCGCAGGATTCGAGCCACGACCTTGGTCCCGATGTCACTAAAAGCAACCGCTTACCCAGTGTGCCATCACGATTCACCATATCATGCATCTATACAGAGATAGCCATTCAAACCGGGAAATTTGGAAACGGGTGGTGACTGAAGACCTCAGAGGGCACTGGGGACATTAACAGAAAACACCTTGACTATACAGAAGCACTGCCGAGCTGAGGTTACCTTCGAGTAACTCCTCCGAGAAAGGACCGGCTCCTCAAAAGCATGGGTCTGAAGGACAGGTTTTCCACAGCTCAAATGCACTAGTACAGTCTCTGCCTAGCTATTGGGACAGTCGTAGGCCACAATAGCAGGACTAGTCGGCTTAATGAACAAGGACTAAACGCACGGGTGGCTAAGTTCAAGAAAGTGTTGACTAAGCATCACAGAACAAGTATGGCTAGATTTTGCTTGCCAACACCAGCACTGAACACCTTCACAGTTGAACAAATTGCTGTGGACTGATGAGTCCAAATTCAATCTCTTTGGTTGCGACAAAAGGAGGAAGTACGTTCACCTGCTAACAAATAAAGCGTAAACGAACGGCTGTCTGCAAAAAACCGTGGAATTTGGAGGTGGAAGTGCAATGGTATGGGGTTGCTTGTCAAGCTTCCGGTGTTGGGCATGTGCCCAGGATTCAAGAAATCCCTAACAAGAATGTCTAATTAGACACTGTGCAGAATGTTGGCTTTCTATCTGCCTACCCTCTTCATGGGTTCGACTTCTGTTGGAGGTGTGACACAGATTTGAAGCACACTGCTATGGCAGGTTGAGTTTTCCACGAACCCGAAGACTATGGCTTCGGAGGTCATGCAGTGACCAAGCCAGAGTCGGCACTTGAATGCAATAGAACATCTGGAAGACGAAGTCGAAGGAGTTCTAAGGTTCAGAGCTCTCCTGCTCATAGTAGCCGATGAGTTCCTTGAGGTATTGAAGGGTTACTGGGCGTCAATTAATCCAGAAACGAGCCGGGAGCTGGTGGAGTCAATGCCGACACGACAGGGGGAAGTTTATAAAAAACACGGTGCTCCAATAAGTTATTAATTGTACCCAATAAGTGACACGCAATTATATTTTTTCATTAGCTTTTTTGCATATTAAAAACTGCATCAGAGATAGAGCCAGTCAAAATCTTGTGCTTTAGGTAGTGTGCTGGTAGCAACTGCATAGAAAATTTTGAAGGGCAGTGTATATCTATATAACTGCAACCAGTCTTTTACTCACAATGGGCACGACTACTGCTTGTGATGACTAGTACCCATCTGTTGCAGAGGGATGCACATAGAAGCTGAGTCAGTGATTATGCACTACAAGCATAAGGAATCGGCTGTGTGATCACACGTTATTTTTGCATACGCCCTGCTGCACTGGCAAACAAGGCCTACAGGCTTGTAAATTTTAAACTGGGAAGCAGCAGCAGGTCTGCTCGTGTGGAGAGGGAAGCGCAGCCACGTCTTCTCAGGGCACGGCGAGCAGATGCCACAGCCAAGGCCAATGCAAAGCCGAGGCACTATCCAAGGGAGAGCTGGAGCCACAATCCGAAGCTATGTGGAGTTCTCACTCCTTTCACGTGCAAAGGGACAACCAGCATCAGAATGCATGCACGACAGATCGCACTTCACGAAACCTCACCAGTACACGAGTCGGATTGCAAGTGAGGGCACTTAATAAAACTTAGACAAGCATAAGTACGAGCCACGATCAGTTTTGCACCAGTTAAACCACTTGTGTACCTTCTGACATACGAGTCAACACTAGCTATAGTTTGTTTGTGAAAAATTTGCATAACGATATGCTTGCACGAGACAACACCGATTAGAGCATGGACAAGGACGAGTCGTGTGACAGCTGCTGTAGCATTACACAGGTATACAGCAGATGTGCACACATCTTGTGAAAGTTCTGGATCCGAGACTTACAGGCCATGCACACCTGACTGCTAGTACTTAGCCTCTGAGTTGCTTAGAAGCTTGCCAGGGTCACTGTGGGGGTGAAGATAAAAGGGAGAGACGGAACAGAGAGTCAAAGAGATGAAGACGGGACAGGGAGGCACAGAGATGAAGTGAGAGCAGAGGAGAGGAGAAGAGAGGAGAGAGAGAGAGAGAGAGAGAGAAAGAGAGAGAAAGAGAGAACGAGGAGAAATTCACAGGCTCAACCAGCAGTCAACGAAAAGTGGCAGCCTAGAATGAGGAAAGCTCATGCCTGCGACATGGTCACAGAGTTGCTCAACAGCAGAAGCATGATATAGAACAGGGGGGAGAAACAGAGAGCCACATCTCGGCACTTGTGCTCGGTTCCTGCCACTATCATTCCATAGAGTGCACGAATGTGCAGCCTAGGAGCACCAGAGCTACAAGGATTGTGGCCAGATGTACTAAAGCATTCCTTTCACATAAGCATTCAGCTGACCAGTAAGACCGAGCATTAAAGGTTGGTTGATAGCACCCATTGACTGCTGATGGCCCCATCGTTCCAACACCAATTTTTAAATATACATTAAGCCTCGGCACAATTCGGGTCTCTCTCTCTCTCTCTCTTTCTCTCTTATTACCGCCCAACAATTAGTCCCCTTATTGATATACACCCTTTTGAGCCCACTTATGAATCTAGTATACACTTATCATTCTATCCTATGCAAAGTGCCTAGAAAGAGAATGAGTTCTCTGGAGATGCTATGTCAAATGTATTATTATTATTATTATGTCATCCCTCTCTTTCACATCAAACACATACAAAATAAAGTACTAACTGATTTAACAGCCTCTTTTGCATAGCGACAGAAGAGCCTTTACGTATATCACTACCACTTGCAGCTGCAATAAAGGATCGCCCACCACTAGATTCGAACCAACGATCTCGGGACCGAGGTCGTAAATAGCAACAGCCTTGCCATGTGAGCCATTGCGGTTCAAGGTACATCACGTCTCATGGTGCATACACACATCTTAAAAGCACGCACACACATGCGCACGCGAAAAAACACCACCTCACGCAAGTACAGACATACACACAATTGTCTAATCTCCGTCCACTCTTCACAACTAGGCCTATCGTTAGCCAATTAATCTACTGCATGCATGCACCTGTTCGCCATGACATTATAGGCGATAGAGTCGGCAGCAACCTGCAAAAGGAGTCGCGCCTCATTTGGAATGGAAATGATATGGTTGTGCCGAAGCAGCCTTAAAATATGCAGCAAGCAACATGATGCCATGCAAGCAAGAAGAGAGGAAGCTCTGCGATCGACTTGGAGGTAGGAAACGCCCTGTGCTGCAGGCCGACGTGGAAACATTTGCCGAAGCCCAGTGTCCACCCCTACAGGCAGTACAATGTAGCTGCAACAACGTGGCATATATATATGGGACCACATGCCCTCTACTCGCTGAGTCAAAGCAGCATCGAAGACACTTCACTGGTCTCATGGCAAATAGAAAAGCACGATTCGCTGTCAACAGGAGGACTGGAGTTAGCGTGGGCAAAAAAAGTAGCAGTACTTACTGACAAAATCGCAGGTGAGACTAAGTGATGGTCTCTATAGTGCAGGCCACTTTGAAATTGTATAGCCTTATACTTATAAAAAGCTGCACATTTAATAACAATAATAATAATAATAATAATAATAATGCACTTGATAAAACACCCTCAGAGAACTCAATTTCTCTCTAGGTGCTTTACATTTGCTGCAAAGGGAAATGCAATTGAATGGTGAGTAATATCATGCTTGATAAACGAACGAAATGAATAATATGGTTAGGGGTGACATGCACAGGGTCAGCATGCAAATTTGGTTAGTGGCAGCATGCACAGTGTCAGCACGCGTAAGCACATCAAGGACGAATCACAGGGACCCACTAAATGCTGTCCTAAATAGGTGTGCTTTTAAGTTCTTTTAACTGTGGTCAAGTCAGGGGATGTTCTGATGCAGGTCGGGAGGGAGTTCCAGGCTTTGGGAGCGTACGAACTAAATGCACGGTCTCCAAAGGATTTGAGGTTTGTAGCAAAGGATTTGAGGTTTGTATTTAGCAAAGACACGGGGCATTCTCATCGAACGTCATCAATCGATTGAAAGTAGCACTGTGCGCATTCTTCCTGAAACCTCGAAAAGCAAGGAACCAAAAAGCGCCTGGCTTTTGGATATCAATCTAGCTCCCAATAGCATAGGCATTGACTGGTTGGAGAATCAGAAAGGGAAGAAAGGGAAGAAAATTCTTTGTGGCACATCTGTGCACCGATTGGGTACCACCGAGCAAGGTCCAAGCTCATGCAACTAAGCATCCATTCGTTTGCTACAAGCACTAAAGGCATTAATGAGAAGAGAATTTCTTTGCTAAAGAACCACAGCTGAAGGCGAAGATAGCTGAATGAGTAATTAAATGACCACTTGATACCACTGTGACAGCTGCCACTGCATTGCCGAGATAATCCTTCCGAATCTAGGCCAAGCAAAAATATTAGGCAAGGGCTCACTTTCCGACGTTTTCTCGGTGCCATATGCAGCTGCAGTCGTAAGTCAACGTCGTCCACATCCACCGTATCGATGCCAGAGTCTACATCAGCCATCGCCCCTACAGCCCTGTAAGAGCAAAGTGGAACTTCGCTCCAGCATCGCCAACAGGCGCAGGCAGCCGAAGCTAATGCCCATGACAGATCGGAGTGATGGTCACGAAATACAGCACATCGAGATGTCACAACTAGGCAGTGCAAAACAAATGACTAGGCAGTATCAGAAGAACTAGCTACCAGCGTTGCCCCAAACAGCAACATGCACTATCAGGACTGACACTCTCGAACACTACACCGTGAGACATACCCTGAGCAGCCCTTCTGGCTAGATCAAGTATTGAGAGAGAGAGAGAGAGAGAGAGAGAGAGAGAGAGAGAGAGAGAGAGAGAGAGAGAAAGAGAGTAAGAAAGAAAAAGAGAGAGAAAGTGAGAGAGAGATAGAGACAGAGACAAAGAGAGAGAGAGAGAGAGAGAGAGAGAGAGAGAGAGAGAGAGAGAGACAGACAGACAGACAGACAGACAGACAGACAGACAGACAGACAGACAGACAGACAGACAGACAGACAGACAGACAGACAGAGAGAGAGAGAGAGAGAGAGAGAGAGAGAGAGAGAGAGAGAGAGAGAGAGAGAGAGAGAGAGAGAGAGAGAGCAACGGCACAAATAAGGCACAGTACTACTGTTGCCGATTGATGGTGGAGAAGCCAAGCAGTTACACATTCACCTGCATCAAGAAAAATGAAACCTGCCGGGTGTAACCCGCACCTCGAAATAGCAGCCCTAGCAAATTTGTAAGGTTGATGCAGGTCGCAAAGCTTCCTAGTCAGGAAGTTCTTTCCTTCGAAGCCATTCCTACAGAATCTGAATTTTTCAAGTTCTTGTCGGTGTGGAATGAAAATTGAGCAGCTGGATTCGTGCTCTCACCACCGACAAGTCGCTAACAGAAGCAAAGAACTAGCCAGGGCAGGGAAGAGCATGCTCTTGCAGACATTTGTAGGAGCTGTGCTGCTACTACTGCTGCTGCAGTGGACAGTGCAAGCATGCAGTGGGCTCAATATAAAAAAGTTTCGAGAATAGCATCGAAAAAAGGCTAGTCTCAGCCAAACTAGCTAAGGCTTCTCGAGGCAATGCAGCAAAGCTCCATTACTCAAACCAGTCTCAAGTGGCTCTGCTACTGCTAAGCTGTGCAGTCGGTTAGTGGTCCCTAGGTCGCGAGAGACAGTGCTTACACAAGAGGCTTGGTGCGTGCAGCTGATGTACAGTGAATGAAAAAACGGCAGCTTTGGATTTATATACATTAAAGTAAAATGCATACATGAAAATGCTCGTGGCACAATTTGAGTGGCACGGTGACATGGACCGTGCACTATATAGCCATTACCACACACCGAGCTAGGTAGCTGGGGCAAGGGCTCAGCCTCTTTGCCGGAGGGTCCCCTACCACTCAGAAATCTCCGGACCACCGGTAGGCATGCGTCGGAACTGCAGACAGGAGATGGTCAGCCGCCGACCAGGGACCAGTAAGCAATGCAGAGGTAGCCTCCGGAGCACTGGCCAGATAGGTACTGCCAAGTCAAGATGCCTTGCGTTCAAGATAAGGGTACGTTCATAAGTTGAACGAATGGTGACTAGAAACAATAACTCACCCTCTCTGGTTGCCGGAGCTGTTCGATTCCTGTGTAGACAGCTGACTCGCCGGCTGAGTGGTGTCCATGGCTGAAACGCATATAACGGTTACCCGACCCACTTTTCAAGCTAGATACTTAAAGGAAACACACACGTTGCCACCATACCACGACTCTGATGCGAATTCACTGTCACCATGCTCTAATTTGGTTGCCAACGAAGTTCAAAGGTTCTTGATGACTCAGGATTACAGGACATCTCGACACCAACCCTATGCACTAATCTGACCCCACTGTCTTCTTTATGCATGTTAGTGAATGAGCAAATCCTAGTAAAGCGAGTTCAATGGCTGCTACAGGAACCGGATCAGTGGTCCCCGGATTCAGTCGGTGCTGTGGTAAGCGACTCCTAAGCTGCAGCGACCCCGGCTTAAGTAAATTATCGATACATTATCCCTAACGAAAGTCTAGCTGCCGAACAATGCTCACTTCTGGTTTGTGAAACAATTTGATCATACTACTGTCCAATCATTTTGTCGGACTCACTCGATATACTATTTCCGGTGTTAATAGGTCTTACATAATATTAATAGTTTTATTTACTACGTTCAATCACCAAAACTTGGGATTGCATTTACAACTCGTTTGATTTTTAAGAGGCAAAGCATTTATAACTTGCTTGTCTTCTAATAGGCAAACTTTCAACAATTTGTAAATTGTTTCCATTTTTCGCCGATTCCCAAGGCATTCCCCCTATTCACTGTTTTGCTGACCCACAAGGCCGACCACGGCTTGGCTCCTTCGTACCTAGCTGAACTTCTGCACCAGTTTCAGCCTCTTAGCGCCCGAAGGTCCTTTATGGACAATACATTAGCTGTTCCATTCCTCCACTTAAAGACCGTTGGCAGTAGAAGCTTTAGCTCTGCAGGTCCTAGACTGAGGAACTTGCTTCCACAGTTCTTACGAAACGACAACTACTGTCCTGCTGCCGACTATGGCTCATCCTTTCCAGTGGTCGTGAGCTTCTACTTCTATGCTACTCACTACCTCATCTGCTCTCCTGACTCTGCTATGCTTTCCACTTTGTCTTTGTTGCGTGAGACGTATTCTGTTGGCTACCGAATGCTTATCGAAAGCCACTTAGGCTGTGAGTGAGCTATACAAAACTCTCCTGCGTAACACCCTCATAGTCTTTGTCGCTTTGTGAAGTTACAGATAGAGATACATTCCCATGTTATCCTTGTTGACGTTTAGGATGCTACCACGGACCATTCGATCATGATGATAACTATAATGATAATAATTAATTCGTCATATAAATCCTAGATAACTCAATCTCTTTCTACGCACTTTAAATTTTTTTTAAAGGAAGCACGATAGAATGACTGGTGGTAGCATGCTCAATAAACAACAATGAAATGGTTAGGGTGTGACATGCACAGGGTCAGCATGCAAGTATGGTTATTGGCAGCATGCACAGTGCCAGAACGCAAAGGCTCATAAAAGACGAGTAACTGAGACCCGATAAATGCTGTTTAAAATAGGTGTGTTTTAGTTTCTTTTTAAATGCGGACAACTCAGGAGATGTCGTGATTCAAGTCGGGAATGAGTTTCAGTCTTTGGGGTGTTAAGGTGGTGAGGGCAGTCGTGCATAGATAATGAGATGCAGCTTTGGTTTTTAGCGAGCGGACATTTAGTAGGCGGAATTAAAGAGGCTGTCCAGCAACTTCGCGACGTCGATGAAGTGGCTTGCATTGCAGTCGGCATGTATCCGGCCCGGC
The DNA here is from genome assembly GCA_009760855.2 of Cristatella mucedo. Lineage (NCBI taxonomy): Eukaryota > Metazoa > Bryozoa > Phylactolaemata > Cristatellidae > Cristatella > Cristatella mucedo. The sequence goes on along the minus strand of WPIO01000006.1, from coordinate 5,061,737 downwards.
AGACGCCGACCCTGGGAAGTTGAATTAGACCGTGGCATCGGCCGCCGGTCGACGTTTTACACCAGGCCGAGGGACGGCAGGTAAAATACTACCGAAACGAGTACTCTCCAGCGCTTTAAACATACGAGTTGTGGGTTTGATAGCCGAGCCGTTGATAGGGCGAAAGCAGGAAGGTTCTGTCTGACCCGCCTAAAAAAGCCTGCTTGTAGGTATCGCCTAATGGCGACATCGCACCTTATGCTAAGCAGGTCCCGTTTTGCGTAGCATATCAGAGGACAGCTCATACATAGTCAGCGAAGATAGCACCGGAATAGCCGAGTGTAACGCGGAGAAATCAGGTAGAGGTCCACACTGCTCGAACAGTAGCTCGAGGCCACTCTCTAGCTCGGGGAGGAAGTGACGTAGCAAGAGGTGACTTGGGCTGGGTCTGCATGCAAATATGCTTAGTGGCAGCATGCACAGTGTCTGCACTCATACTAATAATAACAATAATATTAATAATAATGCATTTGATAAAGCGCCCTCAGAGAACTCGATCTTTTTCTAGGCGCTTTACATTTGCTGCAAAGAGAAGAGCAATTGAATGGTGAGTAATATGATGCTTGATACACGCGAATAACATGGTTAGGGGTGACATGCGCAAGGTCAGCATGCAAATGTGGTTAGTGGCAGCATGCACAGTGTCAGCACGCATTAGCACATCAAGGACGAATCACAGGGACCCACTAAATGCTGTCCTAAATAGGTGTGTTTTGTGTTTTTAAGTTCTTTTTAACTGTGGTCAAGTCAGGGGATGTTCGGATGCAGGTCAGGAGGAAGTTCCAGGCTTTGGGAGCATGCGAACTAAATGCACGATCACCAAAGGATTTGAGGTTTGTACGAGGTATTGGTAGACTGTTGGATTCCGAAAAGCGGGTGGTACGATGCTTGGCCTGGTAGGGGAATAGATCTGAGAGATAGGCTGGAGCCAAAGAATGAAGTGATGTAAAAGTGTGCGACAAAACCTTGAAGTCAATCCGTTGCTTGACTGGTAGCCAGTGCAGGTCGGCGAGATGTGGTATGATGTGACAACTGCGACGCTCACGGCAGACAAGCATAGCTGCAGAGTTTTGCACCAGCTGCAATCGCTTGATTGCACATGCCGGTTAGCCAGCAAGCAGTGAGCTACAGAAGTCGAGATGGGATGTCACGAATGCATGGACCAAATTAGACGTAGTATCCTTATCTAAAAAAGCCCGAATTTTAGCAATGTTATGTAGCTGAAAGTAGGCAGACTTGATTGTGGAGCTGATGTGGCCGTCTAGCGAGATGTCAATTTGGAACTTGACACCTAGATTTTAAACTGATTCAACAGGAGATATGCTGGCAGAGCCAATTTTGAGCGTCAGCCTTTCCAATTTCTGAATCACAGTGGATTTGCCCATACCTAGTAAGTTATTTTTATCACCGTTCAGTTTTAGAAAACTTGCTGCCATCCATGTGAGGATGTCATCAATACATCCAGCAAGTGAGTTGAGAGAATTTGAGGTGCTCAAAGGCTGGGAGGGATCAAAGCAAAGGTACAACCGAGTGTCATCCGCATAGAAGTGAAAGCCTAGATTGTGCTTGGCAATCACATCAGCAAGAGGGAGAGTAGAAACCGTGAAAAGAACCGGACCCAGCACGGAGCCCTGAGGTCCCCATTTTTCAGATGTACCCCAGATGACCTTTGTCCATTCACGTCAATACTCTGGAGTCTGCCACTGAGATAGGACCTTAACCGTTGCAGAGCAGTGTCAGCGATGCTCAGGCGAGATGATGAGCACATCAATGACGAATGGCATGGACACAGTAAATTCTGTGACAAATAGATGCGCTTTTATTTTATTTTTATTGTAGTCAAATCATTGATTGTCATAGCATTAGGAGTGCAGGAGTTCCAGATTTGAGAGCATACGAATAAGGCACGATCTTTAGACGATTTGAGGCTTGTACGAGGTCCATCTAATCGATTTGACTCAGAACAGCAGGTTGCACGATGCCTAGCTTAGCGAGGGAGTATTTTTCCCTGTGAAGATAAGGCATTGCCTCTGGAGTTCCCTGACCAAATCGCCTTCTGTTAGATTGGCCGAATTGATCCCTGCAAATCAATCGCAGCAAATCAATCAAAGCCAATCATTTCCAAAAGATCAATTTATGCCACGAGCATTAGCATTGGTATTTATGCCACGAGCATTAGAGCATGAGCATTATAATTTAAGCATCAGTATTGCTTTTTCGTTTGTTGTAAAACGATTCAGGCACCTAAGAATTCTAGTGATTCGCAAAAAGCACTTCTTCATTTTCCTGATAAGTAAATCACGCGGTGTCTCGTTCATGATGAATATAATTCAGAATCTAAAATTGTGAAACCTTTTTTTGCATTTTGCTAGTAGGCTTTGTTCAGCCCAGGCTAGGCTGCCACAGCTATCAACTGATTAAATCCAATCTTCCAAAATTCCCGGGATGTTCACATAGGTACATTAAAAAAAACCTGCCGAGGCAGATTTACTTGAATATAATTTAAAAGGCGCAATTGAGCAGCAGCTGGTATGTACGATCGGCTTGCTACTAAGCAGGGCTAGGGTAGTGCAGGAGCCAAGAGTCCAGGGTACAGTCAGTACTTGCAGCTTGTACTGCCTCCTTTAATGAACAGTTCAGGATGGCTCCATAGGCAGACACAAAAGCAGCACCATGCCTATTTGCTCTCTTTTCTCTCACTTCTCGTCTTTCTCTCTAAAGTTGCACATTAATCGACATTATATATCAAATAGATTATTTTAGTAGAGCTTTCTCACGCTATGCCTTAGTTGATAGCCAGCCGTTGAATAAATTGCCGGTTGACCGGCTCAACTTCATCTCTGTGGTCTACACTTGCAGACCAACTTAGCCCTGCCATAACCAAGATTTTTAATGCTTCTTTGGGAAAAGGGGTCGTCCCCAAGTCCTTCAAATCGGCAATCGTTAGACCTATTCTTAAAAAGCCTGGATTAGACACAGAGGTCCTATCAAACTATCGTCCAGTTTCCCTTCTTCTGTTCTTATCAAAGATTCTTGAAAAAAATTGTTGCTAAGCAGCTAGTTGAACATATTGAAAATAATGGAATGTCAGAAGCATTTCAATCAGGTTTCAAGAGGCAGCACTCTACTGAAACTGTTCTCCGTGTTAACAATGACATTCCACGTGGCAACGACGACGGGAATGTCACTGCCCTAGCTCTGCTAGATCTGTCTGCTGCCTTCGACACCATTGATCATGAAGTTCTGCTTGAACGATTGAGAACTACGATCTGTCAGGCAGACGAAGCACTGGTGTGGTTTAAATCATACTTGTCTGATCGTGTTCAATCCGTGTCGTGTGGGGGTCAGGTCTCAGACATGAGAAGGGTCACCTGTGGAGTCCCTCAAGGGTCTGTACTCGGTCCCTTGCTGTTCTCCATTTATACGCAACCTCTGGGAAAAGTGATTAAGGCCCATGGAATAGGATATCACTTCTATGCTGACGATACTCAGTTGTATTTGTCATTTAAACCGTCGGAATCTGCTGCAGCAACTGAGAAATTGAATGCTTGCCTTGCCGATATTCGATCCTGGATGTCGGAAAACTTCCTGAAATTAAATGACGATAAAACCGAACTGCTTCTCAGAGGACACCCTAAGCGTGTGGCTGGATTAAAAGGCTTTGCTGTTCTAATAGATGATGCTATTGTGCGACCGTCACCACGTGCTCGTAATCTAGGTGTCGTGTTCGACAGCTGCCTCAATTTCAAAAGCTTCATTCAGAAGTCTGCTTCTACAGCTAGCCATCACATCCGATCCCTATCCAAGATTAGAAGCTGTCTCCCACAGTAACTTGTAAAAAAATTAACTAGCTCTTTAGTTCTGTCTCGGCTTGATTATTGTAATTCCCTTTTGGCTGGGCTACCAAAGAAAGCTATTATGCCACTATAGCTGACTATGAATATGGCTGCAAGGCTGGTCTTCAAGTCCCAGCGGTTTGAACACGTGTCACCTTTGCTGGAAGAGCTAGGATGGTTGCCGGTTGAGCAAAGGATACAGAGCAAAGTTCTTACGCTGACCCACAAGGTCCGCCACGGCTTAGCTCCTTCGTACCTAGCTGAACTGCTGCATCAGTTTCGGCCTGTTCGCGCCCTCAGGTCCTGTGTGGACAATAAATTAGCTGTCCCATTCCTCCGCTTAAAGACAGTTGGCGACAGAAGCTTTAGCTCTGCATGTCCTAGACTGTGGAACTCGCTTCCACAATTCTTACGCAGCGACATCTACTCTCCAACTGCCGACTATGGCACATCTTTTTCAGCGGTCCTGAACTGCTACTTCTATGCTACTCACTACCTCAACTGCTCTCCTACCTCTGCTATGCTTCCCACTTTCTCTTTGTTGCGTGAGACGAAGTCTGTTGGCTACCGAATGCGTACCGAAAGCCGCTTAGGCTGTGAGTGCCCTATACAAAACTCTCCTGCGTAACACCCACATGGTCTTTATGACTTTGTGGAGTTACTGACGGAGATACATGACATATGCTCCATATCCAATCTGCTAATTCAAATCCTGAACTCAAGTCCACCCTTGAGAGTAGTTTTATATTTAAAAAGCGCTTCCTTTAATATGAGAACGTCTGTAAAACTTTATCTCTCGAAACTTCCCGGCTTTAAGGCAGGACAAGATTTTGTATGGACGAAAGGCTCACCCTGGGAAGTGATGCCGTGCTGGTTGGGCCCAGGGGTTAAGTTGCTCGCCCCCGACCGAAGTAAAAGTGCAAGTATTTGATGGCCGAGATCGTTGGCTCGAGCCCTTGGCATACGTGGAGCGCCTCAATAGAGATCAAGTTCTTCTAGGGTGCTATGGTGATACGAGATATATACGTGAATATACAAACAAGCGAAAAAGGCTTTAGAGGGATTGGGCAGCCACCATGACGGCCCCCTATTCAACGAAAAGTTGAGTACATATTGAACATTTGTGTAACCAAAAGCATGCTCCTGGGTTGAAATTCGAAAAGCAACGTTTTCTTGAAATTATTGCAAATTGTTCTTAATTTATCATGCTGATATGACTTTGCACCTCCCTTACTTCCATCGACATGCCGGACTCGCCCATGTGCAGAACAGACCCAACGCTCGTCAACATCAGCAGTTGTACTGCTCCAGGCTTGTTGCAAATAAACAGAAAGCAAATTTCAAGCCGTGATACGGACGGCCAGCTGCCATAACCATCGCTCGACTTCATCCCTCAAATGCTCCATTGGGTTAAGGTCCGGAGACTGACTTGTCCCGTCCATATCTGTTACGACAAAGTAACAGAATTCAGACAAATTCTCAAGAAAATACTTAACTTAAGCTGCCGTGCGCTTAGGATCCTTTTCTTGCTGGAAAGTATAATCTAGTCCAAAAATTTTCATCACACTTGGGAGTTCCACGTCTTGGAGTAGGTCTAAATGGACGTCTTTGTTCTTGATGCCATGTGTGTGGTGCCGGGCTCCGACACCATTTCTGCTGAATCACTCAAATGCCATGACACCTTTTCCTCCAAATTTCACCGTCGGCTACAGGTTGTTGAGTGGATTAGGCTTCAATAGGTCACAGAACACGTAAAGCCAAATGCTACAGTTCTTAAAGAGGTTGAATTTGCTTTCGCCACTTCATACAACTTCACCCCAACCAAAGCAGTCCTGTCGATTCGAGCCTTGGCCCACTGTAAACCGGCCAAAGTTACGTCAAGTTGTTACGGCAGAGGAGCCCTTAGCAGCTATCACTCCCGCTTGCAATTGGCCACGAAGAAAGGACCAAAACCAACGACCTGGGTCGCAAAGCTCGAGCGCATTACCTCCAGGCCACCACGATTTCGCCAGCAAACCCAACGAGGGGCTTAACAACCTGTTGCAAAGATGTGGCTTAGCTAGTACACTAATTCGATCCTGGCCTAGAGCAAGCGGGAGCGAAGCGGCCGAGTTTAGGTAGAGCATTGGTGTTTAGCAGGTAATGCTCTAGCGTGAAGGTATAGAAAGACTTGAGCATCCATCCACGAATCCGGCTCATGGTCTCGATCGGCCTTCCACTCGGCCGACCAATCGAGGCACGAGGTACTTTCCTGCAACTCTATTCGCAGCATGAAAACTGGACACATTTTGGTACGGAGTTTGGCTGTCAGTTGCAGCACTGTAAACGGACGGCTGCAGCGTGTCCCTAAAACCGGTCCATTAGGACTACAAGTGGAGCGTGGAGCAACGATGCAAGGATTCATGAATCCCGAAGAGGGTGATCTTTTACCTATTGCTATCTTGGGAATGACCAGAGGTGCTGACGCAGGATATGATTCACTATCGCTTAAGGTACGGGTGACTTGCTAGTTAAGACTCTTACAAGGAAAATGAAGCTCAGCTCAAAAGGGCTGCATCATTTTGGGGCCCTACACACGACGTGCTACAGCAAAAGTCTGGATGCTCGGACATAAAACCATAATCCTTTGTACTCAATCCTTGGGAATGCAATGGCGGAGCAAATGGAACCACTCTGCCCCCAACGCCTTTTCGAAAACCCACGACGCAGGTCCATGGGTGTCATCGCACATCCTGCCGCCTCAGGTAAAAGTGCAGGCTCAGCCTAGCCCGGTAACCTCTAGGCGATCATTTACAGCTGCCCTTGTCTAATAAACTCTTTTCGGATTAACTGCTGCTAAGTCGAGCGAGAAGCTGCTGGTTTTAACGTACGCAATTTTCGATACGAAATGCTTACTGTTTGTACTTGCTTGATTGCATCTCATGCATAAGGCTTTTCGATATCGCTGCATCAGGAGACAAGACTTCGGTTTTTACTCTTTTTTAACGTTCGACTGCGTGTAGGTAACTCTTTTTGAGATTCCTGGCTATTAGAGCTAACGGCAGCAGCCGTCCATTCACGCTCTCAGGTGCACCCGTTGTTGCTTGGTTGACGGTCTTTACAGCCTAGCTCGACTCCTAGTTCGGTTGGATTCCTTTTCACGTGGTCTCTTCCTAATAGCGAGAATCCCATTATTCATCTGACTCGTTGTGGCAGTATTTTACCATTCATTGCTGTCAAAGAAGACCTGCACGAACTTTTTTCTGTTTTAGTCACATGAAGGAATCCTGGCCCGGCTCAACCTGCTGACAGCGATAGCAGTATCCAAAGATGGATAGACTATTATTATATGGTGCAGCGCATCTCCACTGACAACCGAGTGGCGATAAAAGAGAAAAACCTGTGAACTGCTGGCATTTGCCAACGAAAAAACGCTCAATAAGAACCAGTAACACGTCGCTGATTCTGCTTAAGCTGCTGGCGGCAATTATGGTAGCGAAGAGAAGCATCTCCATTTACGAGTAGTTGACGATCACCAGGAAATGGCCGAGGCAGAGAGGCATTTAGTAATGACGCTCAGTGATACCCTCGATTATGTGCTATTAGTTTGACAGCTGGACCTCAATTAAGAGCCTATGAGCGTTGCCACTAAACTAGAACTCTTAAAAACGCCACGATTAGACGAGGCCGACGAGCAGCATTACGTATACTAATGCGACTTTTTATTTTATTGTATACATGATTAGATTAATAATAATGTGATATATATATCATTACTATTATTCCGATAACATTTATAGTCTCACTTACGACCTGTCTAATGTATTGGGTTGGCTACTAAGTTTCCCCCGTTTGTTTAAATTTTAACATTCAAATGTCATACATTTTTTGGCATAATGTTTTAAATCAATCAAAGAGGATGTTTTTGTATACCGGAATTTATTTTTTCGTTCGAGTTAATTATTTTCTTTATTTTCAGATCATTGAAATGAAATGTCAAGTTGAGAAAAATGAGCATTTCTGACACCTCCATATTTTTTGCTTTTAATCAAGGTTCCAAGGCCGCGAAAAACTGCTCGCGACATTTGTGCTGTGTACAGAGAGGGTGCCATAGCTAACAGAAACCACTTGTGATTGGTATGCCAAGTTCAAAAATGGAGATTTTGACCTCAAAGACGCACCTCGTTCTGGTCACCCAGTTAAGTCAGATGAAGAGCGCTTAATTCAAAAAAATGAGCCCCAATCTCGGCTGGTTTGCTGGCTCGTCACCGCTAAGCTCATGGACACACGCAAATATTTCTTTACCAATGGCTACTGGCTACGAAAAATGGTGCCTGTAAATTAATATGAAGTAGCGTAAGGAATGGCTTATCTCCCCGTGAACGAGCAAAACCGCGCGTGAAAAACAAGATCTTCACCCGCGTATAAACAATGTTGTGCCTATGGTGGGACTGGGAAGGGGTTATCCATTATGAATTGCTTAAACGGAACCAAACGGTCAACGTTGAACTCTTTGTTCAACAGATGGAACGACTCAGCAGAGCTATTCAAGAGAAAGGCTCTAATCGGCAGCATGGAGTTCTTTTGCTGAACGACAATGCCCGCCAACATAATAATAATAATAATAATAATAATTCACTTGATAAAGCGCCCTCAGAGAACTCAATCTCTCTCTAGGCGCTTTACATTTGCTGTAAAGTGAAATGCAATTGAATGGTAAGTAAAATCATGCTTGAAAAACAAACGAGATGAATAATATGGTTAGGGGTGACATGCACAGGGTCAGCATGCAAATGTGGTTAGTGGCAGCATGCACAGTGTCAGCACGCATAAGCACATCAAAGACGCACAACATATCGCCATATAACCAAGGGAACGATTCAAACGCATGGCTGGGAACTGCTATCACACCCGCGGTACTCTCCTGATTTGGCACCAATGGATGTCCACCTCTTTCGATCTCTTTCAAATGCTATGCGTAGAGTTTCGTTCAATACTGATGCAGAATTGAAAGCTTGGTGCATGAATTTTTTGTGTCGAAACCGGGTGATTTTTACCGAAGAGGTATTACAAATCTTGTTGACCGTTGGGAAGTAGTTGTAAACAACAAAGGAGAATACTTTATTTATTAAATAGTTGCTAATTTTTATTTAAAAATTAACTTTTAAAAAAATTTAAAAAACGGCTGAAACTTAGTTGCAAACCCAATATAACGGTCGTGCTTGGCCGCAGACGCTATTATCGAGCAACGGTCTGCCTATAGGTAAGTTTAGCTTTGAGTGGGAGCTGCTGTGAGCCTGTTACCGAGTCGGCTGAAAGTCCACTGCGTGTATGATCCGGAAAATTTGGCTATTGTTGTGTTTTTAATAACAACGTGTTGTCGCTAGAACTGCATGTAGAATATCTAGCCCTGTGTTTCATGGTCCGCATGTTGCTAGTTTCTGGTCTCTGAAAATTGCGTACATTGTGTCGTTACCCGAATTAGTGAGGGTTTCCCGGTCATGACGTCAGCGTCAAAAGTTACGGATTCATATTAAACTCTGTGCTGGTGCTTTGCTTTTTCTTCTGCTGGTTTGGTCTAGCGGTTAAGGTGCTCGCCCCGACCAAGGTCCGGCTGAGGTCGTGGGCTCGAGCCCCGGAGCATATGTGAAGCGCCTGAATAGAGATTAAGTTCTCTTGGGGCGCTATGCAAATGAATGATATATATGATATATTCTATCGTTCGCTATGGCTGACGATATTACGTAAGCAGGTATCGAGACTCTTAATAAAATAAGGAATCGACGCTAACATGCAGTCACAGCCACAATCACAAAAACCAAACAAACCGGCCACTGCTAGGATAGGTGCACCAAGAGTCTTTAATAAGCCTTTTTATTCAGGAGGCGAGTTCGAAGAGACATGCGTACTAAGTATTGGCTAAAACGCTGGTTGCGCTACCAGGATTTAATGACCAATGCCCGACGGCAGGTGTGGCGGCAAAGGAGTTTGCTTTCCATGCACCCTTAATGGGTAAGAGAGGTAGACTGAGAGACTTACCGTAAAAAATTTGAAAATTTTGCTGCTTCATATCGCAGGTCTGAGGCTGAGAAGGCCTCACATCTTGCTAACAGCTTACAGGGTTCAGTCGCAGAAATGTTGGACGCGCTCTCGAAGTAGGATATCGGGAACTACACGAAATTGGCTTTAAGTGCAGAAGGCTTGCTTTGGGCGTGAAGCTAACACAAACCAGTGTAGCGGTGTTGGGAACAGTGAGGTGAACCTAAAAATTATTAAAAGACCGCAGGTTTTCTAATTTTATAGCTCCCTGAAAACGACTGCATTACTTGTGTTTGGTGCTACTTAGACACGTGCGTTAGCATGAAAAAATTAGTAATCGAATGTGCTAATTTCCTAGCCTCGCGCGAAATTGCCTAGCGGTATGCCTACGACCACCACCTAGATAACTGACTTGATCATGGGCCTAATGTGGTCAGAACACCACAGGGAACTTAGCAATGTTGCAAGTTTTAAAATTTTGAACTATTGAAACGTCGAAGGGAAATAAACCTAAAGGTAGATGGCTACGACCTTTGTTAGCCATAATTCAGAGAACCGTGCGAATATACTGCAAGGAATTACTGATAAATAATAACAACAATAGGACACTAAAAAGCGCCCTTAGAGAAATCAATCTCTTTCTAGGCGCTTTAAATTTGCTTCAAAGGAAGCAAGATCGAATGGAAAGCGGTATCATGCTTGATAAACACCACGAATAACATGGTTAAAGGTGACATGCACAGGGTCAGCATGCAAATGTGGTTGGTGGCAGCGTGCAACAGTGTCAGCACGCTTAAGCACATAATGGACGAATCACAGGGACCCAATAAATGCCATCATAAGTAGGTGCGTTCTAATTTCTTTTTAAATGTGGTCAAGTCGGGGATGTTCTGATGCAAGTCGGGAGTGAGTTCCAGGCATTGGGAGCATACGAACTGACTGCACGTTCTCTAAAGGATTTGAGGTTAGTACGAAGCGTAGGTAAACCGTTAGTTTCCGAAAAGAGGGTGGTACGATGCTTGGCCTGGTGGGGAGTAGATCTGATAGGTAGTCTGGAGCCAAAGAATGAAGGGACCTAAAAGTGAGTTACAAAACCGTGAATCAACCCGTTGAGTGACTGAGAGTCAGTGCAGGTCGGCTAAAAGTGGTGTGATGTGGCAACTGGGACGCTCACGACAGGCAAGCCTAGCTAGAGAGTTTTGCACCAGCTGTAAGGACCTGATTGCACATGCCGGTAGACCAGCAAGCATTGAGTTACAGAAGTCAAGACGGGATGTCACAAATGCATGGACTAACTTAGATGTGGTATCTTTACATAAGCAAGCCCAAATTTCAGCAATGTTATGTAGCTGAAAGGAGGCATATTTGTTTGTGGAGCTAATGTGGTCGTCTAACGAAAGGTCAGTTTGGAACATGAAACCTAGATTTTGTGCAGATTCAACAGGAAATATGCTGAAGGAGCCGGTTTTGAACGTTAGCGTTTCCAATTTCTGAATCACATGTGGTTTGCTCGTATAGAAATAGAAACTTTAGGCATAGTTTCACTTCAGTGAGGGCTCATGGTCAAAGCCGGCTAGCTGTTGCTGGGAAGCTATTTTGTATAAATGCAATTAGACCTTGACTTAATGAAGAAGGTTTTACTCGAATTTATTTTAATTTACTTGAAGCTTGAAAACATGTCTGTCCGTCAAGCGTGCAGTTGGGGGAGAGCGTACTGAACCTAGAAAAACCTGGAGCAAAATAGAACGGAACGATGAGAGTAAATTTGCCATTTTTATTAGCTGATATTGAGCGCAGTACGTGCATCATTGCATCCATATGTGTGATAATTGCCTTCCAACAGTCAAATTTGGCAGCAAAGGATTAAAGGTCTGGGACTGCATCTATTGCAGATATCATGCATTTTGATACAATACTTTATTTAAACTAGCGGCAGAACAGTGCAGTAGCTCGTACTCGATAGCACTTCGTTTAGATAATTTTGTTTTCAAGCAGGATAAATAGCCTAAGTTTGTGATTATGCACTACCAATATTCTTTTGCTCAGCATTTGAATTTAGCTTAGGGGTTTTCACTAACAGAGTAGCCTTGTCCATATTCAGACCTGAATTGAGGTCCGATTGTCTCTGGTGTGAAGTGGATAGAATGATTACGGATCAGATCTGTCACATTGCACTGACAGTGACACACTAGTCTCGGTTAGATCTACATCTATTCTAGCCTTTGCCCTTTTTTGCTAAAAGAGTAAGGCCAATAATAGCCTAATTAGTGTAGTAGCAGAATGGCCTCCGTTTGAAGTGGACATTAAAGGTCTCATCACAAATGGACTAAAACCCACGACCTAAGTCTTGAAGAGCAGCACCTGACGTCATGGGCTAAGACCCTAGCTGATATTTTCGGATTTTACTTTTGTTCAAACGACGCGTCTTCATTTCCAGGTGCTTTCTTCGACTGACGCTGATTAATGAAAGCATGTTTTCACTTCACCTCAAGGGTAAGAAGGCTACAGACGGAGCTACTCCAAGAAACTGCACTAGATGTATTTCAGTACGCGATCTGTTACTTACTAAAGGTTTGTGAGCATGAAATGATTCGTTATGAAAGTAATAGTAGCAACTGGGCCCACTTTGGTGGCTGTCTTCAAGTATCGCGATTTATTGCAGAGATGCAGGAACTGGTGGAGTGGGATTGCATACCTGATTGCAGGGTTCGCCTGGTGAATGCGGACGTATTCCACGAGTTCCATCTAGACGTGACACCACGTACGGGCTTTTGGGCTGGGGGCACGTTTGACTTTTATGTTAGCGTTCCTCTAGAATACAACATGAAGGTATGGAATAGGCGAGCGGCTTGTTTTCGTCTGTGATAGCTATGCCGTTTGGTGTATGAGCGAGGTCTGGGCTTGTTCGATGTAGCCGCCGAAAATCACCTGCAAGACAAAGATATGGCATCCCAACATTTCGGAGAATGGCGATGTTTGCCTGAGCCTACTGAGAGGGGCATTTGTAGATGAAATGGGTAAATACAGAAGTCTACCCCGACCTTTGGCCGTGACGCTGCTGGCGATTGTGTTGGTTTATTATATCAACCTGCCGAGCTGGTTTGGTCCACCGGTTAAGGTGCTCGCCCCGACCAAGGTCTTGCTGAGGTCATGGGCTCGAGCCCCGTGGCATATGTGAAGCGCCTGAATAGAGCTTAAGTTCTCTTAGGCCGCTATACAAATGAATTATACTATTCCTATATTAACCTGCCGGCACGGCCTTGCAGGCTGGCTTATTTTTGGAGCAGCTTCTGACACCGAAGTCAGTCCTTGATCGTGTTCTTACGGAGTGATACTTAACGGTCTTGTCTCCGGAGCTATATATGACGAATGTTGAGCTGTTGAGTGTCCTTTGTTGAAAACTTCCTTCTTTCCCTTAACGAGTATGCGAATTTAACCTAACACTACTAATCAGAGGCAGCCGGTAATGATTGAGTAATGTGATCAGCAGTACGGTGCACGCTCAGTGATCCTGGTCAGCAACTGTAGTCAGACGTTTTTAATGGGGCCGAGCTTTGAAGCCTGGCCTGCCAATCGTTGAGGATGTGGGCTCCCATACCGGGCATACTAACCAGTTCAAGCGAGATTATCAATGATCTAGACAAATATGTTTCAGCTAACTACAGCTGTGTCGAAATACTTGCAGCTCGCTTTTCCGAGACGAATTTTCATATGCCAGAGACTATTCTGGTTGGAAGTAATGTGAAAATTCAAACTGGTACATGCTTTGAGTGAACCGAGAAAGGATACGAATACATGAATGAGAAGGTCATATAGTTTGATATTTTACATTACTAATGACAAGGGCTTGACCAAATGTGCATGGGCCTCTGGAAGAACTTGTGAAGAGTTTGGTTCAGGCACAGTTCGTGCAAATTTGTTATTGGGATGAGAATAAATTATAATGGCAATGGTGGTGATTTCATTGAAGAGCAAGCGCCATTTTATTCTTTCCCGAGTTTGGACCTGCGGAAGCTTTCACGAGATTTATTGTCTAAATTGCGTGCCCAGTGCAAAACCTTTGGTAGACTAGTAGCGTCTTGCAACTTCATACACCAGGTTACTATAAAGAAGAGCTTTAATGCTTTAATGCTGGCCTATCTTTAATGCTTTAATGCTTTAATGCTTTAACGCTTCAATGCTGGCCTATCATATGTAGGGCACTCGCTCATTGAACATGCTCGATTTTAGGTTGGGCTCCAACTCGGTCACTCAAGGACGTCGCCTATGGAGTATGTGCACTGTTTGACGTGAGTATGCCCACTCTTTGACGTGCAGTTTGCTTGAAGACAGAAAAAATTGACTTCCGTTTTTATCGCTTTGTTTATTCTTCATTTCTTTGATTCATTAATTCAGGATATTTAAACAGAGTGTCAGAAACACATGCTCAGGATGCCGTGTGAATATCTTGTATGGCAGAAATACAAGGTTCGGTTCAATCTCGATGGGTTGTCAGAAATGCTAAATGCAAATGGCGGCTTATAAATTGCTTTAAGTCATTTTATACGCTGCCGTAGCTGTAATATCTGCCCTATGGTCGATTCCATGCTAAAATCCTAGCTTGGTACGTGCCATTGTATATATATATATATATATATATATATATATATATATATATATATATATATATATATATATATATGCATATAGCTACTTTTATATGGGTTTAAGCCTGAAATATCACTAATGAGATCATGTTGCCAGTATGTAGATTATATAAACATATGCCAGCCCAGAAATGGTTGCATCCTAGTTTCAGCCAGGAATGTTGATAGCACGAGATAAATCACGAAAACTGACACTATTGAAATGCACTCAAGAAAGTCGCGGTTAAAACATTCTATAATGCACACAATTCCAGTGAAATAAAAAAAATATAGCGTGTTGCTACTCCATGATTTGTACAACAGCGTGGAGCCTGGGTATTGAACCTTACAATTTCTCACGTGCATCAGATGTGATTTTCTATCGTTCCTTCTGCAAAAAGTTAAAACAATTCATTACAATTTCGTGGAAGGAGGGCATATTTCATGCTGCCAACTGCGTCCGTAAATGTTCAATTGGGTTCAAATCTGGACTCTGACTGAGCCATTCCCAAATTCGACAGGGATGGCAGCCATGAAGCATGGGATTGTTAATACATAGGATATTCAAAAAAGCCCTTTACTATGCCGGTTGTATGCTTCACATCATTGTCTTGCTACCAAATGAAGTTAAAATCATGTATGCTAGTACCTGACAGAACACTAACATTCTTAACAATGTCCGAGTAGCATTTTACTTTAATTATACCCTGCACCCAGTGAAAGCTCCCTAAACCTGCAGGGCTAAAGGAACCCCACGATATTACCCCGCCACTACCATGTTTCATCGTCTTTTGAAGACAAACATCTAGATATGTGCATCCTCTTGTCTCCACAGTCACTGAGTGCTCCTTGAGGTAGCAAAGAGTGTGAACCTAGGTTCGCGAGTCCACAGAACTTTTCGAAAATCAGCTGGGGTTCAGTGCCGGTATTTACGGGGGAAAGCAACCACGCTACGCTTATGTGTAGGGCTTCGTGTTAGCAACTCTCGACCGCACACGTTGCTCGTCTAATCTCTGTTTGATCGTTCTTTCGCTGGCAATAATCCCTGAGAGCGTCTGTTCTTTCCTAGTTTTAAATCAACTGTGAACCTACGAATTGCCATCAACATCGTCATTCGGTGTTCGCTTATCGTCGTGCAGCGACGCCTAAAAAATACTTGATGATTCGACAGAATCTTTTGTGTAACAACAGAAGAGCCTTTACGGCTATCACCGCCATTTGCAGCGTCAATTGAGAATCGCTCACTGTATTGCATTTCACTTTACAGCAAATGTAAAGCGCCTAGAGAGAGATTGAGTTCTCTGAGGGCGCTTTATCAAGTGAATTATTATTATTATTATTATAGGATTCGAACCCACGATTTCGAGATGAGGTCGTGAAATTACACTGCCTTACCAAGTGTGCCATCATGGCTTACCGCTGCCTCCGATGCGGCGATTCATCGCCTCGGTCAGTTCTGGCAGTTTTTTAAATGGCACCTCACTGCCACTTCTGTAATACTCGTCTTTATCACCTACGCTTGATGAGAATAATCCTTATTTTGTAATGCGAGGAGGGCACTCTTCTGGCACTGCTAGAGATAAGGAAATCTGGTCATCTTCGATTGAGAACTGCTTACCACTGAGAGCATCTGAACACAAAAATAACCTAACCGCGCGATACCCATAAGGCTTGCAATTAAATCCAAATATTCCGGTGAGATTTGCCTAAGCAGGCTGGTCATGTTTACCTGGACACCCAATTCTAGTTTTGGGTCTGTGGAGACTAATCCAATGGCCGCTGTAGTGGCGATTTTGACTTCACTCTATTAAAACGTTATCGGTATGGCAGAGAGTGAAGCTTATCAGTTCTATAATATATCACTGCATAGAAAAACCCATTTTACTATGATTCAGTAATTAGTTTAGGCTAGAATGTATTCATAAAATTATTAACAGGTACAATAATGTGAAGCAGGCAGTATCATTAATAATAATAATAAAAATAGCAATAAAGATATGGTTTCTTTAATTCCTTAGGACTTGTGCCAAATCCTAGAGATTTGTGCCAATTGAGCAGCGACCCGATTAGCCAACCGGATAACCAGAATGCAATTTTTATAGCCATGTTACTCTGCACCCAATGGCATATACATAAATATACTGGTATGAGCTCTGTGGAAGAAATATGGCTTTTTTATATCTAATGGGGATTTCTCGTATGACTGGATCCCATATAATTGCTTCAGTAACTATTGAACTTCTCCCCGACATATGTTTTCGACTGGAGATTTAGTGTGCATTATTGGGATGTATGACAAGCCTGTGAGACTTAGTGCTGCCGTGAAGCCATTCACCATTCATTGGTTGATAAAATTACGAGCTTTAATAACTCAGCCGACAGACAGAACGTGGACCGTGGCAAATACGGACAAAAAATAATCGACAAATAGGTCCACTATACAGTAGTCCTAAATGATTACCGAGCAAGCCCTGATCGTCCACAGCAACGCGACCTTGGCAGAGGTCATTGACCTACGCACACAAGACATTCAGCCAATTACCAGCGGTTTGCCCGATCTGCTCTTAGTCGCCCAGTGCTGTACTGACAGTCAAGGTGAGATTGCTCATCGTCTTATAAAACACAGGCTGCAAAGCGGACTCTGCTAATAAAGCCTCGATAAAAAATTCTTTGAGATTCTTGAGTAGCCTATGCGATTGCGTTTGGATTAATTTTTTGGGCCTCTATTCTTATTGGATCCTGAAAGCAGCAGTCATTTACCATTCTGCTTTTCAGGAACTGCTTAATTTCGACGATCCACTGAACGTAGAAGCTGCAACTCAATACAAGACTAAAAAGGTATATATATATATATATATGTATATGTATGTATACATAGTTATACTTACTTTCTTCGTTTAGCGCGCTAAGAGAACCTAATACGTATTCAGACTTTTCGCGAATGCCACCTGACTCGAGCACACGGCTTAGATCATCAAATGCATTTATGTTAACCTAGGTGTAGGTTAACCTAGGTCGCACTTTTGACACTAGGCCGCGGCAGCATGGTAGGCTGTAACCAAGAAGTTTGTGCACCCTGAAGCCACCTAGTCTTGTTCTAGTTGTATAATATATAGAGCAGGGGACCATTCTCGTTAATTACGTCAAATGGCTGCAGGGTGATTGGTCGCTAGCTTACACAGTTCTCCTGTCTTCGAGGGCCACTTCACTGATTTGGAGTTTGCTGCTCCTGCTGCCAGTCGTACACGGTTAGCCGGTTTCTAACTGGTTGGCCCCGGTATGTTTGCTTATGGTCTTGAAGCAAGATAACAATCTTAAGGGGACCCAGAAATGAAGTTATTTGGCCGCAGGTCTGCGAAATGTGAGGAGCTATGTGTGTAGCTATAGAAGATGTCACGTTGGGCTAGTAGCGTTTGTTACTGTTCTCTGCTCGTTGTACGTGGTTTCTGCACGTTTGATAAATAAGAATAATAATAATTATGCACTTGATAAAGCACCCTCAGAGAATTCAATCTCTTTCTAGGCGCTTTACATAAAGCGGTTCAATGGCAGGCTTTCGATTCATGTTAAATGGGTTTACTGGACTGGACATTCCAATTAAATATAAACAGGGTACTGTCTTCTCTTGCACTTAATTGAGTTTATTTGCTGTTTCAGAACAAGTTTATCAAAAAGGCTAGTGAGTATACCGCCAAGTATGCAATAAAGAAATGATACTGGCTCGTCACCACATCGTGATTTTAGTTCGCATCAAATCAGCTGCGGAAAGCTCCAAAAAGTTGGAATGTAAAATTACGCTACATTAAAAATATACCCACACAATTGTTTGCTATTTTGCTCACACGTTCTCGCAAAGTAAACTAAAATAGATCGCACCAACCGGGCTAATACGGCAATCCAACTCAGTCGGCAGCAATCCATTGCATTCAACCGCAAGCGAAAGAAACCCTGTGCGAAAGCTCCCTTTTTATAATATAGAACTTGACGCTTTGCGTAAATCTTAGTCATACAATTTGACTTGCATTAGTATGGGCGTTCTCGTGCAATGTGCTGCATCGACTGTAATGGTAGGGCAAATACCGCAATGTAATAATAATAATAATAAAAATAAAATATATTTGTTTTGGCACTCTCAGAGAACTGAATCCTTTTCTTGGCACTTTACAGATGTTGTTAAGAAGCATCACACGACTTTTTGGTTGCAAAATCTGCAGCAGTAGGCACAATATAAGCAGGTACATATACATGTGCTGTAATGTAATGTATTTCCGTCTGCAGATGACTCAGTGAGACTATGTGGGTGTTAAGCAGGGGAGTTTCGTATAGTACACTCACAGCTCAAGCGGCTTTCGGTCCGCATTCGGTAAGGCACAGACCTTATCTCAAGCAACAAAGAGTAAGTAGGAAGCATAGCAGAGTCAGGAGAGCAGTTGAGGTGGTGAGTAGCATGGAAGCAGCAGCTCAGGACCCCTGAAGAGGATGAGCCGTAGTCGGCAGCTAGAGAGTAGTTGTCATTGCATAAGAATCGTGGAAGCAAGTTCCGTAGTCTGGGACCTGGAACGCTAAAGCTTCAATCGTCAACGGTCTTTAAGCAGAGGAATAGAACTGCTAATTTATTTTCCGTACAGTACCTGAGGGCACGAGGAGACTGAAGCTGGTGCAGCAGTTCAGCTAGGTATGGAGGAGCTAAGCCGTGGCGGGCCTTGTGGGTTAGCGAAAGAACTTTGCTCTGTATCCGTTAATCAACCGGCAGCCATCCTAGCTGTTTTAGCAAAGGAGACACGTGGTCAAAACTCTGGGACTTAAAAACTAGCCTTGCAGCCATATTCTTAGCCAATCGCAGTGGCCTAGTTGCTTTTTATGGTAGCCCAGCCTAAAGGGAATTACAGTAATCAAGACGAGACAGAGCTAAGAAGGTAGTTAAATTTTTTTCAAGCCGCCGTGGAAGACAGCTCCTAATCTTATATAAGGATAATAATAATAATAATAATGCACTTGATAAAGCGCCCTCAGAGAACTCAATCTCTTTCTAGGCGCTTGACATTTGCTGCAAACGGAAGTGCAATTGAATGATGAGTAATATCATGCTTGATAAACAAACAACATTAATAACATGGTTAGGGGTGACATGCACAGGGTCAGCATGCAAGTGTGGTTAGTGGCAGCATGCACAGTGTCAGCACGCATAAGCACATCAAGGACGAGTCACAGGGACCAAATGCTGTCCTGAATAGGTGTGTTTTTAAGTTCTTTTTAAACGATTGGGATCGGACGTAATGGCTAGCTATAGCAGCAGTCTTTTGAACGAAGCTTTTAAAATTTAGGCAGCTGTTGAAAACGACACCTAAATTTCGAGCACGTGATGATGGTCGCAAAACAGCATAGTCTTTTAGAAGAGCGAAGCTTTCTAATCCAGCCACAGGCTTAGATTGTACTACGATTAACAGTTCGGTTATATCGTCATTTAGTTTCAAGAACTTTTTCGACATCCAGATCAAATGTCTCCAAGGCAAGCATCCAGTTTATCAAGACACTTAGGAGTGCTCTTGACAAGCATGCTCCCGTCCATTTTATCCGTGTACAGAGTGGCTGAGATTGATTCCAATTTGCAAAAAAACTTCAAAAGAAGCGCCGTGTTAAGCGCAGGTTTGAACGTCGTTTTAAGAAATCAAGGTCTTATGCAGATCTTGTCGATTTCAAAGACTTTCTTAGAGTTTTCACCAAGAAGATTAAATAGGCTAGGGCTTCTTTTTTCACTCGAAAACTGAAGTCCTGCCAGTCAGACTCAAAACAGATTTATAAGGCGGTAAACAATTTACTGGCCAACTCTGAGAAGTCTGACTCCCTAGATATTAACTGCTCAGCCAAAACGTTTTCAGCATTCTTTAATGAAAGAATTGTGAAAATATTCGGGCCTCCACAAAGCCCCCCCCCCCCGAGTAAAGAAATTACGGAGTCGCTACCTGTGACCATCCTTAAAAGCTCTCGCGAGTGCCACTCTCGGCTTCTTCTGCCGGCTGCCTGCTTGCCTGTCAACCTGTGGACTGCTGCACCGGTTGCTGTACTATGCTGTACCTTCGTTGCTTAGCAGTGCCTTTCTATCGTGGCCTCGTGGTGGTGAACGCCACTTATGTCGCATGCGTTTTTGTGTGCTTTAATACTTCCTCGACAGCACAGGTACGAGGTGCTCGAATTCTTAGCTAACGATTGAGCAGCTGACTTCTGAGAATCGTCGTTCCACATTGAATCTTTGTAAGGCACATTTGCAGTCTTCTGTGCTTAGCTGGCCCCTCTCTCCCTCTCTCTCTCTCTCTCTCTCTCTTTCTCTCTCTCTCTCTCTCTCACACTCTCTCTCACACTCTCTCTCTCTCCCCCCTCTCTCTCTCTCTCTCTCTCTCTCTCTCTCTCCCTCTCTCTCTCTCTCCCTCTCCCTCTCTCTCTCTCCGGCTGCCTCACATGCGCACAAACATACACACACCCACACTCATACATGCGTGCGCACACGCTCGTACGTTAAAAACACACCTATCTAGGACAGCATTTAGTGGGTCCCTGAGATTCGTCCTCCATGTGCGTTATGCGTGCTGACACTGTGAATGCTGCCACTAACCAAATTTGCACGCTGACCCTGTGCATGTCACCCCTAACCACGTTTTCATGTTTTTTTTTATCAAGTGATGTTACGATTCAATCGCGTTTCCCTTCGCAGCAAATGTAAAGCGCCAAGGAAGAGATTGAGATCGCTGAGGGCGCTTTATTAAGTACTTTATTATTATTATTAAAAGATTTCCTAAGGTTTCTGCGTGCGATGTGGCTACCTTAATAAAGTCTAGTGAAGAGAGCTCAATCTCCTGAAGACCTAATACCATCATCTCTGTTGTTTTCACAGGCAGACCAACTTAGCCCTGCCGTAACTGAGATTTTCAATGCTTCCTTGGAAAAAGGGAACCTAGCTAAGTCCTTCAAATCGGCAATCGTTAGACCGATACTTAAAAAGCCTGGATTTTATATCGAGGTCCTTGCAAACTATCGCCTGTTTTCGCTTTTTTTCTGTCAAAGACTCTTGACAATTTGTAGCTGAGCCGCTGGTAGCACATTTTGAATTGACTGAAATGTCAGACACGCTTCAATCGTGGTTCAAGAGGCAGCACTCCACTGAAACTGCTCTCCTCCATGTTAACAATGACATTCTATGCATCAACGATAAGGGGAATGTCACTGCTCTAGCTCTGCTAGATCTATCAGCTGCCTTTGATAATATTGATCCCGATGTTCTACTAGAATGATTGAGAACAACGATTTACCCGGCAGACGAGGCACTGGCGTGGTTTAAATCGTACTTGTCAGTCCGTGTCGTGTGGGAGTCAAGCCTCACCCACGAGACCGGTCACCGATGGAGTCCCTCCAGGGTCCGTCCTCGGTCCCTTAGTGTTCTCCATTTATATTCAACCTCTGGGAAAAGTAATTACAGCCCATGGAAAAGGATATCACTTTTATGCTGACTATACTCAGTTGTATTCGTCGTTAAAACCGTCGGAATCAGCTGCAGCAACTGATAAACATGCAAAGAGCGATCTAACATATCTCATGTAATGCTATCACGGCAATGCAAAAAGTCGAAGCATTCGAGCTGCTCAGCCTTGCCTGCAGTCCAACGTTGATGTCGGCAGATTGGATGTGCTAGCTTCAGCCATCAGCCAGGTTGGAACCTCCAAAGCCCACGGGTCAGACAGACTCAGTAGCTTCGAATGCTCGCCCATCTATTAGGTGTTCTGGTTGGAGCCATGTTAGCGCCACAGCAGTCAATCGGCAGTAGAATCGTCTCCGAAAGCTGTTGGTGAATCTCCTCAAAAGCTGGCAGACCCCGCGTCGCCACCCCCCAGTGCATGTTCCTGTTAATACTAGACCCCGTAGTAGTAAAAGACCTTTTGTTTAAAGCAACGCAGTCACGGTAAGACCAGCTACAGTCATGACACTCTCCTGACCTGGCGAGGGCCATGTGGATAGTAACCCTACGCCACGACTAAAGGCTCGGGACTGCATGCTGCAGCCAGCTCGAATCTTTAGGTAATTCTCCATGTTAAAAAAATGGTTTTGCGTGTGGGTTTGGCATTTGCTTGTGACCATTTCGCTCAGCAGATTTACCGCCTTTGCTGTCTGCATGACGGCAGTTGCCTAGTGTTTGAAGCGGTTTTAGTGTATAAGTAAATAACCCATCTCTTCTTTTAGGCGGATAAGAGTTTTTGTAAATCTAACTGAGCCAGAGCAACCGCTAGGTTTACCTTAAACTGCTTTTACGAAGTTAGTCTTGCAGCTGTCCTGCTTCTGTGTGCTTGTGTCCTGCTTCTGTGTGCTTGTGTCCTGCTTGTGTCTGCTCGTGTCCTGATTCTGTCTGCTTGTGTCCTGCTTCTGTCTGCTTGTGTCCTGCTTCTGTTTTCTCGTGGAAAGTTAACGCGATCAGATTTCCCCTTGCCAGGCTTCTTGCTTGCTCCAATATGGGTAATGTATACGTTATCTTTGTAAGGGTATTAGAAAACCGAGTAAGCCTTCTTAAGCACATAGGACCAACCACCTCAGCCATCTACCAGCCAAGAGGGTTTCGAAGGCGAAAGAATTGACGATCCTCCTGCAAGGTCGCCCAACTTCTCCCTATTCTCATTACAATAATACTCGATGTAAGTACTGCAAATACGAGATGTATATGCCCAAGCATCCTACATATTATGATTTTTAAATACTATCTTATTTACTTATTCTTATTAGCTTCTTATTTGTTATGTACTTGCTATGTACTTCTACTTGTTATGCACAGAAATTCAATTTATTCAGTCCATGTTTTTATCAGAACGTATCAAAGCAGAACTTAACGTATACCATATTAGTCTTACAAAAAGACTTACGACAGGTTTTCCGGTAGCTATCTATTTCGTCAGTCGGCTGACTGTGTTCCATTTTTAGAGAAATTAATCTGTATGCAGTCGCTTCACATATGCCACAGGGATCGATCTCATGGCTTCCGTCGTCGAATGCATTCACCTTAACCTCGGTCAATAAAGGCACTGCACCTTAACCGCTGGGCCGAGTCAGCACAGTAGCCGACCTTTTCAGTAAAACTCAGGCTCTGAAGAATGCTCTACAAGGGGAGGAATTAACGCAGAAGCTGGCGGCCTCTCGTTTTAGGCTAGACAGGGGAAGTCATAAAGGATCGTGATCGGACGGCACGACATCAAACGAATGCATACATACTAAAAAAAAACGTGTTTACTTTTGGGCTCTCAATAAATATTTCGACATAATGGACATAACTTGAGTACACTTGGCATCTCAGAGTAGCTGTAGATACGTTTCTGCCGGCTTACATATGGGTTAGACATGGTTTTCATATTCAGTTTCTTCTTTACGTAGAAGTCATCAGAACATTCTATCCCATGTATAATGTACTTGGCTCCTAAAAGGTACCCTAAATAAATATGCGATTGCCAGACCAAAGTTATGTGCATTTTCTTGGATTCCCCTAACGGTGCTCACGTCAACCAAAGAAAATTAAATGCATAAATATCAGTCAAATGTGCTCGTTTTTGGGCTGTCGATAAATATTTTGCATGCTGCATATAGCTTATGCTGCATAACCACATGACTATCGTAAGTGGCAAGCCATACTTGCTTTTGTCTCAGAAATGACAGAGTTGGATACAGTTAAGCATGACAGGTGCTAGTTGAAAATTGCTGTGACCCGGTGTATTTTTGCCAGTTTGACCTTATGGAAGCATCACAGTATTTATTTGGTCCACGCGATTCGTTCCTTGTGCGGTCGTACATGCTGACAATGTGCATGCTGCCACTAACCATATTTGCATGCTGACCCTGTCCATGTCACCCCTAACTACACTATGCTTGATAAATAAAAAGAAATCCTAGTTGATTAAACAGCCTCTTTTTGTATAGCGACAGAAGAGCCTTTATGGCTATCACCACCGCTTGCAGTGGCGATAAAGAATCGCCCACTACAGGAATGTCATAGAGCATGCTACAACTAATTATTTGATTATGCTTCTTCTGCACGAAATGTAAAGTGCTTAATAAAAGATTGAGTTCTCTAAGGCCACTATAACAAATGTATTATTATTCTTATAGGACTAAAGTGCTCAGACAAAGTATGCATAAAAGAGCGCCCACAAAAAGTCAGGCGACGACTCAAGCATGCACCGATGGAGGGGCGCAGGTCAAACGTTCGCTGACGCATGCTAAGAAAGGTAATTTCAAAGAATGCCGCTTTATAAAGATATTAAACAGTAGAGTATTTTATTAGAGCAAACAGTTGCACAGTATAGCACGCACACAAACTCGGCTGGAGCAGTAGCTAAAGCTGCGCTGTTGCTGCAGTTAGTGCTTCGGCCGGAGCGGCGGATGGAGTGGCGATTGAGCGGCTGATTGAGCGGCGGCCGAAGCAGCTGATTGAGCTGCGGATGGAGCTGCTGACTGAGCGGCTGAATGAGCGGCGGATAGAGCGGCGGATTGAGCGGCTGATTGAGTGGCTGATAGAGCCTGATTGAGCGGCGGATTGAGCTTCGGATTGAGCTGCGGATTAAGCGGTGGATTGAGCGGCGGCCGGAGCAGCTGATTAAGCGCCTAATAGAGCGGCTGATAGAGCTGCTTATTGAGCTGCGGATTGAGCAGCAGATTGAGCTAAGGATTGAGCTAAGGATTGAGCGGCTGATGAAGCGGCGGGTAGAATTAAACTGTAGGTGCGAGATTTTGCCATGCACGCCTTTGTCGGTGCTGCTAACACTGCACGCTTTTGTGGGCACACTGTTGTTTTACACCCGTTTGTGTATGTGCTGCGAAATAGTTCCTCCGTGATGTTACATCGGCCGAGTTTAACACTTATTATAATAATAGTGATAATTCGTCTGTAAAGTACGCTTAAAAACTAGAACATTTTTCTTTGCACTGTGACTATGCTGTATAGAAAGCCGAGCTGGTTTGGTCAAGTGGTTAAGGTCTGGCTGAGGTCGTGGGCTCGAGTCCCGAGGCATATGTGAATTGCCTGAATAGAGATTAAGTTCTCATGGGACGCTGTACAAATAAAATATATTTTTGATATTTTTTAACTGTGTTGTTAGTGGCAACATGCAGAATGTCAACGTGCATAATATGCATTAGTAATGACACGTATAGTGTCAGTACGCTTTAGCACAGAAAACAAATTAATCACAAAAACCTAGCGAATGCAATAAGAAACAGGTGCTTGCTTCAGCTTTTTCTTAAATTTCAAAGCAGATGATGTCATGACGTCGGTCGTCAGTGAGTTCAAAGTATTGGAGGTTTGTGAACTAAAGGCATGGTCTCCAAAGGATATAAGGTTTGCTTGAGATATGTAGCTAAATGATTTGGGTGAGAAGAGCAGGTGGCACGATGCCTCGGCCAGTTTAGGATTAGTTCTGATAAGCAGGATGCAGCCACAGAATTAAAGGGCCTAAAAGTGAGTGTCACAATCTTTAAGTCAATAAGCTGCTTTATTGTTACTCAACGCACTTTCGTGAAAATTTATGTAGTGCTTAAACTGAGATGCTCATGATAGATACAGTCAGCGGCAGTTTTACATCAACTTTGAGCGCCGGCTGGCTTAGGACGATAAACATACCAGAAGTGAGTTACAAATCAAGACGGGGTGTCGCAACTGCACGAACCAACATAATGTATTATCCGCGTCTAAGCAGACACAGAGTTTGGCATTTCCATGTAACTTGTAGTAGGCAGACTTGACAGTGGAGCTTAAGTGGTCCTCGGGCGATTACTTTTATCGCTGCATCTTCACGATTTGACTCTTATGTGAAGAGCCCGTTGTGTCCCATAAGCAGGGACTATCGTGGAACGCTTCCAAAATTTCCTCAGGTCGAACCGGCTGCCACGCTCAAGCAATAAGTAGACCGTGCCCTTTACAATGCCCATGATTGGTTATTTGCTCAGTCTGGCCTCAGTCTTTGAGAAGGAACATAACAATTCTCAGCTTCTGAGTCTATGGTCAGCCATAAATTGCCCCAAGTATTGATGAGCTAGGCTGAAAATGCTGAAGCACTAGACTGTAGCATTACGGAAGCAGGACTGATCGTGCAAAAGCGGCTTATCGTACTAAGTTTGTGGCGGTCAAGTGGTCATGGAAACCGAGACAATCCCCAGGAGTAACAGAACGTACGCCGAACCTAGAAAATTTGTCGCTAGACAATTGCCACTCGTTCCAATGTTCTCAGGACAGCTACTTTGCTCCTAACCTGCCAGACAAAAATTTCTCTTGCAGCTTGCACGTTCTCGGTATGGCTTGCATTCATGCCTCAGAATGCAATAACAGGTGGGCGTGGCAGTACCAGGTCGCCATAATTACTAATGAGGCATCACTAAGTCATGGTCCTTGTACCAACAATGCAGCCACTTGTTTTATGAACTTAAGTAGTTATCTTCTGTGGGGTTGTAGACTCCTACAAACAGCCATTTGTTTATTAATTCCGAAAATACTTGTGAGGCTGCATAGAGTTTGGCCTTGGTCCTTCACTCCAAATAGCTGTGGGTAATTGACAATGACTGGCTATTGTCTGACAGGAGAGGGTTGGTAATTGTCTGACCAGCCAGATACTTTTGGGGTTAACCTGGCGTGAGTGTATAAACGCTTTGATTTAGTATTTCAGCTGAGCTTCTCGTAACTGTAGGATTGTGCAGCCTTTCACGCAGTTATCCATCAAATGGCTGCATAAGCCACTGGTCTTGAGTGCACCGTATCTCCGACTTGCAGAAGGTTAAGATGCGAAAGTAGACAAAAATGGTGGTGGGGTTCAAGCACAATAAATTTCCCCAATTTGATAAAGGAACATTGTTGTAATATTTAAACTATTTTATTTTTTTGAACTGCATGGCAGCATGATCAGAGGTGTGGGGCTGAGGTTGCGATAGTAGATATCAACTTCTTAGTTAGATAGAAGTAAGTCAGATCTTCGCCTCACAATGTGACTTATTTCGATATGCAGAATCTGGTAACCCTCTCCGATTCGCGGGCACTTGACCACTCGGGCGGGTAATGGTGAGCGCTGTTCGTTCGAGCAGACTTTTCTTGACCGCTCGTTGAAGTGTTGTTGCAGAAGCCTGCTCAGAAGAGCTGCAGCGGCAGCAATGAGCTCTCAGTCAGCCTGCTTGAGCCCACGCTCGGCAGACAACAATCTTGCTTTGCCTAGCAAATAACGGGACCTCGAGAGGATGCTTGGCTAAGGCGAATGGCTGGTTGCTCAAACGCACAAACGTCAGGACCTGTGCACCTTTGAGCAGTTTTCAACGAAAGGCGTGGAGCAAACGGCGTCTAGGTTGGCATTTGGCTACGCTTCCTAGCGCCACGCTTTCTTCAGCCATAAGAATTCAGGTGAAGCTTACTAGCATACAAAAAAAGTGAACCGAGAGGAGCAGGTTGAGTTTATTTCAGAAAAGGGTGCGAGATCCTGTCAAAAAATTAGCAGTCGTCTAGTCACTGGTTTGTTCTCTGAGGAAAGTGCCTCGATTGAAGTGACTCTCTTCGAGCAAATGCTCACTGTGTGCTGGCTCATCCGATGCGTTAAACGTTGCAGGATCCCACAGGCAAATTCAAATAAGATATAACAACGCTGTCAACGTAGCTGGTAGTAAACGCAGTAAATGGAAGCTATATAGTAGAAGCTAGTCAGTCCTGCAATGCCTGGCACTAAAAGAGAACATTCTGGTCTGTATATTTTCAACAGAGAGAATTTGAAACTGTCCACCTTTGGATCAGGAGAAATGTCTGCTGGAACAAAAAACAAATCTAACTAGTCTCAGAT
This sequence comes from Cristatella mucedo, assembly GCA_009760855.2. NCBI lineage: Eukaryota > Metazoa > Bryozoa > Phylactolaemata > Cristatellidae > Cristatella > Cristatella mucedo. Next base: position 5,033,384 of record WPIO01000006.1, on the reverse strand, counting down.
CAACACTGACTGAAAAAAGATAAAACATGAGATTTAGTAGCAGCAAGTACTAGTGGTGTCAAGACTGATGAAGGCGAACTCTGCCAGACGAGACGCGCGTCTATGAACTTATAGTTAAGTAAAAGGAGATATGAATGCATTTGTGGACCGCAACCGCAACCCCAAAAGACTGCGAGCGCTCATCGATTTCCGTCAACAATACGGTTCATACTTTTTTAATATATGTTTTTATAGTTATTTTTATAATTAATAATTGTTATAATATAATTCTTTGCGTATCAAAATCTTGAGCTGAAATCGGTAACTTTATTTACCGATGATTCAACTGAGGAATCTTACTTTAATTCGAAAGAGCTCCGGCCTAGCCAGGTTTTCGGAGTTTAATATGGTGTAACTTGCTTAAGAAGTTCAGGTGCGAATTCAGTAATAAACAGCATCAACTTATCATTGCGATATGCTATTAAATGGCCGTCTAAAAGTAAGTTTTTCAAAAATCACCATTTGAGCTCTTCCAGAAAGCTAAATCGCACGGCAAGTGCGGAAAATGTTCGATTTGGGTTAAAAGAGCTTGGATTTTGTACATGAGCGGAATTTGCCTGGCTTTTCCAATCAGCTCAACGCCGCTTTTGGTGAGTAGATGTACAGAAAGTGAACTTGACTTTAGTCTAACTTACCTTTTTTGGATAAATATGCACCAGAAAAGGAATAATGAATGGATGCAAAAAGGTCGTTTTGTAGAGTATTTTAGCTGTACTTATGAGCGCAATGTGAGCATCGTGTAGCCAGTGAACAAGTTTTAATTAGATTTTTACAGCCATTTTCAACATCGCTGACCATAATCATGCCAAAAACCGTTAATATTCGAGGAAATATCCAACACAGTTTTAAAGAAAGTGACATCAAACATATATATCGGTGCAGGAAATTTACTTCAGTCCTAACTCAAATGTGACCATTAGGCTTAAAGATTTAACTAGTGTCGGCCAAAGATTCGCACAATGCAAGAAAAATGACACACCACAACTTTAAGTCATTAACTCTAGGTAAACGCAATTTAAAAAGTTGCTTGTCTGAATTCTCTCAAGGAGTTCTATAATTTTAAGCAAAAATTCACGAAAAATGCACCAAAATGGCTAGCTGTCTAGTAGCAGTGACTCGATTATTTAATAGCCGTGACGTAGCTGGGTATTCGCAGGAAGTAGGCAAGTACTTACGTCTATTTACGCAGGCCTATTGTCCCAAAGCGTCGGTAATGTCTATGGTCTGTGCAATTCCCTGAGTATTGAAATCACGTGTATGCGTTGAATTATGTAAGTGATGATTTATTAAATAATAATTAGCAAGCATTAAATACTTTCGTTTACACGTCGGTCACCTGCGATGGTCTATAGCTAGGGCAGTCGATGGCAGATTGCTAATCTAGCCAAGGTACTAGAAATTTAGCGGCCACGACAAACTTACCGTTCTCTGTTTTTGGTACAAAGCGGCACCGCTTCTCTGTCTGCGGTGACTGCAGCGTTGGTTTTGGTACTCTTTTTACTTTGCTAGTGCTACTCATACACATGTGCGACACTTAGAAATCGGGTATAATGCCGAGTACCCACCGGACCTAAGCGGCACGAACGATGCCATACAATCTTTTAACGTAGAGTACGTAAATTTTAAGATGTACAAAAATAAAACGGATTTATATAGCGCATTAGGAAATCGCAATCTCAGTTCATTCATTTAACATATGCCGCAGGGTTCGAACCCACTACATCGGCCGTTAAACGCCCGTGTCAACCTTTACCCCTGGGCCAAGCAACGGCATTTAAATTGCCTAAAAGGTGATTCAGTTATAATAAAGTGCTGTTAAATAATTCTGGTTATTATAATCGTGCTATATTTCGCCCAACATAACTTTTTTCTTGAGTACCGATCGTATAGGTCCGTCATCAAAGACCATGCCTCTCGCCGTTGGGATCTACTGACCTCCTTCTGGCTGACGAATATTGTTTACGGAAATATTTTTGGTGTTCCCCAGTGAAATATTCATTCCTTGCAAGCCGTTACTGACTTTTAGGAGACTTTAGCACTCGCACTGATAACCACAGCAACAATCGGGTCCGCTCAATACTTGACTGTCTGGAGAATTTCGGTTTGGTCCAAAACGGTAATCATACTACTCATATCGGTGGCCATATTCTGGATCTCACCAGCAATAAATATTTCTTCCCCACTGACCCTATGTATCCGCTGAGCATCTAGCATAATTTCTATATCTCGTTCACTGTTCCTATGCCATTGTTTTTCCAGGGTAAAATAAAATTTGTCTGTCTAGGCCACTAAAGAAGCAATGATCATGAGAAATGTTTTAATTATTTACGTTGTTCTGGTCTTCGTGGCTGATGTAGTGAACATGAAACTTGAGAGTGCCCTCGACGATATATCTCCCCAACATTCTGACCGTGTAAATAGTCATGGATACTCTTTTCAGTTTTCTAAAAAAATCTTTAGAAGATGTACCTAATTAAGCGCAGGTTTAAACTCAGCTTTAGGAAGTCTTGGTCTGACGACGAATAGCCAATTTTGCTGAACTCCTTCTGGTCTACACGAAGAAGTTTAAAAATCCAGGGCTTCATTTTTACTCAAACTGAAGTCCTGCAAGCGAGACCCAAAGTTAATTTATAAGGAAGTGAACAATTTGCTTGCAACTCTGAGAAATCTCAGTCCCTGTTTGCTAAAGGTTCTGCCGACAAGTTCTCAGCCATCTTTGTTGAGAAGATTACACATATTTGTGCATCCATGCAGCCACCTCCTACGTAGCAACTGTTGTGTCGCAGCCTCTGACTTTAAGGGATTTTCCAAGGTTTCTGCCTACGAAGTGGCCACCTCTATTAAGTTTGGCGAAAATATCTCTACTGGAAAAATTACCTAATGTTTTATATTCTCGTTATGAAGACCGTCTCTGCAGCTTCTTCATCACTTCCGATCGCTATCTGAGATCAGGGTGGGGGCTATCTACTATCATGGATGGCTAAACATCTGACGAGCTTCCAGGTTATGTATAGGCTGCATTATTGCAATTGGGTTTTGGCTAGGTTGCCAAGAAAGGCTGTTAAGCCTCTTTAGGGAGATTAATGTTTTTGCAAAGGCAAGACCACAAATCTGAGAGGTTAAGCCATTTATTTTCATTGCTTAAGGAACTGCGACGGCTCATAGTTTATCGACGAATACAGAGAGAAGTTCTTAGCTGACCCAGAAGGTCCACCGCGGCTTGGCTCCTTCATATCAAGCTGAAATGATGCACCAGTTTTAGCCTCCTCGTGCCCCCAGGTCCTCTATGAGTGATATGTCAGCTGCTCCGTTCTTCCGCTTAAAAGACCTTTAGCGGCAGACGCTTTTTCTCTGCTGGTCCTAGACTGTTGAACTCAGTTCCAAAATTCTTATTCAACGAAATCTATCTCCAGCTGCCGACTGTGGCACATCTTTTCCAGCCATCCTGATCATTTACTTCCATGCTACTCGCTTCCTCGACTCCCATCCTGACTCAGCAATGCATATTCCATACTGAGGCGCGACACACATACATATTCCATACTTAGGCGCGACACAGTCGCAGGCTGGGGTATCCGGGTTAGTGCCATCAATAAAATGAAACCAATCTGCACAAGCCGCACCTTCGATTTGTCATTATTTTCGAAGGCGTTCTTCAATTGTGCCTACGCGCAGTTGCCTGCTCACTTTTGCAGTGCTTTACATGACTGTGAAAAAACCCCGACAAAATTGTGCCGCTTAAAGTTGCCGGGTAGGCGATAAGCGAGGTCCATTCAGGAGCCGCGTAATCTGGAAGCCGCGATAGCTTTCAGTTAGCAGCCGGCGGCCAGAGCGCCAATACTTCCTACTGAAAAGGCGCAGCTTAACCGCCTGCTGTCATTCGACGTCTCGTAAAAGCATAAATGCATTATAGCATAAATACATGCAAGCGCAGACTTCTGATATGAGCATCGCGATCTTTCCAGCTGCCGACTGGCGTTTTCACCTGTGGAGCCTCAGTACTCAATGCTTTTTCGTGTTCTTGAACCAAGCATATCTCCAGTTGCATCAGCTCAAAATCTAGGTGTCATATTCCAAAGCGACCTCTCGTTAGACGACCACATCAGCTCCACAGTCAAATCAGCCTATTTTCAGCTTCATAACATTGCTAAAATTAGGGCTTGTTTAGATAAGGATACCACGTCCAAGTTGGTCCATGCATTCGTGACATCTCGTCTCGACTTCTGCAACTCACTGCTTACTGGCCTACCAGCATGTGCGATCAGGCGATTGCAGCTGGTGCAAAACTCTGCAGCTAGGCTTGTCTGTCGTGAGCGTCGCAGTTGCCACATTACTCCACTTCTCGCCGACCTGCACTGGTTACCAGTCAAGCAACGGATTGACTTCAAGGTTTTGTCGCTCACTTTTAGGTCTCTTCATTCTATGGCTCCAGCCTATCTTTCAGAGATACTACCCCATCAGGCAAAGCATCGTACCACTCGCTTTTCGGAATCCAACAGTCTAGAAATACCTCGTACAAACCTTAAATCCTTTGGAGACCGTGCATTTAGCTCGTATGCTCCCACAGCCTGGAACTCCCTCCCGACCTGCATCAGAACATCCCCTGACCTGACCACATTTAAAAGAAACTTAAAAACATACCTATTTAGGACAGCATTTAGTGGGTCCTTGTGATTCGTCCTCGATGTGCTTATGCGTGCTGACACTGTTCATGCTGCCACTAACCACATTTGCATGCTGACCCTGTGCATGTAACCCCTAACCATGTTATTCATTTTGTTTGTTTTTCAAGCATGATTTTACTTACTATTCTATTGCGTATCACTTTGCAGCAAATATAAAGCGCCTAGAAAGAGATTAAGTTCTCTGAGGGCGCTTTATCAAGTGCAATATTATTATTATTATTATTATAACTACGTGACGTGAGGCAACGGCGCACGATTTGGTAAGATCGAACCTAATGGTCTTCACTGCAAACGCTCCATTGGCTTCTAAAGAAAGGGCAAGGCTTTCACTACCTTATCAGCAGCAATCGTTCAGTCAATTTATTTTCTAGATTAGTACATTCGAGATCTTTTGCTTATTGATTCGATTTCGATGGAATAATTTAGCTTCTCAATTACTTAGAACATCGCTCAATTTGATTCCTAATGAAAGCCTAACTATTGTGTTATTCGATTCCTAACGGTAGCCTAACTATTGTGTTACTCTGATTACGGAACGATGGCGTCGACTAATTATGGCGCTGAAGACTCAGAGCAAGCGCTCAAGTTGCACCGCTCTCTTGACAACACGCTCGTCCCTTTGAAAGCGTCTGAAATTGTGTGCGCTGCGCGATGCCTGAGCTCAGAAGGTCTCGCTACGCAATCTGTAATCTAGCTTTTGCCGAGCTTTTCCGACTTCTCAGCTAAGTAAGCTCGCCGGGTCGGCCCTCTCACCGGTCGCTCGCTGGGCGCGCAGCACTCACGTTTGCACAATGACAATTCCGAGCAGCTGAGGCTTTTAATTTTGTTTCGCGTTCTTTGCCGCCGTTGGCGTTCGATTGCCGAACTCGAGAGAGTCCGCGCACGCACGCACGCACGCACGCACGCACGCACGCACTAGTTGCCTTCGGTCGCTGTAACCTCAGCCCAGGACGAGGCTCGCGCTCGCCAAATCTCGCACTCGAGCTCGCACTCTTATTTAGTCAAATGGTTCCCCCTGCTTTCCAAAGCGACAGGTGAAAAAAAGCGTCTTGACTAAGGCGCGAGATGCGAGAGGGGAAGCGCGCGCGCGCCGGCTAACGGCGCTACGCGGGCGGAAGCGATACGAGCGGCGGCTAATTTGCGTCTGCATTCGTCCGAGCGGCGAGAGCTTCGGCGAGAGCTTCGATGCCGCCGCAGCCGCCACAGCGAGCAGCTGGCGACGGTAAGGTCACCTTGGTCGTCTCGAAGTTGGATGATTTTCGGCGCCCGATTGCACCGCAATAAATCCCGGCTGCCCGCTCGCGGCCTCGAGATAATCCGAATCCGCGCGGCGGCTTCGCGGCGCACTCGCGAAACGCCGAACGAGCGAGTGACTAGCCCGTCGAGCCGAGCCGATCCCGGGGCTGCGCGCCGTCGCTCGCCCAACTGGGCCTGGCTGAGTTTTGCCTGAACGCTCCGAGACTGCGCTCGGGTCGACGGACAGACGGCGCGCGGCGCCTGCTCGGCGGCTTTCGGGCTGCCGGCCTCGTTCGCGTCGCTCAGCGCCGCTGAGACGCTCCCGCTGCCGCGGGCGCCTGCGGCCGTGGCCGCAGCAGCCGCGGCGCCTCCTCGTCCGCGCGTAGCGGCTGCTGCAGCTCCTGCTGCTGCGGCGGCGGCGGCGGCGGCGGCGGCGGCGGCTGCTGATGCTGCCGGCCGAGTCCGGCTCTGGGATTGCCGTGGCTGTAGCTTAGGCGAGGCGCCGCCGCCGCCGCGCGCAGCTGCTGCTGTCCCTGCCCGGCGCCGGGCGCCTCGTGCAGCAGCCTCTGCAGATCTATCAGCGGCCGCGCCCCCGCCGCCTTGCCGCCGCCGCCGGGCGGCGCCGAGCTCGCCGGGCGGAAGCCGAGAAGCGCCGAAGGCGAAGCCACCGCCGAGCCACCGCCGCCGCGGGCCGATGCGGCAGTCGCCGGCGGGCGGTGCAGATGCGAGCTCATGGAGCGCCGGGCGTCTGATCCGAGGCGAAAAGCCGCCGCGTGCGGCAGTGGCCACGCCGCGGCAGACTGGTGCGCCTGCCCGAAATCCGCCGGCGCGCACTGCGCTCCGTCGGCGTCGGAGCACCGGAGCAGTCGCCACTTGGCCAGCCGGTAGTCGGCCTCGGCGCGGTAGTGCAATGGTACGTGCAGCCTGGTCGACGTTCTCAATGACGTCATGGTCGACGAGTAGCAGTCGACATTTCGCCTGCTTCGCTCGGGACCGAAAGCTGAGTGCACACCATTCGCCGGAAACGGAACGCCTGCAGCGACCGAACGCGTCGCTGCGCGCTGAGGTGGCTCGCACGCTCAACAAGGCATAAATAAATAAATAAATAAATAAATAAATACCAGCTGATTTAAAAGCCTCTTTTTTATAGCGACAGAAGAATCTTTACGGCTATCACCACCGCTTGCCGTGACAATAAGGGATCGCCCACCGCAGGATTCGAACGCACGACCTCGGGGCCAAGGTCACACGACTGCTTTGCGGCGGTGGCGGGTTTTCAAACAGCTGCGGGCGCTCAGACCAACAACCGAGGCAGGCGGCGCGACGGCCCTAGAGCTAAAGAGCCGGCGCCTCTCCCGCCAGCGCGCGTGCGACTGGAGATAGAGCTCGGTGCGCGCACGGAAAGTGTGCACGCTCGCACCGCTGTCTGAGGCGACTCGAAAAGGACGCAATCGCCCTCGATTCAAAATGCGCAAGGTCTGACGACTCCGATCGAGTTCGTGAAGCACGTGTCGGCGGCGGCCGGCAAGATCCGCAGAGCGAAGTGGTGCACTAGTACTTGATTCGCAGGCTGCACTGCCTCACAGACGTCATCGGGAAGTCGCCGCGCCCGCGCACCGCGCGTTTTGCCGCGAAAACGACTCGTAAGCTACGGTACGTGAGCTCTGAACGACGTCGCCGCGCCGCCGAGAACTCGCCGGTTAAAACACTTCGCTCGCCGCATCATTCATTCGCAGCCTCGTGGAGTCACCAACAGGAGGAGCGATTTCACATCCGCTGCAGTTTGATGAGTAGGAGCTGTTTTGTGCAAAATGGATTCTCGTGCTGGTTTCCTAAACTACACGAAAACGAGGCTCCTCTGCGACCGGCCTGAAAAAGACGCTTGTCTAGGAGGGAGCGATGACCGCTCACTGTACGACTCAACCGTACGCGCGACGACTCAACCGTGCGACCCAGCCGACCGACACAAACAGATGAAGAACTCCTAGATTCCAGAACCTGCGGTGGCCGATGTTGGCCTCTACCACCCCTGGTGACGACAGCAGCCGCACTGGATGCTGAAGTTTCAACCGACGCCCGCGCGTTAATCGCATGGACAGCAGCGCCGTCTGCGACGACCTGCGGCGGTTGCGACGGTTGCGGTCTGCCGCCGACCCTAGCGGCACCGATAGAGAGCCTCCAGCTCACCTCCGGCTCGTGTTGCCTATCTGCTCGTGTAATAATAATAATAATAATAATAATAATAATAATAATAATAATAATATTGCACTTGATAAAGCGCCCTCAGAGAACTTAATCTCTTTCTAGGCGCTTTATATTTGCTGCAAAGTGATACGCAATAGAATAGTAAGTAAAATCATGCTTGAAAAACAAACAAAATGAATAACATGGTTAGGGGTTACATGCACAGGGTCAGCATGCAAATGTGGTTAGTGGCAGCATGAACAGTGTCAGCACGCATAAGCACATCGAGGACGAATCACAAGGACCCACTAAATGCTGTCCTAAATAGGTATGTTTTTAAGTTTCTTTTAAATGTGGTCAGGTCAGGGGATGTTCTGATGCAGGTCGGGAGGGAGTTCCAGGCTGTGGGAGCATACGAGCTAAATGCACGGTCTCCAAAGGATTTAAGGTTTGTACGAGGTATTTCTAGACTGTTGGATTCCGAAAAGCGAGTGGTACGATGCTTTGCCTGATGGGGTAGTATCTCTGAAAGATAGGCTGGAGCCAAAGAATGAAGAGACCTAAAAGTGAGCGACAAAACCTTGAAGTCAATCCGTTGCTTGACTGGTAACCAGTGCAGGTCGGCGAGAAGTGGAGTAATGTGGCAACTGCGACGCTCACGACAGACAAGCCTAGCTGCAGAGTTTTGCACCAGCTGCAATCGCCTGATCGCACATGCTGGTAGGCCAGTAAGCAGTGAGTTGCAGAAGTCGAGACGAGATGTCACGAATGCATGGACCAACTTGGACGTGGTATCCTTATCTAAACAAGCCCTAATTTTAGCAATGTTATGAAGCTGAAAATAGGCTGATTTGACTGTGGAGCTGATGTGGTCGTCTAACGAGAGGTCGCTTTGGAATATGACACCTAGATTTCGAGCTGATGCAACTGGAGATATGCTGGCAGAGCCAATTTTGAAAGTCAGCCTTTCCAATTTCTAAATAACACTAGGTTTGCCCATAACGTGTACTTTCTGCGTGCCTTCTAGAGGGGCCGCTACCGGATCAGCCACCGCTGCGGGCGTGTACAGAACCAAAGGGCCACTGCTGCATGCAGCCCTGCTTAGGCGCAGGCCGTCGTCGGTGTGAGTTAGCTTCCCGTGCAAGTCGTTCCGTTCTCTAGCCCCAGCCGAGCGGCGAGGCCCCCTCGGAACGACGTCTGCAGCCGCGGCAGCCGCTCCGCGCGGTGCGATGCGTTGCGGGCAGAGGCAGGCTGGGAAGGCGACAGGCGACGTCTCAATGGCAGGGCGGAGCAGCACTAGGTCGCTCGTGCGGTTCGCGCGGCGAGACGAGTCGTCTGCTGCTCGCTTTGCAGCGGCCGCGGCGAGGGGCGTGACTAAGGCGTGGGTGTGTAAGGCCGGCTGGTTTGAAGAGCGCTGCCGCCCCGCCGGCGCGCGCTGCTCAGCAGCTGCTACCGAGCAACCGACTCGACTTGACCGACTCGAGAAAACGGCCCGGAGTCGCCAGCAGCTGTCGTGTCGCGTCCAGCAATCCGGAAATCGATACCCGATACCACCTGGGGAATTGGATGCTTTGCGACGCACTTCACTAATGCTACCAGCCGGCGGTGGCGTTATTTTTTTGCTAGCGAGACATTGGAGCCGCATGCTTGCACGTTTGGGTGCCTGCTGACCCCGCAAGATCAGACCGAGCGTCGTGAATCCGTTGATAGAGACGCGAAAATTGGCGAACAGCCTTTGAACTTGCAATCTGCCTGTCCAGATTAGCACCGAATGGGCCACCGAGACGCGCCTGGACGGGCAACGCAGTGGACCGCTGCGTACATCAACCTTGGAATTCCCATTGAAATTCTCAAGCACAACTGTCTCTAGCGTTTCCCCGTGGAGCTGGGAGAACTTTGCAGCTGCCGCTTTGCACGCATCGCACACGTTCTTCTGCTCCGAAAGAGACTCGACCGTATGCGACGCGACTAGGACGGAAGCGACGCGTGCAGCACGCGGAGCCCAGCCGTCGGCAGCTCTTCGGCTTCCGCCGAGAGAAGTCGGCTGCGCAGCGGCGCTGCACTCGAGATTCTCGCGCAGCGCCGCCAGGCTCTGCGCACGATTCGCGGGCCGCCTTACCTCGCGAGCGCGGACTCCTCGTCGCGCGCGGGGCGGTCCGCGAGCGTTCCGCTTGCGCCGGCGCCGCGGCAGCCGCGCCGTCGCGCTCCGCCACCCGCGGCTTTCCACCCAGCGGCGTCGACGCGCGGGCTTCCACGAGGAGCGGCGCCTTCGTCAGCAGCCTGCAAGCGCGAGCGGCGCGGCAGCTTCCGCTTCCCCGGATGCGCGGCAGCGCCCGGCGAAGGGCGCGCCGAGCGTCCGGCGAGAGCGCTCGCGACGGCCAGGCGGCCGTCGCCATTAATTAATAATCGCGTCGATGCGGTAGCCGCGCAGTTGTCTTCGCTCCGCCATTGTTCTCCCCCGCCCGACTCAGCTGCGATTGTCTTGCCGTCAGCGGTCACCGCGCAGCCGCCGGTAGCGGCCGACGAGATGCACTTGTCAGCGGCGCAGGCCGCCGCCGGCCGGCGCCGCGACTGCTCGACCGACCTCGGCGATCCGTCCTTTTGCAGCGGCCGTCCAATCATGCGCGAAAGGGCGGTCGCCGCTCCTTCGTAGTCGGACCGCTCGATCCCGAAATGCCGCTGCGCGAGCTCAGCGCCCGCTCCGCTACCGCTCAGCTCGCGCGCGGCCGCCAGACCAGCAGCTCCGCCAGCCCGTGCTCCGTCGTTTCGTCGGCGGCGAGCGCCCCTTTCGCCGGCGGATGCGTCGCGCCGGAGCGGGCAGAGCGGGCGAGCGGCGGCCCTGGGCGCCGGGGCCGGCCCTCCGTGCGCGCGCCCCTTTTTCTGCGCCTGTGCGCTGTACGAGAAGCGAGCTAATAATATCAGCGCTCAGTGCCAGTGCACCTACGTCAATCTTCTTGGGCTCGAAACTAGTCCTCTAAGTTAGCGCGCCAGCTACGGTACGATACCAATAATAATAATAATAATAATAATAATGCACTTAATAAAGCGCCCTCAGAGAACTCAATCTCTCTCTAGGTGCTTTACATTTGCTGCAAAGAGAGATGCAATTGAATGGTGAGTAATATCATGCTTGATAAACAAACAACAAGAATAACCGCTCATAGCCACAGTTTGTTGTAGCCATCCGTAGTCTACACTCCATCTACACTTTTGCGCGTGCAACCTTAAGGAGATCGAAAAGATTTATACAATTGTTACACAATATTAAAATAAATATAATCAACCTAAAATGTACACCTCAGGAAATGAGGCGTGACAGTATGGCTCCATAGAAGACGAATCGAAACATGGGTCAAAGGGCAAAAAATTGAATAGGCTCACAGTTAGAAACCTGAATGCGGCCGTGCGATACGACAGCAAGCCGGTTGCAGGCAGTACTTGACGATTGAATCTGTATTTAAGCATGCCATTTCAGAGCCTGCTTCTTAATAGTGTGAATCAACCGGCGTCACCAAGCGACTTTTAATAGATGTATGCATCCAGGTCATTGTATGTCGTGACGTCAATCGAAAGCCAGGCTTAGAGACCGTACGAATTGGAGGTGCGACCTGCAAGCGACTCGAGGCTGGTTAGAGACATTGCTAAACGACCAGAGTCTGAAAAATGGTTGGTACGATGCCAAGCCTGCTTAGGGAAAACCTTCCGATAGAGATAGAGGCCAGAGCGAGAGAGTGGGGGAACAGCTAATGGAGTTATAGAATCTGTAAGTCAATAAACTGCTTGATGGGGAGCCAGAGAAAGCTGGTACGGGCCAACAATGTAATGACGTAGAGTGACTCAGCCAGCTGTCGAGCTGCCGATTTTTGCACCACCTGTATCCTATTGCCAAGACAAGAGGAAGCTCGATTATTAGATTACAGAAGAGAGTTACATAGAGTTCGCTGATCCGGGAGGCATTTAAGGATCAAACGCACGTGCAGGTTCCAATTGCAGATCTTTAAACATTTGATGTTAATGTTTCGCGGGGCCGTCCAAATAATGTAGACCTTCCTCATAGCATGTAATTCCAATAATAGTTCACCTTCACTATTTAGTTTTGTGCTGCATTAATTCAAAATCTCTCATTCTCATTCTTTTTTGATTTATTATAATCCTAGCAACTAAGCTGTTTCTTTTCTCAGCGAAACCACGATTCGCCATAATGGAGCAACAATGGCAATATATGAGATAATGGATACTGTTTTCAATGCCGCTTCGGTAAAAATGCCTTGGGCAATGGCTGAACTGCTGCAGCAGTCAGCTCGGGTCCTCTTAGGCAGAAAATATAACTCTTTACTTTGTTTCCCACCATCGGTGGCACATCAGCTAGCTCTGGAAATTCAAGGTTACTTAATATGTTAAGCTCATGGCTGCCTTCGTCCAGCTCTTGCTAAACGCCGGCAGTGAGCTGCGATTCAGCACGTCTCTTTCTTCAGAATTTCATCGCTGACACTATTTCCGATTACTCACTCGATAGTTCTCTACTTTCAGTGCTCCACCAATTTGTGGCCTTGCTATAATTATTGCAATCAAATAAGTGAGAGACGCAAGCGAAACAGACGAAAAAGCATGCAAAGCAAGCAAATTATAGGCGCTCGTTCAGATTGTTCAGATAGTCATTGGAGTAATCATTGGAGCTACAATCTTAAGAAATAATGCAGGTCGAATGCATTATTTAGATGAATGAGTTCTCGTGGTATAATGATGAGCAATTTTTAAAAGTCTGAAGGTCATTTCTCACCGCTACTATCTAATTGTGGATACGCAAATACTTGGACAATTACGGTAAGAAAAATAACCAGAGAAAAGCGACAGCTTATCGCATATTGAACTTCCCGAGCCTACTTGCGAGGGTTAAATTCCTCCAGCTTGTTCCTTTACTGCTCAGTACAAGCTGAGTGGTGGCTTCTAAAGGTCCCCCTGACTATGTAAATAGGCCTATTAAATTGGTCAGTGAATCCTAAATTTTAGAGGGCGAATAGGAACCAGGTGACTTAAATTTGAGCAGTGATTAAGCTAGCTATGAGAGAGCAAAGCTTCAGAGGGGGGGTCTCGCATGTGAGAGTAAGAAATTTGCTCCGTATAATTTGACCGTTGATCAGTCAAAAGCATCGCAGCCCCTTTAGCAAGCGAAGGATATTGCAGACCTCTTTGATTTGTTGACCAACCTTGCAGCTATAACTCTTGCTGATGGTTTTTTTTGGAAGCTAAAAATTAATGGCATTCGTCCAGTCCAGAGAAAGAGTGAGAGAGAGGGGGGAGAGAGAGAGAAAGAGAGAGGGAGAGAGGAAGAGAGAGAGAGAGAGAGAGAGAGAGAGAGAGAGAGAGAGAGAGAGAGAGAGAGAGAGAGAGAAGTTGAGAGAGCCAGGGAGCTCCTACGATTATTAGACAGTAAGGCCTAAAAGGGTTCTTCAGAATGAATTATTTAAACGTCTAGGATTCATCGAAAAGGTTGCCTAATATTTGAGCTAGTGATACAGATAGTGCCATATCGCAGCCAATAAGATGAGCAAAGTCTCTTAGTCTAGATGTGTATTGACGGTTTTCTGTGAGCAGTTGCTCAATTGTGTGACTGTATAGATTAACTTGGCTAGAATTCGGATGGCGAATTGCTGGAAGATCGAATGGCTATAAGGCAGGAATAACTTTTTGTATTGCTGCAGCTGAATCCTAATGCTAAATTAAAGTGCCGTGCACTATCGTCCGAGTGGAATTGACAGCCGATACGACAGACAGGTATTAATTTACAGGGGCTCCATCTAAATGAGAAACAGATAGGAGCCAAGAACGAACTCTTGTGTAAATAAACAGGTGAATACTCTACTGGATGGAGCGTGACCACCACACGACACAGACAGGGCATTGTCGGTAAATAATATTCCACCCACGCCAGAGCCCCAGCAGCCACAAGACCAAGATTTTTTCTTAATCTAAAGCGAGGATTGAGTGATCAGTACAGTCACATGCAGCTGATATAGCAAGCTGGACCAGGATAGTGATGTTACCAACATCGATGCTGCCCAGGCTGACATTCATGACACGAAATAGAGCAGTTTAGAGATCTTCATGTTGACCAATAATTGTCAACCTGTTTCACAAGCTGCTTGGTGAAAGAATTTCGAGACGTTTGGATTAAAGAAAAGAATGGAAGACGAGCTATAACTTTCTAGAACCTCAGTGGCTAATCCAGACATTTAAAGTAGGAACGGTTGAACGATATCCAATTTAAAAGACTTTGGAATACCTCTTTAGCCACCAAAGAGTCAAAAGCGTGAGTTGTGAGTGGGCTACGTTTGCCCGCTAGTGAAGACCGAATGAGAGATGCATTGGGTCAGAATATGGTGAGCTCTTTTTACTAAGTTGAATTATGGCAACCTCATTAAGGCGGTCTCTGCAGAAACCACGAACAGATTCTTACGGATCATGACATTGGGAGGCCGACTTATGCAGGCAAGAGTATGTGCAATTTCTTTTAGCCTGCAATGAGAAAAATATCACCCATATAGTTAATATAATAATAATAAGTGCCTTGAAAGAGATTGAGTTCTCTGAGGGCGCTTTATCAAGTGCGTTATTATTATTATTAATAATACTATTGCACTTAATAAAGTTCCCTCAGAGAATGAGAACTCAATATTTTTCAAGGCGCATTTCGTTGCTGCAAAGAAAACAGGATCGAAATGTGAATGGTATCAAGCTTGATAAGCAGCAAGAATAACATGGTTAGGGATGCCATGCACATTGTCAGCATGCAGGTGTGGTTAGTGGCAGCAGGCAGCAGAGTCAGCATGCATAAGCACATAAAGGACGAAAAGCGAGGACTGACTAAATACGGTCATAAATAGTTGCATTTTTAATTTCTTCTTAAATGTGGTCAAGTCAGGGGAGGTTGCGACGTAAGTCGGGAGTAAGTTACAGGCTTTGGTAGCATACGAACTTATGTAATGTATCTCTGTCGGTAACCCCACAGAACCACAAAGACTATGTGGGCGTTACACAGGAAAGTTCTGGATAGTTCACTCACAGCCTAAGCGGCTTTCTGTACGCACTCGGTAGAAATCAGACTTCATCTCACGCAACAGAGAGAAAGTGTAAAGCAAAGCAGAGTCAGGAGAACAGTTGAGGTAGTGAGTAGAATGGAAGTAGCAGCTCAGGATGAGCCGTAGTCGGCAGCAGGAGAGTAGTTGTCGTTGCGTGAGAATCGCGGAATCGAGTTCCACAGTTTCGGACCTGCAGAGCTATAGCTTCTGTCGCCAAAGGTCTTTAAGCGGAGGAATGAGACAGCTAATTTATTGTCCATACAGCTGACCCGAGGGCACGAGGAGGCTGAAGCTGGTGCAGCAGTTCAGCCTCGGTATGGAGGCAGATAACATAATATACTACCCATAACTAGTAATTTAGTTTTGTCATCGTTTAATTTAAGAAAGCTTGACGTAATCAATGTGTGGACATCATCAATTCATGCAGCAAGAGAATTAAGAGAATTCCGCGTGCTGGACGGCTGGGTGGGATCAAAGGACAGATACAACCGAGTTTCATCTGCGTAGAAGTGAACGCCTAGATCGTGCTTGGCAAGCACATCGGCAAGAGGAAGTTTATAATCCACGAAAAGAACCACACCAAGCAAGGAGCCCTGAAGTACGCCATATTTCAGGGGTTCCTCGGACGATCTTAGTCCATTCACATTAATACTCCGGAGTCTCCCACTGAGATAGGAACTAAGTTATTGCAATGCAGTGCCAGTGATGTCGAGGCGAGATAAGAGGCACTCAAGAAGGGCTTGGTGATAGATAGTATCAAAAGCTGCCGAAAGATTGAGAAAAACAAGTAGAGCTACTCTGGCCACGTCTGCAGTCCCTACTAGGTCACCGTACACCGAAAACAGGGCTGACTCTGTGGAGTGATTAGCTGTAAAGCCAGTCTGGAACTTACTAGCAAGGTTTGAAGTTTCAATGTATGAGTTCAGCTGGTCAGACACGACTCGCTTCAGTCTATTTTATAAGAATGGTAGAAGGAATGCTGGGCGGTAGATGCTCAAGTTCTCTTGGCCTAGTGTCGTTTTATGGAAATGTGCTGGGATATGACATGATGCTAATGATATATGAGTTATATCTGCTGTGCAGGGCTGCAACAGATCAATGCAACATAAGTGCAGGACTGTGGGAATAGGGTCCAAAGGAGTTGTTGTCTTCTTTATTTCGTATATGAACTTTTGAATGAGGTCACTAGTGACCTGCTTGAATGTAGACTTTGAGGTGCTGCAAGGAATCTAGTAACAGCATTCGAGTGAGGATGCTGCCATCTCAGGGATGGAATTCCTGATCTCGTCTATTTTCTAGATAAGGAAGCTAGAGAAACGGTCTGCAAGATCATCGCAGGGATCATCAGGTAAGGAGCTAACCTGCGAGTGGTTGAGGAGATGGTTGATCGTCGACATCAGCATTTTTGGATCGTTCAAATGTGATTCAACGATGTTTTTATTGAAGCTAGACTTGGACTTTGCTAGGATCGATTGGTACGACCTCCAGTAGTGCTCGTATGCCTGTCTCCGAACAAGCAGTCAGTCCTGATCGTTTGTAGAGTCTTTCAAGCTTTTGCTTAGCATACCTAGCTAGTTTAATGTGTGTGGTAAACCATAAGCCGTCTGTACGAGGGCGCACAGTCAAATTGCAAACTCGTCTGTCAGCTAGTGTCGTGTGGTAGCAGTCTACCAACGATGACAGGTTATATGGGGGACTGAGCAGCAGACGCCAGGCAGATATTCTCGCACGGACAGCATCGATATCATGTGTCTTGAGGTTTTGCGATTCACAGGTGATTTTAGAGGAGGAGGAGGAGGGCCCACATTGTATATTGAATGAGATCTGTATGTAGTTAGCTAAGCAGGATATAATAATAATTGGTGATGACAAAGTACAGTTGTATGAGACAATTTTGTCGAGTGTGTTACATTTGATGTGAGTAGGGCCATGCACAAGAGCCACAAGAGATAATTAATCATTCAATGCACGAAATTCAGTGCTGAGGCGTCAGATAAGTTATCAAAGTGAATGTTGAAATTATTCATAACTAGGAAAGATTGATTTTTTGCGCACGAAATTGAGATGAGATCGGAGAAGTCTGAGACAAAAGAGAATTAGGTACCTGGTGGGCGATAGACTACTGCCATAGATAGCTTGGTGTCGGGTGAAATCAAGATAGTCGATTCGAAAGACTGCTTTGATGTTACCTCAAATGGCTTGAAGTAAAATTTTGAGTGGATGATAACAGCAACTACACGTCCACTTTTGATTGATCTAGTGGTGTGAAAGAAGGATAAACCAGCTAGTGTTGCATCTTCAATTGTCGAGCAGTTTACCAATTTTAGCCAAGTTTCAGTCAAAGCGAGCAGGTCGATATCCTTTTCAGAAATAAGGTCGCTTATTACTAGAGATTTATTGCACATTGAGCATGAATTCAAAATAAAAGCCTTAGTTTGGGCCGCCGAAGTGGAGTGGTTCGAGACAATGCTAGTGAATACCAAACGGGTGGATCCACAGCTCGCAGTTCCCGCCAAACGAGTGGCGTCTTAGCTGGCGGCCCCGGCCCCCGTGGTGGCTTCGGGGGTGCTTTTCTTTTCTTAATGCCTAATTGACGAATCTTAGCAACAGCAATGCCATCTAGGAATGCATATGAGCTGCAATGACGAAGCGATAACGGAAGTGAAATCGAGCAGCTTTATCGAGCAAATGATTAACTGGCGTCTCATTGTTTTAGTCCATGACCAGCACTTGCGACTCAAAAAAGAAGCTAGTGTCTTTACTAGCTTCCAGTGTAGGCACATATATAGTTTTTGGACACGGCTAGTTTGATGTCAGATCTGGATTTCTGAAAACTGTGATTTGGGCTGCATTTTTCACCACGCATTGTTCGAAGTGTTTCAATAAAATAATTTGTCTACACAGCTTTGAAATGTATAGTTTCTAAAGGAAAATACTCGTC
Source organism: Cristatella mucedo (assembly GCA_009760855.2). Classification (NCBI taxonomy): domain Eukaryota; kingdom Metazoa; phylum Bryozoa; class Phylactolaemata; family Cristatellidae; genus Cristatella; species Cristatella mucedo. Next base: position 5,015,220 of record WPIO01000006.1, on the reverse strand, counting down.
AAGACCACCGCCAAGTTTGAGCAATTACTTTGCTGAGAAAACCCGGAAAGTCAACTGAGTCTAAACGTCTATCTAGAAGGCCTCGACCTCAAACATATATCACAGAATTTCCCAGATAAATATTGCAGAAAATTTCAGCCTTATGTCACAGAATTAAACATTATTTGCATGCTGACCCTGTGCATATCAACTCTAACCATATTAATCATTTTGTTTGTTTTTCAAGAATGGTTTTACTTACCATTCAATTGCATTTTCCTTTGCAGCCAATGTAAAGCGTCTAGAAAGAGATTAAGTTCTCTGAGAGCGCTTTATCAAGTGCAATATTATTATTAATTTGGTTTATGTTGCGTTGCCGGAAATATACCTCGACACTGCCGTGCTCGCATGAACCAAAAGGGAGGGTAAATAACATTGAGAAATGATCAGATTTGATAGGCAGGCACACGTGGATGTCTCTGTGTGGACATCCTTTGTGATCACCAGCTTTAGAATGTGGCCACCAATGCGAGTCCCACAATAAGCTTTTCGTACCAAGGCGACACTCTCCAAAGCAAAAAATAGAGCACAGTCGGCGGATTCCATCCAGGCTTATCAGTGCTAAATTCTCAAGCAAGTAGCAACGGCTGTTCATGCCGAACTGCTTTGATGAGGAGCTCCGAAAATTTTTCCGCGGTCGAGGTTAGACTGCAGGAATACATTCCATGGATCGCAATCATAAAAGGCACGATTTTCGATCCGAATCTTCCGGTGTTTCTTCTTCGTAGAATCTACTGCCTAGACTCATTAACGGCAGCGCCACATCGGGGCCCGTGCTTTGGTCTCTGTGAAGTGACGTTCTATCTCAAAAAAATGCTAGAGCTTAAAAAGAAAGACGCCGTAGAAAATTTCGTTTGCAAGAATTTGTGCAAAAAATCTGTTAGAGCAATGACATCTGACCCCGGCTGACTTTAAATTTTTGACTACGCACATTTTCACCGTTTAACTTAAGGAGTTTTGAGAAGGATAGGAGGATAGCTCAGCTACCCTTAGAGAAGCCAGGCTAGATTTTGTCAAAAACAAACTGCATGAGAACCACGGCCCATAAAGAATATTCATCATTTGTGCTTTATCTTCGTTATGAGCAGAGGGCACACTGCAATGCATCTGACCTCTTTGACAATAGCAGGAAGTGTATTTCGGCTCTTCAAGCTTTATTGCTTATTGCTTATGCGTAAGAACAAGCCGGTCGCATTCCTGATACGGCGATTACCTTAAACTCCCCAAATGATAGTACAGACTAAGAATTCGGACTACTGAGACAAGGCGAGATTGGTTACGCGCCAACAGACGTCGTTAGATAGTTTTCTAAGTAGCTTCTTTTTATAAAATCAGAAAATCACCTGATAAATTCTGCCCTTATCTTCAGCCCCAGAGATAGCATTTTGTCGAGTGCCAACCGAATCTGCCTACATCGATGAAACTACCTCAATTTAACAAAACCATTTTAGCAAGCAATTTGAGTGCAGCGTCTTAAATTTATTGAATTTCAAAACAGTTAACCATCGAAGTGAACTTTTCAGTTGTGTCCGTTGTCAGCTGTCCGAATAAGTCTCGGAGAAGTTAAGGTACTGCGTAGAGGAAGCGCCACAACGTCAAGCTCGCGAGAATCGACGAGACGTCGAAGCAAGCAGCCCCGATGCGGCACACTCCACTCTGAGCGCCAGCTGCCGCGTCATTAGCCACATCTCGCACAGCCCGCCGCTCCAAGCGCTTGAGCAGCGCCGTTTGGACGGCGTCGCCGAAGAAGCGGCTGAGCTGTAATGCGGAGGCTGCGTCTCAGCCTCGAGCAGAGGAAATTCGACAGGAGTTCGGTGAATATAGCCTTGCTGAAGAGCGCTCCCCGTCAGGCAGCGGCAGCCGCGTCCTTGTCCGCGCCCGTGTATCACTACTCCACGCCCTAGAGCGGCGCTGCTTGAACGGTGGTGGCGGCACAGCAGCTGAAGTTGTCCGCGAAGGCTGAGCTGCCTGACCGAGAGCAAGGAAGAGTCTTAGGCAATTCAAAAGAAATAGCCTCGCTGCGGTACGCAGTCCTTTAATCGGCGGATGCAGCGTCTTTCGCAATGTCCCTACAGCACTGCTCCACGCCCTAGAAGGGCGCAGCATTATGGCGGCGGCAGGGCGGCGTAGCGACTGTTGGGTTGAGAAGCATTGCTCAGAAGCTTCAAGAAGAGGCGTGTGCCCGCGGCCGCTACTCAGCCGCAGAGCTCTCGCTCTGGCGTGGGCTGAGAATGGCGACTTGGCGCTCGGCGGAGAGGGTAGCTGAGCTGGAAGAGCGCCAGGCTACTCATGTCTGTCTGTCGGTCCACTTCGCCCTCGATCCGGCTCACTGACTCTACAATAAGGAGAGGCGGCGACCAGGTTGCAACGTGACTGTCATAATTGCGGTCTCCTCTTAGCGCGAAGGCGCAACCGCGAGATATGACTGCTGCATCGGCACTCAGCTGCGGCATGTCGCAGCTTTGACGAGCTCTGCTCAAGCGACGTCGTGGCCATGTTCCCGCAGCACTGCTTTCTTGTTGTGAGGCAAAGACAGTTTACTGCTCCTAACAATAATAAAAAATAATAAAATACAATTCGTTTATGTAGAGCCCTAAGAGAACTTACTCTCCATTATAAATGAAGGCGGAGCTGCGGCTACGTGCAAATGACTATCGGCGAGACGTTGGGCTCGCCGCGTCCACTCTGACGCAGCAGCGTGAGTACGGTTCGCTGCTGCGTCAGATTCAGCGTGCGTCTGGTTCACTGCCTCTGGACACTCGTTTTATGAGCAGACCTATCTCAACAGTAAAGTACTGCTGGACGATCACTGGATAGCTGCAGCCGGCCTAGCCAAGCCAAGCGATACATTACGTCACGCTCAGCAAAGCTGACACTCACGCGCCTCACCGGCCCGATTGACTTGGCGGCAGCGGTGGTGGGGGCGGGATTGCCGGCGTCGAACGGACGTCGATCGTCGTTCGAGCAGCGCCGAGCGCTACCACCGTCTCGAGCGCCTGCAGTTGCTCGAGGCGGCGGCTGCTATCCTACAGCAGTGCGAGATGCGGCTGTGGCTGCCGCTGCCCTCCTTCGAGTGCTGGAAATTCACAAATGAAGGTCGTGCGAAGCCTCGTAGTGCTATTACACCGAAGTGAACGCCTCTCAAACGCCAAGTCGAGACGTAGCAGCGTCTAGTACAAACGTGGACGCATCTCATTCGACCGAATCGAGCCAATAAGAAACGCAGCCGTCAATCGTGCTTTGGTCTCGTCCAGGCTTCTGTCTTCGTTGTTACTTGAGACGAAGCGGCCAAGTGTTCGAAGGCTGCTTTAGCTGCCATTTTGCTGCTCAACCCTTGAAACTTAAAACTTAAACTGCTCCGCATCACTTATTTCCTGCACACCAGCCTGCACGGGCCAGGTGTGACCACACGAGGCAGAAGCCTCACGGCAGTGATCTGCCATCGACTGATCGCCGTCGGGAGAATCAGGACAAATGCAATCTCGAGTTCGTGGCTTCGAGATCGGCTGCATAAGTGTATGGTGATGCTTGTGAATCTCTCACAAGCACGTTCTTCTAGATCTTAACACAGCTAGAATTAATACAGAGCTGGAATGGAAGTTTCCATTAAGTATTTGCATTCGAGCCTTGTCCAAATGTTGTGGATTCAATGTCTGATTGGCCCTAGCCCAGTTAACAAGTGCAGCTGAAAAAGTCGGTACATGGTGCTCACTTCCTCGGCCGCCCACCCGACTCAGCTATGCTTATTTTCTCTTCACTGCATGAGATTAAGTGTGTCAGCTTCCTTGTGTGCATCAAAAGCTGCTTAGGCCTTACGTGCTATAGAAAATTCTCTACCATAACACCCACTTAGTCGTTGTGGACTTTCGAACTGTGATACATTACATTGCAGTTGTATTACGGCTATTGCCAAAGGACCGACCTGCCAACTCAGGCCCTGCCCCCACTGCTTTTGGCCTGGCTTGACTTGGAACCGGTGCAGCCACCATGTCAGTCATATCGCCTTCGCCAGTCAACCGTAGTGTGCATGAACGGTGTAGCGCCAAGCAGTCGGCAACATCGGAAATTTTGTGTGCCATGTGCGACGCCACCACACCTTTCCCACACCCTATCGGAGGGGTGGAGAGTAGGGAAGTTAGAGCAATCTGCCGTACTTCGAACATTTGCTCAGACTTACTGCTAAATAATGACACTACGTCGTAATCGATATGCTGCTTAATGGGGTGACACAGCAGAACAGATCGGCAAGAAGTGGTAGGATGTAGTGATTGCAACATACAAGACAGACAAGCCTAGTTACAGCGTTTTGCACCGACCATCAACTTCTTATTACACAGGCAGGAAGACGGCCAGTCGACGTTTACAGCACTTTACTCGAGATGGGCAAATGAATGGACCAGCTTGACTGTGGTCTATTCAACATCCTTCTGTTGAGCTATTCAGTACTTAAACTGCTGTAGCACCACAAGTATCTAGATCACATCCAACCGTTTGCATGCATCAAGGGATGATTTATTCAAATACACGTGTGTTCAGGATCAGCAAATCTCGTGGAAGCTTCTAGTCCGGTATTTGTATTTATGCTTCTTGCAAACTTCAGCTATAGTTCGTTTAGTAAAGTAAGAGTCGACACTAAAGACAACTAAATAATCATACTTAGCTTGGCATCTTTGAAAGGAAATAACCTTGAATTCGAAGGGAATATCGAAACAGACAGAGATCCTGCATGCTCACAAGCCAATTGCCCAGCTTGTGCCAAAGTCTAGTTATAATAATCTATATTGCAGTTCGACAGGAGATCGAGAACTCAACAATTATCTTACGATGGTCTCGACCTCCAATAATACCCCTGCTCTAGCCTTCTAATAAGCTGGGGGTTTCCCTTCTCTAGAGGCCACAGTAATATAGCCAAGTGCATGCGACTAGGGCACTACATAGCCACTTCGGATTGACCCAGTGGTTAGTGTGCTCTCATTTAACGACCAAGGTCGAGGTTAATGTATGCGATGACCAAGGTCGTGGGCTCAAACCCCATGACATATATGAAGCTGAATAGAGATTAAGTTCTCTTAGGGTGCTATATAAATAAGTTACATATTTATATATACATCAGCAGAGCTTTCGCTTACTCCACCGACAGGTTAGTTGACCATTTCTGAGGAGGGGGCATGTGGTGTCGAGGAAACCTCGCTGGTCACTGGGAAAGCCAGCGATAGGAGCACAAGCAACCTGCTTCCATAAGTGACTTTCGTAGGTACATTATGTCGAATGTGTTGACATACGTTCAATCTCGCACTCAAGACAGATGCATGCCGCATCGCCAAACCAAGGGCACAACGGCTGCTGCAATAAGTCCAAGCAGCCTCTTGGCCGACACAGATAGCACAACCAAACAGCTTCCTGCTAAAGCCAGAATATCTACAGAACCAGCAGAGGTGCTGGCCACCGTGCTGTGCCAACCTCCGGGCCCCACAGATAAGAAAAGTATGAATCAGGCAAGATCTTGGGGCCATGCCATCCAACAGTTTAATGTTCCACTTGCTGCAGATATGTTGGCAGGTAGGGGGCTTTCGATCGGAAATGCCATCGAAGAGATGACCCCTCTGAGTCAAGAATAAACAGTGCCTTGTCCAGCAGTCACTGCTGGCAGGAAGCGGGGCACTAAAGCACTTCGGGCAGACAAAGCATGTTGTACCAAAGGCAGAGCAAAATGTGGGGGTCTGCACATTTTCTGGTTAGCCAGCAAGACTCACTGTTGCCACTGTCAACTCTGCTAGACAGTGGTCGCCAGCAACGACGTTAACCACATTGCTGTGGGCTGCTCATTGGAACAATCAGCTACATCGCTGGTTTTCAGGTCGGCAACGTCTGTTTGCAGACACCTGCTGTGGGAATCCTCGCTGTTCGTCGGGCGGCCTGCATTGTTGCTACACCACATCACATGCCGAGCCTAGCCGACACGGAGCTCTGTGAGCTAGCGAGACCATTAGCAACGGATCGGAACCGAAGAAATTACACAGATGGACTCATTGTCAGTGCCACACAGCAGCGTGTCGGAGTCCTCCAGTATGCTTAGGGAGTTGACAGAGCAAAGCATTCCGGCACCACACTGGGCCAGCAGGTCGCTGACTTCCACTCGATGCTTCGAAGCGTCGGCTAGAAGCCAGCTGCTTCCCGAGCCATCACCTGTAGAAAAGGAAAGAAAACCGGTGAGTCCCACGAGACCCCCAACGACTGGCGATGCCACTTTGCTGCACACTAGAGCAGAGACAGAGGGTTGGGAAGTGTGGGTGGGTGGGTCGCAACACTAATATCAGCAGTGATGGCTCAAAATGGAAGAGGCTTCGGGCGTTACGGATATTAGGCCATATCTCAAAGATTTCAAACAACAGACAGATTGATGTCCAACAGGCATGTAATAGAACATACTAGCTGATTCGACAGCCTCTCCTGCACAGCGACAGATGAGCCTCTACGGCTATCGACAATGCTTGCACAGGCGATAAAGAACCACCCACCGCAGGATTCGAACCCACAACCTAGGTCGTGAACAGCAACCGCCTTACCTGGTGTGCCACCACGGCTCTGGCATCCACAGAAGTGACCATAAACTACTAGGGAAATTAATACTACCAAGATGTCTAAATATATTGTGGCTGGCATCTGACAAACAAGCCTAGCTGCAGAGTTTTGCACCAGCTGTAAGTGCCTGATTGCACAGGCCGGTAGACTAGTAAGCAGTGAGCTGCAGAAGTCAAGACGGGATGTTACAAATGCAAGAACCGTCTTAGATGTGGTATCCCGGTCTAAACAAGCCCGGATGTTAGCAATTTCAAGTAGCTTAAAGTATTTACTGACCACATTCAGGTGGTATAACCCCATTATTTAAAGAGTTTTTAGAGTTGCCTACACAAATATGTGTATGCATTCTTTATTGATTGCTGGAGACATAGCATTCTCGTCGACGATATTAGCAACAATCAGATCTGATCGTTAGTTGATCGTCTCGAGAACCTCGGTTTGGTCCAACATGTTAGTCATTAGAGTCATATTAATAGCAGAGTCCTGGATCTCACAATCGCGATGAATGTCTGCTCTCACTAAGATTGCTGTGTGCCAGCTGAATATCTGGTGTCATTCCTCAATCTTGTTTACTGTTCCTGTCCCATCTGTAGCACCGAGTGAGCCAACCAATGCAACTTGAAAAAGCTTGTTTCAGAGAAAGTTTTGAAATAGGTTTTCGATGCAGGTCTTCTTGATCTGCACCCAGGCTCGATACCCTCACTGATATTAGTAAACTCAGTACTAAGGAGTTATCTTGACGAGCATGCTATCCTACAACCTGTCCATATATATAGCCATGAAGATTCCTTTCAATTTTCCAGAAACTACAAAAAATGTTAGAGTAAAGCACATGCTTAAACCCTGTTTTAAGAAGTCTGGGTCTGAGGATGACCTAGCCAGTGTCAAAGCCTTCCCCTGTTTCTAAACCCGGAAGCACAGAAAAGCCACAGCTTTTTTGCAATCTAAAGGTAAATTAATGCCACTCAGACCAAAAATAAACCGATAAGGCAGTAAACCATTTGTGTGCCAACTCTGATAACTCTTCTCCCTTGGATATTAATGGTTCGGTAGACAGGTTTCCCACCATCTTCGTTGAGAAATTGCACATATTCGTGCCTTCATAAAGTCACCTCTGCTAAAGAAAATGTTGGGTCGCAACCTGTGACCTTCGTTGAGCAGCTTTTGGACCAATTTAGATGTGGTATCCTTGTCTAAACAAAACCAAATTTTAGCAATGCTCTGTAGCTGAAAGTAGGCAGATTTGACTGTGGAGCTGACGAGGTCGTCCAATGAGAGGTCACTTTAGAACATGACACCTAGATTTCGTGCAGATTCAACAGGAGATATGCTAGCAGAGCCGATTGAGTGTTGCCCTTTCCAATTTCCGAATCACATTTGATTTGCCCATAACTAATAAATTGTTTTTATCATCATTAAATTTTAGAAAATTTGCTGCCATCAATTCCCAGACGTCATTAATACGTACAGTGAGGGAGAGAAGAGAATTCGAAGTGCTGAAAGGCTGGGAGGAATCAAAGCAAAGGTACAACTGAGTGTCACCCACATAATGATAATAATAATAGTATTACTAATACACTTGATAAAGCGCCCTCAGAGAACTTAATCTCTTTATAGGCGCTTTACATTTGCTGCAAAGGGAAATGCAATTGAATGGTAAGTAAAATCATGCTTGAAAAACAAACACAATGAATATTATGGCTAGGGGTGACATGCCCAGGGTCAGCATGCAAATGTGGTTAGTGGCAGATTGCAGTGTCAGCACGCATTAGCACATCTAGGACGAATCAGAGGGACCCACTATATGCTGTCCTAAATAGGTGTGTTTTTAAGTTTCTTTTAAATGTGGTCAGGTCAGGGGATGTTCTGACGCAGGTCGGGAGGGAGTTCCAGGCTTCGGGAGCATACGAACTAAATGTACGGTCTTTAAAGGATTTAAGGTTAGTACGAGGTATTTGTAGACTGTTGGATTCCGAAAAGCGGTGGTACGATGCTTAGCCTGATGGGGTAGTATATTTGACAGATAGGTTGGAGCCATAGAATGAAGAGACCTAAAAGTGAGCGACTAAACCTTGAAGTCAATCCGTTGCTTGACTGGTAGCCAGTGCAGGTCGGCGAGAAGTGGAGTAATGAGGCAACTGCGACGCTCACGACAGACAAGCCTAGCTGCAGAGTTTTGCACCAGCTGCAATCGCCTGATCACACATGCTGGTTGGCCAGTAAGCAGTGAGTTGCAGAAGTCGAGACGGGATGTCACGAATGCATGGATCAACTTAGACGTGGTATCCTTATCTAAACAAGCCCGAATTTTAGCAATGTTATGAAGCTGAAAATAGGCAGATTTGACTGTGGAGCTGATATGGTCGTCTAACGAGAAGTCGCTTTGGAATATGACAGCTAGATTTCGAGCTGATTCAACTGGAGATATGCTGGCAGAGCCAATTTTGAGAGTCAGCCTGTCCATCTCTGGATCACACTGGGTTTGCCCATAACTAGTAAGTTAGTTTTATCATTGTTAAATTTTAGAAAATTTGCTGCCATCCATGTGCGGATGTCATCAATGCATGCAGCAAGTGAGTTGAGAGAGTTTGAGGTGCTCGGAGGCTGGGAGGGATCAAAGCAAAGGTACAACTGAGTGTCATCTGCATAGAAGTGAAAGCCTAGATTGCGCTTGGCAATCACATCAGCAAGAGGCAGAGTATAAACCGTGAAAAGAACCGGACCTAGCACGGAGCCCTAAGGTACTCCATATTTCAGAGGTACTTCAGATGATCTTTGTCTGTTCACGTCTATACTATAGAAGTTTAACACATAGGTTTCGCTTGGCAATCCCATCGGCAAGAGGAAGAGTATAAACCGTGAAAAGAACTTGACCAAGCACTGAGCCCTGAGGTACCCCATATTTCAGGGGTTCCTCGGATAATCTTGGTCCATTTGCATCAATACTCTGGAGTCTCCCACTGAGATAGTATCTGAACCATTGCAATTCAGTGCCAGTAATGCCCATGTGAGATGAGAGGCTCTCAAGAAGGTGTTGGTGATCGATAGAACCATATGCTGCCAAAAGATCAAGCAAAAGAAGCAGATATACTCTACCTATACCTGCATTACTAAGTAGGTCGTTGTGCACCTGAAGCAATGCTGACTCTTTGGAGTGACTAGTTCTAAAATCAGACTGGAGTTACTAGCAAGGTTTGAATTTTTTAATATGAGTTCAGTTGATCTGCCATGACTGGCTCCAGTGTCTTAGACAAGAACGATAGATGGGAGACTGGGTGGATGTTGCTCAAGTTCTCTTGGTCTAATGTTGCTTTTTTGAGTAGTGGCCTGACTACAACCTTTTTGAAAGGTGCTGGAGATGACTTGAGGCTAATGCAAAACAAACAAAGCAAAACAAACAAAGAGCAAAACAAAACAAACAGAGACATAAGCAAAACAAACAGACACTCTACCCATGTCTGCATTCGGAAGTAGGTCGTTGTATACCTTAAGCAATGCAGACTCTGTGGAGTGATTAGCTCTAAAGCCAGACTGGAACTTACTAGCAAGGTGTGAGGTTTCGATATATGAGTTTAGCTGGTCTGCCACGACCCGTTCCAGTGTCTTTGATAGGAATGGTAGAAGGGAGACTGGGCGGTAGTTGCTTAAGTTCTCTTGGTCTAGTGTAGCTTTCTTGAGAATTGGCCTGACTACAGCTTTTTTGAAAGGTGCAGGGACATTACCTGAGGCTAATGACATATATATGATACTAGTTATGCATGGCAGCAGCTGATCAATGCATCCTAGAAGCAGGACAGTGGGAATAGGGTCCACATGACTAGGTGTCCTCTTTGATGGGGATATGAACTTCAGGGCGAGGTCACTAGTGACCTGCTAGAATGTAGACCTTGAGGTGCGCTTTGTGGGCAGTCAACTAAAAATGTTGCGCAGTATTTAGTCTCTGGATATATATTTCCACTTACATGCTACTCGAGCCGACTCCTAGTGTACTGCCTGAATGAATGTATTTATTTATACAATTATGGATGGCGGGTTGGTGCCTTGCAACGACGTAATCAAGAGGAAGTGGTTCAACCATACACATGGCTAAACAGCCAGGCAGCTTCAAGCCTGTTTTTAAGCAGATCAAAGCCAACAAACAGCTTAGGTCAATGGGGAAAACATTGGCCAGGACTATTGATGCTGCAGGGTCAATGAGTTAATCCTGTTCACTCCTTTCACCCAAGACAGCAGCTCCTATACCCACAGGAATGTATATATACACAAGCATGCGCGCACTCACACATGCTTGCATGCACATTTACGAATATACGCACACAGTGACCAGTCTGGCAGACAAGCCCCTCCCCATTACGCCAAAGTCTGTCGAGGCACGCATGAGCACGAATCTTGCAAGACTGGACGAAGACTGGCTCAGATGTCTGCTGAAAGAAAGTCCTCCACCTTTTCTTCAAACACCGATACTGTACAAAGGCCAAGCGTGTGACTGAAAACAGCTTCCCACAGGGTAGGGGAGCCCCCCCAACACTTGCCTGCACTGCTGCTGCTGTTTGTCCAGTGCCACACTGACCCATCCTCTGAGCACGTGAACAAGTTTTGTGGATGCCGAGGATGGAACAGAATCTCCCACACTACAAAAACAGAAGGCATATCTGACACGCCAGACGATCAGAAAGTTGCACTTTGGCTCAAACCCAATGGCTGTGCTGCTCGGCCGGAGATCCACTGCGAGCAGGCGACCTACTCACATGCCCGACCCCTTCTACCCCTCCCCCATAAAAGAACTATCGAAACGGTTAATTACAAAATAGCAGGCAAGGGGCAAGCGTCTCTGGAAAGGCGCAGCCACCGATGCAGGAAAGCTGCATCGAATCGACCGAGCATCTCATGCAGGTGCACGAGGCGCACGGAACGACAGCGTATGAACCTCTGACACTGCAATCGCTTGCTCGCACAGCAAGCTAGACGACAACCTGTGACTCATCGCTAGCCTCTGGCCAGGCAAGCTCATAAAATAGCTGAAAGGTTGAACTAAGTAAGACAAGGTAAAGATGCAAGCCAACAACCACGGAACGAGGCAGCAGCTGCATGCACACACAGCGCACGCCTGTACACACACAAACATACAAACACATGCATGTGCAAACACGAGTGGAATAAATCAGGCTAAGTGGTAAAGAATTACGATAGGGCCAATAATGAAAGGTCACTCGCACATGAACCTCGAAACCACTCGCTCTGCAACTACTGCTGCAGCTCCACTATTCTTGGCATCGTGGTGCGATGTGCAGCATCTAGCGACAAACTGGCCCTTAAATTGGGTACGATATATGCAAGCGGTGCAAATAAAAGCACTACATTTACTTTCATGCATACGAAACGACATCTACTCTTCAACTGCCGACTGTGGCACATCTTTTTCAGCGGTCCTGAACTGCTACTTCTATGCTACTCACTACCTCAACTGCTCTCCTGACTCTGCTATGCTTCCCACTTTCTCTTTGTTGCGTGAGACGAAGTCTGTTGGCTACCGAATGCGTACCGAAAGCCGCTTAGGCTGTGAGTGCGCCATACAAAACTCTCCTGCGTAACACCCACATGGTCTTTATGACTTTGTGGAGTTACAGACGGAGATACATACATACATACATACATACATACATACATACATACATACATACATGTGAACAAACTAGATACTGCTGCAACACCTACCCGTGTTGCCGCCGTGTGCGTCTAGCACTGTCGAGGGAAGAACGTCTTGCCGCATGTCACAAACGAACAGCAAGCCTCGCTGACTTGCTGTAGTTACGACGTGTGACTGGCTGGGATGAGTGGCCACACAGGTGAGACAGGTCCGCTCAGACGACCTGAAACAATACGTGTCCTATACTATCAAATACATCGGCATCTGTCCAACCACTCGCTGTAAAGCAGCAGGCATGGCCAGGGTGAACTGTGTCTAGGCAGCTGACCCACTTGCTGCATGAAGGTGAGGAAGCCAATAAATAATTAGGCACGAAGCAAGCTTACAACCATCGACAGTGCTTCCTAGGCAAGCAGGCGACAGCAAGCAAATCCAGCCAATCGCTGGCAGCAAATCACTGGTAGTAGTTAGCCTCAGATATGCAACCTAGCCCGTACAGCAGGCAATGTCTCTAGTTGCTGCTGACTGCAGCAGTTGCGGCTCATAATCCAATATTAACAAGCATGTGCATTCCGGGCAGCCACCTATACTCGGCTCGAGCATGTAGGTGGAAAGCCTAGGCTCTAAGCCACACCCCTCATTGAGAGCACGAGACCAGCGTCTCATAGATCAATTGGTACAGCAGTGGCTCAGTAAACCACAGAGGTTGCCGGAGCTTGAAGTAATTTCATGCTGTCGGTTTTGCAAAAGACGGTCTCCAGTTGCTCGGTGATTTAAAATTAGTCGGGCGTGAAGAGAAACCAATATGGCAGCAGCCCTTTTTAAACTACCTCAGGAGTTGCCCCTCTAGGTAGTATTCAGTGGCTCGGTCCTAGAGCAATGGCAGACCGCTGCGACATCCTGCTCTTCTATAATCGTGCCAAAAATCAAACTTGATTAAAACTTAAATAAATATAGAGCCTGAAGGCTGGCTGGGGAGGGAAATCAGCAACACAGATTCTGCTCTTCAACTTAAATACAGTTTACACGCAGGACGAGCGAGAAGTATGCTTGAAATGCCGATGCTGATTAGCATTGCAGGAAGAGTTGGCTGACACAAGTGAAGCAGGCACGTGCGCACCTGCTTGGTGCACTGCGCTCGTGCTCACTGCTCGAGCAGAGGCTATCAGCAAATGTTCATCAACGGTAGCAGAAGGCTCCAAATGAGTAACGTTTAGGTCTCCAGGTACTGCAGACATGATTGCCACTCCACAAAGGCAACATCGCCAAGCGCCATGGTTGGCAAGCTTCTATAGCAACCAAACCCCGGAGCCCTACTGCAGTTCTCAGGTGAACAGCTTTTACATCTCTGCATCAGGGCAAGTCGGCCAAGTTGTTTCTCGTGCAGACCAAATGTGAGCAACTGTGAGCAAATGCTGACTGCTCAGCCACGCGAAAGTAGCCTGTCGAAAGGCCGTAGCAAAGAGCTGCACAAAAAACACATACACACGCACACACCCTACGATGCAGCAGGGCACCTAGAACAGTGGCAGCACCAATGTAACTGGCCAAAGGAACTTTCTGTTTTGGGCTGATGGGGCTCAGAGTAAAATCATTTGACAGCTGCTTATAGCTGCCGGTTAGGTGAGCGACCACTCAACAGTTATAGGTGATTGACTACTATACAGATAGCAGGTTATGTAGATGCTTACTGGGTGTCTGGATACAAAGGAATAGATAAGGTGCAGCCAATTTGCCCCCATGGCAGACTGCCGAATGGGCGTAGGCTGCATCAGTACGTGCATCTCACCTGCAACATTAACTCGGGCTGCAAAGTATGAGTAGGTAAATTAAGATTAGCAGAATCGTTAGCCTCATTTATTTAGCTGCTGAAGAGCCTCGGCGACAGTCACCCTGCTTTCGGCAGGCAATAAAGGACTGTCTGCTACAGTATTCGAACCCACAACCTGGTTCGTCAAAAGTTCTAGCATCTTAGTCTTATGTTGAGACCTAGAGGTGCTAGCTACCTCATTACACCGTGGTGATCACAGTAGACCTGTCCTCAACACGATACCACTGCCGGTGGAAAACCAAGACTAGACACTCACCAATCAACACAGAGCACGAAGGGTGAACTAAAGAGCCACATCTGTGCAGGCTTTGGCCGAGGGCATTGCACACACAAGCCGATGCAGCGGTGGCAACGGCTGCTGGGGAACAGCAGCCGTTGCCACACGGGAGCTTATGAAAAGATGCAGGCACACGAGTGCATGCGAAGGAAGGGGGAGGGGCGCTCAGCATAAGTCCTAATTCTCACAAGCAGTCGTTTAGAACACCAGAAATTCAGGAAGAGCCAAAAAGAGAGTGCACGAGCCACGCTGAGCCGTCAGATCTACCGAATGTGGCACACTCTTTCCAGCGGTCCAGAGCTGCTACTTGCATGTTACTCACTACCTCAACTGCTCTCCTGACTGAGCTATGCTTCTTACTTTCTCCTTGTTGCATGAGATCTTAAGTCTGTTGGCTACCGAATGCGTACCGAAAGCCGCTGAGGCTGTGAGTGAGCTATACATAACATAACTCTCCCGTGTGACACCCGCACAGCCTTTGTGGCTTAGTTACAGCCAGAAATACATTACATTAGATCAGGAGCACAGACAGTAGAGGGTGGAGGGAGGTACGTGCTTGATGCCACAAGGCATGCACTGCATGGCGTCACAGCCGCCGCTAGGGCAGCCATACTGAAAAACTGCAACGGAGCGTTTGCTGCTCTACTCCCCTCTAGATTCCAGGCGATGGAGGGGGGGGGTAGCATCTCAAGCTTTCGAGCACACACACCTGGAGTCGGCTGGCCACAACACAACAAAGCAAGGCAGCAGCTAGCGCCGGTGGTGAGCCACAGCTTAGCAGGCCATCTTACAGGGTCACAGATCGGGCGAGTCCGCGGTCGGGCAGCCGAAAGTCGTACTGCTTCAGCTGGCCACACGTGTTCACGGCTACGACTTCGTTCTGAGTCAGCCAGGTGACAGCATTTATCGAAGAGCCGTCCGCGGCGCCTGGCGAACGGGAGAACGGTTGCCGGAGCGCCTCTGTGAGGCAGTACTGCCACTGCAGCAGCAGCAGCAGCAGCAGCAGGGGCGGCAGAGGGAAGGGGCTCGTTGCCTGTCAGCTGCAAACTCACGCATTTGACGGACGACCTGGCGCGGACGAGTAGCGTCCAGCAGGTTGACCGAGCCATCGGCACCGACCGAGGCCAGGCAGGCGTCGCGACTGGCCAGCCCCGTGCAGGCGGCAGGCGCTCCACTGCTGTAGCCGTGCAGCTCCGGCCACGAGCCGACGGCCTTGAGTGCCTAGCAACGTACAAGCACCTGCTGCTGGAGAGGTGGCTAGCAAGTGAGGCAGGTGGCGCCAGCTGGGTGCTAGGCGAACGTACTCGTGCTCGGACCAGCAGCAGCGTTATCAGGCTGTAGCCACCACGAGCTCTCCAGCCGTGCTCGCAGCGCGCACGGCTAAGCAGACCCACCAGGTGAGGCCAAAACTCGAGTGTGCGCTTCGCACTGCTCCTCGCGTGCAGCAGACAGCTACGGAGGAGCGAGTCGAGGCCGCGCAGAGCAAGCCACGGATGAGCTAGAAGAATTGACACGATGGCGCTTGAGCTATGAGAACGGCCTCCAAGCAAACGCAGCAGCCTGCCACCAAGTAAAGCGACGGTTGGCCGATTCAGCGGCCAAGTCTATACAGCCGAGAGCAGAGACAGCAGCCGATCGAGCCAAATACGGTTTCACGCTAGCTGGTGTACTCTGCAGCTCTTTAGCTGAGCGAGCGCCGACTGCTCCGAGTTTTGCCGCCGAGTCTACACAAGCATCGGAAGCAGAGAGTTGGTTCAGGCGTCACAGCCATCCAGCAGCCAACCGTGCAGACTACTTTCCACTATCAAAGGGGGGGGATCCTATAAGGGATCCACTATCCTATAAGTGGGCAAGGCATGTCTGCGCCAAGGGGCTAGAAAGGCGATAGTCCTAACTGGACGGTGTGGGTGAAAAAAGAAGAACCAGAAGGAACATAGCAAATGCACTCTGGCGCATGTCCATGAATACAATTATTAGAAAGGTAGTAAGAAGTGATGTGTGTGTGTGTGTGTGCTGGTCAGCAGCCTAAGCTTTCGAGTGCTCGTGCTGTTGCATAGCCTGCGGGTGTGCGTAGATGCTTGCGCTTGCAAATGTGTGCACATGCATGCTAGCCAGCAGCAAGAGTGGCAATATGCGGTCAATCAGGAAAAGTCGGTGACGTGCACGAAACACACAAGAGAGAAGCAAAGTAGACTCAGAGAATGCTGTATGCAGAGACCACGCGACTAAATGTATGCTCGTGACTAGCATAGCATGTTACATCGTTTAAAAGCAAGGCTCACACCGATGTGCTGCCGAAAAGTGATGGCAGGCACAGCAACGACCTGCACACACATGTTAGCTATTGCTGCACTGGTTTAGACCACCGGTTGAAGGTGCTGGCCCCGAACGAGGTAAAGGTGAACGTAATTGATGGCCAGGGTAGTGGCTCGGGCTCCATGGCATGTGCGACGAACCTGAATAGAGATTAAGTTCTCCTAGGGTGCTTTACAAAAGAAGTAATATTTTTTAGAGCCTGCTGCTCATGAAAAATGGTCAAGCAAGGGCATGAGCAACACGACGAGTGGATGAGTGGCAAATCTCGAGAGTTTTCGAAAAGAGTGCGGGTGTGCAGTGCCGCGGACTAATTACAGGTTCGCCAGAGGAAGAGAATGTTGAACTGATGCAGTCAAGCTGGGTCACAAGGCTGGCACAAAGTTGCCAGGCATACTACTTCTACTCGGGCCCCAGGTTGAATCAGCTCAGCAACCTTTACCCTTCAGTGAGCTCATGCGTTAAACACGTTCGAGGACGATCTGGCACCCATTGCAGCCACGTGTTTATTCAGGGGCTAACACCATTTGAGCGGGCTGTAGCAAAATTGAAGTGTGCAAAATGCACACACTTCCTGGCTACTGCGCACATAAACTCAAAGCCTGTAATACATAACATGAAACACCTATGAGTTGACTGAGAGATAATACTAATAATGCTAATAACACATTTTTATAGCACCCTCAAAGAACTAAATCTCTTATTAGGCACTTCACATATGCTGGAAAGGAAGCAACATCGGCTGCAGTCTTTCTAGAGCATCTCTGACAGCACTAGTAGTCCAGTGGTCAGAAAAACGAGTGGCAGGAAAGTTTGCAAGCATTACAGAGTAGCTAATAGTTAGGAACACGAAACAAAATGGCTCGCTTGATAGCAAAGGCTGAGCATAATGATAGTACAAACATAAAGAGGTTCGAACATGCTTAAGCTCATAAAATCAAAGATGCCTGCAATGGTAGCCCCCTAAGAAATCCAACAGAACGCAAAGCAAGGTCCGCTAAACTTAGCTTAACAGAACGACATAAAAATGGGCAGGCACGCAAGTCACTACAGTCAACTAGTAATACATCAACAGCTTCATGCACAAAGCTAAAATAATATCCTTACACGCACGACAAATGCCCTACGTCGTGTGCAATTCATCAAATGTTCACGCCTTGTGTTAGTAGTGCCCAGATCATTACGTGAGGTTACCGAAGTTCTAGCAGCCAAGAGAATCAATCGCCATACCTGAGCATCTCCAACGATTTTGAAGACCGACACCTGACCCGTAGAGGATGCAGTAGCCAGTAGGTCAGCTCCAACGACCTAAAGACATGAACAAAGTATCTTAAAGCGGCGGCTCTCCATGCTCAGCCTTCCGGCGGTCGTCAGAGAGCCGGACCGCGAAGCACCATTGCACCGAGGACTCGTTGAGGCCTGCTGGAGAAACGCAAGCAGAATACTCGCTCGGGATTTGCCAGCTACCTCCAGATCCATTATGCTTCCTTCATGCTCGACACAAACAACCGGTTCGATGTCGGTGCTACCAATTTTCCACAAGCTGAGCTTGCTAATCTACAAGCATTTATCACAAGCTTGCTTAAATGGTAAAAACATTCTGGCAGGTCGGTAAAAATTGCCCAATCCAACGAAGAAAATCGCCCACCAGCGAACGAACCAAAGGGATAAGATATTGAACAATAGGAAGAGCTCGTGCGCACAGATGCTGCCGAACGAAGCGTAAGACTGGCAGAAATCGCTGAAATCTTGGGCAGAGTGCGAATGAAAGACACGAGTCTCGGTGTAGATATAGATTAGCACTCTATAGATCCTCGAGTGAAAGCGGAGTGTCATAAACCCACTAAAACGATGCTGAAAAACGAGCCGCACCCTAAGCAGCTATAACCTAACCTATTGGCAATATATCAATTGCATGGCAACACCTCAGACAGGCTCAGGAGCCACAATGCAGCTGACATTGATAAAAACTAAGCAAAGCGCACGATAGCAGAAATAAAAGCACCTCATTATCCCATCCACCAGTTGCAAAGTATTCAGATTTCAGGTTTTTGTACGAGCTGAGCGCTCTTATCCTATTCACTTTCTGAGAAACGAAATGAGTTAAAAATTCCGCCATCGCAGAGTGAGATGAGGTAAAAATGGATCAGATGTTAAGAACCATCGAACGTAGACGCCCACTTCCGCTCTTTCCCACCCCCCACGTCGAGGTAAGTGCTGAATGGACCGCCTCACATTACAGTCTTAATTATAAAGTCACCATGGTTCTTGCATTTTAATTCCAGAGATTCAAGAATATTTAATTAAGAATATTTTTAATACACGAGGATTCAATGTAGATGATACACAATGCACCACTTTAAAACACATTCGGTCGCAATGAGCCTATACATAATTACTAGTCGGTAACAAGGAAAATATAATGTATATCCATCTGTAACTCAACAAAGCCACAATTACTAAGCGGGTATTACGCTGCAGATTTCTATAGTGTGTACTCGAAGCCCAACGATGCTTGCGCCTAGCCTACAGGCCTCGTCTCACGAAACGAAGAAAAAGAGAAAAGCGTAGCAAAGTCAGAACGTGGTCGAGGTAGTCAGTAGCATAGAAAAAGCAGTTTAGGATGACATGCAATGGTCTTCCACAGTCGTCAGAAGGCAAGAAATTTACGTACAAAACGAAATGCATGGAATGAGGACTCGTTTATTCAGCCCGTATATTGAATTTCCACGAAACAGAAAGACCTCTCCAGCTATTACCTAATTTTTTACTTCACTATACATCTGCTTTTTTCTCTAGTAGCAATGAGGGAATTTTTTAAGGCTGTCCTCTCAGATTTTTTTATGTGGTGCGTAAAACATCAAAGGAAAGCATGAGGTACTTTTTAGTGCAAAAATGCTTTTCGGGTGGTGCGAACTGTGTAAATTTGGCTGAAAATCGAACAAAATATTCCTTCATTACTCAAACAGAAAATCCCAAGTTATACAATTTCAGTCGTTTGATAAGACTATAAGCTGGAGCTTGATGTAACAATGACATGGATTTTCTCAAGGAACTATATACTGCAGCATAAAAAAGGACCGCAAATTACCTCATGCCCATGCTAATAATTATATTACTACTACGACGGTACACAAGTTATTAGTAATAAGTCAAAATGAGATTTTTTGCTAATTTGCATATAGAATTGCATTAGGAACTCCCATATTTTATATTTAACATGCATTGCTGCGTCTGCCTTGGTAAGCAATAAATATGCATAAACAGTCCGCCCGTGATTCTTCAAGGGGGCTAACCATTTGAAAATGTTTCGATACATTTAAAGATAATCTGCATGTCCTTACATTCTTTACATGCAAATTAATGCTGATTCGTTACCCGATGCCGACGAGTAAATTCCGTAATAGTAGACGAGTAGCTCACTGCCTGTGGACTTGCTTCGCTGAGTCATTGTAGACGTATACTTTATGTATATTACAAGTCACTCCCGGAAGTAATGATCACGGAAGATAACGCTGAGCCACCTTGCCACACGATTCAAGTGAGCGATCTTGCAGCGTGACGGGAGAACAAACGGAATTTCTCGCTTTTATTAGTAGAGACGTATGCTCATTTTTAAGAAAAACTATTAAATATACCGTATTTTTACCTAGTACAAGCATCCCAAATTTGTAAACCGATTTTTAAGAAAAAGATATTTCCATTCAATAACTAAATGAACTGAGCTGAAAAATATCAAGACTAATAATAATCACTCATATCGCTATCCCTATCTTCTGCATCAGGAATGATGCTGATACGCTCTTCATCTTCCTCGTTCATATATCACAGGCTTAAAATTTGAGACAAACTCAGTTAGCTATTGTCATTGTCATTATCTGTCAGTCTGTCTGTCTGTGTCTGTCTGTGTCTGTCTGTGTCTGTCTGTGTCTGTCTGTGTCTGTCTGTGTCTGTCTGTGTCTGTCTGTGTCTGTCTGTGTCTGTCTGTCTGTCTGTCTGTCTCTGTCTGTCTCTGTCTGTCTCTGTCTGTCTGTGTCTGTCTGTGTCTGTCTGTGTCTGTGTGTGTCTGTCTGTGTCTGTCTGTGTGTCTGTCTGTGTCTGTCTGTGTCTGTCTGTGTCTGTCTGTGTCTGTCTGTGTCTGTCTGTGTCTGTCTGTGTCTGTCTGTGTCTGTCTGTGTCTGTCTGTGTCTGTCTGTGTCTGTGTCTGTCTGTCTGTGTCTGTCTGTGTCTGTCTGTGTCTGTCTGTCTGTGTCTGTCTGTGTCTGTCTCTGTCTGTCTGTGTCTGTCTGTGTCTGTCTGTGTCTGTCTGTCTGTCTGTGTGTCTGTGTCTGTCTGTGTCTGTCTGTGTCTGTCTGTGTCTGTCTGTGTCTGTCTGTGTCTGTCTGTCTGTCTGTCTGTCTGTCTGTCTGTCTGTCTGTCTGTCTCTGTCTGTGTCTGTCTGTGTCTGTCTGTGTCTGTGTCTCTCTCTGTCTCTGTGTCTGTGTCTCTGTCTGTCTCTGTCTGTCTCTGTCTGTCTGTCTGTCTGTCTGTCTGTCTGTCTGTCTGTCTCTCTCTCTCTCTGTGTCTCTGTCTGTCTGTCTGTCTGTCTGTCTGTCTCTGTCTGTCTGCCTGTCTCTCTCTCTCTCTCCTCTCTCTTCTCTGTCTCTGTCTGTCTTGTCTGTCTGTCTGTCTGTCTGTCTCTGTCTGTCTCTGTCTGTCTGTCTGTCTCTCTCTGTCTGTCTGTCTGTCTGTCTCTGTCTGTCTCTGTCTGTCTCTGTCTGTCTCTGTCTGTCTCTGTCTGTCTCTGTCTGTCTCTGTCTGTCTCTGTCTGTCTCTGTCTGTCTGTCTGTCTGTCTCTTCCACTCCGTCCATTAAATTCGTAATGCCAGACTTCTTGAGAGCTCTGACAATTATCTCTGGCTTTACGCTGTTCTAGGCCTTCATCACTCACTCACAAACCTAACCAAAGGAATAAGTGATCTACCATGTTTAACCTCCCTCTCCATTATCCGACCCCAAATTTTGGTGAGAAAAGGTGGGGCTTACACACGGTAAAATATGGTAATCTTGAAATACACTTTTATTTTTCCTCCAATACAGGCTTTTCTCCGTTAACTAAGAACTCAAAGCTCTTCAGTGATTGGGTGGGTTTACGGGCTAGGCTAGCTAATACTCAAGTCCGACTTCCAAATCAAATTTGAAGTTTCCATAGTTTTCAAAGGGGTAAAAGCTAATCTTCATACAAGTATCCTATCGCATCCGCCTGCATTTTTGGACGGACAGGTTTTTTAGGAATGAATTCATAGCACAAAGGAGTAAAGCGAGAAGAATTTTAGTGGTGTGCCTATCGCAGATTAAAGCGAGAAAAACAGTAACAAAAGAAGGCGCTCAGTGCCGTAGTGACTTTTTTAAATTCAAATTTAACAGAAAATCGCATAGGATAAACTCTACAACAGGTCAAGACAGAATAAGAAGCCGATGAGCTTTTCGTGGTCAATGCTTAGTGACCGTCTCACTTACGGCCAGGTCAAGGACAGGAAAAGGACTGCAGATTCGAGCACTTAACGACCCAGGTCTTTGTACTCAGTCCTGGCGAGAGAGTAGACCTGGCTCAGCAGCCAGGCTGGGCTTATCGCTCGGTCAGCAGACACTATTACCCGCATTTTAATACAAAACTAAAATTTCTCCTTGTTTTTTTCCAAGAATAAGCTAGTAACGGTAACATTATAATAATTACACGTTTGTTTAACTCTCTCAGAGAGCTAAATATACGTCAAAATTTATTTAGGAACTCTGTCTTGATGTTGTATGTATGTATGCCTGTATGTTATGAAAGACGCAAGCCATTTGGTTAAAGATCACGTGCACGTCATAATCCGCTTCACGGGGACCCACCCAATGCTGTGATGAGCAGGTGCGTGCTTAGCTTCTATTTAAATGAGAAAATGAGACAGTGAGAGTCGAAATGTCAGTCAGAAGTGAATTCCAGCTTAGGGAGCTTACTAGCTAAAGCACGGTCTTCAAAAGATGTGCGATCTTTTAAATGCAGAGCTAAATGACTCTATTCAGATGAGGTGGTTATATGACGCCTAACATGGTCGGGGAGTGGCTCTGCCACGTGAGCTGGAGCCCGAGAATGTAGAGACCTAAATGCGAGCAACAAAACTAAGTAGATGCCCTGTGCGATTTTGAGCCAGTGCAGGTGGACGAGAATTGATGTCATGCATCAACTGCGATTCCCACGACAGGCAAGCCTAGCTGTGGAGATTTGCACCAACTGCAAGTGCTTGATTGCATACGTTGGTAGACTTGAAAGCGGTGAGTTACAGAGGAAGTCAAGACGGTATGCCACAAATGAATGGACCAACTTGGATGTGGTGTCCCTGGATAAACAAGCCCGAATTTTTGCACTGCCATCTAACTGGCAGGCGCACTTGACTGCCAAGCTGCTGCGATCGTCTATCGTGAAATTACTTTGGCATAGTAAACATAGTTTGTGTGCAGGTTTTACTGAAGATATGCCGGTAAAGCCGATTTTGAACATTAAGCTTCCAAAGTGCTGATTCACATGAGATTTCACATTGGTAAGTTGATCTTATCGCCTTTAATTTGAGAAAGTTTGATACCGTTCCTATGTGGATATCAGCAATACGTGTAGCAAGGGAGTTGAGAGAGCTTGACTGGCACAACGGGTAGAAGGAATCAAAGTATAGAGACAGCTGACCGTTACTGGCATACAACTAAAAGCATAGATTGTGCTTGGTGATTGTATTGTGGCAAGAAGGAGAGTATAAATTGTGAAACAAGCGAGCCAAGTGGTTATTATTCCGCGGCCTCTATGATGTATTTCAAATAGATACGACAGAGCAATAGAATGATAACAACCTCAAATAAACCCACAGAGTGTACAAACCGTATTGTCGCTCAACAGAGGAGCTAATGCAAGTTAGTGGGGTATGTGGCAGTTGCGAAGTTCGCGACAGACTGGTCGAAACTTCAAAGCAATCCACCGATTTTAAGCTTATAATTTCGCAGCAAAATTACCTGCAAGGACTGAGTTTCAAGGCTCCAGGCGTGATTGAGAAGTGAACACCTATGGAGCATCACAGTTGCTACCAAGCTCTGCCGAGACATCCAGCAGAACTTACAAAGAGGCTCGACCCTCTGACAACATTCCTACAAAAAACCTGTGTATACACAGCATTTATCTCTCTGTGTAATAATTAGGATACAATTGAAGTGCTGATTGGAATTTATTTACTTTGGTTATAGGTGTTAATACAATTGTTCCGTTCTCCATGTTTACCACTACTCGTCACAGTGTGTTTAAAACCTAATGCTAAGCAGGAGCTGCATGAAATTGGTTCAAGCTCTCATAAACCAGTGGTTGATTATTAATACGCAGCTTGTCAATGACCTATTTAGGAGATGCGGGAAAAAACGTGCTGCTGAAGAAATATGTTAACAATGGATTGAAGCAGCAAATCTGGTCATTTTCCAACAGTCCTATGCTGAAAATTGCATGCTTCTCGCATCATCATCGGCAGCTATACTGAACAAGTTATGTTTATCACTTTCTCTTTGTTTCACCAGTTTGATTCTGTTTGCAAACTTATGTATCTCCGTCGGTAACTCCACAAAGTCATAAAGACCATGTGGGTGTTACGTAGGAGAGTTTTGTATAGCGCACTCACAGCCTAAGCGGCTTTCGGTACGCATTCGGTAGCCAACAGACTTCGTCTCACGCAGCAAAGAGAAAGTGGGAAGCATAGCAGAGTTAGGAGAGCAGTTGAGGTAGTGAGTAGCATAGAAGTAGCAGTCCAGAACCGCTGAAAAAGATGTGCCATAGTCGGCAGTTGGAGAGTAGATGTCGTTGCGTAAGAATTGTGGAAGCGAGTTCCACAGTCTAGGACATGCAGAGCTAAAGCTTCTGTCGCCAACTGTCTTTAAGCGGAGGAATGGGACAGCTAATTTATTGTCCACACAGGACCTGAGGGCGCGAACAGGCTGAAACTGATGCAGCAGTTCAGCTAGGTACGAAGGAGCCAAGCCGTGGCGGGACTTGTGGGTCAGCGTAAGAACTTTGCTCTGTATCCTTTGCTCAACCGGCAACCATCCTAGCTCTTTCAGCAAAAGTGACACGTGCTCAAACCGCTGGGACTTGAAGACCAGCCTTGCAGCCATATTCATAGTCCACTGTAGTGGCATAATACTTTCTTTGGTAGCCCAGCCAAAAGGGAGTTACAATAATCAAGCCGAGACAGAACTAAAGAGCTAGTTAAATTTTTTACAAGCCACTGTGGGAGACAGCTTCTAATCTTGGATAGGGATCGGATGTGATGGCTAGCTGTAGAGGCAGTCTTCTGAATGAAGCTTTTGAAAATGAGGCAGCTGTCGAACACGACACCTAGATTACGAGCACGCGGTGAAGGTCGCACAATAGCATCACCTATTAGAACTGCAAAGCCTTTTAATCCAGCCACACGCTTAGGGTGTCCTATGAGAAGCAGTTCGGTTTTATCGTCATTTAATTTCAGGAAGTTTTCCGATATCCAGGATCGAATATCGGGAAGGCAAGCATTCAGTTTCTCAGTTGCTGCAGCAGATTCCGACGGTTTAAATGACAAATACAACTGAGTATCGTCAGCATAGAAGTGATATCCTATTCCATGGGCCTTAATCACTTTTCCCAGAGGTTGTGTATAAATAGAGAACAGCAAGGGACCAAGTACAGACCCTTGAGGGACTCCACAGGTGACCCTTCTCATGTCTGAGACCTGACCCCCACACGACACGGATTGAACACGATCAGACAAGTATGATTTAAACCACACCAGTGCTCCGTCTGCCAGACCGATCGTTGTTCTCAATGGTTCAAGCAGAACTTCATGATCAATGGTGTCGAAGGCAGCAGACAGATCTAGCAGAGTTAGGGCAGTGACATTCCTGTCGTCGTTGCCACGTAGAATGTCATTGCTAACACGGAGGAGAGCAGTTTCAGTAGAGTGCTGCCTCTTGAAACCTGATTGAAATGCTTCTGACATTCCATTATTTTCAATATGTTCAACTAGCTGCTTAGCAACAATTTTTTCAAGAATCTTTGATAAGAACGGAAGAAGGGAAAGTGGACGATAGTTTTCTAGGACCTCTGTGTCTAATCCCGGCTTTTTAAGAATAGGTCTAACGATTGCCGATTTGAAGGACTTGGGGACGACCCCTTTTCCCAAAGAAGCTTTAAAAATTTTGGTTATGGCAGGGCTAAGTTGGTCTGCAAGTGAAGACCACAGAGATGAAGGTATAGGGTTTTCAGGAGACGAGCTCTTTTTGCTAGACCTTATTAAGGCAGCCACATCACAGGCAGAAACATCAGAGAACCTTTTAAGAAAGGTCACAGGTTGAGGAACGGCGATTGCTTTGGTCGGAGGGGGCTTAATAGAGGCATCTATGTGCACAATTTTTTCAGTAAAGAAGGCTGAAAACTTTTTGGCTGAGCCCTTAATATCTGGGGAGTCAGACCTCATAGCATTGGCCAGTAAATTGTTTACTGTCTTATAAATCTGTTTAGTGTCCGACTGGCAGGAATTCAGTTTTCTAATGAAAAAAAGAAGCCCTGGCTTTTTTAAGCTTTCGGGTTTAAACTCGAAGGAAGTCTTTAAAATTGACTAGGTCTGCCTCACACCCCGATTTCTTGAAACGACGTTCCAGCCTTCGCTTAACACGGCGCATCTTAAGGAGTTTTTTGTAAATTGAAAGCATTCTCGACGACTTTTAACACGGATAGAGCGAACGGGAGCATGCTTGTCAAGAGCACTCCTGAGTGTCATGTTCATCGCATCAGTGAGGGTATCGAGGCTGCCGGTCGAGTCTGAATGCAGATCAAGAAGGCCTGCATCACAAACAGATTTCAAAAACTTGTCCATGTCAATGCTTTGTAAGTTACGTCGTTTGGCAAATTTGACATTGCCCTGCACGTACGAGGGAGCAGGAACAGTAAACGAGACCGAACAATGATCTGAGAGCGTCAGTGGGCACACCACAAAGTCAGTGGGGAGGACATCCTTAGTGATCACGAGATCTAGAATGTGGCTACCGACGTGGGTGCTACGATTAACGTGTTGGGCCAAACCAAAATTCTCCAAACAGTCAAGAAATGAGCGGACCTGGCTGTTGCTAGGGTTGTCAACGTGAATATTGAAGTCTCCTACAATCAGTAACGGCCTGTCACACACAAATATTTTAGCGAGGAACTCTGAAAACTCCTCTATAAACAAGTTTAGACAGCCAGGAGGTCGGTATATCGCAACGGTGAGAGGCATCGCCTTTGATGAAGCTTATCCACAGCAAATGCCAATTAGGTTTCAGTGAACATTGGGAAATTCTCTATCGTACATTCTTTTGGCTATGTGGATTTACAGATGAAAGAGATACATGTACAGACAGACATATCTAATGAGGATGACTTAAGGTGATACGATATAGTTAGCTAGCTGTCTTTTAAGATTTAAAATGGGCTCCGAGACGAGATCAGCACGAGCGGGATTTGAGTTGGATTGGGAAACGGAATAGGATGAGAAGTGATTTAAATTAGGGAGCTAAAATTCGATAAACTTCCAGAAGAAAAGGAATGATGGAAGATCTATATGAGTGCTAGAATAGGCACACAGTCTCATATGTTGTCCATCTTGGTTGCAAAGAGTTTGGAAGCGCGAGTCTTGAAGCAAAGTCTGAAAGGAGTAATTGCTTAATTGTGACTAACGAAGCTGATTAACTCAAGTGGAACGCATGGGCATTCATAAAATGGTATGTGGTAAGTTGCTTTTATGTTTTCTAAAACGCCCTCTCGGCAGAGGAATGACTGCCACGCTGAGAGCAGATTAAATGATTGAGTCACGTAAAGTGCCAACGAATTGAGCCACTAACGGTCGATTGCGCAACAATATAGCAGCAACAGGACAAGAAAAACGCGTAACGAGCTCCTAATTAGTACTCTTTTAAATGTTCAAAAGATTTTTAAACCACAGACCTTACTGGCACCAAACTTTCTCAAACTAAATTACCACAAACATATTAATTATGGGCAAAGATAGTGCTGCTCGGAAACTGAAAAGCTTAACTTATCCGATCATGCGCATAGAAGATCTCTCGCAGCCTCTAAGCATGTAGTTGTCTCAGTGTCCTCTTCACAAACGACCTTTCACTTGACCAGCATAGGTAGTCAAGTCCGGCGACTTTCACCGAGGCAGAATTGCAAAAATTTAGGCTTGCTCAGATCAAAGCACCATTGATGAGCTGGTCCATGCATTCACGACGGAGGGGCTTGACAACCTACCACAACTCATAATCTGTAGCCTCTGATCACAGTGCAATAAGACCGTTGCAGTAGGTAGAACATTCTGCCTCAAAGTTATTGCCAAGTAATACCAGTGCTCATTAACCTGCACTGGCTGCTCGTCAAGTGGCATTCGACTCCAGGATTATGCCACTCACCTGTAGGGCCCTCGATTCTCTGGCATCGGGCCACTTTATTTAACTAGGTTCAAATAAGGAATTCCTCGCCACCACAAGCTCTTGTGACTCGCGTTGATTAATCGTGCTTCTATTAAGCATGCATTTTTTGACCAAGTTTCAAGTACCACTGCTCTCAAAGCATGGAACTCGCGGCCTACTGACATATCGCCAAATCATGATTTAACGACAGTCAAAATAAATCGAGGCGAATCGAGCCCTCGTCGGAGTCTCGCTCGAAAAACGCGTCTGCGCGTTTGATGGCGACGAGGAACCCGACAAACCGCACTCTGTTTTTTGCAGGTTTTGCAGAGGCCGCGAGTCGTACATGCTATCAAGTCGCGACGACGCTGCGGCAGGTCGGAGGCAGGGTATGGTCGCTTCCTGTGAGGGCCCGGTACAGCCGGAGAGCCACACCAGCGGCTGCACGACCGTGGCCGTCGCAGCTACAGCGGCTAAGCTGAGGGCCTCGGACGTCACCGATATTGGCGCACTCGGAAACGTTGAATTCGTAATCAGAGTTTACGGCCGAGCGGCGACAGCACCGACCGCAAAGCAAGTCCGACAGAAAACCCCCGTTGGCCTCGTTAACTGGCGACGGCTTGAGATCTGTTGGCCGGAGCGAGCCGCTGCGACGCAGCCATCGCACTGCGACCCGACGAGACACTCGGCAGCAGAAACACTGCCTCGTTAGCTTAATCGTTGAGGCTACTGTAACTTCTGCTGATCACAACCGCCTCGGCAGACGAGGCGATGCCTGAGAGGAAAATGTCATCGCCGCTCTCATCAAGAAGACCCGTTAATGATACGCACACGAAAGCGATCGTTAATCGCGATCACCTTGGAATCTGCAGTGTCTGCTTCCTTTTGCTACTCCATGAGAGGAAAGAACGCGAACGTAAGCCCAAATCAACGCGGACTGTTTGACACGTTCACACAATTTTGTCACTGAAATCAACAACGGTGAACGGCGTGCCAAAGCTGATATTGAATACCAGCACTTTTTTTGTCTAGGACCTGTAGGCACTTGTTTAGTTAAACTGTTAAATCAAATATTCCTCGAAACAATTCGGGCGTTTTTGAAAAATATTTCTAACGACAACCAACCGCGTTCACGGCTCCAAGCGCGCACGTCACTGAAAGCTGGAGCTCTACGTCTTTAGGCACGCGCGCTCAGCTGCATCTGAACTGCTGTGATTTCGAAGATGAAGAGCTCCGTTTTAAATGTGCTAGTCCGTGCAAATGCAGACAAGGAGTAGTGTGAGCTGGTCTCTGGAAGCACAGTTAAGAAGTCATAGAGACCGCACAGAATGCAAGCAATTTGCTCAGGAAAGGTGAAACCATGAGCGCCTATGAATGGATGTATCCAGATACGTCGTATTCGCAGACACATTTGCATTGCACAGTCCAAGATACGCTGCGTATGCACGTAAAAATCGACAAAGTACAACCGAGCGACCAACAATGGCCTCGTTTGAGGTTCAAGCGTTGAATACTACGAATGCAGATACTAATAATAGTAACTCATGAAATACTTAAATAATAATATTAATAGCTTATAATAATAGTTTATAATAATATTAAAAATAGTTTTGTTGCAGTCATGAACAGGTTGATGTACCACGTTAAATTTGTAAAATGACGGAAAGCCGAGAAATAATCACGCATCGCCTGTTACAAAATACGCAGGCCATTCCGGGTCACACGAAAACAGACCTCGTCAGGGCGTTGTGAGCTTGAAGATAAAGAAATTAGTTCACTCGGTAAACGCTTTATGCCAGCTACATCTAAACTGAACAGGTGGTGGCCCGATGCCTCTGCTATCCTTGGAGTAGTTCTGATGAGTAATAATAATGATGATATTATTGATAATTAATAATACATTGATATAGCGACCTCAGAGAACGCAATCGCTTTCTCGGTGCTTCACATTGGATGGAGCCGAAGAATAGAGAGGCCTCGATGTGAGTGTCACAATCTCTAAGTCGACAAGCTGCTTTATTAAGACCCAATACACTTGCTCGAGAAGTCGATGTAGTAGGTCAGTTGAGACGCTTACGACAAACAGGCCTTGCAGCAGAGTTATAAACCAACTGTAAGCGCCTGTTAGGTTAGGCCGGTACACATGCAAGAAGTGAGGTATGTATTCAAGACAGGTGGCACAACTGCGTGGACTAACTTTAATGTATTATCCATGTCTAAGCAGACCCCTATTTTTGCATTGCCCTATGGTCCAAAGTAGGCAAACTTGACAGTGGAGCATAAATGATCTTTCGGCGATTAATTTTATCGCCCGCTGCTTCATGGTCTTATTCCAACGTCAAGAGCCCGTAGTGTTCCACAAGCAGGGACGCTCGTGCCACGCTTCCACGATTTCTTCGGTCAAGCCGGCTGCCAAGGTGAAGCAATAAAAAAGGCATGCTCGTTACAATGCCTGTGATTGGTCATTTGTTCATTCCTGCCTGCCCCAGTCTTACGGAAGAAGCCGAACAGTGCCCAGCTGAGCTTCTGAGTCTTTGATCAATCTTGGGCAGCCCCCAATGTTAGCTAGATTCTGAAGGTTAAAGCTAGATAACTGCATGAAGAAAGCAGGACTGATCTTGCAAACGTGCCTTTACCGTACTAAGTTCGTGATGTTTATGTGGTCATGGAAACCAAGAATATCCACAGGAGTAACGGAACGTACGCCGGACCTAGAATGTTTGTCGCTAGACGATTGCCGCTAGCTCCTATATTTTCAGGTCAGCTATTTTGCTATTAATCTGCGAGATAAAATGTATCTTGTTGCTTGCGCGTTCTCGGTATTGTATTTCGGTACTGCTTGCATTCATGCTCCAGAATGAAATAACATGTGGGCGTGGCAGTACTAGGTAACCACTCTAACTAGTTAGGCATCACCGAGTCACGATCCTTGTATCAACAATGCGGCCATATATTTATTAATTTAGGTGGTTATATCCTATGGGCTTGTAGACTCCGGTAAAATCAGCATAGTTTTAAAAATTAATTGTAAAACTGCCTTTTAGGCTGCATAGAGTTTGGCCTCAGTCATTCACTCAAAGCAGCTTTCTATAATTTTACACGATTGGCCGTTATCTGACATGAGATGGTTGGTTATTGTCTGACCAACCGGATGCTTTCGGGTTAAACTGGGCGTGGCTATATAAACCTGATTTCGCGTGGCGTCGGATCACAAGATGAATGTATCGTGGTGCAGCCTTTCACGAAGTTACCCGGTGGCTGCATAAGTCGCTGGTCTTGAGTGCACATTATCGGTGATCTTTGCAGAAGTTAAGATGCGAAAGTAGACAAAACTAGTGGTGGGGGTCAAGCACGATCAATTTGCTCAATGTGAGCCGTGATGGCACACTAGGTAAGGCGGTTGCTTTCACGACCTCGGTCCCGAGGTCGTGGGTTCGATCCCTGCGGTGGGCGATTCTTTATCGCCACTGCAAGCGGTGGTGATAGCCGTAAAGGCTCTTCTGTCGCTATCCAAAAAAAAGAGGCTGTTTAATCAGCTGGGATTTTTTTAATGTGGTGGGGAAGCATTGCTGTAATATTTAAGCTCGCTTATTTTATCGAACTGTACGGCAGCACGATCAGAGATGCGATCGCTATAATTGATTTGAGCTTCGCACTAGTACCGAAGCAAGCTCGGTCTTAGCCTGACGACATGACTTTGTTTCGATATGCAGAGTCTGCTAACCCTCACCGATTCGAAGGCACTTGATTGTTTATACGGCTAATGGGGGCGCACCATACATTCAAGCAGACTTTTCTCGACCGCTCCTTTAAGCTCGTTGCTCGTCGATGCAGAGGCCTGCTCAAAAGAGCTTGGGCAGCGGCAGCAGGGAGAGTTCAGTCAGCCGGTCTGTGCCATCGCCAGCTCGGCAGACAGCTATATCAAAATTCCCAACAAATACCGTCACCTCTACAAGATTTTCGGATACCTCAATTGCAAGTCCCTCAGATGCACAACCGTAAGGAACGGTGAACCTTGAACAATTAAAGAAGGAGAAGGGGTGTAGCAAACAGCGTGTATAGGTAAGCATTGCTTACGCTTCTCGCAGCCATGCTTGCTTGCTTCAGCCGTGCGAATCCGGGTATAGCTTACAAGTATAAAAGCGAAGCGAGCCACAAGTAACAGGTTGAATTTAAGTAAAGTGTGTGTCATCCGGTCACCAGCATTGGGAGTCTAGTCAATTTTTTGGTATCAGCCTAAAAGACGCGAGTTGATTGCAGTGACTTAAGTCGAGCGAAAGCTCACACTGCTAGCTTATGCAAGTTTTAAACGTTGCAGGGCACTATGCATATATACTTGGGTAAATTTAAATAGGAAGCATAGTAAACATGGGTTACTTGTTGTTCCGGATATTATTTAGTTGTAATCGGTCCTAATGCGTGTATTGCCATTGTGGCTAGCACACGTTTGATATTTTGCACTGCTGCAAGAAATGCGACTGCAGAGCAAATAAAGCTGGCAGTGGGGTGGCTGCAGGGGAAAAGAAGTAATTTGGGACTGAGTATTTGTTGGTTGACTTACAAAGAAAATAAGGAACCTACATGAAAATAGTTTATGCAAATGTATATAGTTTGAACTAAATGTGCTAATAGTTCAACTTCGTCAGTAGCTTCGGCTATTTGATTCCTGCACTAGTGTAAGTGGTACATATAGCGATTTTAGCTGTCTGTCGCTCTTGATTCTGGACTGACTGAGTTTCAATTCACTCTTTTCCTTTACGCAGTGGAAATACTGCTTTGTGACTTGCTGCCACATGCCCATTACTCGTTGAAATAAAGTTCAGTGGAGTCTAAATAAAACCCAGATTGTTATGCTATCATACTTTAAGACTGATACATCGCCCTTAGGTTCTTCAAACGAAACGCATTGCTGTAAGCCCACGTGGTTAGCATGACATGGATATTGATTGGTCTAGACCCATTTTATTTATGCACTCGGTACTTTATCCTGACGGTTTGCCAGGACTTGGCTCTGATGGGGTTTCCGAAAATTCCAGTTTCTCTGTGCAAAGTACGGTTCTTGCTTCCGGCTCAGGTCAACTCCTGCGATGACCTTGCATCCTTTAAGCACCAGCTAAAAGCGCGAATTTTCTTTATCTCTATAATAATATCTCTACCTTACTTAATGGACGTTTTCCGAATCAGGCTCGTCATCATCGAATCTAGTGCTTGAATTCCAGCCATTTACCTCTACCTATAAATAACGTCAAGTCCTTTATGGACCGTACCTACAGTGTCTGTGCTCCCAAGGCGTGAACAACAATCCTACTTACGTCATGGTATTCCTCGAATTCCGACATTTAAAAGGACTAGCACCCAATGCCGGACAGATTCCAGTCCGGCTGCGTCAGTTGTCTTTTATCCGTTTATTCGTGCTGCCACTTTCCCCATGCTTCATTTGCATCTAATGTAAAGTGCGTATAAAAACATTTGGCCCTTTATTATTGATGGAGAAATTTGTAGTTAGCGGCACATGCAAACTTCTTACTAGTATTTTATGCATATTGAACTTATTAGCTACTGGTAGGGGGAAGTCCTTTGCGGTGTTAATTAAAGTAGCTCGTCTGGACTAGAATACAACTGCGTAAAAGTGCCTGGCAGAGAAAGGGCTAAGTAGCATAAATAAAATTAGTAATAAAAATAACTAGTAGGACTGCAGGTAGTTAGAAATTAACTTTCGATGGCAAGCATGGCATTCGATGGCTTAGTAAAATGTGCATCCAACGCAGTTTGCATCTAGTATACCAACTAGTTCTTTGGTTGTGGCCGAAATGCCTTATAAAAATAACAAAATCGTTAGCTCTTAAGATAAAAATGCTGGGTCATATAGGTGCACATTTTATTTGAAAGTCAAACCAACAGCCACTTATTCCTAAATGACTCATTCCCCCTGCAGCCGTTTCACTGCCAGCTTAATTTGTCCTGCACTCGCATTTTCAGCAGCTGTGCAAAATATCAAACGGTGTGCTAGCCACAACAGCAATAAATGCATTAAGACTAATTGTAACTGGTTAATATCTAGAATAAAAAGTAACCCTTATTACTATGACTTCTATTTGAATTTGCCTACACGACCCTGCAACGTTTAACACTTACCCTAAGGCAGCACTGTAAGCTGTTGCTCGTCGTTAGTACCTGCAATCGACGCACTCCACTTAGGCAGATGACAAACAACTGACTAGACTGCTAATGTTGGTGACAGGATCATGCACGCTTTACTGAAATTCAACCTGTTCCTTTTGGTTCGCTTCTTTTTATGCTAGTAATTGTCATCCGGATTCGCACGGCTGAAGCAAGCATGGCTGTAGAAAGTGTTAGCAAATGCTAACCTAGACGCCGTTTGCTCCACGCTTTTCTTTAACCGTCGAAAGGTGCACAGCTCTTAACGTTTGAGCATCCGAGCTATTAGCAATTTGCTGTAGAAGAAAATCCTCTCAAGGACCCGGTATTTACTGGGCATATCGTGATAGCTGTCTGCCAAGCTAGCTCGGGCACAGAGAGGCTGACTGAGCTCTCACATCTGCCGCTACCGCAGCTCTTCTGAGCAGGCCTCTGCACCAACAAGTAACGAACTTCAACGAGCGGTCAAGAAAAGTCTGCTTGAACGTATGGTGCGACCCCATAACTCGCCTGAACGATCAAGTGCCTTCGAATCGGCAAGAGTTAACAGATTTTGCAAATCGAAACAACGTTACATTGTGAGGCTAAGATCTAATTTGCTTCGGTATTAGAACAAAGCTCATGTCTTTTATCAAAACCGCATCTCTAATCGTTCTGCCACATAGTTCGACAAAATAAAGGAGTTTAAATATTATAACAATGCTCCCAAACAGAATTAAGCAAATCGACCTTATTTAATCCTCACCACCACAGTCGTCTACTTTCACATCTTCTGCCAGTCGAATGTACCGCAGACTCGAGGCATATTGACTTATGTAGAAACCAGGTAACTGTGTAAAAGCCAGCAAGATGCTACAGTCGCCACGTGATCCGATGTCATGCTAAATCAAAAATTTTATACCGCCACACCCAATTTAACTCAAAAGTATCTTGTTGGTCAGAGGATAACCAACCATCTCGTGTCAGATTATGGTCAATCGTGGCCGATTACCCACAGCTACTTGGAGTGAAGGACTGAGGTCAAACTCCAGGCAGCCTCAAAAGCATTTTATTTATTTTAATACTTGTGCTGGTTCTGGAGAAGTCGAAAATCCCACAGCATATAATCATCTAAATTCATAAAGCAAGTGGCTGCATTGTTGGTACAAGGACCATGACTTAATGATTTGTCCTTAGTAACAGTGGTGACCGAGTGCTACCACGCCCACCTATTTCGCATTCTGGAGCACGAATGCGTCATACCGAGAACGTGCAACACGATACATTTTAACTAGCAGATTAGGCAAAAATAGCTGACCGGGGAATACTGGAGCTAGTGGCAATTGTCTAGCGACACATTTTGGTAGTTTTGGCGTACGTTTAGTTACTCCTATAAATTGTCTCGGTTTCCATGAACACTAAACCACCACGAACTTAGTTTAATTAAGCCGCGTTTACAAGATCAGTCCTGCAGTCTAGCTTGCACCTTTGGAACCTAGCACGTCAACACTGTACGCCGTCCAAGACTGATCAAAGACTCTGACAAAGGACCATTTGTGCTCCACTTTCACGACTGCCAACTTTATACCGCAAGGCCATGTAAAAAATTTCTCTGCTTAGATGTAGATAATACATTATAGTTAGTCCATACAGTTGGGACACTCCGTGTTGAATCCGTAACTCGCTGGTTGCATGTCAACAGGCGTGTGCTACAATGTGCTGAAGTTGGTGTTAAACTCTGCTGCTAGGTCTATCTGTCGTAAGCGTCTCAGATGACCCAATACAGCAAGTCCTCACCAAAGTGCGCTGGGTATTCATAAATCAGCTTGTCGACTTAAAGATTGAGATACTACATTGAGAGATCTATATTATCCAGCCGATGTAAAGCGCCGAGGAAGCGATTAAATCTCTAAGGGTGCTTTATCAACCTACTATTATTACTATTATTGTTAATATTAGTTATCAGAAAAAATCCACGGAGAACTGAGGCATCGTGCCACCACCTGCTCAATTTAGATGTATCTGACATCAGGCATTTACTGAGTGAATTAATTTATTCACCATCAACCTCGCAAAGTGCCGGTGACATCCGTTTTTGTGAGACCCGGAATGGCATGAGTATTTTTTATCGTGTCATGCGTGATTATTTCTCGGTTCCCGTCAGGTTACAAATTTGACGAGGTACATTAGGTTGTTCACGAATATGCCAACAATATTAGTATTTTGCAAGCTACAATCATTAGTAACTGCGTTCGTAGTATTCAATGGTTGAACCTCAAACAAGGCCATTGATGGTCGGTCAGTTGAACTTCATTGGTTGTTACATACGTATGAAGCCTCTCTTTGGCCGTGCAACGTTAAAGTCTGACTTCTTAACTGTGCTTCTAGAGACTAGCTTACAACATTACTTGTCAGCAATAGCATGGACTAGCACATTTAACGGAGCTCTTCTCCTTCAAAATCCCTGCAGTTCAGATGCAGCTGAGCACGCAGTCCTAACGATGTGGAGCTTAAGCTTTCACTGTCGTTCGCGCTTGGAACCGTGAACATGGTTGGTTGCTGTAAGGAATATTTTTAAATAACGCCTGACTTGTTTCGAGAAATATTTCATTCAAAAGTTTAATTAAAACAAATGCCTAAAGATCCTAGACGAAAACGGTGCTGGCATTCAATATCGGCTTTAGCACGCTGTTCACCATTGTTGATTTCAGTGACAAAATTGTTCGAGCACAGCAGCCATTGTAACGACGCCAAGGCGAACACGATGAATGGTCGCTTTCTTGTAATGGGCTTTTTGACATGAATGGCGGTGTCATTTCTCTCTCCGTCGTCTCCTCATTTGCTGAGGCAGTTTCGGCCCGCATTTGTTGTTGGATGAATCCGCTTCATAGCCATCGCGCCGGATGATTTCACCTTGACCTTCAGTGCATCACTGACTGATTCAGGAGAACGGCTGTTCTTGGAGCTGCAGACTCCATCTGATTGGCTGTACCTTAGCCAACAGTATTCATTCAGGACTACTCTATATTGGACCCGTTTGTTTCTTGTTCTTAGTTCGTGTTTCCTATTTGGATATGGTCCACGTTAAGTTTGTCGGCTTCGGTAATAAACTACCGTAATTTTCTCGACCATTGACTGGTGAATGGCTTCACGGTAACCTCAGCGATGAAGGTCATACGGCAGTGTTTGCGATGCCGAGTGTCTTTCGGGTGGCAGGGCGATGGCTGTGTCGCAGTGGCTCACTCCGGCCAACAGCTCTCCAGCCGTCATCAGTTAACGAGGCCGATGGGGTCTTTCGTCGGACTTGCTTTGCGGTCGGTGCGGCCACCGCACGGCCATAAACCCTGTCTGCGCTTTCACCGTTCGAGAGTGTGCCAATATCGGCGACGTCGGCGGCCCTCAGCTTAGCCCCTGTAGCTGCAACTGCCGCGGTCATGCAGCCTCTGGTGTATCCCTCGCTGGAATCGACCGTAGCATGCCTCTGCCCTGCCGTAGCGTCGAGGCCGCCGCCGTTCTACTTGGTAACGGATGCGTCTTAACAACCCTTCCAGCCAACGGTGGTCGAGGCGTGGCTGTACTGTCTATTCGGAGGCATTGAGCGCTTAACCGAGCTATCGCCCGGGAATTGCCTAAATTGCGATTGCCCCCTGGCCTTGATACGTCACCCAGGCACACATAAAACCGCCACCGAAACTCACCTCTTTAGCATTCAAATCAAGTTTTGCCTAATGCTCTTTCAGAGCTTTCACCACAGCTGGCAGCATTTAATCTTTGGGTGGTCAACCGTCGCTTTGCATCCTGTTTCGTGCTTCGCTCGAACAGTCACTACCACTGCCACTAGTATTCGACAAAAGCAATGGCTTCCGGCATTACGAGAAGCGAACTGTAATGCTGGGCTTCTTTTACGTTTGGCTGCCCGCGGTATGAGGAATGATTCCTTGCCGAGGCTAGGCCTGCCCGCTGCTGCTGCTTCGAGTGCTTGCCGCCAATCAGCAGTTCCGTCGCACGCATTTCATCTCCGAACCACTGCTACTGACCACCGCTCGCTCCTGGGCACGGGTCTAAAGCCGAAGCATTCGGCACACTGCGTCTCGCCGACTCGATTGTTTTCCCGCTTCTGAGCGGCCAATCACCATTTGATACGCATGCAATGGGCGTGCCTTCTTGTGCGTGGAAATCTCGCTATCAGCCTTTAAAGCGGCTGAAAAAGTTTCCAGGCATCAAATGTGAACTTTATTACTGCCTGTGTAGACCAAAGTGCACGCAGTTGTCGCCCTACTTGATGCACGAACTGGAGATAGGAGCATGCCAAACGTGGTAGCTCTCAGCGAGTGCAGTTCATTAGCCGCAGGTGCCCACTCGAAGTAGAACTTAGCGGTTAGGTTCCACCTTCGTACTAGTTAGCATAGCTTGACATACATTTTTGGCACAGAGCATGGCGTATACCGCGAATTACCTAGATGCATAATAAACATGCAAGAGAAGGCGACTTAATTCCAGCTTACGAACATGAAATCCGGCCAGAATGAGGATGTCGTTAAAGAAAACTTTACTTTTTACGACTGGGCACGTACAAAGTCTTTAATACACCACGCACGGGCGAAGTATCTCTCTAGTAGCATGGCATACAGTTGGAAAATAAAAATCTGTTCAGGCCACCTCGCTGTGCTTTATCACGTTAAAAATTAGTTTGGCTGAAAATTGCTGCCACCGATGCGCCATCAACCTGATCAATTGCTTTCGAAGTCGAGATCGTCCGACCTCTGAAGCTCTAGAAGAACTAGTAGCTGCGTTTCAGCCAGAGGCAGCATCCAAGTTAGGCTCGATCGTTCTGTCACTGGAATTTTGACCGTATATTGCATTAAGCTTCGCAAATCGCACAATGTAAGCACGAGGGAACACTTGCACAATCTGACGGCCATGCCAATGCAAGTGAGATCTTTTAAGTGCAATTATTTCATAGTTTGCTGTGATATGCATTCCCAAAGAGAGCTTTTCTAATCTTTTAATCTTTTTTATCATTGACACTGCGTATCAATTGAAGAAAATGGCCCGATGCAATGCCGCAACCTGTGACGGTCTGTTACATTTACACTCGATACTGGTTGGAGATCACATTTTTCTTGCACATTACAGTATTAAATGTGCAACCACATCATTTCAACCAACAACAAACGCGCATTGGAGGGCAATGCACGTAATTGAAGGCAATGGCCCGTCTTCTACCTCAATCTATTTCATATTTAGTGGAAGTCGGCTTTTCCGAAGCTGTAATTATCATGCCACATAACGTTTAATTTGTGGGCACAAACTTTCTACACACTTTTCATGCTTAATCTTGGATGGAGAAACCAGGAAAAAGTTGGTGAAGCTTTCTCTTACGCTAATTTCACAATTTCATCTAACAAGTTAAACTCGTTTTCGTGTCAAAATCAACAGGAACTTGTTGGGACCAATATCTTTTTCAGGTAATAGAGATCTTACAGGTTTTTAAAGTATGAATTTTTCACCCGAGAAACGTCTGAGAAATTGGAAAGTCTATTTTCTATATTTTGATCACTGTCTGACTTGCTGCTCTTTCCCGGAGATGGCTAATGCCTTTGAATCGGGGTGGGGACTGGGTTTCAGCAGAAGTGTGATACTGGGGCGTTGGATGAAGTAAAGTGTGGCTACGTTATGGCAGGCATGCTCTTGCAAGTTTGAAATTTGTAAAGAGCAGCCATGCAAAGTAGCAGCTGCTTAAGTGGTCTGTTGTTTCCTGAGAAAATGCATGCATTATATGAGCTACAATCATTTACCTTGACTTTTAGAGTTCTCTTGCAGTGTTTGCATTTTAGATTAGGTGCAAATGGATTATGTTCCCAACAAACATACCAAAGCTCCATTTTAGGCTATGATCATCTTAGCAGACGTTTCACGGGTTACTGTTTTGCTTTTTCCTGAATGCATTGTACGTACACCTAGCAAAATGTATCTCCTGGGTTTAACCAAATTCTCAGTGCCTTGCCGACGAAATGCGGTCTTTTAGTAGTCTCACACTCTGCAATAAAATAACGTAGAATGTTCGATTAGGGCACTACTGCTACGCTTTCATGGATATTATTCAATAGTGTTAGGTCTGCCGAATCTGATCTAATTCAGGTTGGCTCACACATTGTGCTACATGCAGAAAGCCAGCACAGGGAGTAAATCACAAGCCTGCGATATTCAAAATACTTCTACCCTTACACAGAAGAAAGATTGTTCTAGAGCAATAGCTACTGCCTATTAATTGCACGTACAAGGGATTGGGAAATTAACACTGCAGGCAGAAAAAATTGAAATCTCACGCAGTACTGCAAGAGTCTTTCTGCGGAGTTATCAAGACCTGCGCTAAATGAGCAACATAAGTTTATCCGTGATTTCACAAATGGATTGACCAGCTATGCTACGGTAAGCTTTTTGAAGGATGCGTGATTGTTTGCCCTGCTTCGTAGCCGAAGTAGCCAGACTTCACTTTGGAGTTGATGGGATTACCTAGTATAAAGTCTCATTAGAAGACGTAGTCAGCACTGCATGTTGGCGCTTCAGAAAATGTGATAGCAGCAAGAGGTTGACCAACCGCCCTGAGGAAATTGATTGGCAGCAGTGGGAGATGGGGGATTGCTCTCATGGAGCTGGCAGTACGCAGGCAGTAGCACAGTGACTTGACGCCTGAGAAAGACACG
Source organism: Cristatella mucedo (assembly GCA_009760855.2). Lineage (NCBI taxonomy): Eukaryota > Metazoa > Bryozoa > Phylactolaemata > Cristatellidae > Cristatella > Cristatella mucedo. The sequence continues at coordinate 4,974,220 of WPIO01000006.1, read as the reverse complement.
ATCATCATTAATCGTAGCCATACCGTGTTCGAGAATACATTTTCTATAGTACGCATTCATGTTCCAGATGACTACTTGATCTATAGATTATTGTTCGGATGTCATGCTGACTAAAAAACGATACAACATAACACTAATGTGAACGAAATTGTTATTAGGAGACGTACTGCTATCCATGAACGTTTTTTAGTTGTTTCCTCCCATCGAAATCATCCAGCCACTTTAAAAAAATTTGTCATTCATATATACTTAGTTACCCAATTATCCACAGTAAGGCTTCAACGTCATAGGGCTTACAGATGAATGTCAAGAAAATACTTACAAAAACAATCTGGCAATCAAAAATTGCATAACTTTTAATTGTTTTACTTTTCAAAATACAGCAACGCTAGAAATGAGATCAGAAGGTCTGACGACTTATACATCAAAAGAAAAACGAATTGTGTAAACAATTTGTAATCCGATGTAAACCGGAAGCAGCATATCTATAAATACAAGTTTTACCGAACTATGCATCATGCGACTTAGATACTTACTTGCTGAAGATTGCAAGATCGAGGTCCATAAGCAAAGCTTGTTGAGTTGTGCATGCTCATGGGTTTTATACACTCGGGCAGCATTTAAATATCAGAGTGAAATTTTAAATGCAAGTTCTGCTCTGATTTTATGACACATGATTGCGGTCAAATAAGATGTACTCTACTCTGTTTCGTCATGAAACGTCACGCACCTTTATTTTCTGCAACCAAGAATATGTGCCTTGTGCTTGAAGCTTGCTTTCTGCAAGCTGCAAGCACAAGGCAGTAACTATAATTCATAGAAGAGAGAGTTGAGCAGAAAACATAAAGTGAGTCAGTCCTCTTCGAAGGCGAGAGGCAGAAGCAAGTCACACACAGCCTCGTTCGCATGTGGTCGACCACAAATGATGCACATGCTATCAGCCGAATACTGCATCAGTATATTACAATATACAATAATTTGCTTGCATGGCTAAGCAGAAGAGGCTTTGAAAAAACCTGGAAGTGAAAGGCCGACAAAGCAGCAGCAGCTTAGCTGCCGAACAAGCTAACGATGAGGTTAGGTGATAGTAACAAAAGCTCGTGTTCACACTCAGGTCAAGCTCCTCTTCAGCTCCTCAAGTGCGTCGTTGATCGCCTGCCTCACTGGGCTGAGCTCGGCGTCGACATCTATCCTAACGTAGACTCCTTTGCTGGTTTTAGCTTGAGAAATCCAAAACGGAGCGATGCGTAGGAGGCCACGAATGAGCTTCTCGGCGGTGGCTGCAACTCGGAAAAAGCTATCAGGCATCAGAAGGTGCATTTTAATAGCGACGGCAGTGTGTGCCATCTGGTGACAAACGAAAATATAGTTCATTTATTTTTATTGCGCCCCAAGAGAACTTAATCTTTATTCCGGCGCTTCACATATGCCTCAGGGCCCTTGCTATTGCCCAGACCTTGGTCGGGGCTACCAAATTAACCACTGGACAGAGACAGACCACAGAGGCTGAGACAGAGACAGACAGCGTGAGAGATAGTGAGAGAAATAAGGAGAGAGAGAAAGAGAGAGATAGAAAGGGAGAGAGAGAGAACAGCAATCAAGGGGTAGGAAACGCAAATAGAGGAGTTGGTTGCAGATTGAAGATTAACCGAAAGGAGGTTTCCACGGTACTGTCACAGGCAGACGACGATTCACGCACTTTGCAAAGCAGCAAGCTCTGAAGACCGGGTGACCGCTGCTGCTCATCTCAAAACGACTAACGGCCGCCTCGCGGCACTCTGCATGGACTCTTTTCCACATGCCCAGCCAAAAGTCCTGCAGCGGCCACACTGTAGCATCCCCGATGGCCTATTTCTAAACTCCTGCCAATCACAAGCAACCGTTGCAAGCGAAATCAACCAAACTCTGACTGTAAACACTTGGCCCAATGGTGAGCAAGCCCTGCCAGCTTCGAAGGTCCGATGACCACGATACGTCTGCGAAAGCATGAGGATGGCAATACTTGCGAATTTCGATCAGCACAAACGTTCGGTTCTCTAGCAGACGACTGGCTGGTGCACCTGCATTATTGAATGCCATCAGCCTCACTGATTCACTCTCTGCGACGCCTGATAGTTAATGGCCAAAGGAGGCAGCCAGTTTGTAATAATATTAGGAATAATAATGCACTTGATTAAGTGCTCTAAGAGAACTCAAATGTTTTAGGTGCTTTGCGTTTGCTGCAAAGGACGTACGATTGAATATTGAGTGGTATCATGTTTGATAAACTTGGTTAGGGGTGCCATGCACTGAGTCAGCATGCAAGCTTGGTTAGTGGCACCATGCACAGTATCGGAGCACATAAGCACATACAGGACAAATCACACGACCTACTAAATGCTGCCATCAATAGGTGCGTTTTTAATTTTTTGTTTATAAATGTGGTCAAGTTAGGGGGTGTCAAATCGCAGGTCAAGTGTGAGTTCCATGCTTTTTGAGCATACGAACTAAATGCGTGGTCTCCAAAGGATTTAAGGTTTGTTAAATGCATGACGACAGTTGAAGTCACGCAATCGTCGAACGATGGACACGAGCTCAGATTAGTACTTCACTTCTTTCGGGCCTGCTAGCCTCTTGGCTGAGCAAGCAGTGGTTGGCCACTGTTCTCGAGCTATTAACTCGGAGGACACGGTTTCGAGAGGACAAACGCAAGAAACCATTGAAAAAGCGAGTCGAAATAGAAAAAAACGAAGTAAGCTCAAGCAAGGAGCGATGGCACATACACCTATCATCAACAGCACAGCTAACCTCTGCTGATGCGACCATCACGAGGCTCCCAACCTCAAGGTGAGCAGCTGCCACGGCCAGGCTGCATGTTCACCCCTTTAAGGAGCACCAACAGACACCATTCCTTATTTGCAAGAATGCAACCAGCAGATACCGAGTGGGGGTGTCCGGCTACCCATCTGCCGATCATCCGTATGCTTGCGGCCAATGCAGGAAATGTCAGCTTAAACTAGGCAAGCCAGTGAGCTGGCAGCAAGAGAGCGATCCGGCAGCCAGAGAGCAAGCCGGCGGTTCCCTGTTAGAGATCGAGTGAACCCACCTCTGCTCATGCCAAGCAGGTCGACAGACTGCACCTTCGGCACGACGGCTTCCCACGGCAGCGACGATTTTTTCTCAATCACGAACGCCCTATTTGCCGGTCAAGGTTTGCAAGCAGTGGATCCCGAACGGTTGGCCAATGGGAGAGAGGGCAACAGCGCCAAGCACAGTAGATGGATGTCGACGGCAAGCAGGCAGAATCCCTCAATGAGCAAGCACGACAGAAAGGATACGCCCTGATGGTGCTGGCGATGCTGGGCAAGCGTTCCAGCAGAGCTCTCTCCTCTTCGTCTTCCGGGCGGGACACCATGGCCAGAATCGCATTCTGCTTCTCCTTTAGCCGAACCTAAATGTGATGCAGATAATACAATCCCACTCTGCCTCTGCCATCCCGAGAGGATAGGAAGAAGAAGGTGCCACACCCCCACTAATTTCCAGACAGCCATAGGAGGAAGAAGGTACAAAACCCACAGCGCCTACCAGACAGCCTAGCCCTAGGCATCAGGCACTTGGGCAAACGCCGGGCAACAGGCTCGGACTGTGCAGCAGCTGTCAAGGCCATGCTGCGATTGGCAGCCAGATGGCAGCTCTGACTGGCAGCCAGATGCCAGCACATGGAAGCAAACGACATCGATCCACCACTGAGAAGGAGCAGGCACCAAGCATCAGAGAACAATGGATAGCGGCCAGGGTGTATAAAATATGACAAAGCCTCAACAGCACATCTAAGAAATATTGGCTGATTTAACAGCCTCATTTGCACAGCAGCAGAAGAGCCTTAACAGCTGTTGGCTGTAAAGAATTGCCACTGCAGAATTCGAACCCAGGACCTAGGCCATAAAGAGCTAGGTCCTTACCATCTGGGTCTAACCATGTTATGCTTGGAGTCAATGAGCATGCTACTGCTAACCATTCAATCCTGTTTTCTTTCTAGCATATGTGCATGGTTTATAAATAGATTCAGTTATCTGATGGTGCAATACAAATTGCATTACTATTGTTTTTTATATTAGTACTATGAAATATCCAGGCCAGAGAGAACCAAATAGTTATTTAGGCCGTTGGCCGAACTGATCGTTGACTCGGGACAAGTGTCTCCAGGGGAAAGTGATCAGTTGGCAGACACCTTACATCAATTGCAGTTCTCAGATCTGCATGTGAGCAGGCGGTTTCCGGGCTCCCATTGATTGAGGAGTTTCAGCTGGATTCTTGCCGTCGACTTGAATAGGGCTTACAGGTGTTATTGTACATTGTAAATTGGTACATTTTACATTTGGTACATTGTACATACATTGAACACCACAAGACACTAGATGCCTGAGATTATGAAAGGACCAGCACTCGATGCAAAGCCAATGCTCAATGTGGCGATTCCTGGCGGCAGTAAAAGCACCAACCTTCTCCAGCAGTGATGCACGCACGCCTTTCAGGGGGTTGGTTCGTGGCGATCCGACTGAAGCAGCAGCAGCAGCAGCAGCTGCACTCCCCCCGGCTGCAGCAATCACTGTCACTGTACTTCCGGCTCTTTGGTCCATCACCATCAGCTGAGCTCCCAGCTGAGATGCATCGGGTTTTGCAGCTGCTTCAGCTGACAGACCACTCTGACCCTGCAAGTAGGTGCGATCAGCTCGCGAATCTCCGGATGGTGGGGGACAGTGAGCTTCCACGGCGACGTCTTGCCCTGGGTGCCCTCTCACCTTCTCCAGCATACATCCAGCCATGCCTCTAGTCGCATCGGCATGTGGCAGCCCAGACTGACCGACAGCAGCCACGGTGGTGGTGTCAGACTGAGCAGCAGCCATAACTACTGCCTCTTTACTGGTTGGCCTGCCTGCTGCTGCATTCTTGCGTGCAGGCTTCGTTGCTGCCTCAGGCTTCGCGGCAGGAGCTGCCTCCAAAATGCAGTGTGCCTGCATTGAGACATGGCCTCTAAAGCTAGCAAGCAAAAGCAAACGCGATGGTAATACAAATAGCCTTCAGCCGAAATCAATCTTACGACCTGTGCAGTAAAGACTTAATATCTGTTGTCATTATATGACGTAAACCCTTGTTAAGCAAGTTCTAGTGGGTCAGACGGATAAGAGAGTTTAAAGTAGCATCCTGACAGCAGAGCTATACAGTAAAATGTGGTCAGTGTGACTCCTGTATACTAATGTGAACTATATAACTAGCGCAAAAGCATTTAAAGGTTCATTAGACTCCGTTACCTTAACTGCTGTCAGCCACTGGAGGTTCATGGGAAGTGTTATCTGACTTTTATGCAACCTTGATCCTTTACTTACCAAATTCACTCACTGCAGGTGTCAGGAATAACTGAAATTCATTTTGGCCCATGTTCTCTTTTCCGTAATAAAAATAATCATAAAACTGTGGTTTTATTTCTACTTTATAAAAAAAATAACGTTCTGGCTTTGCCCACCAAATTTCATGCGATTGCATATGCCAGTTCGCATGGAAATAGCATCTAACGGCCTGACAAAGGTGCCAGGAAACGCATAGGTCAAATCCAGAGCTCAGACAGCGTTTTTAAGAATTAATACAAATATTTTATGAAATTAAAAGATCCACTAAGGAAAGGCACGATGTTTTTTCTATTGACGATTCCCCTCACTGCAATTATTTTTTGACAAATTCTTCTTTGGTATCGATGCAGTGGCTCAGCCAGTCGTCTAATTTGATCCCTCTAAGACGACTAAGCAGCACCACTTATGTTGACAGATGGTTAAGGCCGATTGTTCGGCTCCTACAACAGTTCCTGACCGTGTCTGTAAAACTCGGCGTGAGTAGATTGCGTTACAGTTAAAGAGACAGCAGGAGCATAGTGGGCATTATTTGAAACGCCTGGCTGGCATCCTAGAAAACCCTCAACCTTTGGTATCCCAAATAACTTACAGCCTCATCTGGATGGCCATACTCTGAGAACGCTTAGCGGATATTGAACACACCTACTGAATGGCAATCTATGAATCAGGCCGTAATTAAAGGTGTCAAGTTTATGAATGGAAACATGCTGCTGCTTCACATCGTTAAAGTCGTGGAAAAGACGTCTGGCTTGAGACCAAGCTTTCTCGGAGTTATAAGCCTGCTAAATTCCATCAACTGGCTTAGCAAGACGTCATCTAAAATAGAAGCCTCTACATTTCCCAGTGGTTTCGTCAATGCTTGATATGTATGTGGGCATGGTGAAATCAAAAATCGGACACGTGCACCTGCACTCGTAATTTCTGTGCCTACTGGTGTCAAGAGCTTTTCGGCAGCTCCTTCGTTCTCCGAAGTGCAAAAATGTAAAGCAATGTCAGCGCGAGTGAGACTTCAACCTACTCTAGTCGGGCCTGCCCACGAGTTAAAGCATGACGGACAGCATTTCAGAGACATAGCATGAAGAATGTGCATTTGAATACATATGAACCGACACCCACATTAGGGCAAGCTAAAATGTACCTGGAGTACCTATAGGCTTTTGCAGTACACCATACTTCAGCAACGTGTGTCTATAGCATGATTGCTAATATCACGGACATGTAAACTTGCTTAAGGTAATTGTTGCTAACAGGAATCCGACAAAATGCTATACCTTTAATCGTATGGTATCTCAACGATAATACCTGTTCCAGTATCGTGAATGACCGAGGACCTATCATTTGCATCCCTATCAATCAAGGTATCAGCCAGACTGCTCAACATGCCCATTTGAGTACCACCCAAAGGTGCCTGGTTTTTCACAAACATATTCATGCGGACCGAATATTTAGGCTTCTGCATGTTGAACACGGTATCAAAATTCCAACCTTACATCTAACAAGTAATCGATATAAGTATGGAAAACACGGAATATAGCCATCAGCCCCAGTACCTGTGAACCCAAATAGTGTGGCAATACACTCACTTGTCGTCGATGTGATGGCAAAGCTGAAAATAGAATCGTAGTTGCAAATGATGTGCATAACAAGTCCGATGCATTGATCCGAGAATATGTCAGAGTGATAACACGCCACATAGCGAGTAGGCTGCTCTAAATGAACTTGTACTAGTAGAAACCAACAATAAAAGCATGTCTAAACTTCGGTGAAACTTACTAACCACGTCAATCATTGCCTTATGTACTCCTAGGAATGGCTATTGGGATGCTTAAAGAAATTTAAGCACACAAAATCCACGATATTTAGCTTAATACACGTTTTAGATTCCTCGAGTAATCTGAATTCGCAATGTCTTGTTTTGTGCACAGTTCCAAGTCTTATTTGCCTTTGAACCTAGTGCTAATACAGCACGTTATAAGCAGGTGACCCTCAATAAAACTGTGCAAGTAAAAAGTACCAGTTTTAAGCACGTCAACATTTTAGTGAAACTTACTAACCTTGTCGATCACTGACTGCGTTCTGGTCACACTTGCATTTTCGAACGTTGCCCCTGACGGTGTAGAGGCATCCTTTAGTGAACAGTGTCCAATGCTCGTATGAGCTGACCCTTGCAAACCCTGCTGCTGTTGGCGTTGCTTCTCCGAAAGTGCAGCATTGACTACCCGTTTGTATTTTGCAAGCACCAGCTGCACCTGAAAAGAAATGACACCGGTCACACCCAAGGGCACATATGAAAACCGACTGCATTGCATGCCTTTTTTAAAGGGCAACCTTTTGAGGCATCAAAAGGAATGAAGTCAGCATAAGTCTGAATTCGAAGGAACTGGTAGCTACAGCATCTGCAAAGCATGCCAGTTCTGCATGCCAATTCGTTCTCATCTGAGGTCGTATTATCACTATGTCTGGTGATTGTATTTCGGGGCAACTTTCACGGTGCACATGCTAATCAAGCCAATGGAAGTGTGTGCTTCCCATTACCTAAGGTGACAATTTAGAAGAGCACAAAATCATCCAGCAGGGCTCGAAAAAAGGACATCGAGACTAAAACGTTAACCCCTAGGGCCAACACGGGTGACAAGTGAACTCGCTTAAGGTAATTGTTAGCATGGTAGAAAGTTGATGCACCAGAACGACATGCTGGCATAACCAGAAAAAACTGACAGCATACAAACCAGCACGGCATAATAGTTTGCACGAAGACCTGAGGTCGATACTAAAATGCAGGCCAAAGCTCAAATCTGCGTGTATTTATTCTTAATTTGCAACCATTTTACGGTTACAGTAATGAAGCATTCCGATAATTCCAATCTTATCAAATTAATTCCAATCGAATGGACATGATCTGTGATAAGACCTTGGCCTTCACTATCGAGTGAACAGCTTGTAGGGAGAAAATGGCAGCGCAGGTAGCTCGGCTACGGTAAAATAACTAATAACTGCATTTGGGGATGGTGTATTCCCCCTTGCTTATCACATAAATAAGTAGCTCTCAAAATAAGCCTTTGAGCTTTTGCATCCATGAGAATCAATGCTGCCGCATAGTTAAAAGCCACAGTCAAAATATACCTAATCGCAAATAAACGCTTCCACTTACTTTTTCATGATAATCTGGTTGAGGGCCAAGAACCTGCATCGCTGATGGATGCACTCCCTGCTTCTTCGGCCAAGGCAGTTGTGCAACGGGGACATCGGGCACATGCTCTAGGGCAAAACTGCCGTGCCATCTGTTGATCTGACCACCTTCAGGAAGGTCCAAAGGCTGAGGCAGTTTAGACAGAAAAACCTGTTAAGAGAGATTATAACACTAAGCAATATTCTGTATTCTGGTACGCAGGTATATACGAAGTCTGAACACATCCAACAAGCTAAGATCACAGCATCAATATCTGCATGCTAATGTTTGATGGATACAAATAACTGCTGCAAATCATAACACTTCTCCTACACAGTCATCGCCTAAGGTGGGTACTTCATCTGATTCTATACCTGCATGCACTTTGCAGTATGTAACTACTATACCATCACTATACTATAATTAGCACTTTAGTGAAAAAGTAGTGCTCGAAACACCTTCATTACCTTTTCATCAGATAAGAATCTATTTAAACGATAGGACTAATATTGTCTACAACACGAAGCAATGCCACCAAAAGCAATGACATCTCCACCTCTTTGAAATAGCATCGCATCAACAGCTTTGTGTCTAGAGAATTCCTACATCTTTTTACACCACCGTGTAATATTGTAAGGGTAAATTTTGATAGAGTGCTAAGAATATTGGTCAAACAATCGAACAGTTGTTTAGGGTACCTTTTCACAGATAGCATGATAGAAATGGGGTCTGAAGTTTGACAGTTTTCCATATTAAAGGGAAGCATTAAAAAACCATTAGGAAAACCATGGCTAACCAAGACGTAAACAGGAGGCAACATATCTGAAAATGAAAAATTTACCGAAGTTTTAATCATATGAGATATGTACAACCAACTTGCTGAACCTTGGTATATGGTTTGGCCCAGTGGTTAAGATGCTAACCACGACCGAGGTCTGGCCATGGTCGTGTGCTCCAGCCCCGATGCTCATGAAAAGCCTCCGGATGAATATTGGATTATCTTAGGTAGCTACACAAATTAAGAATACGGTCATGTTATAACAATATTATTAATAATCATAGTCACAATCAATTGTATTTAACCTTAAATCAACTAAGTCCAGTTATTGGTACTTTAAGAACGCTGGAAAGAAAGCCAAGTCAATTTTTAAGTGATACAATCCACAATTTCATCTAATTGAAGCAGACAAAGCCCAATTCACACGGATTTTAGAACTATAGAAGAACAATGAAGTGTTTAGCTTTTTCAAATGCCTTCGAGTCATGAGATGTTGGGCTGTCAGTTAGCAGTGAGATCCAAGTTTCGAGAACATGCAAAAAGTAGGTATGCTCTCTAAAGGATTCGAGGTTCGTTAAGACATCCATCAAGGGCTTGAGTCAGAGGAGTGGTCACTACAACGTCAGGCACAATAAAGTATATTTCTGACAGCTGGGCAGGATCGATATAGCCGGACCTAAAAGAGAGTGAACAGAACCATTAGTTAGATTTGCAGCTTGAGGAGGACCTACTGCAGGTCGGTGAAAAGTGTCATAATCTTGCATTTTCAACGGTCGCAAAGGCCAAGCTTAGCAGCAGAGGTTTTTAGCAATAGTAAGAAATACGTTACAGGCGGAAAGACATGCCAAAAGCTAGCAACGGAAGTTTAGGTGAGAAGTTACAAATAGATACTCCTGCATGGCTTTGGTATCCCTATCTAAGCCAACCCAAAGGATTGGATTAATAATACAACACTTAATAAAGCCCCCCCCAAGAGAACTCAATCTCATTCTAGGCCCTTTACAGTTGCTGCATAGGGAACATGATCAGACAGTTAGATGGAGCATGTTCGATAAACAACAAGAACGTGTTTAGGCGTGACACGCACAAGGTCAGCATAAAAGTGTTGTTAGTGGTAGCATGCAGTGTCAGCACGTATAAGGACATAAAGGACCAATCACAGGGACCAAAAAATGCTGTGATAAATAGGTTCATTTTTAATTTCTTTATAAATGTGGTCAAGACAGGGAATGTCCAAATGAAAGTCAAGAGTAAGCTCCAGGGCTTTGGGAATACACGAACTGAAGGCACGGTATCGAAAGGTTTGAGGTTTTTACGACGTATAGGTAAACAGTTAGATACGGAAAAGCAGATGCTGCAATGCTGAGCCTGATGGGGCGTTAGATCTATTAGATTGGCTGTAGCCTAAGAATGAAGGTATCTAGAAGTGAGCTACTTGAATCTACCCCGAAGTCAATGCGTTGCTTGAATGGTGCCAGTGCAGGTCGGCGAGATGTGTTGTAGTGTTACTCAATAGAAAAAGGCAGAAGTGACTGAGGAGCTGATATGGTCATGCATTGAAAGATAAAATTTTAGACAGACAGTAGACTCCGTGCAGATGCTATGGGAAAGTTGTTGGCCTAGACCGTCTTTAGAATAATAATCTTTAATATCTAAGTGACGGTATACTTGAACATAGCTATGAAATTGGTCTTACTGCAATTCCATTTCAAAAATTTTGAGGTAAACCAAGTGCTGATCTCAGAAGAATACAAAATTCAAGATTTGAGAGAGAGAGTTGGAGATGAATGAAGGTAGTCACGATGAAGACGTAAGGGCTGCCTTAAATGCTGACAGAAAATTAGAGCCATGAACAATGGCTGAAGAACCAGCAAAGTTGTTATCATGGGAATGGAATACCCAATCATACCTATCATTATGATGAAGTTAGAAAACGATCTTGTATATCGCGATAACAATCTTCAGACAAGGTGCTGATCTGGTAGTGGTCTAGATGGTTGGTGGTCAACATTAGTATTTTTGAGTTGTGCATCTGCATGTCCACTTTCTTTTAAAACAAACTAGACCTGGCCCTAGCAAAGATAGATTTGTATGGCCGAAAAAGTCCAGGCACACCATCCAATAAATAGTCAGTACTGATTTTGCATATGGTTTTCATGCTTGCTCATACTTCTCCAACGTAGTTTAACGTTGGCAATAAATCGTATATAATCTCGGTAAGTGTCTTCATTGTGCCTAGTTGGCTAGAGCTCCCTGTCAGAACATCGGCAGAGATCGTCTTTCAGTAAGGTGAGCTTTGATACTACACCAGGTAAGGCGGTTTCTTATCTCGGTCAGGGTCCCAAGGTCGTGGGTTTGAATCGGCGATCCTTTATTGCTGCTGCGAGCTGTGGTGATAGCTGTTAACGCTCTTCTATTGCTATACAAATGAGGCTGTTAAATCAGTTAGCATTATTTCAGCATTCCACCAGTGAGGGCAGCTCGAACCGAACTGAAACAGTATGGAAGATGATTTTGTATGTGACAGAATAATCAAGAGTCTAAGACTTTTGTCATTTAGAAACCGGAGGAGGACACGTGCCACTGAGTACATAAGATCCATATGGGGTCCAATTTACAGAATTTAGTGATAATGAATGTTGACAGCAGACAACTTTGGTTGAATATACCGACGAGAGAATGACCTTGGTTTCGAGAAAGCCTGTCCACGAGCCAAAAGGTGCAAGTCAATGTACAATTTTTGGCACGTGGGGTGTCTGCTGGGTTTTCAACATGAATATCAAAATCAATCAGTAGGAGAAAGGGGAGAATTGCGGAACAAAGAATTGACATAGGATTGGAATAAACGCGAGCAATTGCAAGTCTAGTTACCTGGAGCAGTATATTGAGCAACAACCCAGTGAGTGGTGATATGCAGCTACCAATTTTTTTTGACTGTTGGGTTAGATACAGGCATGATACTCGTAGGTTACCCATACACTATTAAGAAAGTCTACCATTTGATCGTGTCCACAATGTCTGTGGAATGTTCCCAGCTAGGATGTCACCCCTGGTATACCGTGCAGGACCGACACGCCAGCGTCCACGGCAACAGCTGACACTCATAATGAGTATCCGCAAGGCCAGGAAATAGCTGCCATCACCAACACACCTCACCCCTTTTAAGCAAACAGCAAGGAAGGCAGATATCCTTTTGCATCATAGACTAAAGTGAACCGGTTTTGGCTGCATAGGAATCGACAGTAAAACAAAGCGTAATCCAAAGAAATTACTGCAATGCAGTAGAAAGGAAAAAAGGAAGTATTTCGTTAGATGGATGATTGCAGACGACACTTGAGCAAGCTGTAAGTTTTACCTAACTGGGACAAAGGTTTCAACTTCAGATTAAGAAGAAATTTTGCAGATCCGCAATCAAAGATTCAAAGTCTTCTTGAGCAATCAGTTACATACCTTGGGCAGACAGTCACTGTAGGATTCCATCACGGTCGACCCAGTAGCTGGTCATCATTATGAAGAAAACATAAGGTTGTTCAAATCAAAAATTCATATTCTACTTAAAGATGGAAGCCTCAGATAAAGTTCTAGTTGAAAAATTTCCTTGGTTGTATCAAATTCTGATATAGAGCAACCAAAGTACAGAGTGAGCTATTGGCTTACTTTCTAATTAGCTAGGAAATGAAACAGAATAACATTGACTACAAGCAAGAAAACAAAACAAAGGGGAAAGGCCCTGGTAAGCATTAGAATGGCTGCCGACCGATAGAGCCACAGCAGCAGCAGACAGAGCACCACCAACAAAGCAGCAGCAGCAGAGTGGCAGCAGCAGCAGCAGCAGATAGAACAGCAACAGCAGAGCAGCAGAAGCAGAGATATTCCAATAGAGCGGCAGCAGCAGCAGCAGCACAAGGAGCAGCAGCAAAGTCAAGCAGCAGCACTACAAGCTTTTAAGCTTGAGCTCTAGCCCCTTTGCTGCTATTCTTTGATGTCGTTCGGTTCATGCATATACGTTTACTTAGTCTGTAAGTGTAAGTGTCTACGCATAGAGATACCCACTGTTTCACATATAACCTCTAGGCTTGTTGTCTCTAGGTATGGCTTTAGGCCATTGGGTGACTGCCAAAAAGCTCCACTTTTCCTAAGCGGCACAGATGGTGGCGATGAGGCATGGCGTACGCCCTCGTGTGGCCCAGGAGTTTAGTTGCCATACGCCTTTAAAGACCGACGTCGTGGATCCTGTGAAATACGTGAAGCTCCTGAATGGACATCTAGTTCTCTTAGGGTTCTATACAAATGAATTATCTGTTTAAGCTTTGTACGATTTTGCTCCTGAAATGAATTGAGCAACGAGCAATTGAGTGTAGCTTTTGCAATGCCCCTTCCGAAACAGCTGGCCCTATGACAGCCTGTGCAAGAAATCCGCTGAACCAAGGAAGACTCAAGAACACATTGTCTATTATGGAGTCGCGTGGCAGAGGACGGAAGCTGCAATACATCTCCAGGTAATAACCCATTCCAAATAATTAGGTAAGTGGAATTCTGCTCCAAAAAGCGGCAGATTTTAGACACGATATAACCTGAACCTGCAATATTTAACGGGTTGTTTACTTAGCCCGATATTTATTTGACTATACTTGAATATCGAGTTTTTGAAAGTTCGTTTTGATAGCAAGCTTTAAGCTTGAAATGCTCGGGATGTCGCTGCTCGAAAAATATTGTTGAAATCCTTACACATAGAGCTAGATGTGGTAATCCCAATTAATCACCACTGAAGAGTGCCGAAACTATATCATGAGAGCTACTCATGAAGGAACACACTCGAACGTTCAACCTAAATGAGAGTGATCGTCTCTGATGACAAAAACTGGCTTCGATTGAATAAAGTCACTGCCGAGCTAGCCGCACGGGCAAGCTGAATCTCTTGTGCTGCCAATATCATGCCTCCCTCTGCTCCCAGAGCTCTCTCGGCCAGCCTCGACTTTACCGGAAACGACGGCTCAGCGAATCCGAATTTACCTGACGAGCAAGCCGATCGTTGCGCCGAAGGGGGCCTCGATGTGCCGTATATAAATAGAAAAAGCACGAATGCAGCAGAGTGCAAAGGCTCGACGAGAGTGAGTCGTCGGCTTCGTGAAGCAGCTGGAGCGCAAAACTGCCCATCAAGTGTGTACAAAAAAAGGTTGTGAGAGTGAGATATGCAAACCTCTCCTGCAAACACCCACACTGTTTATACGGCTTTTTGGCGTTACGGACGGAGATATATTACGTTGCATCGCCCTAAGGTTCTTCAATCGAAACGTATTTCTGCATGCTCATGCGGTTAGCACGATTCGGAAATTGACTTGTGTAGACCAATTTTATTTGATCTCTTTCCTGCTTATTCGTACTTACACTGTACACGTTCTCGCTTGCTAATTGACGTGATTCAACTGTAGCTAATGTATAGTGCATAGAAAAAATTTAGCACTGATTTGGTGATATAAAAATTTGTGCTTAGGATGATATGCAAAGTTCTGACAGTTATTGTACGCACATTGAACTTACCAGCTGCAGTAGAAAGGGAATCCAGTGCAATGTGAATTAAAGCACCTTCTCTGGACTTGATTAAAATTGTGAAAAAGTGCATGGCGAGGAAAGGCTAAATAGTAGAGATGAAAAAGTGCATGGCGAGGAAAGGCTAAATAGTATAGATGAAAATAACTTTATTGGGTTGTATAGCACACAAGAGAACTACGGCGGCCAGTAGCAGTGGCGCGTAGATGAATTTTGACGGATACGCTTCGACGGGACGGCTGATTGTGCGGCTAGCGCTTGTAGCCGCAGCCAGCTGGCTGAGAATCGTCGAGGATTTGCTTCGCACGCTGAGGGCGACCGAACGTAAAACAGTCCGACGATGGCGGCGTGCTTCTCGTTGCGCCGGAAGCCTTTGCTCTTAACGAACCGTAGCGGCATTATCTGTTCAAGCGAAGAGGCGGAATGCACGGCGACGGCGGTGCACACCACGATGTGACGAAGCCCGTTGGAGTGAAAGGTTTGAGAGACCTTTTCGAAAACCTCGCGTCGAAGGCTAAAAACGTTAGTGTCGGCGGCGCGTTTCGTCTGCGCCTACGTGAGGCGTCGAGGCAAGATAGCGTTCGCGATCCAGACAACGCCGGATCGATAGTTCGGTTAGCGCTCAATGCTGCTGAGCTGACAGTATAGCCACGCGTCGATCGTCGTAGACTGAGCGGGTTGAGGAGATCCAACCTTTTCCAAAAAGGGCGATGGTAGCCGAGGCCGCCGCCTATTAGGAGGCAGCGGCGGCCACCGCAGGCCGTCGTCAGGCTGCGCCCGCCGAGCGCTCGCCGCCTAGCGTCATCGCTGTAGCGAAGAGAGTTTCGGCGATCGAAACGGCGGAGGCAGCAGCTGCGCCGGCAGCGCCCGATCAGGTACTGATAGCCGGCGGCATCGAAGCAGCCGCCAGTAAAGCGACGCCAGCGAATCGGGTGTTCGTCATCGGCGTCTCGCTCTCGAAACGCAACGGTGCGTTCGATGGCGGCGGTGAACCTGCTCTAACGTGCTCTGTTCGGTTGCAGTTGTGCAGCGGCAGCGAGTCGCGAGTGCTATCAGGCCGCGACGAGGCTGCAGCCGGCCTCATGCAGGCTACGGTCGCTACCGGTGAGGGCCCGGCGCTGCCGGACGGCCACACCAGCGGCTGCATGACCACGGCCGTCGCAGGTGCTGCGACTTGGCCGAGGGCCTCGAACGCCACCGACATTAGTGCATTCGCGATCCAAGAATGCGTGGATAGGACGTACGGCCGTGCTTTGGCAGCTGCGACTGCCAAGCAAGGCCGACGGAAGACCCCGTCGGCCCCCTTAACCGACGGCGACTGGAGAGCCGTTGGCCGGAGCGAGCCGCTGCGACGCAGCCATCGCCCCGCGAGCCGAAAAGGCTCTCGGCAGCAAAAACACTGCCGCTTGAGCTTCGTCGTTCAAATTGTTGTGACTCTTTCGGGCCGAAACCACCCGAGCAAACGAGGCGACGCCGGAGCGGCCAAGGTTACCGTCGTTCGCCTCAAGAAGGCACGTTGATGATGTGTACATGAAAGCGATCTCAACTTGTCTACGTAGCATTTCTTGGACAATTTTTCAGACACGTTTAAATTTCAGAATATTATGTCATTACCATATATCGAATAGACCTTGCATCCACCAATTTTTACCTTCCTATGCTCGTACAACTCATCACTACCTTGCTCTATATACGTATACTACCAAGAGTTTAAATTAACCGACGGAAGGTGGTTTGAGTTCTCTGAAAGCTGCACTATCACTGTTAACGATGAGATTGCGTTGCTTTTCAGAGATAATAATGCTGCGAACTTTATAAAAACCAAGCAGTTCCATCAATCCTATACTTGATAGTGACGCGTAGAATGTTAGCATTCCTGAGCGATTGCTCGCTAAATCTAAGGTCGACTACGCTGAAAGGGTATAAAGCTACATAGTCTGGAAGGTGGATTCCAGTTCCAGCCAAGTTCAAGCTCACACTGAGGAGCTGTTTCTTAACCTGATTGAAGTCTGCGTAAGACATGGGGCCTTGAGCTCGAGGGAAAATATTTTTCTACGCACTTCAATTCTGGGTACTGACTTCCGCCTACAAGATTTAGTGCAACGCTTTCAACGTTAGCATGATTAAGTACTGCCTACTACCGTACGTATTCGTTTTTTTTAATATAACCTTGAGCCGCCTAAATGTTTCATCTTTAGCTTGAACGGTATGTCTGCCAGTTTGCTGACTGCTGTCAGTTATTGG
Source organism: Cristatella mucedo (assembly GCA_009760855.2). Lineage (NCBI taxonomy): Eukaryota > Metazoa > Bryozoa > Phylactolaemata > Cristatellidae > Cristatella > Cristatella mucedo. The sequence goes on along the minus strand of WPIO01000006.1, from coordinate 4,957,092 downwards.
CGATGTTTCATGCCTTCTTTTCCTATAAATAAGTTTAATTCTGCCATGTGTGTCATGTTTTTTATCTACTGGACACTTTTGCATCGAATTGCTAGGATTAGAAATAGGATAACTTAGGCGAGGCTCGTGAAAGGATATTCTAGAAATGCTAGCTGTGTTTGCTGCGGGAGTTGCCGCTGGAGTAGCTGCTAAGTGTAACGAGTTCGTGTCCTCTAATGCTCCTCTTTTTAGCTTGGGCTCAATGTTTGTATAGTAAAGGATCTTATCCATGTCTGTGCGGAATCCAAAGATCCTACCCAAAAGCAGAGTTTTACTAAAAAACTCATTAGGTGGAACTTGAGTGGATCGTGCAAGTTTTTGTATTACCCAACCTGTATTATCTTAAGCAACATTACTGCATTCAGGATTAGAATCAGCGGCTACGGAAAATCCTACTCCGCCAGCCGCTAGAAAGTAATAATTACCTTCACCATTACCCTAACTCTTTCACCAAACCGAAGTCAACCCCTCTTCTCTATTGTGATCACCAGGAATTAGTCGCTTTCCTAGAACCGTAGAAGTTGCAACCATTCCGTATTCAGTATTACCATAAGTATTATGATCTAACTTCAACCCCCAATTCGCAGTCGTATTTTGTCAAAAAGCCAAACACATTCACTATTAACGACTAGAATATCGTTATAGCCAGGTGCTTGATAACCAGAATCACTAATAGAAGTAGCAACTTAGTGACTTGAAACCCCCCCCTCGGTAGCCTTGTACTTCCTTCAACCAATAGAAATGCGTCAGAAAGTACACAGTAATCCGTATTTCTAGCTTTTACGAAGAACCTAAGATTTGTTCCAAAACTAACTGTAGTTTCTTGAGTTCCATTAGAAGGACGATACTCATGGTATTGAAAGCTATAGATGGGTGCTGGAGGCAGCTCTCGATCAGTCATATGAAACATTTTATCTTCAGCCTAGTTCATCATCCCTATTAGCAGTACTTAAAAGTATTTACCTTGTTTCTACTGTATAAACCACCACCAATTTCAGTTGCTAAAGTGCCACCTGTCAGTATGACTGCCGACGAAGACTTTCTAGTTCTTTACATTCTAATTATAATTCTTTATTTACTATCACTACTTCTTAACATGTTATACGTAATCAGCTTCAAAGCTAACATCACTTACTTTAAGTATCCTACGAATGAATTTGATTTAGCATACATTTCTTACATAAAGACCTACATGGCTCATATTCATACGACGTCGTTGCATCGAATTTATAGACCAACGTTCTACAGGTTACCAACAGATAAATTGGTAGATGAAAATATGGTTTATATTACACGTTCATAGCTCACACCTGACGATGTAGACGTGATGGACATGAAAAGTAATCGAATAGGTTATCAGCGAACGATTCCAGCTATCATTCCAGTTTCTTTAAATATGGATCCAGAAAATAACTCTGTACGTTTGAAACTAAATGGTGAAGCTTACTGGACTTGATTGAGTGACGCTAGCAATGCAGTTATTGGTAGCGAAAGTTACATGTCAGACTTGCATGACATGCTAAGTTTAAAGATTATTAGTTCATACGTCGATATTGCATGTGATTCCTTGTATTTACTCATATTCACATGGCAATTAATACAGGGAATTTTAATTTTTCTGATGAGAGGTTAGAGCAAGTTAGGAAGAGAATGAGAGCAAGTTGGAAAATTATTCAAACTACAGGAAATCTGGTGTGTGGAACACTAAACTTGAATGGTAATAACATTCAGCGTTTAGCTCATCCAGAAGATGCAGCAGATGCAGTCAAACTAAATAAGCAAAATATGTGTATAAATTATGAACCTAAACTTAGCAAAGGTAAAACCTACCTGTGCTTTAGATTGGGATATGATTAATCATCGTTTGATTATTCTTTCGAATCCAGTAGATCTTAGTGATGTTGCAACGAAAGATTAAGTGGATAAAAAAGTCGCTATCAATAGAGATGCTGTAATTATTATTAATAACGACCACCGCTTGCAGTGGCGATAAAGAATCGCCCACCGTAGGAAGATCACTGCAGTTCGCCTCAAGAAGGCACGTGGGTAATGTGTACACGAAAGCAATCTCAACTTGTCTACGTACCATTTCTTGGACAATTTTTCTGAGACGTTTATATTTCTGAATATTGCGACGTTACCATATATTGAATAGACCTTGCATCCACCAACTTTTACCTTCCTAAGCTCTTACCACTTATCACTACCTCGCTCAACGTACGTGTAAGGCAAACTTTAAATAAATCGATGAGAATTTAAACTGCAGGTAATTTGAGTGCTCTGAAAGAAGCACCATCACCGTTAACGATTAGATTGAGTTGCTTTTCAGAGATAATAATGCTGCGAACTTTATAAAACCAAACAGTTGCATCACTCCTATGTAGTGTAATGTAATGTAATGTAATGTAATGTAATGTAATGTAATGTATCTCCGTCAGTAACTCCACAAAGTCATAAAGACCATGTGGGTGTTACGTAGGAGAGTTTTGTATAGCTCACTCGCAGCCTAAGCGGCTTTTGGTACGCATTCGGTAGCCAACAGACTTCGTCTCACGCAACAAAGAGAAAGTGGGAAGCATAGCAGAGTTAGGAGAGCAGTTGAGGTAGTGAGTAACATAGAAGTAGCAGTTCAGGACCGCTGAAAAAGATGTGCCATAGTCGGCAGTTGGAGAGTAGATGTCGTTGCGTAAGAATTGTGGAAGCGAGTTTCACAGTCTAGGACATGCAGAGCTAAATCTTCTGTCGCCAACTGTCTTTAAGCGGAGGAATGGGACAGCTAATTTTTTGTCCACACAGGACCTGAGGGCGCGAACAGGCTGAAACTGACGTAGCAGTTCAGCTAGGTATGAAGGAGCTAAGCCGTGGCGGGCCTTGTGGGTCAGCGTAAGAACTTTGCTCCCTATCCTTTGCTCAACCGGCAACCATCCTAGCTCTTCCAGCAAAGGTGACACGTGCTCAAACTGCTGAGACTTGAAGACCAGCCTTGCAGCCATATTCATAGTCCGCTGTAGTGACATTATAGCTTTCTTTGGTAGCCCAGCCAAAAGGGAATTACAATAATCAAGCCGAGACAGAACTAAAGAGCTAGTTAAATTTTTATACTTGATAGTGAGGCGTAGAATGTTAGTATTACTAAGCGATTGCTCGTTAAAGCTAAGGTCAATTACGCTGAAAGACTATAACGCTATACAGTCTAAAAGGTGGATTCCAGTTTTAGCTAAGTTCAAGCTTACACTGAGGAACTGTTTCCTAAACTGATTAAAGTCTACGTAAGACTTGTGGCCTTGAGCTGGAGGAAAGATGCTTTTCTTACGCACTTTCAATTCTTGGCTGACTTCCGCCTCCAAGATGCAGTGCAACGATTTTTTGTCGTTAGCATGAATAAGTATTGCCTACTACCGGACTTAATCGTTTTTAAAAATGCATCCTTGAGCCACCTAGCTGTTTCATCTTTAGATTGAACGGTAAGTCTGCACGTTTGCTGACTGCTGTCAGTTATTGGTGATATTTCATGCCTTTTTTTCCTATAAGTAAGTTTAATTCTACCATATGTTTTATGATTTTTATCTGCTGGACAACTTTCTGTCGAAATGCTAGGCTTAGCGTTAGGATAAATTAGGCGAGGCTCGTGATAGGATATTCTAGCAATGCTAGTTGTGTTTGCTGCAGGAGTTGCCGCTGGAGTAGCTACTAAGTGTAACGCATTCATTTCCTCAAATGCTCCTCTTTTTAGCGTGGGCTCAATGTTTGTATAGTACAGGATCTTATTCATGTTTGTGCAGCATCCAAAGATCCTACCCAAAAGCCGAATTTCAATGAAGAATCCACTCGGTGGAACTTGAGTGGAGTGCAAGTTTTCCCTGTACCCAACCTGTATTATTTTAAGCAAAATTAGTGCAAGCAGGATTAGAATCAGCGGCTACGAAAAATCCTACACCACTAACCTCTAGAGGATAATAATAACCCTCCCCGTTACCCTAACTCTTTCTCAAAAACGATGTCAACCCCACACTTCTATTGTAATCACCAATATTCAATAGCTTTCCTAGATCTGTAGAAGTTGCACCCATTCATCACTCAGTATTTTTAGAAGTATTGTGATTTAACTTCAACCCCCATTTCGCTGTCGTATTCTGTCGAAAAGCCAAGCACATTCACTATTAATGAATAAAATATCGTTATAGCCAGGTGCTTGATAACCAGCATCACTAATAGAAGTAGCAACTGAGTGAGTTGCAGCACCCCTCTGTAGCCTTATACTTCTTACAACCAATGGAAATGCGTCAAAAAGTACAATGTAATCCGTATTCCTAGCTTCTACGAAGAAGCTAACATTTGTTCCAGAACTAATTGCAGTTTCTTTAACTCAATTAGATGGACGAAACTCATGGTATTGAACGCTATAGATGGGTGCCGGAGCTAGCTCTCAATCAGTCCTATGAAATATCTTATTTACACTCAAAGTCATCCTCCCTATTTAGCAGTACTTAAGAGTATTTACCTTGTTTCTATTGTTATAAACCACCTCCTTCTTCAGTTGCTAAAGCACCACCGTTCTGTATGGCTGACGACAAAGACTTTCTAATTCTTTACATTCTAATACTAATTCTTTATATACTATCATTACTTCTTAACATGTTTTATATAATCGGCTTCAATGCTAACATCTCTTACTTTAAGTATCCAACGAATGAATTTGATTTAGCTTACATTTCTTACATAAAAAAACTTGAATGGCTCATATTAATACGACACCTTTGCATAGAATTTATTGACCAACGTTCTACAGTTTACCAACCGGTAAATTGGTAGATGGAAATACGGTTTATATTACACGTTCATAGCTCACACCTGACGATGTACAAGTGATGGTCGTGAAAGGTAATCGAATAGGTTATCAGCGAAGGATTCCAGCTTTTATTCCAGTTTATTTAAATTGGAATCCAGACAATATCTCTGTACATTTAAAACTAAATGGTGAAGGTTGCTTGACTAGATTGAGTGACGCTAACAATATAGTTATTGGTAGCATAAGTTACACGTCAGACGTTCAAGCCATGATAAGTTTAAAGATTGATCGTTCATATGTCGACATTGGATGTGATTACTTGGATTTACTCATATTTACGACGCAGTTAATATAAGGAATTTTAATTTTTTCAGAGGAGAGGTGATAGCAATTTTGGAACTTATTCAAACTAGAGGAAATCTGGTGCCTGGAACGTTAAACTTGAATGAAATAACATTCAGTATTTTGCTCATCTTGAAGATGCTGCAGGTGCAGTCAAACAAATATATGTGTTTATAAATTATGAACCTAAAGTTATCAGAGGTACTACCTACCTGCGATTTAGATTGGGATATGATTAATCATCGTTGGATTATTTTTTCGAATCCAGTAAATCTTAGTGATGCTGCGACAAAAGATTATGTGCATACAAAAGTTGCCATCAATGGAGATGCTATAATTAGTGATTCGTGGAAGGCATGATAGTTATTATGGATGACCCGCTTGTATTTGAGATGCTCCAATCTTTGCATTTATCAAGACTTACTTTGTCACTAAACTATGTGATACGATGACTGGTACTCTAGACATGAGTCACAATATGCTAAGGATTACGGAAGATCACAATCCAAACGATGGTGTTAGATTAGGCAATATTCACAAATTATTTGATGGAAAGGCTAGAGTAGTAAGCTTTAGAGGATATTGCAATACTATTTTAATAAATCTACAAGCAAAAGCAATAGGATGGGTAACACAAATGCCAAATATCTCAAGTGCAGGATTTGTTATTGCTACATACTATGGGCTACCCGGTCAACTATCTAGGTCGCGTTTAATGTTATAGCACTATTAACTTGTTAGCGAACTGAGATTGCTTGAATATGCAACTCGTGAAGTCTCGCATGAGTGATGTAAGGATATCGGATATAATATCGGAGTGATGTAAAAAGTTTTCGCGTGCGTCTCGGTAAACATGGCGATTTAAAAAGCCAGCATTTGAGCTGCTTATGCTGTGAGTGCCATACACAAAACTCTTCTGCACAACACCCACAAATCTTGGTGGCTTTGTGAAGTAATAGAAGTAGACACGGTAAAATTTACATACATGATATTCATGTCGCATTGCTAATATTATTTATTGTTGCATATTGATGCATTACATTATATTCTGTAATAGCAAGCATGCAAGTTCGCCATAAGAGGCAGCAAGACGAATACATCAGCAGTATTTTATGTTCCGAAACAGCTGACAGCTTCTGCCAAGCTAGAGAGTTGAGACTGGAAGTGCTACGAACACTGAGCAGTTGATCGGCCTTAGAGGCGATGGTGTCGGCCGTACAATCGTCGTTAGCATTCAATCTTGCACCGGAGGTTACACCTGCAGCTGCCCGGGCTCGGAGACCCAGCTCCTCTAGGGTGAAAGCTTCGGCAGTCCGTACATGACGATTTTGCATGCATTCGGGCAGGTGAGCCTTTAGGCTTCAGTGCTCGGAGCTTGCTTAATAGTTTGACATACTTTGAGGGATCAGCTTACGAGAGTAGGAGGCTGTGGCAATTTTATTGACCAACCAAGGCATAGCAATTGTGGCAGCACCGTGGCTATGATGAGCTGTTAGCCCCGAGGCAGGCGATGCACTGGAAATTGTTTAAATGACAGGAAGTTATATCAGACTAGGTGCACTTTTGAACGCGAGGGATAGCAGCACTACAAGTAGAAATAAAAAGTCCATCTTTGTATGTACGTTTAAACTGCTACATAAGCAGCAGAGCCGTGGCAGCAGAGCCACAGAGCAGCAACAACAGAGCAGCAGACAGAGCCACACTAACAGAGCAGCAACAGCAACAGCAGCGTAGCAGCAGCAGTGTAACAGAAAAAGCACCAACAACAAAGCAGCAACAGCAGCAAAATAGCAGCAGCAGAGTGGCAGCAGATAGAGCAGCAACAGCAGGGCAACAGAAGCTGAGACATTCGAATAGAGCAGCAGCAGCAGCAGCAGCAGCAGCAGCAGCAGCAGCAGCACCACAAGGAGCAGCAGAAGCAGCTGCAGCAGCAGCAGCAAAGCCGAGCAGCAGCAGCACCTTAAGCTTTTACACTTTGAGCTCCACCCGTTTGCTGCTACTCTTTGGTGTCGAGTCGTGCATGCATTGATGCCTTTAAGTGAATATGTATACGTATAGGGATAGCTACTGCTTCACATGTAACCTCTAGGCTTGTTGTCTCTAAGTATGGCTTTAAGCCACTGGGTGACTAAGTTAATAAAGTTAAGAAAACTAAGTAAGCTCAAGCAAGGAGCGATGGCCCATGCAAATGCTACCAAAAGGCTTCACTTTTCCTAAGCAGCACAGATGGTGCCGATGAGGCATATCGTATGCCCTCGTGTGGCCCAGGAGTTAAGTTGCTATTCACCTTTGACGACTGATGATGTTGACCATGTTAATACGTGAAGCACCTGAATGGACATCGAGTTCTCTTAGGGTGTTATAAAAATGACTTATCTGATTAAGCTTTTGGTTTCTGAAATTAATTGAGCCACGAGCAATTGAGTGGCACCCACCAGTAAGCCAAAGAGCTTTGCAATGCAAATTCCGAAGCAGCTGGACTAACGACAGCCTGAGCATGAAATCCGCAGAACCGAGGCAGACTCTAGAACCCATTGTCTATTATGAAGTCGCATGGTGTGGGGAGGCCGGAGTAGTACATCTCAAGCTAATATCCCTCTCCAAATAATTGAGTAAGAAGAATTTTGCTCCAAATTCAGCAGATTTTAGACACGATATAACATGAACCTGCAGTATGTAATGACTTGCTAACTAAGCCAAATATTTATTTAACTATACTTGAGTATCAAGTTTTTGAGAGTCCACTTTTATAGCGAGCTTTAGGCTTTCAACGCTCGAGTTCCAACACTGATCTAAGATATCTAATGCAGATGCACTTCCATATACCTGGTGAATCATTTGTCAGGCATTACTTGTGACATGGTGCCGAGCTCATTGCCAATTGTTGTTAGTTGTTACATAAAAAAAAGAGCAACTCTATGGGATTCAATCAGACAAGAAATCTACAGTAGATAGAAAAAAGCCATTTCCTACTTAATGCAGCACACTGCATTAAGAGTGCAGCCACATCCTTTAAAACGATCACTAACGTACAATTCAGATCAAAAGACAGAAATCGATGGCAACTGTCCATCTTATACCGAAATCGTTTCTAATTGACTTGAAATTCCCTGTTCACAGCTCTAATTTCTAGCCAACGTACAGTTTGCTGTTCTCACACGTACGGTCAACCCATTGTCCACCTTCAATCATTGACACTGCATCGCAATCGAAGACAATGGCCAAAGGCAATGCGGCAACATGTGACGGTCTGTTACATTTACACTCAGTGCTGTTTCGAAAAGATCCCATTTTCTTGCATATTACAGTAATAACTGTGAAACCGCATCCTTTAAGCCAACAGTGAACGTGCATCGGAGGGCAATGCACGGCAAGTGAAGGCAATGACCTCAATCTGTTTCACATCGACTGGAAATCGGCTGTTCGAAGCTGGAATTATCATGCCACATAACGTTTAGTTTGTGGGCACAGACTTTCTACACACTTTTCATGCTTAATCTTGGATGGAGAGACCTGGAAAAAGTTGGTAAAGCTTTCTATAATGCTAATTTCACAAGTTCACCCAACAAGTTCAACTCGTTCTGTCAAAAATCAGCATGAACCTGTTAGGACCAATATCTTTTTCAGGTAGTAGAGATCTTACAGGTTTTAGAAGTATGACTGTCTCTCCTAAGAAGCATCTAAGAAATTTGAATGTCGATCTTCTATATTTTGATCACTGTCTGTCTTACTACTCTTTCCTGGAGATGGCTAATCCCTTTGAATCGGGGTGGAGATTGAGCTTAAGCAGAAGTGTGATACTGGGGCGATGGATTAAGTAAAGTGTGGCTACGTTAAGGCAGTCATGCTCTTGCAAGTTTGAAATTTGAAAAGAGCAGCCATGCGAAGTAGCAGCTGCTTAAGTGGTCTGATGTTTCCAGAAAAAATGTATGCATTCTATGAGCTGCAATAATTTACCTTGACTTTAGGAGTTCTCTTGCAGTGTTTGCATTTTAAATGAGGTGCAAATGGATTATGATCCCCAACAAACATACGAAGCTTGCATTTTAGGCTTTGATCGTCTTAGCAGACGTTTCCCGGGTTACTGTTTAGCCTTTTCCTGGATGCATGGTCCGTACACCTAGCAAAATGTATCTCCTGGGTGCAACCAACTTCTCAGTGTCTTGCCGACGAAATGTGGCTTATTAGTAGTCTCACACTCTGCAATAAAATAACCTAGAATGTTCAATTAAAGCACTACTGCTACGCTTTAATAGATATTATTCAATAGTGTTATGTCTGTCGAATCTGAACTAATTCGGGTACCCTTACACAGAAGAAAGGTTGTTCTGGAGAAATAGCTACTTCCTATTATTGGCATGTACAAGGGATAGCGAAATTAAGACTGCACGCAGAAAAATTGAAATCTCACGTAGTGCTGCAAGTGTCTTCCTGCGGAGGTATCAAGATATGCGATTAATGAGCAACAGAAGTTTATCCGTGATTTTACAAATGGATTGACCAGCACTGCTGAGGTAAGCTCTTTGAAGGAGTGGTGATTGTTTGCGATGCTTCTTAGCCGAAGTAGGCAGACTTAACTTCCGACTTGATGGGATTACCTAGTGTAAAGTCTCATTAGAAAATGTAGTCAGCACTGTAAGTAGGTGCTTCAGAAATTTGTGATAGCAGCAGGAGGTTGACCAGCCAACCTGAGGAAATTGATTGGCAGCAGTGTAGGCTGGGGATGGCTTTCATGGAGCTGACAGCCCGCTGGTGACTTGACGCCTGAGAAAGACATGATCGTCATTAATCGTAGCCATACCGTGTTCAAGAAGCCATTTGCTATAGTACGCATTCTTGTCCCAAATGGCTACTTGATCTAAAAATTATTGTTAGGATGCAATGCTGTCTACAAAACAATAAAACATCACACTTATGTGAACACAATTCTTAGGAGGTGACATACTGCTATCCATGAACATTCTTTTTAGTTTTTTTCTTCCATCGAAATCATCTAGCCACTTTTTAAAATGTTGTCATTCTTATCTACTTAGTTACACAATTATCCACAGTGAGGCTTCAAAGTCAATGGGCTTACAGATGAATGTCAGGAAAATACTTGCAAAAACAATCTGGCAATCAAAAATTGCAGAAGGGTTAATAGTTTTACCTTTCCAAATAGAGAAATGCTAGCAATAAAATTAGAATTTCTGACGACTTCCAAATCATAAGAAAAACTAATTTTGTAAAAAATAAGTAATCCGATGTAAACCAGACGCGGCTTATTTATAAATAAAAATTAGTGATCTATGCATCATGCGACTTGTATACTTAATATCTGAAGCTTGGTAGATCGAGGTCTATAAGTAATGCTTGTTGAGTTGTGCATGCTCAAGGTTTTTATACACTCGGGCAGCATTTAAATATCAGAGTGAAATTTCAAATGCAAATTCTGCTCGGATTTAATGACACCTGATTTTGGTCGAATAAGATTTTCCTTACGCTGTATTGTCATGAAACGTCCTGCAGCTTTATTTTCTGCAACCATGCCTTGTGCTTGAAGCTTGCTTTCTGCAAGCTGCAAGCACAAGGAGGTAAATGTAATTCATACAAGAGAGAGTTAAGCAGAAAACATAAAGTGAGTCAATCCCCTTTGAAGGGGGAGTGGAAAGCAGGTCAAACACAGCTTTATTCGCATGCAGTCTAGCTCGATTGATCTACTTGGTCTCAGCCGAATATGGTATAAGTATATTACAAAATAAAATAAATTTCTTGCGTTGCTAAGCAGAAGAGGCTTTGAAAAAATCGGAAAAGCAAAAGCCTGGAAGTAAGAGGCCGTCTAAGCTGCAGCAGCAGCAGCAGCAGCTCAGCTGCCGAACAAGCTCACGATGCGGTTAGGGAATAGTAATAGAAGCTCGTGTTCACAGGCAGGTCAAGCTCCTCTTCAGCTCCTTGAGTGCGTCGCTGATCGCCTGCCTCACTGGGCTGAGCTCGGCGTCCACATCTATCCTAACGTAGACTCCTTTGCTGGTTTTAGCTTCAGAAATCCAAAACGGAGCGATGTGTAGGAGGCCACGGATGAGCTTCTCGGCGGTGGCTGCAACTCAGAAAAAGCTACTAGGCTTGAAGGTGCATTTTACTAGCGACGCTAGTCTGTGCAAGGCGACAAGTGAAAATATAGTTCATCATTTGTATTGCGCCCCGAGAGAACTTAATCTTTATTCCGGCGCTTCACATATGCCGCAGGGCCCATTGCCAAGGCCTTGGTCGGGGCTACCAAATTAACCACTGGACAAAGACAGATAGAGACACAGAGACAGAGATACAGAGACAAAGCTTGAGAGAGAGACAGAGAACGTGCGAGCGAGAGAGAGAGAGAGAGAGAGAGAGAGAGAGAGAGAGAGAGAGAGCGAGAGTGCGAGAGATAGGATAGATAGTGAGAAAAAGAGAGAGAGAGTTAGAAAGGGAGAGAGAGAACAGATATCAAGGGTAGGAAACGCAAAGAGAGGAGTTGGTTGTAGATTGAAGATTAACCGAAAGGTTTCCACGGTACTGTCACAGGCAGACGACGATTCACGCACTTTGCAAAGTAGCAAGCTCAGAAGACCGGGTGACTGCTGCTGCTCATCTCAAAACGACTAACGGCTGCATCATGGCACTGCTGCATGGACTCTTATCCAGATGCCCAGCCAAAAGTCCTGCTGCCTCCGCACTGTGGCATCCCTGATGGCCTATTTCCAAGTTTCTGCCAGTCACACGCAACCATTGCAAACACAATCAACCAAACTTTGACAGCAAACACTTGGCCCAGGGGTGAGCAAGCCCTGCCAGCTTCGAAGGTACGATGACCACGATACGTCTGCGAAAGCATGAGGCTAGAAATATTGGTGAATTTTGATCAGCAGAAATGTTCGGTTCTCTAGCAGACGACGGGCTGATGCACCTGCATTACTGAATGCCAGAAACCTCACTGATTATATCCCTTGCGACACGTGATAGTTAATGGCCGTAAGAGGCAGCCAGTTTGTAATAATAATAAGAATAATAATGCACGTGATTAGGTGCTCTATTAAGATTAATAAGAATAATTCACTTGATAAAGCGACCTCAGAGAACTTAATCTTTCTCTAGGCGCTCTAAGAGAAGAACTCAATATTTTTTTTAGGCGCTTAGTGTTTGCTGCAAAGGACATATGATTGAATATTGAGTGGTATCATGTTTGATAAACTCGGTTAGGGGTGCCATGCACAGGGTCAGCATGTAAGCTTGGTCAGTAGCAGCATGCCCAGTATCAGAGCACATAAGCACATACAGGACAAATCACATGGAACTACTAAATGCTGTCATCAATATGTGCATTTTCAATTTTTGTTTATTAATGTGGTCAAGTTAGGGGATGTCGAATCGTAGGTCAGGTGTGAGTTCCAGGCTTTTTAAGCATACGAACTAAATGCGTGGTCTCCAAAGGATTTAAGAATTGTCAAAGGCATGACGATAGTTGAAGTCGCGAAATTGTGGAACGAAGGACAAGAGCTTGGTCTTATACTTCACTTCTTTTGGGCCCGCAAGCCTCTTGGCTGAGTGAGCAGTGATTGGCCACTGTTCTCGAGCTATTAACTTAGAAGAAACGGTTTTAGAGACGACAAACCCAAGCAACCGTAAAATATGTGAGTCAGATAGAAAAAAAACTAAGTAAGCTCAAGCAAGGAGCGATGGCCCATGCACCTATCGTCGACAGCACAGCAAGCCTCTGCTGATGCGACCCCCACGAGGCTCCCAACCGCAAGGTGAGCAGCTGCCACGGCCAGGCTGCATGTAAGGAACACCAACAGACACCATTCCTTATTTGCAAGAGTGCAACCAGCAGATAGCGAGTGGGGGTGTCCGGCTGTCCGGCTGCCGATTATGTGCCTGCCAGCTGCCGCTGCAGTGAATGTCAGCTGAAGCTAGGCAAGCCAGTGAGCTGGCAGCCAGAGAGCGAGCCGGCGGTTCCCTGTTTAAGATCGAGCGAACCCACCTCTGCTCATGCCAAGCAGGTCGACAGACTGCACCTTCGGCACGACGGCTTCCCACGGCAGTGACGACTTTTTCTCAATCACGAACGCCCTATTTGCCGGTCAAGGTTTGCAAGCAATGGATCCCGAACGGTTGGCCAATGGGAGAGAGGGCAACAGCGCCAAGCACAGTAGATGGATGTCGACGGCAAGCAGGCAGAATCCCTCAATGAGCAAGCACGACAGAAAGGATACGCCCTGATGGTGCTGGCGATGCTGGGCAAGCGTTCCAGCAGAGCTCTCTCCTCTTCGTCTTCCGGGCGGGACACCATGGCCAGAATCGCATTCTGCTTCTCCTTTAGCCGAACCTAAACGGTGATGCAGATGATACAATCTCACTCTGCCTTTGCTATCCCAAGAAGATAGTAGGAAAAAAGTGCCACACGCACACCAACATCCTGCCAGCCATAGGAGGAAGAAGATGCCACACCTACAGCAACTTCCAGACAGCCTTGCACTTGGCATCAGGTGCACGGGCAAACGCCGGGCAACAGGCTCGGACTGTGCAGCAGCTGCCAAGGCCTCGATGCTGTGACCGGCAGCCAGATGCCAGCACGTGGAAGCAAACAACATCGATCCACCAATGAGAAGGAGCAGGCGCCAAACCTAGCCTAGATACCAATACAGGCACCAAGCCTAGATAGGGGCCAGGGTGTAGAAAATATGACAAAGCTTCAACAGCCTACTCAAAGACCTACTGCAATAAATGGATTTTTGTCCAATCGCTGGTACACTTGGGAGCAAAAATCCCTGCCGGATGGCTGCCACCACCGTGGCTGCAAGTTGTTTCGGGTAATAAGAATTTTTCTGGGAGTACTGGCATATTAAAATTATGCAAAGCCTGTGAAACCATTCATTGTGAACCATAAAACAAATAAATACTTTTAGCTTGTATGAATTTATATTTACATCTTCTCACCAAGATTCTTAATTACTTCCTTTGTCTGAGCCCCGAGTTTTGCTGAAATTAACAGCTAGGGGTGCAGGCCGAGTATCCGTGCTCAGCCACCTGCAGATATTGCTAAATAGTCTGTCTATACGACTGAATGAGGCTGCTAGCTAACCCAATTCACCAGTGCCAAGCAAGGACTGCTTACAATGTACTGTACTCAATTCGTTATGGTCAAAAATAGTCGTTTTGAGACATAATTATTCAAGTAAGGGGTCGGGCTATTTAGCAGCAAGATAAGACTGTAAGCTGACTGCTAGGCTGGTGAAGTACTGCATGACGAATCCTTGATTGGTGCTGGTGCAGTGGCTTTGCCAGTCTCCGAATCTAAGCCCTTTTAAACGACTATGAAGCTATAGTGAAAGTTGGGTGAGGTCGGATGTTAGGCCAAACTTATTAGGCCAAACTTATTAGTACAACTCAGGCTCAGTGGAATGTGCTGCAGCCCAAGGAATAGTGCAGAAGCTGGTGGCCTCTCTTCCTGGCCAGACATGAGAGGTCATGGATTATCATGGTGGAACGACGTCTTACTTAACACATATACACCATAAGAAGATGTATTTGTTCTTGGGACTCTCAATAAATATTTTCAAATGCTTTGAACAACGTACCGGATACCGTAGAAAATCCTCTTCTTTGCCAAATGAATGTATAGGGACGACAGCAGTGGCCATTTTGCAAGGATGCATTTGTGCGTGATTGTATATGGTAGCTTCATATTGTTAGAAAACTTGACCTCAAAAGCCTGTCTCATACTTTCGATCAGCGGAGGAGAGGGAGGACATTTAAAAAGAAGCTAAAAACGCATATACATAGCACAGCATTTTGTAGATCTGTGCCGTTCGTACTTTGCTGATTAGTGCTGACACTGCAGGCTGCCACTGACCACATTTGCATGCTGATTAAGAGTACAGCACATCTAAAACATATTGGCTTATATAAAGCCTCATTTGTACAGCAGCAGAAGAGCATTAACGGCTGTTGGCTATACAGGATTGCCTACTGCAGAATTCGAACCCTTGACCTTAGCCGTAAAGAGCAGGAACCTTAATACCTGGGTGCAAGCATGTTATGATTGGTGTCATTGACCACGCTACTGCTAACCGTTTGATCCTATTTCCAAGGCAGCTTACCTGTATGGTTTATATAGAGATTCAGTTATCTGACGTTGCAATACAAATGTAATATGAATATTATTATTTCTAATATTACTATGACATATCCAGGCCATTGAGAACCAAAAAGTCATTTGGCTAATTGGCTCAACTGATCGTTCATTGGGGACAAGTTTTGGACGGGGTAAGTGATCGGTTTTCAGACAACCGACATCAATTGTAGTTCTCGGATCTGTATGGAAGCAAGCGGTTTCCGAGCAACCATTGATTGAGGAGTTTCTGCTGGATTCTTGAATTTTACCATAATACTGTAAGCATGTACTTCTGCACATTGTAAAATGGTGCATTGTACACGGCCCACGACATGTGCTTTGTCCACCGGAGATTTTTCATGCAGCAGACAGAGCTACCACAGAGCAGACAGTGCCAACTACTGCATTACTTGCAACCAGCCGAGCAGAGCACCAGCGAGTGGCTAAGAGCACTTCTGATCACTGTTGTGAGGTAAAGCAACCGGCTTGCTAGCTTGCTGGCTTCCATAGGGTGGACCTTGAGAGCGGCACTAACATAAATCTCTGAGCTCCAAGTTCAATCCTAGCAGGCAGTGATGAGAGAGAGAGAGAGAGAGAGAGGGAGAGAGAGAGAGAGAGAGAGAGAGAGAGGCAAGGGGACTCGGCCAGCCAGCAGACAAGACCGCCCTGATGTTATGAACACTACAAAGCCACTAGATGCCCGAGGCAAATGATGAAAGGATCAGCACTCGATGCAAAGCCAGTGCTCAATGCAGCGATTCCTGGCAGCAGTAAGAGCACATAACTTCTCCAGCAGTGATGCATGTCACGCCTAACCATGTTATTCATTTTGTTTGTTTTTCAAGCATGATTTTACTTACCATTCAATTGCATTTCCCTTTGCAGCAAATGTAAAGCGCCCAGAAAGAGATTAAGTTCTCTGAGGGCGCTTTATCAAGTACATTATAATATTATTATTATTATCGTTGATTGGGGACAAGTTTCGGAGAGGGCGAGTGCTTAGTTTTTACACAACCGACATTATTTCTAGTTCTCGGATCTGCATGGAAGCAGGAGGTTTCCGGGCTCCCATTGATTGACGAGTTTCAGCTGGATTCTTAATTTTTATCTGAATAGGGTTAAAATGTACTTCTGTACATTGTAAATTGGTGCATTGTAAATTGGTACATTGGTATATTGTACATATGTAAATTGGCATGTTGGCCTGCACAAATTTATGCCAACACACATCCACGGCTCACGACATATGCTTGGTCCACCGGTGATCCTACATGCAGCACACAGAGCCGCTGCAACCGGCTTGCTAGCTTGCTTGCTTCCATCGGGTCGACATTGAGAACTGCTCTGGCCTAAATCTCTTAGTTCAACGCGAGCAGGCAGCAATAAGAGAAAGGCAAGGAGACTCAGCAAGCCAGCACACAAGACCGCCCTGATCTTATGAACACCACAAGACACTAGATGCCTGAGATTATGAAAGGACCAGCACTCGATGCAAAGCCAATGCTCAATGTGGCGATTCCTGGCGGCAGTAAAAGCACCAACCTTCTCCAGCAGTGATGCACGCACGCCTTTCAGGGGGTTGGTTCGTGGCGATCCGACTGAAGCAGCAGCAGCAGCAGCTGCACTCCCCCCGGCTGCAGCAATCACTGTCACTGCACTTCCGGCTCTTTGGTCCATCACCATCAGCTGAGCTCCCAGCTGAGATGCATCCGGTTTTGCAGCTGCTTCAGCTGACAAAATGCTCCTACCCTGCAAGTAGACGCGATCAGCTCGTGAATCTCCGGATGGTGGGTGACAGTGAGCTGCCAGGGTTACATCGTGCCCTAGGAGCCCTCTCACCTTCTCCAGCACACATCCAGCCATGCCTCTAGTCGCATCGGCATGTGGCAGCCCAGACTGATCGACAGCAGCCATGGTGGTGGTGTCAGACTGAGCAGCAGCCATAACTACTGCCTCTGTACTGGCTGGCCTGCCTGCTGCTGCATTCCGGTGTGCCGGCTGTGTTTCTGCCTCAGGCTTCGCGGCAGGAGCTGCTGCCAAAATGCAGTGTGCCTGCAATGAGACATGGCCTCTAAAGCTAGCAAGCAAAGCAAACTCGATGGCAATAAAAATAGTCATTTGCACGAATCGATCTTACGACCTGTGCAGTAAAGCCCTAGCAAATGTTGAATCTTTAAATGACATAAACCATTGCCAAACAAGTTGTACTGGGTCAAACAGATCAGAGAGTTTAAAGTAGCATCACGACAGCAGAATTATACAGCAAAATGTGGTCAGCGTGACTCCTGTACACTAGCGCCAACTGGATATACTCAAGTGCAAAAGCATTTACAACGTGCTTTAGATGCCGTTTCCTTAACAGCTGTCAGTCACCACAGGTTCACGGGCAGTGAAAGCCGACATTTCTGCAATCTGGTTCGTTTACCAACCAAATCGACTCTCTGCACGTGTCACAAATGAGTGAGATCCACTCGGGTCCACCTACTCATTTCCAGAATAGAAATCGTAAAAATGCCGTTTTAATTGTACTTTTAGTATAATAACATTCTGGCTTTACCCATCAAATTTCATGCGATTGCATATGCCTGTTGTCACGGAAATGGCCTCCAACGGCCTGACAATGCTGCCCGGAAAGGCGTATGTCTAATGACAGAGGTCAGACGACATTTTACGAATGAGTGCAAATATTTATTGAAAATAAAAGATGCACTAAATGAAGGTAAGATCTCGGTATCATTGACAATATTTCCTCTCACTGCACGAATTTTTGACAAATCCTTGTTCGGTGCCGATGTAGTAGCCCAGCCAGCAGCATAATTTGATCACGATAAAACGACTATGCAGCACTGGACATGTCTACAGTTCGGCTCATACAACAGTTGCTGACATTGTCAGTAAAATTCTGGATGAGTAGATTGCGCTACAGCAGAAGAGACAATGCAGAAGCATAGTGGGCATAATTTGAAACGCCTTGCTGCCATTCTCGAAACACATCAACCTTTGTTTTCCCAAATCTTTCACAGCCCCATCCGGATGGCCATGCTGCAACGATGTTTAGTGTATAATGAACACACCCAATGAATGTCAACCGATAAATCAGGACATAATTAAAGCTTACACCATTCAAGCAGTCAAAGTCAAAAGCAGTCAAGTTTAAAGCAGTCAAGTTCATGAATCAAAACATGCTTCTACTTCACATCATGAAAGTCGTGGAAAAGACGTCTGGCTTGGGACCGAGCATTCTCATGGAGATCTGCCGGCTAGTTCCATCTACTGCCTTAGCAAGACGTTGCTGAACTACAGGCAACCACATTTTGCCAGTGGTTCCGTCCATGCTGGATTTCATGCAGACATGGTGAACTAGAAAATCGGACACCTGCACCTGCACTTGTGATTTCTGAGCTTACAAGACAATGGTATCAAGAGCTTTTTGGCGTCTCCGTCATTTTCTGACGTCCAAAATATGAAGCAATGTCAGTGCAAGTGAGACTTCAACCGGCTCCTGTCTGGCCTGCCCATGAGTTAAAGCATGGTGGACGCATTTCAGAGCCATAGTATGAGGAAGATGCATGTGAATCCATGCAAACCGTCACCCACATTAAGGCATGCTAAAGAAAGACCAAGACCCTATCACCTGCATCCCTATCGATTTAGGTATCAGCTGGACTGCACAACACCCGCATTTAGGTCCCACGCAAAGGGCCTGGTTTTTCAAAAACCTCACCATCTGGGCCGAGTATTTTCACTACTGCATGTTGAACACGGAATCAGCAGTCTTTCTTTACCCAACCTTCCAATCCAACAGGTAATCAACATATGTAAAGAAAACGCTGACTACAGCCATTAGCCCCAGTGCCTGTGAACCCAAAATGTGTGACAATCCACTCACTTGTAGTCGATTTGGTGGCAAAGTTGAAAATAGAATCACAGTTGCAAATAATATGCATAGCAAGTCCGACGGACTGACCTGAGAGTATGTCGTAGAGCTAATACGACACATGCTGAGATAGCTACTCTAACTGAACTTGAACAAGTAGAAAACCAAAGATTAAAGCATGTATAAACTTCAGTAAAACTTAGTAACCTCGTTGATTATTGCCTATGTACTCCTAGGCACTAGCTATTGAGATGCTTAAAATCTTTTAAGGCAAACAATTTACGATATTTAGCTCAATACCTGCGTGACTTTCCTCAAGTAATCTAAATGCAAAATGCTTTCTTTTAAGGGTCATTCCAAGTCTTGTTTGCCATCGATCATAGTGCTAGTACAGCATGTAATAAGTAGGAGAATATCAATGAAACTGTGCAAGTAAACCTGAAGATTTAAGCACGTCTAGATTTTAGTAAAACGAACTAACCTTGTCGATCCGCACATGGGTACTGGCCACACTTGCATTTTCGACAGCTTCCCCACACGGTGTAGAGGTACCCTTCAGTGAGCAGTGCCCAATGTTCGTATGATCTGACCCTTGCAATCCCTGCCGCTGTTGGCATTGCTTCTCGAAAAGTGCAGCATTGACTATTTGTTCGAATTTTGCATGCACTAGCTGCACCTGAAAGGAAATGACACCGGTCACACCTGAGGGCACATATGAAAACCGATGGCTTCGAAGGCCTTTGGGGTAAACCTTTTGAGGCATCAAAAGTACAGAGATCAGCATAATTCTGAATTCCAAATTAACTGGTCGCAACAGCATCTGCAACGCTTGCCAATTCTGCATGTCAACTCGTTCACAGGTGGGGTCGCATAATCACGTAAGGTGATCGTAGTTTGGAGCAACTATCATGGTGCACACTCTACTCAAGCCTAGACAGTTTAGGCTGCCCATTACCAACGGTGACAATTTTAATGAAAGGAACATCGACACTAAAAAGCTAACCTTTAGGCCTAGCATGGTTGACATGCCGACTTGCTCAAGGTAATGGTTACCACATAGAAAGTGATGTATCAGAACGACATGCAGGCATAACAAAAAAAACTGGCAACATTCTAACAAGCACGGAGTAATCGTTTTCAGGCAGAATGCTCTGGATTTGAGGTTAATTCTAAAATGCAGGCCAAAACTCAAATCTGTGTTATCATTTCTGATTTGCAGCCATGTTACTGTTAGAGTTCTGAGGCATTGCGATAATTTCAATCCAATCATAGTGATTCCAATCGAATAGGCATGATCTGTGATAAGACCTTGGCTTTCTTTATCGAGCGAACAGCTTGTAGAAACAAAATTGAAAGCTCATGAGGCTCTGGGCTACGTTAAGATAACCAATAATTGCATGTGGGGTATAGTATCACCCTATGTGCCCACCACAAGAATTAGTAGACCTCAAAAAAAGCCTTTGAGCTTTTGCCACCCATGACAATCAATGCTACCACAAAGTTAAAAACCACAATACAAATATAACCAGCCACAAGCAAACGCTTCCACTTACTTTTTCATGGAAATCTGTTTGAGGACCAAGAACCTGCATAGCTGATGGAGGTTCCTCCATCTGCTTTGGCCAGGGCAGTGGTGCAGCAGGAATATCGGGCACATGGTCTAGGGCAAAACTGCCATGCCACCTGTTAATCTGACCACCTTCAGGAAGGACGAAAGGCTGAGGCAGTTTGGACAGAAAAACCTGTTAAGAGAGTGTATACAATTTAGCATTATTCTATATTCAGTGTATAACAGTATATGCGATGTCTGAATGCATATAAAAAGCAAAGATGACAGCATCGAGATCTGCATGCTAATGCTTGATAGATACAAATAGCTGCTGCAAACGACAACCCTTCGCCTACACAGTCATCGCCTTAGGTGGGTTATCCGTCCGATTCCTGTTCCTGCATGCACATTGAAGTATACAACTACTATACTGTTACTATACTATTAGACTTGACCTCCCTATGATGGCTTTGTACGACCTAAAGAAGTCCATGCGAACATCCAATAAATAGTCAGTACTGATTTTGAGTATGGTTTCGGTGCTCGCTTCTTCCCTGTTCAACCTAGTTTATCGTTATGAAAAAAAATCCAAGAGAATCTAGGTATACGTCTTCATTGTGTCTAGTAGGCCAAAGTTTCCACTCAGAATATCGGCTATGGCTCTCGGTCCCGAGGTCATGGGTTCACATTTTTTAGTGGGCGATATTTTATCGTGGCAAAAAATCAGTGGTGATGGCCTTAAAACTCTTTTGTCGCTAAACAAATGATTCTGCTAAAACCAGCTAGCATTTTTTACGAATTCCACAAAGTCAGGGCAGGTCGAAGGGAACTGAAGCAGCACAGAAGAGGACTTTTTGTGACATAAATATCACTAGTCCATGATTTTTGTAATTCACAAACCGAAGGAGGCCTAATACCACCTAATACCACTAATACCACTAACACCATGAGTACATAAGATCAATATAGTGTCAAATTAACAGAATTTAGTGATAATGAATGTTGACAGCATACAACCGTGGGTGAATGTACCGACGAGAAAGTGAACTTTTTTTTGAGAGATCCTGTGCACAAGATAACAGGTGCAAGTACAATCTTTAGCACACGGGATATAAGATGGGGTATCAAAATGAATGTCACAATCACTCATCATGAGACAGGAAAGAATTGTGGAACGAAGAAGGAACATAGGATCGGGAAAATCACAACAATTGCAAGTATTGTTACATGGAGGGGTAGTAGATAGCCACCATTAATGGAAGCTTGCGAGTAAAATAGAAGCGAAAGGCTGCTTAGCAGGGAGCCATATTGAGCTATTGAAACTGCTCGATATCGAGTGGCAACACAGTGACTGGGGATAGGCTACTGCCAATTTTTATTAGCTATTGGGTTAGATACAAGCATTATACTCGTAGGATACCCATACACTATTACGAACGCCTGACACATGTTCGTGTCCACAAAGGTCTGTGCAACGTTCCCACCTAGGATGTCACCCAAAGTATACCGTGAAGCACCAACATGCCAGTTTTCATGGCAGCAGGTGATACTCAAAGAGCATATCTGTAAGGCCAGGCAATAGCCACCATCACCAACACATTTCCTTCCTCAGAAAAGAACACCAAGCAAGGCAGACATCATGATGCATCCTTCACTAAACTGAACCGGTTTTGGCTGCAAAGAAAATGAGAGTAGAATAGAGTGTAATCCAAAGAAATTACTGCGGTGCATTCGAAAGGAGAAAGGAAGCATTTGGTTACATGGATGATTGCAGACGACCCTTTTGTGCAAAGTGTAAGTTTCACCTAAAGACAAAGGTTTTAACTACAGATTAAGAAGCGATTTTGCCGATGAAAAATCAGAGTTTTAAAGACTATTTGAGCAATCTATTAAAAGCATTCGGCAGAGTCACATCAGGATTCCTTCGCCATCGACAAAGCAGCAGCTGGTCAGATTTATGGAGTGAGCATAAGACTGCTACTAGAAAACATTCATATACTTCTCAATAACAAAAGCCACGGAGATAGTATCAGTAGAAAACATTGCTTGGTTGTATCAAATTCTGATCAACAGCAACCAAAGTACAGAATGAGCCCAATCACCAAAAACTGATGATACGATTGCGTCAAAATCATTTTCTCAAATGTATCATATTCAAATTCAAACAAGAGTCACAAAGATGCACCAAGAATTGGTGCGTGCATTGAGGATGGAAACATACCAACCGTGGGTGGCACATGCTGACATAAGGACTTAGGTTCCATGATCTTACTAGCAAGTGTGGTTTAGCATACATTTATGCCATAGAACACAACACTTGCTACGAATGATTTCAATTTATAACCAACATGATAGAGACAGCAACATATGGCCAACCTAAGAACAGAAAAAGTTGCCAGAATAAGCATGCCATGAAAGAAAAACTTTACCATGTGCCACTGAGCACGTGCAAAGACTTTGCTACATTAAGCACGGGCAATCTATTTAGTAGCATAGCATATGGCTAGCAAATCAAAACGTGTATAATTAACCTCATGGTGCTGCTTTACGATTTCAATAAGGTTGGCTGTAAACTGCTGCTTTCGAGACGCCCTCAACGTGATCAACTGCTTTCCAGAAGCTGCATCGAAGTTAGGTTCGATCGTCATGTCGCTTGCATGTCGACCGTACACAGCAGGAAGCTTCTCAAATCGGACATTGTAAGCAGAAGGAAACACGGTCACAATCTGACCAAGCATTTCCCTTGAAAAGGTTCTGCAAAGAGCGTATCGTGAGCTATAAGAGGACCACAAAATGTGGCGTAGATGTTGACTCTTCCGACGCAGCAAAAGCATTCTATGAAAAGTACAAACCCTAAATTGGCATTATGATAAACGAGTGAATGGCCAAAACAGCCATAAACTGTTGCTTTTGTCAAGATATTGGAACCGACAAGAATCCTCTCGTTTGTTTAATAAGTTTTGCAGAGGTTTCTTCAGACACCCGACCAGTGAAAGTGAAACACAGTTCAGAACGTGAAGAGGGCATTCCATATCTTCAATAGTCGAATCTCTACTGTACTACTATGTAAAACCACATCAACGCAAAAAGGGCTACTTAATACGGATGGACATGGGATAGCATAACCATCGGAGGTTCAGTTTTGACTGCACTGATATTGATTTCGAGAAGTAATGGGCAATGCAGCAGAAAGTAAAGAAGTGGTATTTTGCCTTTACAGAAAATTTCGCTTTACAAAAAGTGAAATCTGCACAAACGAAAGCGGGGTTAACCGGGTCATCAAATGTGATCAATCAGACATCAAGGAAGAATCACAGGGACGCAAATAGGTAGGTTCAAATGTGGTCACTAATGTTCTGACTCAGGTCGTACAAATGAACTCGCACGGTTTCCATTAACGATCTGTTTAAGGGGTTACGTAGCTTGGCAGGAAAGGTAGGCTCGGCCATACTTGCGATTCATCCGTTGCTTGATGCAGTGCACCCCTGCGATCACGCAGACAAGCCTAGCTGCATTAACCAGCTGCAATCGCCTGATCGCACATGCTGGCAGGCCAGTAAGCAGTGAGTTGCAGAAGTTGAGACGGGATGTCACACATGCATGGACCAACTTGGACGTGGTAACTTTATCTAAACAAGCCCGAATTTAAGCAATGTTATAGCAGAGCAGATGAGAGGCGCCCTAATAATAAAAAAAGCTGCCAAAAGATCAAGCGACATTAATCTGAAATGGTCGTTGTAACTGAAGCAAAAGTGATTAGCTCTAAAGGCTGGAACTTTAGAGCTATGAGTTCAGCTCACCCACGGTTCGAAGGAATGGTAAAAGAGAAACTGGGCGGTACTGTGCTGGATGCTTAGAAGTGGCCAGACTATCTTTTTTGAAAGGTGCACCCAATAACATATTAATTATGGGTTATGCATGGCAGCAGTGCAATGCAACGACTGGGAATAGGGTCCGACACAGGACTAGATCAGTGACGGTCTAGATGCTGACATTGAGGTGACCAGCTGCGATATCGACTTTTACTGGAATAAAAAGGCCCCCATGTTCACTATATGTACAATTTGAGCTTCCTAATATGATCAAATTTGAACTTCCTTATATGAGCCAGCAATGTTTAGGACATCAGATAAGCTAGCACGAGGAAGGCTTGCTCGGTGAAATTCACTGCAGCCGATGCACGCCCTTTCCGAAGAGAACAAAGCTGACCAGACTGCTTCCTTTGACAGGATCGTTTACACATTTTTGAAAAGCAATCAGCCCCTTAGGGTTAGCTTTGGTTTGTATCCAAGTAAGTTTCACTCGGATTTTTACGGCTGAACAAGCGAGGTGCTGGGAAGCTTAAGTAAAGTATGCTAACCTGGATGCCATTTGTTCCACACCTTTCTTTAACTTTTCAAATGTGCACAGCTCCTGACGTCCTTTCATTTGAGTGACTAACCATTCGCAGAAACCGAAAATCCTTTCGAGTTCACGGTATTTGCAGGGCAAAGAAACACTGCTCTCTGCCGAGCAGGCATAGGCAGAAACAGGCTGACGGCAAACTTGGTGCTGCTTCCACGGCTCTTCCGAGCATACTTCTGCAGTAACGCTTCAACGAGAGATCAAGAAAAGGCTGCTCGAGCATCCAGTGCAACCCATGAGTCGATGGTGACCAGATTCTGCATATCAGAAACGTCACATAGTGAGGCTAAAATCTTACTTCGAAATTAGTGCAAAGCATCTATACAATCACAACCTCAGCACCATGTATCCAATAGTTCTATGCTAATAATACAAGAGTTCAAATATTACAACAATGCCCCTGAATTGAGCCAATTTATCGTCTTTTTCCACCATTAACCTTCGTCAAACTGCGATACTTCATATTCTGCCCAATCAGCAGCATTATTCAATTGCATTTCCCTTTGCAGCAAGTGTAAAGCGCCCAGAAATAGATTGAGTTCTCTGAGGGCGCTTTATCAAGTGCATTGTTATTATTATTATAATTCAGTTAAGACTGGGCGCTTATGTAGCCACCAGGTAACTGTGCAACCAATCGTCTGCTGTCAGACAAAGGCCAATGATAATAATAATAATAATACATTTGACCAGTGGCCTGGGGACGGTAGGAATTCCTGTCTGTAATGGGCCAAGGCGTCCGGGCCCAATACCACTAAGCTCTTGCCCATTGTTTCAGCTAGGTATTTAAGAGTCGAGCGACGCTCGCTCTTGGCCTCGTGTCTTTTTGTCTTTGGTCCGGCTTCGACGCCGTCGCACTCGTTTCTCTGAAAGCGAGGGAGGAGGGCGGGCTGTTCGCCAGCGATTGACGGAACAGGACGAGACAGCGCGCTAGGAGGATTCCGTGGACTCCACCGAATACGGTCGTATCGCGCCCGAGCTGGCATTTTGTGTTTCTTTCGTGTTTGTGTGTGCGCGCTAGCACGTGGTCTCGGTATAGGGAGTTGCCGGCGCGAGCTAGGCGTAGTTGGCGTGTGTGTGGAGCTCTAGTTCACCGGGTAGGGTTTAGGCTCCGGGTCGCGCTTCAGTGTGGAGAAGTATTTCCTCCGCAGGAGTGCTTGAGTTGGCGTGTGTGGAGTATTCCGGTCGCACTGGTGGAAACCGAGTTCTAGTTCACCGGGTAGGGTTTAGACTCCGGTTCACACTTCAGTGTGGAGAAGTACTCCCTCCGCTCGAGTGTTTAAGTTGGCGTGTTTGGGGTATTCCCTCGGCACAGGTGGGAACGGATTCCTAGTTCACCGGTTAGGGTTTAGGGTCCGGGTCGCGCTTAGTGTGGAGGAGTATTCCCTCCTCAAGAGTGTTGGTGTAGCTGAGAACGTGCGAGGAGTGTGGAGATAAAGCTGAACTAGACGCACAGCGACTTTGTGCGCTTGCGAATAAAGTTCAGTAAAATCCCCAATTTCTGTGTCTTGCTTTCCAATTCACGCCGCGGACTCGCGACCCGTTTAGGTAACGGTAAGCAGGTCAGCGCCAGAAACGCTCGTTTCGTGGCGGCCAGCTTATTGCGCGTAGGCGCCGCGCACCGAACAGCATTAGGCGATAGGCTACGCTGCTAGGTAAGCGGCAGGTCAAGCTTACCCCGACATTTGACATAGAACCCTCAAAGAACTCTCGTTCTAGGCACTTTACATTTGCTGCAAAGTAAGCATGATCAAATAGTTAGGTTAGTATGCTCAGTGACAACAAGAATGACATGGTTAGGGTCGACACGCCTAGGGTCAGCATGCAAGTGCGGTAAGCAGCATGCGAATGTGGTTAGTGGCTGCCTCCAGTGTCAGCACTCATAAGCACATAAAAGACGATTCACATGACCCACTAAACGCTTTGAATGAATATATGCATTTTATTTTTTTCTTAAACTTGATCAAGTCCGGGGCTGTCGTGATGCAAGTCGAAACTAAGTTCCAGGCTTTGGGAGAATGACACGGTCTCCAGAGGATTTAAGGTTCATGCAAGGTATAGGTAAACTATTACATTCCGGAAAGCTGGCGGTACGATTCTAAAACAAGTTGGGTAAGAAGATCTGATCGGTAGGCTGGGGTCACCAAATAAAGGGACCTTAAAGAGAGTGACAGAACCTATAATTCGAGGCGTTTCTTGATTGGGACGCCAATGTTGGTCGGTGAGAAGTGGTGTGACGCCAACTTAGATGTGGCATCCCTGCCTAAACATGCTTTAATTGTAGAGTCATATAACTTATAGTAGGCAGACTGTGGAGCTGATGTGGTCGTCTACTGAAAGGTCACTTCGGCACTTAGCCCCTAGATTTCCTGCTGATTCAACAGGAGAAATTCTTGAAGAGCTGATTTTGAGTGTTCGCCTTTCCAATTTCAGAACCGCACTTGGTTTGTTGATAAGTAGTAAGTTAGTTTTATCCTCGTGCAATATAAGACGCTTTGCTGCCGTCTATGTACCGATGTCATCGATATATGCAGCAAGAGAATTGAGAGAATTAGAGGTGCTGGAGCACAGAGAGATCAAAGCAAACCCACAACTGAGTGTCACCTGCATAGAAGTGAAAGCCCAGATTGTGCCTAGCAATTACATCGCCTAGAGGGAGACTATAAACTGTGAAAAGAACCGGACCAAGCACAGAGCCCTGAGTTACCCCATATTTCAGAGGTTACTTGGATGATCGTTGTCCGTTTACATCAATACTCTGGAGTGTCTCACTGAGATAGGACCTGAACCACTGCAGTGCATTGCCAGTGATGCCCAGGCGAGTAGAGAGGCTTTTGGTAATTAAAAAGTACGCAAAAAGATCTTTTATTAATCGATAGTAGTGCACGTAATGTATCTCCATCTGTAACTCCACAAAGGCGTAAAGACTATGTGGATGCTACGCAGGGAAGTTTTGTATAGCCCACTCACAGCCTAAGCGGCTTTTGATATACACTCAGTAGGCAACGGACTGCGTCTCAAGCGAAAAAAGGAAAGTGGGAAGCATAGCAGAGTAATGAGATCAGTTGAGATAGTAGGAAAAGTTGAAGAATAACCGAGCAAAACACGAACCAGTCACGGGTAATCACCAACAGCTACACTAAGCTAAGGACCAATGCCAAACTCCATGCAGCTTCAAATGCAAATTTGCCATTTCAAAACCTATTGTGGTTTTGCAAGAGTCAACTACCAACATTCCGGCAGCTGAGACGGCATAATCTAACGACTGAGATAGTCACATGCGAACTCCAAACGCTCACATAATCCGAAATATAACATGAAGAAATACCTTGAGGTCGAAGTTGGCTGCAGCAAGCAACTCCGAGTCTTTAGTTGTGGCTTAGGGTTACTATCCACATGCCCGTTACCGTGTGAGACAGGTGTTGATGGTGGTGCCGTCACGAGAGAGCCATGAATGAATCCGGTCTTACCATTAATCTGTTGCTTTAAACAAAAGGCCTTTCGCTACTACGAAATGCACATAAAGTGGCTGCAAATGGGAGCTGGTGCTGGTGATGGTCTTCTTACCTCTAGGGCTAGTGCTCTCGGTCGAGTTTGAATAGGAACAAGCACCTGGCTGATCGTTAAATCGGTTGCAATGGTTGATCGTTGAATTGTCGGCTGGGCAGTTATAGTCTCTAGTTTTTGAGCTTTGGCAAAGGTCTTGAGAACGTTCGGCTGACCTGATGGAACAGCTTTCTCTCCTTTTCGTGCGGAAGTTCTTAGCCTGGCCTTTGATGGTGGCGATGCAACCTTGCCACGCCTCGCCAGACTTCGGCTGGCTGACTGGCCGAGAGCTGCTTCTTGGCCGGACCAGGCATTGGCTGGGCTTGCAGTGAGCTTGCCGGAAAATTCAACCGACCCAGCCACCTTAGCAATTGACGACGACTCACATTCGTCCTATTTATATTGAACAGGTAAAAAAAGGAGAGCAGCATGTTAGGCCCCATGTGCAGGTGCCGGCTACTGCATTAGAGCAGCAGTACATGTTGCTGTGCCAACAAACGGCAGCAGAGAGTGAGAAATTTGCGAATACAGGCACTCACCTCGTTTAGTGTATCGCACTTGCGGCGCTTTTCCGGTCGACTGGGAGTGCGCTTCCTCGCCGGGAAATACTCCGTCAAAGAGGACTGAGCCATAAATCCACCTTTGAAAACGGTGATGTCCCGTGACAACGTCAAGCTTCCAGCCTCCCTAGTGGCAAAGCGGTATATTATACCTTACCTCCTCATAGTTATCTTAATACTTGTGTGCTAGCAAGCGCTCGTATACACGCTCTCTTTGTACCTCTTTCTCTCTATATCTTAAATATGCCAAACTGCAGCTAAATTGCATAGCATCAAGATTTAATTACCTTTCTAAAATAGTTCGCCAGCTATTTAATCTTTTTATTTCACTCTCGTTTGAATGTCTACTGATCCAACCCGTCCCCCAAACTGTTTGTAGTCTTTATATAGCACCAAGCCGTAATTTCGGACGACGAACCAAAATTTCGCGTCATACCAAGTGGGGCTATTTCTTCTGCCGGAAGTTACCAATATTTCTAATAATACATTCACATGAATCTGCCAGCCAAAATGTAAGCTGCTGTTACGACCGCGCGACACTCATACTATTTCGGGCAGTGGCACGATGCGTGCAACGTGCTAAGGCCATAAGCTGGCGACATGCCAACGATAATGCTGCAGCTATCAATATTACACACGCATCGCTAGCAACACCGTTGAAATACGTTGGGTCCGCTGACTTCCCAGTAAAGGCCATCTTGCGGCCGAGAATAACAAACTTACTTTTGGGGACGCTCAGTAACTGATCAGCTCTGGCGGTCGCCGCTCAGACCCGGCTCCCAATTCTATAATAAACTGCGTCTGTTTATGTCGTCTTTTGCTGTGCGCTACTGCTTGCATAAATCTAACGACCGGAATAGAATTATATCGCTAACAATGGGCTATATACTTAGGCTGATACGACCGGCCACTTCCGACTGACACGTTCACTGTCTCATCGAACCTCAAGCCCAGCGCTTTGACTTACCGACCAGCAACCCTCAGCTCCAAGATAGCAACTTCGGCGTCAGGCCCTCGTATTTCATTACTAAATACATAGCACCACGTCATAAGTCAGACAATAATCTCGTTCGTTCATAACTGTACATAGCGCTGCCCATAAGCCTCGGCTTATTACTGCTATTTCATATGCGGCTCGATTCTTATTCAGCTGCTACGCTTATTGTTTGTAATCCAGCTTAAATTGTCAAGCTCAACGTCCAAAACTGCGGGCATTGCACTTGTACCCAGGCTGGGTTCGGTTGGCTGGAACCAGGCGGCTGTAATGAGGGTCACCGGCTAGGCCGGGGTTGGACCTATGCATTGCCGGATGTGTGGTGACGAGAGGTCACCGGGGCTCTTGGGTAAGGGAAGTTGGCCAAGTAAGTCGTGGTGTTGGACGCTCCCGGTCTCGCCGAGTTATGCACCTGGATTCGTGCAGGCGTGCTCCGGCGATTCTGCCACTCACGCAAGGGAACGAGTACCCAAGGCCCGAGCGGAGCTGGATAGCTCGCTCGTTGTAGAGACATGTATATTCCGCGTTTCCCGTGTAGCGTGTTCGTGATCCCACCCGTGTGTTGGCGTCTTTCGGTGGAAGCTTACGACTGTGGTAGTTGTCGGCTCGGACTAGTTAAGCAGTTACTCAGCCAACCGGGTTTTGGACGGCGTACGCTCGTACTGTTGGACTCGGAGTCGGTACAACGACAGAACTGCAGAAGCCGACTGACCCCAACTAACAAGTTTGTTCGCGCTTGCTGCGTCGTCTTGCGCTCCCATAGTGTACTATGTATAGGACCCTTCCTGTAGACTTGTTTAGTTCCCCTGATGTTGTTGGTGCATGCGTTATTACAAAGAGGTTTACCCTGACGGCCGCTCGTCTTACCCTAGCTCGGCGGCATGGCGAGTGGCATCGTGGCCGGAGTATGGCAGGGTTTGGCGGGAACTAGCGTTTGACCCCTGGAACTCGGCTACACACTCTTGGTTCGCCCTGTTTCAGAAAAGATACAGCCAGGGCAACTTGCGTTGTCATACGGTAGAGGAAAGGCTTCACTTTCCGTCATGGTGATTAGTTCCTCACTGGTTTTTATCTCCACTCTTCTTGGAAAGACTGGATTTTTTCTCAATTATTTGCGGAACTTTTTTACATCGCCGTTAATGTGAGTCCTCGTTCGGATAGTTTTTGGCTTACTGCAGGCACAAAGCTTGCTAGGAATACAAAGAGTAGTCTTGACGAAGCATACAGAAAAGCAGGGCTGGCCGTCTGTCTAATGGCATATGAGAACTACCGTTGGTTCATCCGAGCTAAGGTCAGCTCTCAGTTGTCTAAGTCATTGAGTTGGCATGGAGAGCATAAAAATCGGTTCCCCCTCGTCTCAATGATCGCAGCTTCAACTCCGGCTTTTCTAATTTCCCCTCAGCTCTTTGAGCAAGGTATCGTGGGTTTTTCATTTTAGGCGACTTCAATATCCTTCTCGATAACCTATCAGATTTGATTCGCTCAAAAAGGATTCAAATGTGTTTTGTGTATTCGCCTGGGTACTCGACTTTAAGGCCATAAGCCCTATGAAAGGTAACACCCACACATTCATCTAAAGAATTATACTCTATTCAAAATTGTAACATGTCGACCGATATCATTACCTCTTCCGGCTCATTAGATAATACGTCGATTTCATTTCGCTTAAGTTTTTCTGTTTTGGAACAACAAATTCTGTGTGGGGCCAATCTTGTGTCCTCGGCCCTTTCAATTGACCCTAGCACCAACCTATTCATTTTGATGCAACTCTATACCGCGACGGTGCCAACATTCCAGATGAGTTTGAATCTGCGGGTTAAGGAAAATTCTATTTCTGCCAACACATGTTTTCATTTACGACTGATGCGTATTTTAAATAAAGTAAGAACTACTAAACGAAGCCACTAAAGGTTGTTATAAAAGTAAAAGCTCACTGCCCACTACTTTTTCAGGATTATTTCAGATCGTACTAATCGATTTAAGCTAAGACTAAATCCGAATTCATAAAGAAAGTATACGTTTCAACAACCCTACACAATTGTACGTTAATTTTATTAGGTTACAGATTTAAATTTACTTTTTCTTGATTGCAAAGGTTTTTCAATCCTTAATTAATAAAACAGATATGTATGTTCAGTATGTTTTCAAATAAACTTTGCGTATGTGGTGGGGATTATGATATCCATATTTTGTTCATAAATATAGCTCGTCTTGAATCACTACCCAAATTTGTGAATCTTAAGCGGACATAATGAAGTAGCGAGTATAACTGAGCTGTATCAATTAAAGTGAACGAAGGCAGATGTGTTCAACTAATCTTTTAATTTGTTTTTTTATGGAGTAAGAGAATGGCGAGTAGTCAAATGTGACTAGCAAGGTACCCAGAGGTAGCTAGCTCTCAGTGTATGTACATTCCTGTGTGGGAACAGTTTGTCAAGACAAAGAAGAAAAAGTCCTCTGCGAAAATGCCTGCCCAGTTTGCGAGATCTTGAATCAAAACATTCCCTGGCCAACTCAGTTCACATGCGAACAATCAATATAAATTATTAAGGTACGGTAGACAATTTATGCTCGCTTGATGTAACTTCTTGCACAATATTACACAATAATAATAAAAACAAGAATACACTTAATAAAGCACCCGCTGATAACTCAATCTGTTTCCAGGCCTTTTACATGTGATGCTAAGGAAACACCGTGGAATGGTTTGTGGTAGCAAGCTCAATAAACAACATGAATGTCAAAATAAATCTAACGTATGAACTGCTTTTTTTATTTAAAACTTCGAGTATAGTGGTACGTCGGCTTACAATTTTAATTCATTCCGTGCCAGAGCTCATAACTTTAATTACTCGTATATCAGATCAATTTTTCTCATTGAAATTGACTTAAATTACTCGTACGTCAGATCAATTTTTCACATTGAAATGAATTGAAATGCCATTAATCCGTTCCGGATCCCCAAAAACGCTGCGATTTTTGGCATGTGTTTTTAAATTAAAAAATGTACTTATAGATAGCGAATATTGTTTTACAAACGATACAATGGAATATCTTGCAATGAACGAGTGCTATTAATTCTAATGTACAAGAGTAACTTAGAGATCAGACGACTTGGAGATGCTAGTAGAGTTAGAGGAGAAAGCTGAAATTAGTATCTGAATCTTATTTGCCAATTTTTGACCTTTTTGCTGGGCTTTCCTCACTTTTAGTTTTTTGGTTGAACCTGTAAGCGGACTCGCCAATTGTTATCAGTTATGCAACGAACTCTCACAAGACGTATTGCCTAAGTAGAGTACAATACATACTTAGCTGTTTCCGCCGAAGACTGATTTAACACCGGAGTCTGGTGATCTTTTGCGTCCAAGTACCATGACGGTTCGCTCAAGTCTGTCTAGGAGCAAACCAAGAGGCCTGCTCTAGGCGTCACGCCCAGGTCGTAGGGCAGCGTCTTGCCACGGAACGTCGTTCGCTGCCCTACTCTTATTGTCTTGAGTTGCCACAAGCTGTGTGACCTTCGTTGAGGAAACTAGCGGTAGAGTATCTTTTCTGGCTCGTAATCCGAATTTTAGCTCCCAGCTCAAAGATAAAAATCGGCCGAGAGACAGGTCGTATCTCAAAACACTCGTACGTCATGACACTCGTAAGCTGATGCACTGCTGTTTATATTAGAAGTGTACATGGGAGAAAAGGGAGTTCTTTTGTAATTTTTTGAATACAGTCTTGGTATCCTGTTAAAGAAATAGTTTTCACTAGGGGTGTACATTGGTTCCAAAGACAAGTCTTTCAATTTCGCTAATGTAATATTGCCAAAATTTGAATTCACTTAAGCGAGGGCAACACAGCCAAGCTATTCTTTGCATCACGTATAAGCTAGACTAGACCTCTCTAAATTGCCACTTTTAGTCCTTCCTTCCCATGCAGAGACACGCCTAAAGTTTGTAAAAAACTCGGCAGCTAGACTTATCTGTGGCTAAATAAACGAATGAATGCTACGCGCTGTGCGTTTTGTGCTGAGAGGCGCAGCCATGCAGGGCTCGCGAGCTCGATGGCAGCACGACGAAGAACGAAATCCCCACGAGCGAGTTGAGGTGTCGTTAACGGCGGCTGTATTGCATTATATGCAGGCGATGCAAGCGTGCGAGCGTACAAACGAATGTAGTGGCCGTCACGGAAGCAGCTCCGAAACGTGCCAGTAGAGAAAAGAAGGGAGAAATGCAGAAAGAGAAGGAATGGCATCGTGCAGGCGGTTATACAAGCAGAATAGATCTTCGGGACTATCCGGTCGTACAACCACAGCTGACCCGTTCCAATTAAGTCCAGCTAAGTTAGCCGATACTGTCCAACTGCATTGCCTGATGAGGTGGTACTCAGCACGGTGTGATTTGAGCTGGGGCGGAGCAGCACTGATGGCGTAGCAACGCCAACAGCAATTTGTGGGCAGGAAGAACGGATCCCCTGGAGCCTAGGCCTATGGGGCGTTAAAAACACAATCTATTGTGCATTTTATTCAAAAGCTTTTTCACGCGAGAATGACAATCTTAATTTCAAGCAAGTCTTTGTTTCAATTGACTCTTCTATGGCTGGCACACGTATTTAAGCATGTTTGCAAACTTAGTCGAAGCTTTAGCTCGACACTTCTGCGGCACAAATGCAAGGACACGAAAACAGTGACGGGTCTTTAACCACCGTGTATTCGGCTGGCGCTTGGCAGAGCAACCAGCACACCACCGTTCACCCCTCCGTCAGCGTTCCAGCTGTCCCATCCATCCGCTCGAACCGTCCTGCCAGCTACAGGCGGGCTGCATCGCCTCGAGGCCGGCCCCGCCTTCCTGCTGCCCAGCGTCAGGGGAAAGCCAGCGTGCGGTGACTGAGCACCAACATACTATTAGACCACACAAGCTAGGCTTACTTGGTGTGCTACGACAATGCAAAAGACATGTCTGGCCAATTGGCTGATGTCCAAAAGAAGATACTGTCCAGAAATGAGAAGGCAATTTTTGTAAACTGTATTTACCACAGCTTGAAGTTCAAGCTAGGAGTTCAAGCTGCAAGTGAGGATTCCGCTGTCATAGCTTTTTTGGAATAGCACAGAGCACCTACTTATTCTTTACGGACAAAGACCGTAGGGAGCCGTAGTGGGAATAGTCTAGCACCCGTGAACTCGGTCACATTTTGGCTGCTCGTGCAGTGACGAACATGTTTTGCAACCTAATGTTTTGCTTGCGTGACTTTTGTTTTGAATGTGTGCACAGGGATGGTGGTTTTGGTCGGTATTTTGAAAATGCTTCCGGTAGCTGTCATTACCTCGTGGTGCTGACGTCAACGAGTCAGATGAGTAGGCTAGGTCAGTCGGTTGGGCGTTCCTTATTGGTGGCAGGCTGGGGTCATTAATTTTCAGCTGTGGCTATGACAGCAGCAGAGCAGCTAGGTATAGTCGTGTAAGTACGTGCCAGGGAGAAGAACTGCAATTCTTAGGCGTGCTTGCCTTGGCTGTCTTGAGTCAAAATAACACGATTGTTATAAGTTGTAGCTAATGGCGGTGTTGACGGGCTCGGGAAAATTAACTGCTGAAAGCCAGCCTGGCGCATGTTCTGAAGGCCACTTGCCTTCGCCACTGAACGCGACCTGTGCAAATGCAGCTTGGAATATCCTGGTGGAGGCTACTGGTTTTCATCGAATTACTTCCACACATTACATGCATCATCGCAATTGAATGACCAAGCCGAGGATATGACGCCAGAGAGATGGCACCAACAAGACAGTACGGCACCCGGAGAAGCAACATACGTCTTCCCTGAACAGGATTTTCTGCGAGAACTTTGTAGACTATTGATACTTCTATTGAGCAGCCTGATGACTTTAGTAAGCCCAACTTGTGTAAACTCGAATTTTGTAACCGCGACATTTTGCAACCGCGTTTAGGATACGACTTGTTTGGCAGCTTCTACTAAGCATGTTAAAGCCTCTGTTATGGCTGCATGGCTTGTTCTGTGGTGGAGCTATTGCAGACACGAGGACGTGTCTCCCCAGGAGGCTGACATATATACCTAGGCTAGGATCGGTTGGCTGAGCCCGGACCGGACGGCTGTAATGCGGGTAGGTTTAACCGGCTAGGCCGGGGTCGGACCTACGGCATGGCCGGATGTATGGTGACGACAGGTCGCCGGGGCTCTTGGCTAAGAGTAGTTGATGGTTGCAGGAATGCTCTGGCGAGGTGGCCACTCACGCAAGGCAACGAGTGCCTGAGGAACGATTGGAGCTGGATAGCACGCTCGTTGTTGTGACTTGTATATTCCGCGTTCCCCGTGTATCCTATTCGTGCCCGCCCCCATGAGTTGGCGTCTTTCGGTGGAAGCTCTCGGCAGTGGTAGACGTCGACTCCGACTTGGCAAGCAGCTACTCAGCTAGCCGATTCTTGTATAGCGTACGTTCGCACTGTTGGAACGGAGTCGGTACAGAGCAGGACTGAGGAAGCCGACTGAACACCAAACATGCTTGTTCGCGCTTGCTTCGCCGCGTTTCGCCCCTGCAGTTTACCTAGTATAGGACCTTCCCAATAGGCTTGTTTACTTCCTGCTGTTGCTGGTGCATGCAATATTATAAAGAGGTCTTACATAACGGCCGCTCGTCTTATCCCAGCTCAGCAGCATGGTGAGCGGCAGCCTGGCCATTGTATGGCGGGAAATAGCCTCTGACCGCTAGAACACTCTACACACGCAAAAAAGAGAAAGTGGGAAGCATTCCAGAGTCAGGAGAGCAGTTGAGGTAGTGAGTAGCCTGGAATTTGCACCTCAGGACCGCTGAAAAGAATTAGCCATAGTCGGCAGCAGTAGAGTAATTGTCGTTGTGCAAGAATTGTATAAACAAATTCCACAGTCGAGGACCTGAAGAGCTAAAGCTTCTCTTGCCAATAGTCTTTAAGAGGAGAAATGGGACTGCTAATTTATTGTCCGTACGGGACCTGAGGGTGCGAAGAGGCTGAAACTGGTGCATCAGTTCAGCTAGGTACCAAGGAGCCAAGCCGTGGCAGGCCTTGTGGGTCAGCATAAGAACTTTGCACTTTATCCGTCGTTCAACCGGCAGCCATTGTAGCTCTTTTAGCAAAGGAGACACGTGTTCAGGCCTCTGGACCTTAAAGACTAGCCTTGCAGCCATATTCCTAGCCAGAGGCAGTGGCCTAACAGCTTTCTTTGGTAGCCCAGCCAAAAGGGAACTACAATAATCAAGCTAAGACAGAACTAAGGAGCCAGTTAAATTTTTACAAGCCGCTGTGGACGACAGCTCCTAAATCTTGGAAAGCGATTGCACGTTATGGCTATCTGTAGAAGCAGTCTTCTAAATAAGGCTTTAATAAATGAGGCAGCAGTAAAAAATGACACCTTAATTTGGAGAACCTTTTGATGGTCGCAGATCATCCTCACCTATTAAAAGAGTAAAACCTTTCAATACAGCCTCAAGCTTAGGGTGGCCTATGAGCAGCAGCTCAGTTTCATCGACATTTAGTTTCAAGAAGGTTTCCGACATCCAGGATCGAATGTCAGCAAGGTAAGCATTCTGTTTCTCAGTTGCTCCAGCAGATTCCGGCGGTTGGAATGAAAAATACAGCTTATAGTCAGCATAAAAGTGATTTCCAATACCATGGGCCTTAATAACTTTTCCGAGAGGTTGAGTATAAATGGAGAACAGCGAGGGACCGAGTACAGACCCTTGAGGGACTCCACAGGTGACCCGTCTCGCGTGTAAGACTTGACCCCCACAAGACACGGATTGAACATGATCAGACAAGTACGATTTAAACCACGCCAGTGCCTCCTGTGCCAGGCCGATCGCTGTTCTCCATCTTTCAAGCAGAACATCGTGATCAACGGTTGTCGAAGGCATTTCACAGATCTAGCAGAGCTATGGCGACGACATTCCCGTCATCGTTTTCACGTATGATGTCATTGTTAACACGGAGGAGAGCAGCTTCAGTGGAGTGCTGCTTCTTAAACCCTGATTGAAATGCTTCTGACATTTAATTCTTTTCAATATGCCCAATCAGCTGCTTAGCAACGATTTTTTTCAAGAATCTTTTATAAGAACGGAAGAATGGAAACTGGGCGATAGTTTGCAAGGACCTATGCATCTAATCTAGGCTTTTTAAATAATAGTCTAACGATTGCCGATTTGAAGGACTTGGGGACGACCCATTTCCCCCAAAGAAGCATTACAGTTCTCGATTCTGGCAGGGCTAAGTGGAAGGGCCGAGGACGCGAGTTTGGCTCCGCATAGAATTTTAGATTCCAAAAAAGGAAAAATGAAAGAGAAATGAAATCCGCGTACGATCCGATGAGCCAACAGGTGTAATAATTTCTGTCGACAGGTTACAATGCCGAAAACAGCATAATACTTACAAAAGTGTGTCCGTGATGTCTTTTATAGGGCCTATGGCATCGAAGTTGAGCATGCAGGCAGATACACTTACATCATTTTGGAGCAAATCAAATCAGCCGGTGTAGATGAATATGAGATGAATATAGAAGTCACCTAGAATGAGAAAACCACGTTACCTGGCTCAAAGAACTGAGAGGGGATTAGATTAGCACGAGTTGATGGGGCAATCGCCGAGTCGAGGAGCAGCCGAATTACATGCTCTCCGGGCCTAGTCTATGACTTAGACAACTGAAAGCTGGCCTTAGCTTTGATGAACGGACTGTAGTTCTCATGTGCCATAAGACAAACGGCCAGCCTGCTTTTCTGTATGCTTCGTCAAGACTACGCGTTGTATTCCTAGCAATCTTTCTACGTGCCGTAACCCACAGACTATCGGGACGAGGACTCATATTTAACTGAGAAGTAACAAAGTTCTGAAAAAAATGAGAAAAAACTTTGTCCTTCCAAGAAGAGTAGAGAAAAACACCAGTGTGAACTAGTACACATTACGGAAAGTAAAGCCTTTCCTCTAGAGTTTTACCAAACAAGTTTTCCTGGCTGTATGTTTCCAGCAACAGGGTGCACTAAGAGTGCAATGCCCCGCAGTTATGGACGATGTGCTTGTCAGCTTAACCTGGATTACAAAAATAAGCTTGGACGCTGAATAAATTCCGAGCCGCTTCGGTAATAGCAGCAATAAGCCGAGGCTTATGGGCAGCGCGGGTTACGACTATGAACGAACAAGGTTATTGTCCGACTTATGACGTGGGCACTATATATTTACTAGTGAAATTCAAGAGGCCTGAAACTTTAGTTGCTATCTAGGAGCTAACGGTTGCTCGTCACTAAGTCGTTCCACTGAGCTTGAGCTGCATTGAGAGAGTAAACGGTTCAGTTGGAAGCTGTTGGTCCTATCAGCCTAAGTATATAGCCCAGTCTTAGTAATTTACCTATTCCGGTCGTTGCATTTGTGCGAGTAGTAGCGCACAGCAAAAGACGACTTGGACAGATGCCACTTATTACGGAATGAGTAGCTGGGTCTGAGCGGCCACCGCAAACGCTGACCAGCTACTGAGCGTACCAAAAGTAGGTCCGCTATTCTCGGACGGAAGAGGGCCTTGGCTAGAAAGTCGCCGGAACCAAGATATTGCAATTTTTGGTAGGGCCACGTGTGTTATATCGAGTGCTGCGGAATTATCGTTGGCATATTGCCAGCTTATGGTCTTAGCACGTCGCATGCGTTTTGCCACTACCTAAAATAGTATGAGGGCCGCGCGTTCGTAACAGTTACTTACATTTTGGCCGGCAAATCCATGTGAAGGTAAGCTTGGAAATTGTCGATATCTGTCACAATAAATAGTTGCACTTCATATGACGCGCAATTTTGGTTCGTCCTAAAAAATTAAGGCTCGCTACTACATTGGGTCTACGACAGGATATAGGATAAGGAAGTGGCAGACATTCAAACGGGTGAAACTTAAATACATAATTGCTGGCGAATTATATTAGAAAGAGATTCAATCTTGATGTAATGTAATTTAGTTGCAGTTTGGGATATTTGAGATAGAGAGAGAGAGAGAGAGAGAGAGGGAGCGAGAAAGAGAGACTGAGAGAGAGAGCGAGAGAGAGAGAGAGAGAGAAAGAGAGAGAGAGCGTATGTAAGAGCACTTGCTGGCGCATGCGTTGTGAGAAAGCTATGAGGAAGTGAGGTACAATATACCGCTCTTTCACTTGGGAGGCTAAAAGCGTTCCGCTGTCACGTGACATCGCCGGCTCCAAAGGCGGATTCATAGCTCAGTCCTCTTTGACGGAGTATTTCCCGGCGAAGAATAATATTACTAGTCGACCGGAAAAGTGCAACGAAGATGATGCAACGAAAGCGGTAGGTGCCTGTATTCTCGAATTTCTCATTCTCTGCTACTGGTTGTTGGCATGCACTGCTGTTCCAATGCAGTAGCCGCCATCTGCAAATGAGACCCAAATTTGTTTTACTGTTCAATTGAAATAGGACAAGCGCGAGTCGTCGTCAATCGCTAAGGTAGCTGGGTCTGTTGAATTTTCCGGAAAGCTCACTGCAAGCCCACCAATGCCTGCTCCTGCCAAGAAGCAACTCTCGGCCAGCCAGC
The DNA here is from genome assembly GCA_009760855.2 of Cristatella mucedo. Taxonomy (NCBI): domain Eukaryota; kingdom Metazoa; phylum Bryozoa; class Phylactolaemata; family Cristatellidae; genus Cristatella; species Cristatella mucedo. The sequence goes on along the minus strand of WPIO01000006.1, from coordinate 4,916,325 downwards.
CAGTCGAAGGACGGCGAGGCGTGGAGAGGCTGCATCGCCATCATCAAAGGCCGGGCTAAGGACATCCGCACGAAAAGGAGGGAAAGCTGATCCGTCAAGTCAGCCGAACGCTCTCAAGACTCTTGCAAAAGCTCAAGAATTAGAGCCTTCAAGTGCCCAGCCGACAATTCAACGATCAACCATTGCAACCAATTTAACGATCAGCCAGGTGCTTGTTCCTATCCAAACTCGATCGAGGGCATTAGCCAAAGAGGTAAGAAGACCATCACCAGCACCAGCTCCCATTTGCAGCCACTTTATGTGCATTTCGTAGTATTGAAAGGTCTTTCGTTTAAAGCAACAGATTAATGGTAAGACCGGTTATATTTGTGGCACTCTCACGACGGTACCGCCATCGACATCTGTCTCACATGGTGAGGGGCACGTGGATAGTAACCCAAAGCTACAACTGAAGACTCGGAATTGCTTTCGCCAGCCAAATTCGACCTCAAGGTAATTCTTCATGTTATATTTCGGATAATGTTTGTGTTTGGAATTCGTATGTAACCATCTCTGTCATTAGATTTAGTCGTCTCAGCTGCCGGCATGTTGGTAGTTGGTTCTTGCGAAAGCACAATCGGTTTTGAAATGACAAGCTTGCTTTTGAAGCTGCATGGAGTTTGTCATTAGTCCTTAGCTTAAAGTAGCGGTGGGTGATTACCCGTGACTGGTTCGTGTTTTGCTCGCTTATTCGGCAGCTTTTCATACTCTCTCAACTGATCTCCTCACTCTGCTATGCTTCCCACTTTCTTTTTGTGCGTGTGACGAAGTCCGTTGCTTAGTGAATGCATATCAAAAGCCGCTTAGGCTGAGAGTGAGCTGTACAAAACACCCTTGCGTAACACCCACATAGTCTTTACGGTTTTGAGGAGTTACCGAAGAAGATACATTACATGCATTACTATAGATCACCAAAAGTCCTTCTTCGTTACTTCTTGATCACCAAAAGTCTCTCTAATCGTCTGGGCATCAATGGCAACGGACTGCAATGGTTCAGGTCCTAGAGCAGCAGTCGGAATCTCCAGAGTATTGATGTGAATGGACAAAGATCATCCGAGGAACCTCTGAAATATGGGGTAGCTCAGGGCTCTGTGCTTGGTCCGGTTCTTTTCACGGTTTATAGTCTCCCTCTTGGCGATGTGATTGCTAGGCATAGTCTGGGCTTTCACTTGTATGCAGGTGACATCAGTTGTGGCTTTGGTTTGGTTTCTCTCAGCCCTCCAGCACCTCATTCTCTTACCTCCCTTGCTGCATGTATTGATGACATCGGCATAAGGATGGCATCATAGTTTCGTAAACGGTTTGATTATAAAACCAACTTACCAGTTATGAACAAACCATGTGTGATTCAAAAATAGGGAAGAATTACGCTCAAAATCGGCTCTTCCAGCATATCTCCTGTTGAATTGGCAGGAAATCTAGGTGCCAAGTGCCGAAGTGACCTATCGTTAGACGACCACATCAGCTCCACAGTCAAGTCTGCCTACTTTAAGCTTTATAAAGCTGAAACTCGGGCTTCATTAGACAGGGATGCCATATCTAAGTTAATCCATGTATTTGTGAAATTCCGTAGTGACTTCAACTCACTGCTTGGTGGCCTAGTGGCTTATGCACTCAGGCATTACAGCTGGAGCAAAGCTCTGCAACTGGTCTTGTCTGACGTGAGTCTCGCAGGCGCCCCATCACACCTTTTCTCACCGACCTGCATCGGTTCCTAGTCAAGGAATGCATTGACTTCAAGGTTCTGTCACTCCCTTTTAGGTCTCTTTATCATGTGGCTCTACTCCTCCACCAAGCTCAGCATCGTACCACCAGCTTTCCGGAATCTAATAGTTTACCTATGCTTCGCAAGAACATCAAATCCTCTGGACGCTATGCCATGCTCCCAAAGCCTGTAGCTCACTTTTGACTTGCACCACAGGATTTCTCATTTGACCACATTTAAAAAGAAGCTAAAATGCATCTATTTAATTATAGCATTTAGTGGGTTCATGTGAACCTTCTTTTATGCGCCAATGCGTGTTGACACTGGATGCTGTCACTAACCACATTTGTGTGCTTGTAACTTTATTTGCATTCTGACCTGTGCAAGTCACCCCTAACCACGTTATTCTTGTTATCACTGAGCATGCTACCACTATTTGAGGATGCTTACTTTGCAGCAAACGTAAAGTCCATAGAAAGAAATTGATTTCTCAGAGTCACTATATCAGATGTGCTATAACTATAATTATAATTGGCCATTGTCTGACAGCAGATGATTTGTTGCACAGTTATGTGGTGGCTACATAACCAACCAGTCTAAAGTGCATCGCTTATTGGGCAGAATATAAAGCCTCGCAGTTAGACAAAGGTCGGTGGTGGTTAAGGACGATCAATCGGCTCAATTCGGGGCATCGTTGCAATATTTGCATTATGTTATTATAAAAAAGTTAGCACAGCAGTGTTGGCGCTGAATTTGTGATTGTATAGATGCTTTGCACTCATCTCGAAGTAAGATTTCAGCCTAACGATGTGACCTTGTTTTGATATGCAAAATCTGGTACCGTCGACTCATGGGTTGTAACGGATGCTCGAGCAGCTTTTTCTCGACCTCTCGTTGAAGCGTTGCTGCAAAAGCATGCTTGGAAGAGCCGTGCAAGCAGCAGCAAGCTCGCCGTCAGCCTGTTTCTGTCCAAGCCAGCTTGGCAGAAAGCGGTTTCGCTTTGCCCTCCAAATACCGGGAACTGGAAAGGATTTTCGGTTTCTGCGAATTTTTAATCACTCAGATGAAAGGACGTCGGGAGCTGTGCACATTTGAAAAATTAAAGAAAGGCATGGAACAAATGGCTTCAAGGTTATTATTTTCTTAAGCTTACCAACACCTTGCTTGCTTAGCCGTACGAGTCCTCGTGAAGCTTACTTAGGTACAAACCGAAGTTAACCGAAAGTGGCCGATTGAATTTCAAAAAAGCGTACCTCTCTCTCTCTCTCTATCTCTCTCTCTCTCTCTCTCTCTCTCTCTCTCTCTCTCTCTCTGCGTCTTTCTCTGCGTCTTTCTTTGTCTCTCGGTCTCTCTGTCTCTCTCTCACTCGTCTCTATGTCAATGTCTATGTCTATGTCAAGTTCAATGTCTCTATGTCTCGGTCTGTCTTCTCTATCTGTTTTTCTCTGTCTGTTTTTCTGTCGGTTGGTCGGTCGGTCGGTTGATCTGTCTGTCTATCTGCCCCCCCTCTCTCTCTCTCTCTCTCTCTCTCTCTCTCTCTCTCTCCCTCTCTCTCCCCCCTCTCTCTCTCTCTCTCTCTCAGGTGGAGAACCATAGGCAAAGCCGGCTTCATCGGTTGTTCATCATCCTATTATTATTAGTTATTAGCAGTGCTATTATCAGTTGGTGACCTGTCATTTGTGAAAGCAGTCGATATTGTGCTCAGTAAACTTCTGACGGCCAATGGCAACATTCGCAGCAGTGTAGCCTTGCAGAATGGCTGCCACCACCCAGGAGATAGTGGCTCTGAGGCAGACAATGATGTTGGAAAATCCACCATTGATGCAGGGCAGGCTGTCAGCTATCTCGATTTTCACTCATTGCTTTCAAGTAGATAACCAGGCACACGAGAGTTGTTTGAAGATGACAGTTATGAGTAGTGTCTGAGCCATTGCAAATTGCACACACAAGTCTGTCAACTGATGAAGAAACCATGCGGCTGTGCAGCCTATCGCTCTTAAAAGTAACCCACATTTTTACGAAATGTTTCATCCGCAGAACCTACAGAACGCCAGTGCCTATCTGACAGTTTTACCTGACAGTTTTGTGCTGGCAGGCATTGAGCAGATTCGGCGTCTGATTCTGCTGCTGCATTGCCATGCTGCAGCCGATGCTGTGCCAAATTGGCTGCTGCTCTGTTGTTATTGGAACATTCAGCAAGTGTGGCTGAGACGACTTCCACGCTCCTACTCAGCAGCTTATTATGGACCAACTGAAAGTATCCGAAAGTAAAGTGAAGAAGTCCAGACCAGATGTAGTCAACAGATAATTCGTCCATCTATGATTTGGTATTCCTTGAGCAATCCATGACAGAATATCTTATCACATTATCTAAAAATCCAAGACAATCTAAAATAGCTTGTTAATATACAGTGTTTATTTTGGTTTGACCGGTACCCATTTGAGCTTATTTGCTTACATTAAGTGCTTGAATTTATTCTTGGACCCATCAACAATCCATATTTTGTGTACTTGCCACAAATATGTATAAGCCGTTGCTAAGGGGTCCAAGGGTCTTATTGCACCTCAGAGAAAGACTATAGATGAGTTACAGTAGGTTGCCAGGCTATGGAGTAGGCATGGGCCACCATGGCTATGGAGTCCTTATATGTGCTTATGCGTGCTGACACTGTGCATGCTGCCACAAACCACACTTGAATGCTTACCCTGTGCATGTCACTCCTAAAAATGTTGTCCTTGTTATTTATTGAGCATACTACCACTACCCATTTGGTCGTGTTTCCTTTATTGCAATTGTAAAGCTCCAATAACAGAGGTTCTTAACCTTCCTAATGCTGAGACCGTTCATTACAGTTCCTAACGTTTTGGCGACCCCAACCATTGAAAGGTTTCGCGGCCCACGGATTGAGAAACACTGGCCTTGAAAGAGATTAAGTTCTCTGGTGGTGCTTTATCAAGCGTGCTATTTTTTTATTAATATAATTATATGTAAGCAACCCCAAATTCTAATAATTCTGCCTAGGTGAAAGTCGCCTGACCTGACTCTAGCTGACTTGCCCATCCAGAGAGAAGTCATTTCAATTGTGATCCTGATGTTCATTTTGAAAGTGGATCTGTCTCCCTGCCACCCATATTCTTCTGAGGCTACAAGAGACATTCTAATAGCGTGATTGGGAGAACTAAGCTTTTCAGTTTCTATGTAGCACTACGTTCGCCCATAATTAGTATATTTAGTCGTTATTTACTTAAATAACTTTGCTGCCATAGAGGTCTCTTTCTCTCGAAGATCTCTGTAAGACAGAGAAGATTACTATATAGGTTCCCCTAGTTTTTTGCTGTGATGTTACCCTTAGCAGTAATCTTTACTATTGGTTGGAACGGTTGTTAGTTCGTCGCTGCTTGATATGCCTTCAATATTTAAATGTAACATTTTTATTCGATTTAGTCAGCTAAATCGCTGTGCCTATAGCCAGGGCTGCAGTTAATTGTTTTTCAAGAGGTCTTTTATACGAATGCATTTTTGCTCTGCACGTCTAATGATTATATGCTTGCCGATAGATTCCGTTGGAGACTTCCTTCTAACAAAACACCGTCCAAGCTGAATACTCATTGCGCCAGGTTCATGCTCGTTCTCTAAGTTGCCCTGTTTGTGTTGATGTGGGGTTACATAGTAGAACAGCTGTGATCCGACTGTTGATGGTATGAAAAGCCTCCTTCATGTGCTGAACGGTTTTTCACTTTCACTGATCGGATGTCTGAAGAAACGTCTGCAAAACTTATTAAACAAACGAGAGGATTCTTGTCGGTTCCAATATTATCTTGACAAAAGCAACAGTTTATGGCTGTTTTGGCCATTAACTCGTTTATCGTAATGCCAATTTAGGGTTTGTACTTTTCATAGAATGCTTTTGCTGCGTCGGAAGAGTCCACATCAATGCCACATTTTGTGGTCCTCTTATAGCTCACACGATACGCTCTTTGCAGAACCTTTTCAAGGAAATGCTTGGTCAGATTGTGACCGTGTTTCCTTCTGCTTACAATATCCGATTTGAGAAGCTTTCTGCTGCGTACGGTCGACATGCAAGCGACATGACGATCGAACCTAACTTCAATGCAGCTTCTGGAAAGCAGTTGATCACGTTGAGGGCGTCTCGAAAGCAGCAGTTTACAGCCAACCTTATTGAAATCGTAAAGCAGCGCCATGAGGTTAATTATACACGTTTTGATTTGCTAGCCATATACTATGCTACTAAATAGATTGCCCGTGCTTAATGTAGCAAAGTCTTTGCACGTGCTCAGTGGCGGATGGTTAAGTTTTTCTTTCATGGCATGCTTATTCTGGCAACTTTTTCTGTTCTTAGGTTGGCCATATGTTGCTGTCTCTATCATGTTGGTTATAAATTGAAATCATTCGTAGCAAGTGTTGTGTTCTATGGCATAAATGTATGCTAAACCACACTTGCTAGTAAGATCATGGAACCTAAGTCCTTATGTCAGCATGTGCCACCCACGGTTGGTATGTTTCCATCCTCAGTGCACGCACCAATTCTTGGTGCATCTTTGTGACTCTTGCTTGAATTTGATTATAATACATTTGAGAAAATGCTTTTGACGCAATCGTGTCATCAGTTTTTTGGTGATTGGGCCCATTCTGTACTTTGGTTGCTGTTGATCAGAATTTGATACAACCAAGCAATGTTTTCTACTGATACTATCTCCGTGGCTTTTGTTATTGAGAAGTATATGAATGTTTTCTAGTAGCAATCTTATGCTCACTCCATAAAGCTGACCAGCTGCTGCTTTGTCGATGGCGAAGGAATCCTGATGTGACTCTGCCTTTTTTTCGATGCTAAGCAGCCTTTGGCTTCTATTTTACTCGCAAGCTTCCAGTGATGGTGGCTATCTACTACCCCTCCATGTAACAATACTTGCAATTGTTGTGATTTTCCCGATCCTATGTTCCTTCTTCGTTCCACAATTCTTTCCTGTCTCATGATGAGTGATTGTGACATTCATTTTGATACCCCATCTTATATCCCGTGTGCTAAAGATTGTACTTGCACCTGTTATCTTGTGCACAGGATCTCTCAAAAAAAAGTTCACTTTCTCGTCGGTACATTCATCCACGGTTGTATGCTGTCAACATCCATTATCACTAAATTCTGTAAATTTGACACTATATTGATCTTATGTACTCATGGTGTTAGTGGTATTAGTGGTATTAGGTGGTATTAGGCCTCCTTCGGTTTGTGAATTACAAAAATCATGGACTAGTGATATTTATGTCACAAAAAGTCCTCTTCTGTGCTGCTTCAGTTCCCTTCGACCTGCCCTGACTTTGAGGAATTCGTAAAAAATGCTAGCTGGTTTTAGCAGAATCATTTGTTTAGCGACAAAAGAGTTTTAAGGCCATCACCACTGATTTTTTGCCACGATAAAATATCGCCCACTAAAAAATGTGAACCCATGACCTCGGGACCGAGAGCCATAGCCGATATTCTGAGTGGAAACTTTGGCCTACTAGACACAATGAAGACGTATACCTAGATTCTCTAGGATTTTTTTTCATAACGATAAACTAGGTGGAACAGGGAAGAAGCGAGCACCGAAACCATACTCAAAATCAGTACTGACTATTTATTGGATGTTCGCATGGACTTCTTTAGGTCGTACAAAGCCATCATAGGGAGGTCAAGTCTAATAGTATAGTAACAGTATAGTAGTTGTATACTTCAATGTGCATGCAGGAACAGGAATCGGACGGATAACCCACCTAAGGCGATGACTGTGTAGGCGAAGGGTTGTCGTTTGCAGCAGTTATTTGTATTTATCAAGCATTAGCATGCAGATCTGGATGCTGTCATCTTTGCTTTTTATATGCATTCAGACATCGCATATACTGTTATACACTGAATATAGAATAATGCTAAATTGTATACTCTGTCAACAGGTTTTTCTGTCCAAACTGCCTCAGCCTTTCGTCCTTCCTGAAGGTGGTCAGATTAACAGGTGGCATGGCAGTTTTGCCCTAGACCATGTGCCCGATATTCCTGCTGCACCACTGCCCTGGCCAAAGCAGATGGAGGAACCTCCATCAGCTATGCAGGTTCTTGGTCCTCAACCAGATTTTAATGAAAAAGTAAGTGGAAGCGTTTGCTTGTGGCTGGTTATATTTGTATTGTGGTTTTTAACTTTGTGGTAGCATTGATTGTCATGGGTGGCAAAAGCTCAAAGGCTTTTTTTGAGGTCTACTAATTCTTGTGGTGGGCACACAGGTTGATACTCTACCCCACATGCAGTTATTGGTTATCTTAACGTAGCCCGGAGCCTCCTGAGCTTTCAATTTTGTTTCTACAAGCTGTTCGCTCGATAAAGAAAGCCAAGGTCTTATCACAGATCATGCCTATTCGATTGGAATCACTATGATTGGATTGAAATTATCGCAATGCCTCAGAACTCTAACAGTAACATGGCTGCAAATCAGAAATGATAACACAGATTTGAGTTTTGGCCTGCATTTTAGAATTAACCTCAAATCCAGAGCATTCGGCCTGAAAACGATTACTCCGTGCTTGTTAGAATGTTGCCAGTTTATTTTGTTATGCCTGCATGTCGTTCTGATACATCACTTTCTATGTGGTAACCATTACCTTGAGCAAGTCGGCATGTCAACCATGCTGGGCCTAAAGGTTAGATCTTTAGTGTCGATGTTCCTTTCATTAAAATTGTTACCGTTGGTAATGGGCAGCCTAAACTGTCTAGGCTTGAGTAGTGTGTGCACCATGATTGCTCCAAACTACGATCAACTTACGTGATCATGCGACCCCACCTGTGAACGAGTTGACATGCAGAATTGGCAAGCGTTGCAGATTCTGTTGCGACCAGTTAATTTGGAATTCAGAATTATGCTGATCTCTGTACTTTTGATGCCTCAAAAGGTTTACCCCAAAGGCCTGCGAAGTCATCAGATTTCATATGTGCACTCAGGTATGACCGGTGTCATTTCCTTTCAGGTGCAGCTAGCGCATGCAAAATACGAACAAATAGTCAATGCTGCACTTTTCGAGAAGCAATGCCAACAGCGGCAGGGATTGCAAAGGTCAGATCATACGAGCATTGGGCATTGCTCACTGAAGGGTACCTCTACACCGTGTGGGGAAGCTGTCGAAAATGCAAGTGTGGCCAGTACCCATGTGTGGATCGACAAGGTTAGTACGTTTTACTAAAATCTAGACGTGCTTAAATCTTCGGGTTTACTTGCACAGTTTCATTGATATTCTCCTGCTTATTACATGCTGTACTAGCACTATGATCGACGGCAAACAAGACTTGGAATGATGCTTAAAAGAAAGCATTTTGGATTCAGATTACTTGAGGAAAGTCACGCAGGTATTGAGCTAAATATCGTAAATTGTTTGCCTCAAAAGATTTTAAGCGTCTCAATAGCTAGTCCCTAGGAGTACACAGGCAATAATCAACGAGGTTATTAAGTTTTACTGAAGTTTATACATGCTTTAATCTTTGGTTTTCTACTTGTACAAGTTCAGTTAGAGCAGCCATCTCAGCATGTGTCGTATTAGCTCTACGACATACTTTCAGGTCAGTCCGTCGGACTTGCTATGCACATTATATGCAACTGTGATTCTATTTTCAACTTTGCCACCAAATCGACTACAAGTGAGTGGGTTGTCACACAATTTGGGTTCACAGGCACTGGGGCTAATGGCTGTAGTCAGCGTTTTCCTTACATATGTCGATTACTTGTTGGATGGTAAGGTAGGGCAAAGAAAGACTGCCGATACTGTGTTCAACATGCAGCAGTGAAAATACTTGGCCCAGATGGTGAGGTTTTTGAAAAACCAGGCCCTTTGGGTGGGACTTAAATGAGAGTGTTGTGCAGTCCAGCTGATACCTAAATCGATAGGGATGCAAGTGAAAGGGTCTTGGTCTTTCTTTAGCATGCCCTAATGTGGGTGACGGTTTGCATGGATTCACATGCATCTTCCTCATGCTATGGCTCTGAAATGCGTCCACCATGCTTTAACTCAAGGGCAGGCCAGACAGGAGTTCGTTGAAGTCTCACTCGCACTGACATTGCTTCATATTTTGGACGTCAGAGGATGATGGAGCCGCCAAAAGGCTCTTGATACCATTGTCTCGTAGGCTCAGAAATCACAAGTGCAGGTGCAGGTGTCCGATTTTCAAGTTCACCATGTCCTCATGAAATCCAGCATGGACGAAACCACTGGCAAAATGTGGTTGCCTGTAGTTCAGCAACGTCTTGCTAAGCCAGTAGATGGAACTAGCAGGCAGATCTCCATAAGAATGCTCGGTCCCTGGACGTCTTTTCCACGACTTTCATGATGTGAAGTAGAAGCATGTTTTGATTCTTGAACTTGACTGCTTTAAACTTGACTGCTTTTGACTTTGACTGCTTGAATGCTGTAAGCTTTAATTATGTCCTGATTCATCGGTTGACATTCAGGAGGTGTGCTTATTATCCACTAAACATCGTTGCAGCATGGCCATCCGGATGGGGCTGTGAATGTTTTGGGATAACAAAGGTTGATGTTTTTTGAGAATGGCAGCAAGGCGTTTCAAATTATGCCCACTATGCTTCTGCATTGTCTCTTCTGCTGTAGCGCAATCTACTCATCCAGAATTTTACTGACAATGTCAGCAACTGTTGTATGAGCCGAACTGTAGACATGTCCAGTGCTGCATAGTGGTTTTATCGTGATCAAATTATGCTGCTGGCTGGGCTACTACATCGGCACCGAACAAGGATTTGTCAAAAATTCGTGCAGTGAGAGGAAATATTGTCAATGAAACCGAGATCTTACCTTCATTTAGTGCATCTTTTATTTTCAATAAATATTTGCACTCATTCGTAAAATGTCGTCTGACCTCTGTCATTAGACATACGCCTTTCCGGGCAGCATTGTCAGGCCGTTGGAGGCCATTTCCGTGACAACAGGCATATGCAATCGCATGAAATTTGATGGGTAAAGCCAGAATATTATTATACTAAAAGTTCAATTAAAACGGCATTTTTACGATTTTTATTCTGGAAATGAGTAGGCGGACCAGAGTGGATCTCACTTATTCGTGACACGTGCAGAGAGTCGATTTGGTTGGTAAACGAACAAGATTGCAGAAAAGTCGGCTTACACTGCCCGTGAACCTGTGGTGACTGACAGCTGTTAAGGAAACGGCATCTAAAGCACGTTGTAAATGCTTTTGCACTTGAGTATATCCAGTTGGCGCTAGTATACAGGAGTCACGCTGACCACATTTTGCTGTATAATTCTGCTGTCGTGATGCTACTTTAAACTCTCTGATCCGTTCGACCAAGTACAACTTGTTTGGCAATGGTTTATGTCATTTAAAGATTCAACATTTGCTAGGGCTTTACTGCACAGGTCGTAAGATCGATTCGTGCAAATGACTATTTTTATTGCCATCGAGTTTGCTTTGCTTGCTAGCTTTAGAGGCCATGTCTCATTGCAGGCACACTGCCTTTTGGCAGCAGCTCCTGCCGCGAAGCCTGAGGCAGCAACACAGCCGGCACACCGGAATGCAGCAGCAGGCAGGCCAGCCAGTACAGAGGCAGTAGTTATGGCTGCTGCTCAGTCTGACACCACCACCATGGCTGCTGTCGGTCAGTCTGGGCTGCCACATGCCGATGCGACTAGAGGCGTGGCTGGACGTATGCTGGAGAAGGTGAGAGGGCACCCAGGGCAAGACGTCGCCGTGGAAGCTCACTGTCCCCCACCATCCGGAGATTCACGAGCTGATCGCGTCTACTTGCAGGGTAGGAGCATTCTGTCAGCTGAAGCAGCTGCAAAACCCGATGCATCTCAGCTGGGAGCTCAGCTGGTGGTGATGGACCAAAGAGCCGGAAGTACAGTGACAGCGGTTGCTACAGCTGGGGGAGTGCAGCAGCTGCTGCTGCTTCAGTCGGATCGCCACGAACTAACCCCCTGAAAGGCGTGCGTGCATCACTGCTGGAGAAGGTTGGTGCTTTTACTGCCGCCAGGAATCGCCACATTGAGCATTGGCTTTGCATCGAGTGCTGGTCATTTAATAATCTCAGGCATCTAGTGTGTTGTGGTATTCCTAAGATCATAGCGGTCTTGTGTGCTGGCTTGCTGAGTCCCCTTGCCTTTCTCTTATTGCTGCCTGCTCGCGTTGAGCTAAGAGATTTAGGCCAGAGCTGCTCTCAATGTCGACCCGATGGAAGCCAGAAAGCTAGCAAGCCGGTTGCTTTACCTCGCAACAGTGATCAGAAGTGCTCTTAGCCACTTGCTGATGCTCTACTCGGCTGGTGGCCAGGAATGCTGTAGTCGGCACTGTCTGCTCTGTGGTGGCTCTGTGTGCGGCATGTAGGATTGCCGGTGGACCAAGCATATGTCGTGGGCCGTGGGTGTATGTTGGCGTAAATTTGTGCAGGCCAACATGCCAATTTACATATGTACAATATGCCAATGTACCAATGTACAATGCACCAATTTACAATGTATAGAAGAACATTTTAACCCTATTCAGATAAAAATTAAGAATCCAGCTGAAACTCCTCAATCAATGGGAGCCCGGAAACCTCCTGCTTCCATGCAGATCCGAGAACTAGGATTAATGTCGGTTGTCTTAAAACTAAGCACTTGCCCTCTCCGAAACTTGTCCCCAATCAACAATAATAATAATAATAATAATAATAATAATGTACTTGATAAAGCGCCCTCAGAGAACTTAATTTATTTCTAGGCGCTTTACATTTGCTGCAAAGAGAAATGCAATTGAATGGTAAGTAAAATCATGCTTGAAAAACAAACAAAATGAATAACATGGTTAGGCGTGACATGCATCACTGCTGGAGAAGTTATGTGCTCTTACTGCTGCCAGAAATCGCTGCATTGAGCACTGGCTTTGCATCGAGTGCTGGTCCTTTCATCATTTGCCCCAGGCATCTAGTGGCTTGTAGTGTTCATAACATCAGGGCGGTCTTGTCTGCTGGCTGGCTGCGTCCCCTTGCCTCTCTCTCTCTCTCTCTCTCTCTCTCTCTCTCTCTCTCTCTCTCTCTCTCTCTCTCTCTCTCTCTCATCACTGCCTGCTAGGATTGAACTTAGAGCTCAGAGATTTATGTTATTGCCGCTCTCAAGGTCCGCCCTATGGAAACCAGCAAGCTAGCAAGCCGGTTGCTTTACCTCACAACAGTGATCAGAAGTGCTCTTAGCCACTCGCTGGTGCTCTGCTCGGCTGGTTGCCAGAAATGCAGTAGTCGGCACTGTCTGCTCTGTGGTAGCTCTGTCTGCTGCATGAAAAATTGCCGTTGGACAAAGCACATGTCGTGGGCCGTGTACAATGCACCATTTTACAATGTGCAGAAGTACATGCTTACAGTATTATGGTAAAATTCAAGAATCCAGCAGAAACTCCTCAATCAATGGTTGCTCGGAAACCGCTTGCTTCCATGCAGATCCGAGAACTACAATTGATGTCGGTTGTCTGAAAACCGATCACTTACCCCCTCTAAAACTTTCCCCAATGAACGATCAGTTGAGCCAATTAGCCAAATGACTTTTTGGTTCTCCCTGGCCTGGATATGTCATAGTAATATTAGAAATAATAATATTCATATTACATTTGTATTGCAACGTCAGATAACTGAATCTCTATATAAACCATATAGGTAAGCTGCCATGGAAACAGGATCAAACGGTTAGCAGTAGCGTGGTCAATGACACCAATCATAACATGCTTGCACCCAGGTATTAAGGTTCCAGCTCTTTGCGGCTAAGGTCAAGGTTTCGAATTCTGCAGTGGGCAATCCTGTATAGCCAACAGCCGTTAAGGCTCTTCTGCTGCTGTACAAATGAGGCTTTATATAAGCCAATATGTTTTAGATGTGCTGTACTCTTAATCAGCATGCAAATGTGGTCAGTGGCAGCCTGCAGTGTCAGCACTAATCAGCAAAGTACGAACGGCACAGATCTACTAAATGCTGTGATTTGTATATGCGTTTTTAGCTTCTTTTTAAATGTCCTCCCTCTCCTCCGCTGATCGAAAGTATGAGACAGGCTTTTAAGGTCAAGTTTTCTAACAGTATGAAGCTACCATATACAATCATACACAAATGCATCCTTGCAAAATGGCCACTGCTGTGGTCCCTATACATTCATTTGGCAAAGAAGAGGATTTTCTACGGTATCCGGTACGTTGTTCAAAGCATTTGAAAATATTTATTGAGAGTCCCAAGAACAAATACATCTTCTTATGGTATATATGTGTTAAGTAAGACGTCGTTCCACCATGATAATCCATGACCTCTCATGTCTGGCCAGGAAGAGAGGCCACCAGCTTCTGCACTATTCCTTGGGCTGCAGCACATTCCACTGAGCCTGAGTTGTACTAGTAAGTTTGGCCTAATAAGTTTGGCCTAACATCCGACCTCACCCAACTTTCACTATAGCTTCATAGTCGTTTAAAAGGGCTTAGATTCGGAGACTGGCAAAGCCACTGCACCAGCACCAATCAAGGATTCGTCATGCAGTACTTCACCAGCCTAGCAGTCTGCTTACAGTCTTATCTTGCTGCTAAATAGCCCGACCCCTTACTTGAATAATCATGTCTAAAAACCACTATTTTTGACCATAACGAATTGAGTACAGTACATTGTGAGCAGTCCTTGCTTGGCACTGGTGAATTGGGTTAGCTAGCAGCTTAATTCAATCGTATAGACAGAGTATTTAGCAATATCTGCAGGTGGCTGAGCACAGGTACTCGGCCTGCACCCCTAGCTGTTCATTTCAGCAAAACTCGGGGCTCAGACATAGGAAGTAATTAAGAATCTTGGTGAGAAGATGTAAATATGAATTCATACAAGCTAAAAGTATTTATTTGTTTTATAGTTCACAATGAATGGTTTCACAGGCTTTGCATAGTTTTAATATGCCAGTACTCCCAGAAAACTTCTTAATACCCGAAACAACTTGCAGCCACGGTGGTGGCAGCCATCTGGTAGGGATTTTCGCACCCAAGTGTACCAGCGACTGGACAAAAATCCATTTATTGCAGTAGGTCTTTGAGTAGGCTGTTGAAGCTTTGTCATATTTTCTACACCCTGGCCCCTATCTAGGCTTGGTGCCTGTATTGGTATCTAGGCTAGGTTTGGTGCCTGCTCCTTCTCATTGGTGGATCGATGTTGTTTGCTTCCACGTGCTGGCATCTGGCTGCCGGTCACAGCATCGAGGCCTTGGCAGCTGCTGCACAGTCCGAGCCTGTTGCCTGGCGTTTGCCCGTGCGATTGATTCCTAGGGCAAGGTTGTCTGGAAGTTGCTGTAGGTGTGGCACCTTCTTCCTCCTATGGCTGTCAGGATGTTGGTGTGCGTGTGGCACCTTCTTCCTACTACCTTCTTGGGATGGCAAAGGAAGAGTGGGATTGTATCATCTGCATCACCATTTAGGTTCGGCTAAAGGAGAAGCAGAATGCGATTCTGGCCATGGTGTCCCGCCCGGAAGACGAAGAGGAGAGAGCTCTGCTGGAACGCTTGCCCAGCATAGCCAGCACCATCAGGGCGTATCCTTTCTGTCGTGCTTGCTCATTGAGGGATTCTGCCTGCTTGCCGTCGACATCCAGCTACTGTGCTTGGCGCTGTTGCCCTCTCTCCCATTGGCCAACCGTTCGGGATCCATTGCTTGCAAACCTTGACCGGCAAATAGGGCGTTCGTGATTGAGAAAAAGTCGTCACTGCCGTGGGAAGCCGGCGTGCCGAAGGTGCAGTCTGTCGACCTGCTTGGCATGAGCAGAGGTGGGTTCACTCGATCTCTAACAGGGAACCGCCGGCTCGCTATCTGGCTGCCAGCTCACTGGCTTGCCTAGCTTCAGCTGACATTTCCTGCAGCGACAGCTGGCAGGCACATAATCGGCAGCCGGGCAGCCGGACACCCCCACTCGCTATCTGCTGGTTGCACTCTTGCAAATAAGGAATGGTGTCTGTTGGTGTTCCTTACAGGGGTGAACATGCAGCCTGGCCGTGGCAGCTGCTCACCTTGCGGTTGGGAGCCTCGTGGGGGTCGCATCAGCAGAGGCTTGCTGTGCTGTCGACGATAGGTGCATGGGCCATCGCTCCTTGCTTGAGCTTACTTAGTTTTTTTTCTATCTGACTCGCATATTTTACGGTTGCTTGGGTTTGTCGTCTCGAAACCGTTTCTTCAAAGTTAATAGCTCGAGAACAGTGGCCAGTCACTGCTTACTCAGCCAAGAGGCTAGCGGGCCCAAAAGAAATGAAGTATAAGACCAAGCTCTTGTCATTCGACTGTCGTCATGCCTGTGACAAACCTTAAATCCTTTGGAGACCACGCATTTAGTTCGTTTGCTTAGAAAGCCTGGAACTCACACCTGACCTGCGTTTCGACATCCCCTAACTTGACCACTTTAATAAACATAAATTGAAAACACCTATTGATGACAGCATTTAGTAGGTCCGTGTGATTTGTCCTGTATGTGCTTACGTGCTCTGATACTGGGCATGCTGCTACTGACCAAGCTTACATGCTGACCCTGTGCATGGCACCCCTAACCGAGTTTATCAAACATGATACCACTCAATATTCAATCATATGTCCTTTGCAGCAAACACTAAGCGCCTAAAAAAAATTGAGTTCTCTTTGAGCACTTTATCACGTGCATTATTATTATTATTATTATTATTATTATTACAAACTGGCTGCCTCTTACGGCCATTAACTATCACGTGTCGCAAGAGATATAATCAGTGAGGTTGCTGGCATTCAGTAATGCAGGTGCATCAGCCCGTCGTCTGCTAGAGAACCGAACGTTTCTGCTGATCAAAATTCGCCATTATTTCTAGCCTCATGCTTTCGCAGACGTATCGTGGTCATCGTACCTTCGAAGCTGGCAGCGCTTGCTCACCCCTGGGCCAAGTGTTTGCTGTCAAAGTTTGGTTGATTGCGTTTGCAATGGTTGCTTGTGACTGGCAGGAACTTGGAAATAGGCCATCAGGGATGCCACAGTGCGGAGGCAGCACGACTTTTTGGCTTGCTCTCTCTTTTTCTCACTATCTATCCTATCTCTCACACTCTCGCTCTCTCTCTCTCTCTCTCTCTCTCTCTCTCTCTCTCTCTCTCTCTCTCTCTCTCTCTCTCTCTCGCTCGCACGTTCTCTGTCTCTCTCTCTCACGCTTTGTCTCTGTATCTCTGTCTCTGTGTCTCTATCTGTCTTTGTCCAGTGGTTAATTTGGTAGCCCCGACCAAGGCCTTGGCAATGACCTTGGCCCTGAGGCATATGTGAAGCGCCGGAATAAAGATTAAGTTCTCTCGGTGTGCAATAAAAATGATGAACTATATTTTCGTTTGTCGCCTTGCACAGACTAGGGTTGCTAGTAAAATGCACCTTCAAGCCTAGTAGCTTTTTCTGAGTTGCAGCCACCGCCGAGAAGCTCATTCGTGGCCTCCTACACATCGCTCCGTTTTGGATTTCTGAAGCTAAAACCAGCAAAGGAGTCTACGTTAGGATAGATGTGGACGCCGAGCTCAGCCCAGTGAGGCAGGCGATCAGCGACGCACTCGAGGAGCTGAAGAGGAGCTTGACCTGCATGTGAACACGAGCTTCTGCTACTATTCCATAACCTGATCGTCAGCTTGTTCGGCAGCTAAGCTGCTGCTGCTGCTGCTGCAGCCGCTTTGTCGGCCTCTTACTTCCAGGCTTTTGCTTCTCCTTTTTTTGCAAAGCCCCTTCTGCTTACCAACGCAAGCAATTTATTTTATTTTGTAATATACTTATACCGTATTCGGCTGAGACCAAGTAGATCAATCGAGCTAGACTGCATGCGAATAAAGCTGTGTTTGACCTGCTTTCCACTCCCCCTTCGAAGGGGACTGACTCGCTTTATCTTTTCTGCTTAACTCTCTCTTGCATGAATTACATTTACCTCCTTGTGCTTGCAGCTTGCAGAAAGCAAGCTTCAAGCACAAGGCATGGTTGCAGAAAATAAAGCTGCAGGACGTTTCATGACAATACAGCGTAGAGAACATCTTATTCGACCAAAATCAGGTGTCATTAAATCCGAGCAGAATTTGCATTTGAAATTTCACTCTGGTATTTAAATGCTGCCCGAGTGTATAAAAACCTTGAGCATGCACAACTCAACAAGCATTACTTATAGACCTCGATCTAGCAAGCTTCAGATATTAGGTATCCAACTCGCATGATGCATAGATCGCTATTTTTTTATTTATAAATAAGCCGCTTCTGGTTTACATCGGATTACAAATTGTTTACACAATTAGTTTTTCTTTTGATTTGGAAGTCGTCAGAAATTCTAATTTTATTGCTAGCGTTTCTCTATTTGGAAAGGTAAAACAATTAACCCTTCTGATATTTTTGATTGCCAGATTGTTTTTGTAAGTATTTTCTTGACATTCATCTGTAAGCCCATTGACTTTGAGGCCTCACTGTGGATAATTGTGTAACTAAGTAGATAAGAATGACAACATTTTAAAAAGTGGCTGGACGATTTCGATGGAAGAAAAAAACTAAAAAGAATGTTCATGGATAGCAGTATGTCACCTCGTAAGAATTGTGTTCACATAAGTGTGATGTTTAATTGTTTTGTAATCAGCATTGCATCCTAACAATAATTTTTAGATCAAGTAGACATTTGGGACATGAATGCGTGCTATAGCAAATGGCTTCTTGAACACGGTATGGCTACGATTAATGACGATCTTTCTGAATGTCTTTCTCAGGCGTCAAGTCACCAGCGGGCTGTCAGCTCCATGAAAGCCA
Organism: Cristatella mucedo; assembly: GCA_009760855.2. Classification (NCBI taxonomy): domain Eukaryota; kingdom Metazoa; phylum Bryozoa; class Phylactolaemata; family Cristatellidae; genus Cristatella; species Cristatella mucedo. The sequence continues at coordinate 4,897,774 of WPIO01000006.1, read as the reverse complement.
TCCCCAGCCTACACTGCTGCCAATCAATTTCCTCAGGCTAGCTGGTCAACCTCTTGCTGCTATCACAAATTTCTGAAGCACCTACTTACAGTGCTGATTACATTTTCTAATGAGACTTTACACTAGGTAATCCCATCAAGTCCGAAGTTAACTCTGACTACTTCGGCTAAGAAGCATGGCGAACAATCACCACTCCTCAAAGAGCTTACCTCAGCAGTGCTGGTCAATCCATTTGTGAAATCACGGATAAACTTCTGTTGCTCATTAATCGCATGTCTTGATACCTCCACAGGAAGACACTTGCAGCACTACGCGAGATTTCAATTTTTCTGCGTGCAGTCTTAATTTCCCAATCCCTTGTACATGCTATTAATAGGAAGTAGCTATTTCTCCAGAACAACCTTTCTTCTGTGTAAGGGTAAAAGTATTTTGAATATCGCAAGGTTATGATATACTCCCTGTGCTGACGTCAGCTTTCTGCATTTAGCACAATGTGTGAGCCTACCCGAATTAGTTCAGATTTGACAGACATAACACTATTGAATAATACCCATTAAAGCGTAGCAGTAGTGCTTTAATCGAACATTCTAGGTTATTTTATTGCAGAGTGTGAGACTACTAATAAGCCACATTTCGTCGGCAAGACACTGAGAAGTTGGTTGCACCCAGGAGATACATTTTGCTAGGTGCATTGCCCTCCGATGCACGTTCACTGTTGGTTGAAAGGATGCGGTTTCACAGTTAATACTGTAATATGCAAGAAAATGGGATCTTTTCCAAACAGCATTGAGTGTAAATGTAACAGACCGTCACAGGTTGCTGCATTGCCTCGGGCCATTGTCTTCGATTGCCATCCAGTGTCAATGATTGAAAGTGGACAATGGGTTGACCGTACGTGTGAGAACAGCGAACTTTACGTTGGCTAGAAATTAGAGCTGTGAACAGGGAATTTCAAGTCAATTAGAAACGATTTCGGTATAAGACGGACCATTGCCATCGGTTTCTGTCTTTTGACCTGAATTGTACGTTAGTGATCGTTTTAAAGGATGTGGCTGCACTCTCAATGCAGTGTGCTGCATTAAGTAGGAAATGGCTTTTTTCTATCTACTGTAGATTTCTTGTCTGATTGAATCCCATAGAGTTGCTCTTTTTTTCATTTAACAACTAACAACAGTTTGCAATGAGCTCGGCACCATGTCACAAGTAATGCCTGACAAATGATTCACCAGGTATATGGAAGTGCTTCTGCATTAGATACCTTAGATCAGTGTTGGAACTCGAGCGTTGAAAGCCTAAAGCTGGTTATAAAAGCGGACTCTCAAAAACTTGATACTCAAGTATAGTTAAATAAATATTTGGCTCAGTTAACAAGTCGTTACATACTGCAGGTTCATGTTATATCGTGTCTAAAATCTGCTGAATTTGGAGCAAAATTCTTCTTACTCAATTATTTGGAATGGCATATTAGCTTGAGATGTACTGCACCGGCCGTCCTACACCATGCGACTTCATAATAGACAATGGGTTCTAGAGTCTGCCTCGGTTCTGCGGATTTCATGCTCAGGCTGTCGTTAGTCCAGCTGCTTCGGAATTTGCATTGCAAAGCTCTTGGGCTTACTGCTGGGTGCGACTCAATTGCTCGTGGCTCAATTAATTTCAGAAACCAAAAGCTTAATCAGATAAGTCATTTTTATAACACCCTGAGAGAACTCGATGTCCATTCAGGCGCTTCACGTATTTAACATGGTCAACATGATCAGTCGTCACAGGCGAATAGCAACTTAACTCCTGGGCCACACGAGGGCATACGATATGCCTCATCGGCACCATCTGTGCTGCTTAGGAAAAGTGAAGCCTTTTGGTAGTCACCCAGTGGCTTAAAGCCATACTTAGAGACAACAAGCCTAGAGGTTATATGTGAAGCAGTAGCTATCCCTATACGTATACACGTACACTTAAAGGCATCAATGCATGCACGACTCGACACCAAAGAGTAGCAGCAAAGGGGTGGTGCTCAAACTTTAAAAGCTTGAGGTGCTGCTTTCCTTTGCTGCTGCTGCTGCTGCTGCTGCTGCTACTCTATTAGAATGTCTCAGCTTCTGCTGCCCTGCTGTTGCTGCTCTACCTGCTGCCACTCTGCTGCTGCTACTTTGCTGCTGTTGCTGCTTTGTTGTTGGTGCTTTATCTGCTACACTGCTGCTGCTACGCTGCTGTTGCTGTTGCTACTCTGTTAGTGCGGCTCTGTCTGCTGCTCTGTTGTTGCTGCTCTGTGGCTCTGCTGCCACGGCTCTGCTGCTTATGTAGCAGTTTAAACGTACATACAAAGATGAACTTTTTATTTCTACTTGTAGAGCTGCTATCCCTCGCGTTCAAAAGTGCACCTAGTCTCATACAACTTCCTGTCATTTAAACAATTTCCAGTGCATCGCCTGCCTCGGGGCTAACAGCTCATCATAGCCACGATGCTGCCACAATTGCTATGCCTTGGTTGGTCAATAAAATTGCCACAGCTTCCTACTCTCGTAAGCTGATCCCTCAAAGTATGTCAAACTATTAAGCAAGCTCCGAGCACTGAAGCCTAAAGGCTCACCTGTCCGAATGCATGCAAAATCGTCATGTACGGACTGCCGAAGCTTTCACCCTAGAGGAGCTGGGTCTCCGAGCCCGGGCAGCAGCAGGTGTAACCTCCGGTGCAAGAATGAATGCTGCTAATGACGATTGTACGGCTGACACCATCGCCTCTAAGGCCGATCAACTGGTCAGTGTTCGTAGCACTTCCAGTTTCAACTCTCTAGTTTGGCAGAAGCTGTCAGCTGTTTCGGAATATAAAATGCTGCTGATGTATTCATCTTGCTGCCTCTTATGGCGAACTTGCGTGCTTGCTATTACAGAATATAAGGGAATGCATCAATATGCAACAATAAATAATATTAGCAATGCTACAATGAATCTCATGTATGTAAATTCTAACGTGTCTCCTTCTATTACTTCACAAAGCCACCAAGATTTTTGGGTGTTGTGCAGAAGAGTTTTGTGTACGGCACTCACAGCATAAGCAGCTCAAATTCTGGCTTTTTAAATCGCCATGTTTACCGAGACGCACGCGAAAACTTTTTACATCGCTCAATGCGAGACTTCACGAGTTGCATATTCAAGCAATCTCAGTTCGCTAACAAGTTAATAGTGCTATAACATTAAACGCGACCTAGATAGTTGACCATAGTATGTAGCAATAACAAATCCTGCACTTGAGATATTTGGTATTTGTGTTGCCCATCCTATTGCTTTTGCTTGTAGATTTATTAAAATAGTATCGCAATATCCTCTAAAGCTTACTACTCTAGCCTTTCCATCAAATAAATTGTGAAGGTAGCCTAATCTAACACCATCGCTTGGATTGGGATCTTCCGTAATCCTTAGCATATTGTGACTCATGTCAGGAGTACCAGTCATCGTATCACATAGTTTAGTGACAAAGTAAGTCTTGATAAATGCAAAGATTGGATCATCTCAATTACAAGCGGGTCATCCATAATAACTATCATGCCTTCCACGAATCACTAATTATAGCATCTCCATTGATGGCAACTTTTGTATCCACATAATCTTTCGTTGCAGCATCACTGAGATTTACTGGATTCGAAAAAATAATCCAACAAGCATTAATCATATCCCAATCTAAATCACAGGTAGGTAGTACCTCTGCTAACTTTAGGTTCATAATTTATAAACACATATATTTGTTTTACTGCACCTGCAGCATCTTCTGGATGAGAAAAAAACACTGAATGTTATTTCATTCAAGTTTAACGTTCCAGACACCAGATTTCCTCTAGTTTAAATAAGTTCTAAAATTGCTATTACCTCTCCTCTGGAAAAATTAAAATTCCTTATATTAACTGCGTCGTAAATATGAGTAAATCCAAGTAATCACATCCAATGTCGACGTATGAACGATCAATCTTTAAAATTATCATGGCTTGCACGTCTGACGTGTAACTTATGCTACCAATAACTATATTGCTAGCGTCACTCAATCTACTCAAGCAAGCTTCACCATTTAGTTTTAAATGTACAGAGAAATTTTCAGGATTCCAACTTAAAGAAACTGGAATAAAAGCTGGAATCCTTCGCTGATAAACTATTCGATTACCTTTCATGTCCATCACTTGTGCATCGTCAGGTGTGAGCTATGAACGTGTAAGATAAACCGTATTTTCATCTACCAATTTGCCGGTTGGTAAACTGTAGAGCGTTGGTCTGTAAATTCGATGCAAAGGTGTCGTATTAATATGAGCCATTGGAATTTGTTTCTGTGAGAAATGTAAGCTGAATCAAATTCATTCGTAGGATACTTAAAGTAAGAGATGTTAGCATTGAAGCCGATTATATAAAACATGTTAAGAAGTAATGATAGTATATAAAGAATTAGTATTAGAATGTAAAGAATTAGAAAGTCTTTGTCGTCAGTTATACAGAACGGTGGTGCTTTAGCAACTGAAAAAGTTGGTTGTTTATAACAATAGAAACAAGGTAAATACTCTTAACTACTGCTAAATAGGGAGGATGAATTTGGGTGTAAATAAGATATTTCATATGACTGATTGAGAGCTAGCTCCGGCACCCATCTATAGCGTTCAATACCATGAGTTTCGTCCATCTAATTGAATTAAAGAAACTGCAATTAGTTCTGGAACAAATGTTAGCTTCTTCGTAAAAGCTAGGAATACGGTTTACTGTGTACTTTCTGAAACGTTTCCATTGGTTGAAGGTAGTATAGGGCTGTGAAGGGGGGCTGACACTCACCCAGTTGCTACTTCTATTAGTGATGCTGGTTATCAAGCACCTGGCTATAACGATATTTTATTCATTAATAGTGAATGTGCTTGGCTTTTCGACAGAATACGACTGCAAAATGGGGGTTGAAGTTAAATCATAATACTTCTAAAAATACTGAGTAATGAATGGGTGAAACTTCTACAGATCTAGGAAAGCTATTAAATATTGGTGATTACAATAGAAGTGTGGGGTTGACATCGTTTTTGAGAAAGAGTTACGGTAATGGGGATGGTAATTATTATCCTCAAGAGGTTAGCGGTGTAGGATTTTCCGTAGCCGCTGATTCTAATCCTGCATGATAATCCATGAGGAAAGATAATCCATAATCCATGCTAAAAAGAGGAGCATTTGAGGAAATGAATGCGTTACACATAGTTGCTACTCCAGCGGCAACTCCTGCAGCAAACACAACTAGCATTGCTAGAATATCCTATCACGAGCCTCGCCTAATTTATCCTAACACTAACCCTAGCATTTCGACAAAACGTTGTCCAGCAGATAAAAATCATAAAACATATGGTAGAATTAAACTTACTTATAGGAAAAGAAGGCATGAAATATCACCAATAACTGACAGCAGTCAGCAAATGTGCAGACTTACCGTTCAATCTAAAGTTAAAACAGTTAGGTGGCTCAAGGATGCATTTTTTTAACCGAATAAGTCCGGTAGTAGGCAGTACTTATTCATGCTAACTACAAAAAATTGTTGCACTGCATCTTGGAGGCGGAAGTCAGCCAAGAATTGAAAGTGCGTAAGAAAAACATCTTTCCTCTAGCTCAAGGCCACAAGTCTTACGTAGACTTTAATCAGTTTAGGAAACAGTTCCTCAGTGTAAGCTTGAACTTAGCTAAAACTGGAATCCACCTTTTAGACTATATAGCGTTATAGCCTTTCAGCGTAATTGACCTTAGCTTTAACGAGCAATCGCTTAGTAATACTAACATTCTACGCCTCACTATCAAGTATAGGAGTGATGCAACTGTTTGGTTTTATAAAGTTCGCAGCATTATTATCTCTGAAAAGCAACTCAATCTCATCGTTAACGGTGATGGTGCTTCTTTCAGAGCACTAAAATTACCTGCAGTTTAAATTCTCATCGATTTTTTTAAACTAGTTTGCATTACACGTACGTTGAGCGAGGTAGTGATGAGTGGTAAGAGCTTAGAAAGGTAAAAGTTGGTGGATACAAGGTCTATTCGATATATGGTAACGTCGCAATATTCAGAAATAAAAAAGTCTCTGAAAAATTGTCCAAGAAATTGTACGTAGACAAGTTGAGATTGCATTCGTGTACACATCACCCACGTGCCTTCTTGAGGCGAACTTCGGTGATCTTTGCCGCTCCGGCGTCGCCTCGTTTGCTCGTTCGGTTTTGGCCCGCAACAAGCACAACAATTTCAACGACGAAGCTCAAGCGGCAGTGTTTTTGCTGCCGAGAACCTTTTCGGCTCGCAGGGCGATGGCTGCGTCGCACCGGCTCACTCCGGCCTATGGAGTACCTCAGGGCTCAGTGCTACGTCCGGTTCTTTTCACGGTTTATACTCTGCCTCTTGCTGATGTGATTGCCAAGCACAATCTAGGCTTTCACTTCTATGCGGATGACACTCAGTCGTACCTTTGCTTGATTCCTCCCAGCCTTCGAGCACCTCAAATTCTCTCAACTCACTAGCTGCATGCATCGATGACATCCTCACATGGATGGCAGCAAATTTTCTAAAACTAAGCGATGATAAAACTAACTTACTAGTTATGGGCAAACCCAGTGTGATTCAGAGATTAGGAAGACTGACTCAAAATTGGCTCTGCCAGCATATCTCCAGTTGAATCAGCTCGAAATCTTGGTGTACCACACAAAGGATGAATAAAAAGGACCCAATAGATGCTGCAACAAATAGGCACGTTTGAAGCTTCTTTCTTAAGCATCACGTCAGAGGATGTCGTGACGTCAGTCGGGAGTGAGGTCCAGGCTTTGGGAGCATGTTGTCTAGACAGGGAAACCAACTATAAGTGGCTGATGGCCATGTCTTTATCTAACTAAGTGCAAAATCTTGCAAGAGTGCCTACATAGAAAATGACTGGCATGAAATTGAGGTGACGTAGTCGAGTAGTGAAAAGCTACTCCGGTAGGGGACAACTATGTTCCACACAGAGGCTAATCGAGGTATGCCGTCCAAGCCATTTTGGAGGCACAAATTTCAGAATAACACCAGGTTTGCCATACTTAGTAAGTCAGTTTCATCTTTATTCACTCGCAAGACAGTTTGTGCCATCTAATTTCAAATGTCAGGCATATTTCCCGTGGCACATTCAAGCGATGTGGTCTCAAAAAGGCTGCTACAGCAGATTTCTCATTGTACGACCAACTCGTCTTACTCGAGTTGTTTATCGGTGCCTCTAAACCAGCATCACATCCCTTGGAGACAGAGCTTTTAGTTTGTACGGTCACACAGCAGGCAACTCTCCCATCAAATGGTGTTACGACATTCCTTGACTTGATCATATTTAAAATAAATCAAAAATCACTTGTTCCTCACAGCATTTGCTTTGTTTGCATGAATTATCTTTTATGGGCTTTAGAGTGCTGACACTGTGTATTCTACCTCCACCCAATTAATATTCTGCATTTTCAGCATGTGTAAAGTGCCCAGAAAGAGATGAGGTTCTCTTAGAATGTAGCATAATTGTCTTGTTATCATCATCATTAATTACTATAAGCTGAGAGGCCAAAGCAAAGAAACTATGGAGATAATGTTTGGAAATTAATAGCTCCGGCATCACTAGCTTGCAGAATATCTCCTGCTCGTTCCTGCCCCCCCCCCCAGGCAATATAGCCTCTATGGAGACATTGCCTGGTTTAAAAATCCCTCGAGATTTAACACGTGCATATTTGCAAGAATTGTCTTATACTCACTGTTAAAAAAATCCTTGCAGTATGGCCACAGCTACTGTGGTAGTAAATTCGCTCGAGTATAAAGAGGGTTTCAATGATGCAAGGCATACTAAAGTTGAGCACAGCCTGTGAAAATACGTATTGACAGCCAAAAACAAACGCCTATGCTGTTGATATGTATGAGTACAGTGTGACTTCGTCTGCCATGATTCTTTAGACCTCCCTTGTCTTGCTAGGCATAAAGAGCACAGGCTTTTGAATTGTCTCTACTGTTGCAGCAAATTTCACAAAGCCTATGCTTTACTGAAAGGATGGGCCACTGTGCAGGTCGTACACCCGCCTCAGCCACCTATCGATATCGCTCCACTGTTGATCAGCGGGGTTCGAGTCAGGCTGGCCCACTATTGCTGGTCAAGCAAGGTGGATTTCACAGCTCTAACACTCTGCGAAGGGTCGATACATTTGGCAGCAAGATAGAGACCTCGAGCATACTGCTGCCAGGCCAGTGACGTATTTTCCTACATATCAGCCACTTTTTAATTCAACCGGGCAATCGGAATGACTACAAGCAAGAAAACAAAACAAAGGGGAAAGGCCCTGGTAAGCATTAGAATGGCTGCCGACCGATAGAGCCGCTGCAGCAGTAGACAGAGCACCACCAACAAAACAGCAGCAGCAGCAGAGTGGCAGCAGCAGCAGCAGCAGACAGAGCACCACCAGCAAAGCAGCAAAACAGCAGCAGCAGAGTGGCAGCAGCAGCAGCAGCAGACAGAGCACCACCAACAAAGCAGCAAAACAGCAGCAGCAGAGTGGCAGCAGCAGCAGCAGCAGCAGCAGACAGAGCACCACCAACAGAGCAGCAAAACAGCAGCAGCAGAGTGGCAGCAGCAGCAGCAGACAGAGCACCACCAACAGAGCAGAAAAAACAGCAACAGCAGAGCAGCACCTCAGGCTTTGAAACTTTGAGCTCCATCTTCTTTGCTGCTACTCTTTGATGTTGTTCGGTGCGTGCATAGACGTTTACTTAGCCTGTGAGTGTGAGTGTCTACGCATAGAGATAGCGGCTGCTTCACATACAACCTCTAGGCTTGTTGTCTCTAGGTATGGCTTTAAGTCATTGGGTGACTACCAAAAAGCTCCACTTTTCCTAAGCAGCACAGATGGTGTCGACGAGGCATGGCGTACGGCCTCGCGTGGCCCAGGAGTTAAGTTGCTATTCGCCTTTGACGACCGACGTCATGGATTCTATGACATATGTGAAGCGCCTGAATGGACATCTAGTTCTCTTAGGGTTCTATACAAATGAATTATCTGTTTAAGCTTTGTACGATTTTGCTCCTGAAATGAATTGAGCCACGAGCAATTGAGTGGCACCCAGCAGCAAGCCAAAGAGCTTTGCAATGCCCACTCCGAAACAGCTGGCCCTATGACAGCCTGCACAAGAAATCCGCTGAACCACGGAAGACTCAAGAACATATTTTCTATTATGGAGTTGCGTGGCAGAAGACGGAAGCTGTAATACATCTCAAGCTAATAACGAATTCTAAATAATTGAGTAAGAAGAATTCTGCTCCAAAAAGCAGCAGATTTTAGACACGATATAACCTGAACCTGCAATATTTAATGGGTTGTTTACTTAGACCGATATTTATTTGACTATACTAGAATATCGAGATTTTGAAAGTTCGTTTTGATAGCAAGCTTTACGCTTGAAACGCTCGGGATGTCGCTGCTCGAAAAATATCGTTGAAATCCCGACGCATAGAGCTAGATGTGGTAATCCCAGTTAATCACTACTGAAGAGTGCCGAAACTATATCATGAGAGCTACTCATCAAGGAACACACTCGAACGTTTAACCTTAATGTGAGCTATCGTCACGGATCACAAAACTGACTTCGACTGAATATAGTCACTGCCGAGCTAGCCGCACGGGCAAGCTGAATCTCTTGTGCTGCCGACGTCATGCCTCCCTCTGCTCCCAGAGCTCTCTCGGCCAGACTCGACTTTACCGGAAACGACGGCTCAGCGAATCCGAATGAACCAGACGAGCAAGCCGATCATCCCACAGAAGGGGGCCGTCGATGTGCCGTATATCTATGGGAAAGCGAGAATGCAGCAGTGTGCAAGGGCTCGACGAGAGTGAGTCGCCGGCTTCGCCAAGCAGCCGGAGCACTGAACAGCCCATCACGCTCTAAGGGGGCAACGACCTCTAAACAGTCCTCGGCTGTTCCGAAGCGCCTCGACGTAGTAACGGTAAGCTGCCTCAGTAAGCCTTCGGACTGACAGGCGGTGCCTACGATTTCGCAGAGGCTAGGCGCTCCGGCTTCACCGATCGCCGGAAGTTCACTGCCGCAGCCCACGGCCAGGCAGCTGAAGACCAGCAGGAGCCGTCATAAGAAAACCGAGGAAGCCCCGTGGAGCTGCCCAATGCCCAGGTGGCACCAGTTCGGCTCCCTGTGCATAGCCACCCGACCGCTGCAGTTAGAGTTGAGGAGAGGGGAGGGGAGAGCAGGAAAGGAAAGGGTAGGAAAGAGGAGGGGAAGGGGAAGGGAGCATGGGGAGAGGAAGAGAGGGATGGGTTGGAGTGAGCACTGGTAAGAGCAGAAGAAGAAGGGGGAAGAGGAAAGGGGAAGGGAGCTTGGGGTGAGGATGGGAGTTTAGTTTGGTTTGCCGTCGCTCACAGCCCAGAAATGCCAGCGGACGAGCAGCACCGCCAGTTTATTCTACTATGCACGGAGCCTGGGGAAGCTCCACTGCCGCCCTGAAGCACAGTTTGCAGTCTGCAGTTCAGGAACGCTGGCCCTGGTTCGTTAGCGACGATGCTACTGCCGGTACTAGGAACGCTACGCTCCGATTGGCTAGTCAAAGTCGAGAAGGCCCTCCAGCTTAGTTCCGGTAGAAAACATTTAGGCTCAGCACTGTCGTCGGCTATGCATTATCGCATCACGATCTCAATACGTACCACATCGAGTGTCACAGCCCACTCATACAAAGATCAGGGGCAGTGCCATCATTTAAACTAAGTCACAGTGAGTGAGGAGAGAAGAGCAGGTAAGAGTGATGAGAGAAGACGAGAGGAAAAGGAAAGAGCCAAGGGCAGCGTAGGGAAGGGAGGGGAGGAGAGGGGGAAAAGAGGGGAGGGTGATAAGAGGGGTAAAGAAGGGAAGCGGAGGACAGGAGAAGATTGAGTGAGAGCGAGGTCATATTTTTGGAAGCTGGCTCCACTGGTACTTAAAAATGGAAGACCGGTGTGCTTCGGAGACTGAACAAGCGTTAGATCAGCAGTTCTCATCCTGTGGGTCGCGACCCCTTTGAGTGTCAAACGACACGACCCGTTCACAAGGGTCACCTAATACGGTCAAAAAACACGCATTTTCTCATTTTCACACGATAACTCTATGGTTGGGGGTCGCCACAATACGAGGAACTGTATTAAACGATCGCAGCATTAGGAAGGCGAGAACCACTGCGTTAGATTCATCCCACATAATCTATTATGCCTCCTCAGGATAGACAGTAGAGTTGCCGCTCGCAGGCTCACAATCCCGTCATCGGATGGCCAGAACACGTGTAGCTTAATCGACTCCCCCTCCGGGTCAACCATTGGAACACCAGATTTTCGGTATCTGTTTACCTATACCTCGTACAAACCTCACATCCTTTGGAGACCATATGCTCCCAAAGCCAGGAACTCACTCCGACTTTTGTCACGACATCCCTTGACTTGAACCCATTTAAAAAGAAATTAAAACGCACCTTATTACGGCAGCTTTTAGCGCGTCCCTGTGATTCGCCGTTTATGTGCTTATGCATGCTGCCACTAACCACACTTGCATGCTGACCCTGTGCATGTAACCCTTAACGATGTTGATCATGTTCTTTATCAAGCATGATACCATTCACCATTCGAGTGTGTTTCCTTTGCAGCAGATGCAAAGCACCTAGAAAGAGATTGAGTTCTCTGAGGGTGCTTAATAAAGTATTTTGTTATTATTATTATTGTTATAATAATTAGCTGCACTCACCCTATGATAGCAGGTTTTGTTCAACGATCAAATGAGGTTACGTACGTCTTCATAAAAAGTCGCAGTGAGAGAACTACTTCTACTCTTTTACAAGTCCTCTAGACCCACTATTATATCTCTTCCCACTGTCCTGCTCCTACGTTGCATTGATCTGTTGCTGCCATGTATAACTAACATGTCATTAGCCTCAAGTCATGTCCCATCACCTATCAAAACAGCTGTAGTCAGGCCACTTCTCAAGAAAGCGACACTAGACCAAGAGAACTTAAGCAACTACCGCCCAGTCTCCCTTCTACCATTCCTATCAACGACACTAGAACGGGTCATTGCTGACCTGCTGAACTCATATATGAAAACCTCACACCTTGCTAGTAAGTTCCAGTCTGGCTTTAGAGCAATCACTCCACAGAGTCAGCATTGCTTAAGGTATACTACTTAGGAATGCAGACATGGGTAGAGTTTCTGTGTTTGTTTGGCTCGATTTTTCGGCAGCTTTTGATACCATCGATCACAAAGTTTTTCTAGAGCGCCTCTCATCTCGCCTGGGCATCACCGGTACTGCTCTGCAATGGTTCAGGTCCTATCTCAGTGGGTGATTCCAGAGTATTATCGTAATACGGCGTACCTCAGGGCTCCGAGCTAGGTCCGGTTCATTTCATGGTTTATACTCTCCCTCTTGCTGATGTGATTGCCAAGCACAATCTAGGCTTTCACTTCTATGCGGATGACACTCAGTTGTACCTTTGCTTTGATCCCTCCCAGCCTTCGAGCACCTCAAATTCTCTAAACTCACTAGCTGCATGCATTGATGACATCCGCACATGGATGGCAGCAAATTTTCTAAAACTAAATGATGATAAAACTAACTTACTAGTTATGGGCAAACCCAGTGTGATCCAGAGATTGGAAAGGCTGACTCTCAAAATTGGCTCTGCCAGCATATCTCCAGTTGAATCAGCTCGAAATCTAGGTGTCATATTCCAAAGCGACCTCTCGTTAGACGACCATATCAGCTCCACAGTCAAATCTGCCTATTTTCAGCTTTAAACCATTGCTCAAATTCGGGCTTGTTTAGATAAGGATACCGCGTCCAAGTTCGTCCATGCATTCGTGACATCTCGTCTCGACTTCTGCAACTCACTGCTTACTGGCCTACCAGCACGTGCGATCAGGCGATTGCAGCTGGTGCAAAACTCAGTAGCTAGGCTTGTCTGTCGTGAGCGTCGCAGTTGTCACATTACAGCTCTTCTCGCCCACCTACACTGGCTACCAGTCAAGCAACGGATTGACTTCAAGGTTTTTTCGCTCACTTTTAGGTCGCTTCATTCTTTGGCTCCAGCCTATCTCTCAGATATACTCCCACATCAGGCAAAGCATCGTACCACCCGCTTTGCCGAATCCAACAGCCTACAAATACCTCGTACAAACCTCAAATCCTTTGGAGACTTCGCATTTAGTTCGTATGCTCCCAAAGCCTGGAATTCACTCCCGAACTGCGTCAGAATATCTCCTGAACTGATCACATTTAAAAAGAACTAAAAAACACACCTATTTAGGACAGCATTTATTGGTTCCCTGTGATTCATCGTTGATGTGCTTATGGGTGCTGACACTGTGCATGCTGTCACTAACCACATTTGCATGCTGACCCTGTGCATGTCACCCCTAACCATGTTATTATCATTTTGTTTGTTTATCAAGTATGATATCACTCACCATTCAATTGCATTTTCCTTTGCATCAAACGTTAAGTACATAGAGAGAGAGATTCAGTTCTCTGCGGGCGCTTTATCAAGTGCATTATAATTATTATTATTTTTTTCTGTAGCTTGCAGCGCCATCTTATATAGAACAAAGGGCATGCGAAATCAATTAAAGTTTCCATGGCTAGCTCAGTAGCCGATAGACCCGGCTGCATTATATGGGCCATGCAAACGTTAACACTGCTGCGTACCTCCTGCCCAGTTTACACATACCTGCTGGTATTCGTTAGCTATCAAACCACTGAAAACTTTGGGTGCAAGCAGATAAGTGCACCCCTTTCCGAAACCACCGTATCGTGAGGCTAGGAGTGCTAGCTATGAGTAAAATCTCACCCCCAGCACTGCATCGTGGCTTTAGCAGACCGCGTAAAAACTGCCGCACGGCTGCGACCGAATCGCCCTTGCTTCCGATCTAGGCCTGCGCTAGGGCCACCAACCGAGTGGGCTTACCACTGTGCACTTTTGTGGGTGGCACTTCGGTGCTGCACTCACGCTGACACTCACCGCGGGTGGCGGGAGCGACCCTCAGCGGGCGCATGCTGTCGCGGGCCAGCAACGAAATCAGTCGACACGCCCTCAACCTCATCATGGACCTGCCAATAGTAAAGCTCAGCTTACTTAGGTAACTAGTACGCATGCGTGGTGCCGAGGAGAGCCCGGCTGCTTGCCCCGGCGACTCACCCCAGCACGGGTCGACAGCGAGGACGTGACGCCGAACGTCTGAATGGTTTTTAGCCGTCTAGCTCCGTAGCTGTCGCTGCAGTGCTGAGTATGTCTTCTGTTTGTCGTCTGACGTGGTCCGGCTGCTTCTAAGAACCTCAAATGCACTGAGCCGGTGTACGCACGTCGCACAGCAGGCCAGCTACCAACCAGGGGCCAGGTTGATCGTCTCTGACGAGCTTGTTTACCGACCAGAGTTGACATCGCCGATCCAGGTAGAAATTTTCAAATTTCTTAACGCAGCTGACGTATCGCAGCACAATGCGGCCGTGAGAGAAAATAAAATAAGCATGACATCACGTACGGCCTAGACCTTTGTATGGATGATGGCTCGAATGAAGAAGGAGCTCCAGCCAATGACGCGACAACGCAAAGCGACAGCTTTACGCGGTCGAAGCAGCCCAGCAACAATAATTCATCACATTCATAATAATTCTTCACATCCAGCCATTGCAATAACGCGAGCAGGAAACGGAAATACAAACTGTTGGCAGCTGCAACACCATCCGCCTGACGATCGTAACATAAGATGAGGCCAATTTGCTTCAACATTCTCAAAATCGTATTTTCCTAAATTCAAAGAAGGGAAAAGCATTGCATAATCTTCTCTCGTCAAAGTGATCCTGAGTGGGCGCAAATTAGTAATTTGCTAACGGGTAACATCCCAAGTTACTTTCCCGGCGGGCCACAGGATGAGGCCATTAGGGAAACGCTGCAGGGACGTCGGCCCGCTATCCGGGTAAATCGAAAGAGCAAGGCGACATGCGAGGTAATAATTGCCATTTTCGAAAGACGCTAGCTCCTATGGTAATTGTCACACCGCTTTTTTGAGAGCGCGAGAATTCCTGACGAACGGAGCTCTCAAACTGCGGCGAGTTGCTAGACAAGTGCTCGCTCCCATGTGTTTTATAACGCGAATCCAACGTTTTTCGGCGTCTCACAGCCAGGCAGAGCCACACTGAGTCAAGGTAACGTCAGTTACCTCGAACGCTGTTCAGCCGGAGGGACGTACAAGTAGACTACTATTACGGCTTCTAGCTGCACCGTTTGTGCAGTCCGCGACTAAGCTTACCTACTGGTTTGGTCTAGCGGTTAAGGTGCTCGCCCCGACTAAGGCCTGACTGAGGTCGTGGGCTCGAGCATCGAGGCATTTTTGAAGCGCCTGAATAGAGATTAAGTTCTCTTGGGGCGCTATATAAATGAATTATATTTTTTTTTTACCTAGCCACAAGAGTCAGATCTACAGTGCGACGTCGCGCAATGCGGTCGCTGAGGCTGCTCGCACGCTTTCTCGCCGATTCTCGTCCGGCTGTAATAGCTAAGAGTGCGGGCAGCAATCTCGTTGACTACGATGTCATTTTGGTTCTCCTTAAAATCCGCTTATCTCTTCAATGTTGAGGATGAGTATTTTTTGCGAGTGCTTGACCGGCGACCTTTCTGGTTGCATACTGCTACGTCCGTTGTGCTTGCCTAGTTATTTTATGCAAAGGCGTGGTCTTGCGGTCCAATAATAGCAGCTCAAAGTTAATATAAGCTTAACAAAACTGCTAGAAAAATTAGTAAGCGATTATGCTATAGAATTTGATTTAATTAATTGACATCGTCTAACTGCAGACACTCAGCTGGCATCCCCTCGGGCGTTCACCATAGATATTCGGAGATTTCCCAAAAAACTTGCTGGAGGGGAAACTACGTATTGCCTCTTTTTGAGCAGGTCATCAAAGCAGACTATCGGATTTAATGCTATTTTTGTTCTTTCAAAGCTCCGATTCATGAAAATACAATATCTTTATTTTCCCATAATCTTGATTGCTTTTGAACCCCGTTGTCTAAGAGCATATGCTGCTGCTGCTGTTAGTCATTTCCTGCTATCGTCACTGTGAATTTCTGCCGCCGACTTTCGGGCTGCTGCTGCCTCACTTCTCCCTCTCGAGGGACTCAACGAGATATAGTGCTTGGCTGATGGTGGGAGACATGGCTGATACATGCAAAGTGGCTTATCTCCTGTTATTGAGCTGCATTTTTGTTGGTTAAGACTATGTTTTAATCTAGCAGTCAGCAGGAGTAAAAACACACCGCCATATCGCGGCCAGCCACGCTACCATCGTTATCAGATGTATGCTTGGTTAATAATCAAGCTCGTACTCGTAGGAGGCATTCTCCTGTCATGATAAATGTGATTGTATTGGTTAAATGAACTCGTGCACTGGTTGACGGTAGTTTAGTTAGTGAAGCAACACGCGACCTTAAAATATACAGCTACTGATTGAGCTAGCGGATATTTCAATATAGGGAATTTCTCAGTGTATAATTTAAAGCTCCGAGAGTGCGATCAGGTTGGTTTGTATGTGATCCTATAATCGTGAGTTTTATTTTTTTGAATATAATTTCTGTTAACAAATGGGATTGTCAATAAATTATTTAAGAATTTCGGCATCATGAGTCTGCGACTTGCATCACAACTTGTCGAACCTTAATAGATCAAGATACACGAGTGAAGTTTGTTAAGCGCATTCTTGCAACTTTTTTTTCAGCTTTATTGCGAGTGTACGTTTTATCCTTGTAAAATCCATGACTCGGCTAATACGTGTCGGAGTAAAATTTGAAATCCAAGTTCAGTTTTGCTTATTCTTGTTCTATTTAAATGCAGCAAAGATTTCGGTTGGATACATTTTGCTGCGTCATCAAAGGTGTCGTGGACGAAGCGATGTATGTGACACGCATAGAATCTCTTTCTAAGACATCTTCAGTACTTACAACTGACTGTGCGTCGATACACAGGACTCATTCCGAAGCAACTTGCCAGTGCTACGACAACGAGAATGGCTCGCGACAGCAGAAAACATGAACTCCACAGCGACGAGTTCGGCACTAAAACGCTGCACAAAATAGGGAAGCATATACGTCTTCCTTCCGCCTTCCCGCAAGTATTGAAAGTCGCTGCCTGGGCAGCTTCGTTGAATAGTCTCGATACGGCAGCCCTGTCTACCAGAGCATCAACGAACTCTTGTGCGGCGGCCTGACAGCCCGAGATCGACTGCAGCTCATTAAGCTCAGCAAAGAGAGACGCTGCCCGACTGTGGCCTGACTGACTTTCGCTGCTGGGGCCTGTTCACGACGAGCGATCGACCGGCAGCAGCTCGATAATCGATCGAGCTGGATTCCATAACTGTTCTGCTATCGCCTTACATGTCAGCCAGATTTCTTTTGTCGAACAGAGGCGTTCCCCACAGCTCAGAACTGTCAGAAGATATGAGGAAAATATCGGCAATTTTCGCAAACCGAACGACTTAATCTTAATAAATCATTGAAACGCTGAAATAAATGAACGCATAATGTACGAATAAAATGAAATTTGTACAGCGGTTATGGCGATACTGCTTTGAGCGAAGCACTTCGCCAGCTCTAAGTGGATTGCTGTAGTTTTCCAGCTCATTTTAAGCGATTGCCGCCCATTGCCACTGTGCGAGATTGCACATTTTTTTTTCTTTTACGTGGTTGTGCACACACCACGGTGTACTCTAATTTGAAATAAAACTGTAACTCGGCGCAATGTATTTCGATTTTTATGCGGTGGATTCTGTGGATTAAAGTGGGTTTTGGTATTGGCCTGGGCTACTGCAGTCGATTGCAGCTCATTGCACGAGAACGGCCGTACAAGTGAGACTTTTTTATGCAATTGTCGCAGAGTGTTTTGTCATGTGCAGCAAAGACAAAGAGCTTTTCAATCGGGATTTCTTTCGTTGCCTGGTGGAATGCAGTGGATTTCGGTATTGGCCTGGGCTACTGCATTCTTATTTCAGTGGACTTTGTGAAAGGCGTGAACGGAATCGCGCGACATTTTCTGGGTACATTGTGCGTGTAGCGTAGTTTTTTATTCCAGACTTTTTGGAGCTATTTGCAGCAGATTTGGGGTGCATTTGACGAGAACTAGAATGGATTGCTGTAGATTGCAGTACAGGCATCCAGCGCCAAAGCTCATTTGCATACGTGCTCGTGCACGCAGTGACATAAAATTTTGTGGACAGGTAAATTCGAACATGTTCTACGATATCAGCGAAAGATGTGTGCTCGGCAACGCTTACGTCTGGTCGTTGCTAACCTAATTAGACTGGATTGTAGTAATTCGGGTGCCACTCAACTGCTCGTGGCTCAATTCATTTCAGAAACAAGATCATTCAAAGCTGAAACAGCTCATTCATTTGTATAGCACCCGAAGAGGACTTTATGCATATACTGTCGCTGCACATATTTCACGTGGTCCACGTCGTCAGTCGTCAAAGGCGAAGAGCAACTTAACTCCTGGGCCACACGAGGACCTAGACCATGCCTCATCGGCACTATCTGTGCTGGCAAGGAAAAGTAGAGCTTTTTAGTAGTCACCTAGTGGCTTAAAGCCATACCTAGAGACAACCAGCCTAGAGATTATATGTGAAGCAGTAGGTATCCCTATGCATAGACACTTACACTTAAAGGCGTCGATGCATGCACGACTCGACACCAAAGAGTAGCAGCAAACGGGTGGAGCTCAAAGTGTAAAAGCTTAAGGTGCTGCTGCCACTTTGCTTTGCTGCTGCTGCTGCAGCTGCTTCTGCTGCTGCTGCTGCTGCTGCTGCTGCTGCTGCTGCTGCTGCTGCTGCTGCTGCTCTATTAGAATGTCTCAGCTTCTGTTGCCCTGCTGTTGCTGCTCTACCTGCTGCCACTCTGCTGCTGCAGCTGTTTTCCGGCTGTTGCTGCTTTGTTGGTGGTGCTCTATCTGCTGCTGCTGCTGCTACTCTGTTAGTGCAGCACTGACTGCTGCTCTGCTGTTGCCGCTCTGTGGCTCTGCTGCCTCGGCTCTGCTGCTTATGCAGCCGTTTCATCGTACATACAAAGATGAACTTTTTATTTTAACTTGTAGAGCTATAACCCCTCGCCTTAAACAATGCGCCTAGTCTCAGGTAGCTCCCCTGTCATTTTAACAAATTCCGGTGAATCGCCTTCCTTGGGGCTTCCTAGTTCTCCACAGTTACATGCCCGGGCTACCGTGTGACATGGCTAGTGCCCATAAATAAGTGTGAACTGAGATCGCCAGATCCTACACTTGCAGCAGGCCTCTCTTTGCAAGCAGGTAGCCATCAAAAGATGTCATTATTTTGTTTTTAGACTACTTTGACTATGGTACCACTAACCATATTAAAAGAAAGTCAAGCTGATTTAACTGCATGACTCAACCCACGACCCGAGTCGTGAAGAGCAAGCACCTTACCCCTGGGCTAAGACCCAGGGGCAAACCATATGGGCATGCTTCCTTTACAGCACATGTAAAGTGCCTAGAAAGAAACTAAATTCTTTGAGAGTGATATGCAAATGTATTATCATTATTATTATTCTTGGTGTTTTTAGTAGGTCAGCAGGCTGTGTGGTGTCACAGTCAGCCGGAGAGGGCTCTCCGGCTGCCACGTAGCACTGCTGCACAGGAGCTGCATGAACCTCATCATAGCCAAGCCGCCAGCAAAATAGCTATGCCTTGGTTGGTCAATAAAATTGCCACAGTCCTCTACTCTCGATAGCTGATCGCTCAATGTATGTTGAATTTTTAAGCAAGCTCCGAGCACTGAATCCTACCGGCTCAGCTGCCCGAATGCATGCGTAATTCTCCTGCATTGACTGCTGCAGCTCTCTCCCTAAAGCTGACTAGGGCACAGAGCCCCGGCTGCTGCATGTGTCACTTCCGGTGCAAGAATGGATGCTGCTGATGACGATTGTACGGCTGACACCATCGCCTCTAAGGCCGATCGACTGCTCAGTGTTCGTAGCACTTTCAGCATCAACTCTCTAGCTTGGCAGAAGCTGTCAGCTGCTGATGTAATCGTCTTGCTGCCTCTTACGGCGAACTTGCATGCTTGCTACTACTGAATACATGGTAATGCATCAATATGCAACAATAAATAATATTGGCAATGCGACAATGAATCTCAAGTATGTAAATGTTAACGTATCATCTTCTATAACTTCACAAAGCCAAGATTTGTGGGTGTTGTGCAGAAGATTTTTTTTTACGGCCCTCACAGCACAAGCAGCTCAAATTCTAGCATTCTACATCGCCATGTTTACCAAAACGCACGTGAAAAGGTTTTACATCACTCAGTGTGACACTCCATGAGTTTTATATTCCAGAAATCTTAGTTCGGTAATAAGTTATTAGCCCTATAACATTAAACGTGACCCAGATAGTTCACCTGGTAGCTCATAGTATGTAGCAATAACAAATCCTGCACTTGAGATATTTGGCATTTGTGTTACCCATCCTATTGCTTTTGCTTGTAGATTTGTTAAAATAGTATCGCAATATCTTACACTAGGTAAGGCTGTTGCTTTCGCGACCTCGGTCCCGAGGTCGTGGGTTTGATTCCTGCGGTGGGCGATTCTTTATCGCCACTGCAAGCGGTGGTGATAGCCCTAAAAGGCTCTTCTGTCGCTCTACAAAAAGAGGCTGTTTAATCAGCTGGGATTTTTTTTAACGGTTACTACTCTAGCCTTTCCATCAAATAATATGTGAAGATTTCCTAATCTAACACCATCGTTTGGATTGGGATCTTCTCTAATCCTTATCACATTGTGACTCATGCCTAGAGTCCCAGTCATCACCTCACATAGTTTAGTGGCAAAGTAAGTCTTGATAAACGCAAAGATTGGAGCATCACAAGCAGGGTCATCAATAATACCTATCGTGCCTTCCACCTATCAATAATTATAGCATCTCTATTGATAGCAACTTTTGTATCCACTTAATCTTTCGTTTCAGCATCACTAAGATCTACTGTATTCGAAAGAATAATCAAACGATGATTAATCATATCCCAATCTAAATCACAGGTAGGTAGTACCTCTGCTAAGTTTAGGTTCATAATTTATACGCGCATATGTTTGTTTGACTGCATCTGCAGCATCTTCTGGATGAGCTAAACGTTGAATGTTATTACCATTCAAGTTTAGTGTTCCACACACCAGATTTCCTGTAGTTTGAATAATTTTCCAACTTGCTCTCATTCTCTTCCTAACTTGCTCTAACCTCTCATCAGAAAAATTAAAATTCCCTGTATTAACTGCCGTGTAAATATGAGTAAATCCAAGGAATCACATGCAATATCGACGTATGAACTATTAATCTTTAAACTTAGCATGTCATGCAAGTCTGACATGTAACTTTTGCTACCAATAACTGCATTGCTAGCGTCACTCAATCTAGTCCAGTAAGCTTCACCATTTAGTTTCAAACGTACAGAGTTATTTTCTGGATCCATATTTAAAGAAACTGGAATGATAGCTGGAATCGTTCGCTGATTACCTATTCGATTACCTTTCATGTCCATCACGTCTACATCGTCAGGTGTGAGCTATGAACGTGTAATATAAACCGTATTTTCATCTACCAATTTACCTGTTGGTAAACTGTAGAACGTTGGTCTATAAATTCGATGCAAAGACGTCGTATGAATATGATCCATTTAGGTTTTTATGTAAGAAATGTAAGCTAAATCAAATTAATTCGTACGATACTTAAAGTAAGTGATGTTAGCATTGAAGCTGATTACGTATAACATGTTAAGAAGTAGTGATAGTAAATAAAGAATTATAATTAAAATGTAAAGAACTAGAAAGTCTTCGTCGGCAGTCATACTGACAGGTGGCACTTTAGCAACTGAAATTGGTGGTGGTTTATACAGTAGAAACAAGGTAAATACTTTTAAGTACTGCTAAATAGGAATGATGAACTTGGGTGAAGATAAGATGTTTCATATGACTGATCGAGAGCTGCCTCCGGCACCCATCTATAGCTTTCAATACCATGAGCATTGTCCTTCTAATGAGACTCAAGAAACTACAGTTAGTTTTGGAACAAATGTTGGGTTCTTCGTAGAAGCTAGGAATACGGATTACTGTGTACTTTCTGACGCATTTCTATTGGTTGAAGGAAGTATAAGGCTACCGAGTAGGGGTTGTAAGTCACTAAGTTGCTACCTCTATTAGTGATTCTGGTTATCAAGCACCTGGCTATAACGATATTCTAGTCATTAATAGTGAATGTGCTTGGCTTTTCGACAAAATACGACTGCGAATTGGGGGCTGAAGTTAAATCATAATACTTATAATAATACTGAATACGGAATGGGTGCAACTTCTACAGTTCTAGGAAAGCGACTAATTCCTGGTGATCACAATAGAGGAGAGGGGTTGACTTCGGTTTTGTGAAAGAGTTAGGGTAATGGTGAAGGTAATTATTACTTTCTAGAGGCTGGCGGAGTAGGATTTTCCGTAGCCGCTGATTCTAATCCTGCATGCACTAATGTTGCTTAAGATAATACAGGTTGGTTAATACAAAAACTTGCACGATCCACTCAAGTTCCACCGAATGAATTTTTTAGTGAAATTCGGATGTTGGGTAGGATCTTTGGACTCCGCAAAGACATGGATAAGATCCTTTACTATACAAACATTAAGCCCAAGCTAAAAAGAGGAGCATTCGAGGACACGAACGCGTTACACTTAGGAGCTACTCCAGCGGCAACTCCCGCAGGAAACACAACTAGCATTTCTAGAATATCCTTTCACGAGCCTCGCCTAAGTTATACTAACTCTAAGCCTAGCATATCGATACAAAAGTGTCCAGTAGATAAAAAGCATGACACACATGGTAGAATTAAACTTATTTATAGAAAAAGAAGGCATGAAACATCACCAATAACTGACAGCAGTCAGCAAACGGGCAGACTTACCGTTCAAGTTTAAGATGAAACATTTAGGCGGCTCAAGGTTGTATTTAAAAAAACGAATACGTACGGTAGTAGGCAGTACTTAATCATGCTAACGTTGAAAGCGCTGCACTAAATCTTGTAGGCGGAAGTCAGTACCCAGAATTGAAGTGCGTAGAAAAACATTTTCCCTCAAGCTCAAGGCCCCATGTCTTACGCAGACTTCAATCAGGTTAAGAAACAGCTCCTCAGTGTGAGCTTGAACTTGGCTGGAACTGGAATCCACCTTCCAGTCTATGTAGCTTTATACCCTTTCAGCGTAGTCGACCTTAGATTTAGCGAGCAATCGCTCAGGAATGCTAACATTCTACGCGTCACTATCAAGTATAGGATTGATGGAACTGCTTGGTTTTTATAAAGTTCGCAGCATTATTATCTCTAAAAAGCAACGCAATCTCATCGTTAACAGTGATAGTGCAGCTTTCAGAGAACTCAAACCACCTTCCGTCGGTTAATTTAAACTCTTGGTAGTATACGTATATAGAGCAAGGTAGTGATGAGTTGTACGAGCATAGGAAGGTAAAAATTGGTGGATGCAAGGTCTATTCGATATATGGTAATGACATAATATTCTGAAATTTAAACGTGTCTGAAAAATTGTCCAAGAAATGCTACGTAGACAAGTTGAGATCGCTTTCATGTACACATCATCAACGTGCCTTCTTGAGGCGAACGGCAGTGACCTTGGCCCCTCCGGCGTCGCTTCGTTTGCTCGGGTGGTTTCGGCCCGAAAGAGTCACAACAATTTGAACGACGAAGCTCAAGCGGCAGTGTTTTAGCTGCCGAGAGCCTTTTCGGCTCGCAGGGCGATGGCTGCGTCGCAGCGGCTCGCTCCGGCCAACAGCTCTCCAGCCGCCGTCGGTTAAGGGGGCCGACAGGTCTTCCGTCGGCCTTGCTTAGCAGTCGAAGCTGCCACAGCACGGCCGTACGTCATATCCACGCATTCTTGGTTCGCGAATGCACTAATGTCGGTGGCGTCCGAGGCCCTCGGCCAAGTCGCAGCACCTGCGACGGCCGCGGTCATGCAGCCGCTGGTGTGGCCGTCCGGCAGCGCCGGGCCCTCACCGGCAGCGACCGTAGCCTGCATGAGGCCGGCTGCAGCTTCGTCGCGCCCTGATAGCACTCGCGACTCGCTGCCGCTGCACAACTGCAACCGAACAGAGCACGTTAGAGCAGGTTCACCGCCGCCATCGAACGCACCGTTGCGTTTCGCGAGCGAGACGCCGACGACGAACACCCGATTCGCTGGCGTCGCTTTACTGGCGGCTGCTTCGATGCCGCCGGCTATCAGTACCTGCTCGGACGCTGCTGCCGCTGGTGCCGCCGCCGCCGTTTCGAGTGCTGAAACTATATCTGCCACGGCGCTGGCGCTCGGTGGCGAGTGCTCGGCGGGCGCAGCTTGACGCAGGCCTGGGCTGGCCCTTGCCGCCTCCCAAAACCGCTGACCGGCTGCCGCGGTGTCGGTCTTCCTTCGCGTGGGCGACTTGCGTCCGGTAATCATCGGGGACCAAACGGGACGCGTTGGAACGACGTCCTAAATAGAATAAAAAATAGCTTTACGTTCCACGAGCGATGCGCTGACGAGCGCTTGGTTCAGGCCCGTCGCCTTAGTTTTCCCCTTAGTCGCCTCAGCTTCCGCCGGCTGTTAGTACCTGCTCGGGCGCTGCCGGCGCCACTGCTGCCTCCGCCATTTCGATCGCCGAAACTCTCTTTGCCACAGCGATGACGCTAGGCGGCGAGCGCTCGGCGGGCGCAGCCTGACGACGGCCTGCGTTGGCCGCCGCTGCCTCCCAACAGGCGGTGGCCTCGGCTACTATCGCCCCTTTTGGAAAAGGTTGGATCTCCTCAACCCGCTCAGTCTACGACGATCGACGCGTGGCTATACTGTCAGCTCAGCAGCATTGAGCGCTAACCGAACTATTGATCCGGCGTTGTCTGGATCGCGAACGCTATCTGACCTCGACGCCTCACGTAGGCGCAGACGAAACGCGCCGCCGATACTCACGTTTTTAGCTTTCGACGCGAGGTTTTCGAAAAGGTCTCTCAAACCTTTTACTCCGACGGGCTTCGTCACTTCGTGGTATGCACCGCCGTCGCCGTGCATTCCGTCTCTTCGCTCGAATAGATAATGCCGCTACTGTTCGTTAAGAGCAAAGGCTTGCGGCGAAACGAGAAGCACGCCGCCATCGTCGGACTGTTTTACGTTCGGTCGCCCTCAGCGTGCGAAGCAAATCCTCGGCGATTCTCAGCCAGCTGGCTGCTGCTACAAGCGCTTGCCGCACAATCAGCCGTCCCGTCGAAGCCTATCCGTCAAAGTTCATCTACGCGCCACTGCTACTAGCCGCCGTAGTTCTCTTGGGTGCTATACAACACATTAAAGTTATTTTCATCTATACTATTTAGCCTTTCCTCGCCATGCACTTTTTCACAATTTTAATCAAGTCCAGAGAATGTGCTTTAATTAACATTGCACTGGATTCCCTTTCTACTGCAGCTGGTAAGTTCAATGTGCGTACAATAACTGTCAGAACTTTGCATATCATCCTAAGCACAAATTTTTATATCACCAATTCAATGCTAATTTTTTTCTATGCACTATACATTAGCTACAGTTGAATCACGTCAATTAGCAAGCGAGAACGTGTACAGTGTAAGTACGAATAAGCAGGAAAGAGATCAAATAAAATTGGTCTACACAAGTCAATTTCCGAATCGTGCTAACCGCATGAGCATGCAGAAATACGTTTCGATTGAAGAACCTTAGGGCGATGCAACGTAATATATCTCCGTCCGTAATACCACAACGCCGTATATACAGTGTGGGTGTTTGCAGGAGAGGTTTGCATATCTCACTCACAACCTTTTTGTACACTCCACTGAAATATATACGCCGACAAGTAATGGGCGCGTGGCAGCAAGTGACGAAGCAGTGTTTGCTCTACGTAAAGGAAAACAACGGATTGAAACCAAGTGAGCCGCGAGTGAAGAACGCCATACAGCTACATTCGTTATATGCATCACATAAACTAGTGCAGGAATCAAACAACTGAATCTACTGACGATGTTGAGCAATCAGATTGGAAAAACTTTTTCACAGACATGGATAAGATTCTTTACTATACAAACATTATATAGTATATAATGCCGCGCGGTTTGCCTTCTTCAGGCAAACGGCGGTGACCTTAACCGCTCCGGCGTCGCCTCGCACGCTCGGGCGGTTGCGGCCCACAACTGTCACAACAATTTCAACAGCGAAGCTCAAGCGGCCGTGTTTTTGCTGCCGAGAGCCTTTTCGGCTCGCTGGGCGATGGCTGCGTCGCAGCCGCTCGCTCCGGACAACGGCTCTCCAGCCGTCGTCTGTTAATGAGGCCGACTGGGTCTTCCGTCGGCCATGCTTAGCGGTCGGTGCTGCCGCCGCACGGTCACGTATCTCGTCCGTGCTTTCCTCGTCCGCAAATGCACAAATGTAGGCGACGTCCGCCGCGCACGGCCAAGTCGCTGCAGCTGCGGCGGCCGCGGTCATGCAGCCGCTGGTGTGGCCCTCTGGCGGCACCGGGTCCTCACCCATAGCGGCCGTAGCCTGCATGTGGCCGGCCGCAGCCTCGTCGCGCCCCGTTTGCAGGCGCGACTCACGGCCGCTGCACAACTGCAACCAAACAGAGCGTGTTGGAGCAGGTTCACCGCCGCCGTCAAATGCACCGTTGCGTTTCGCGAGCGAGACGCCGACGAACACCCGATTCGCTCGCGTTGCTTAGCTAGCGGCTGCTCCGTTGCCGCCGGCTATCGGTACCTGCTCGGGCGCTGCCGCCGCTGTTGCCGCCGCCGCCGTTTCGAGGGCTGAAACTTGTTCTGCCACGGCGGCGGCGCTCGACGGCGAGAGCTCGGTAGGCGCAGCCTGACGCAGGCCTGGGCTGGCCCCTGCCGCCTCCCAAAGCCTCTGACCGGTAGCCGCGTCATCAGGTTTGTTTCCCGAGAGTGACTCGCGTTCGTTAGTAATCGGCGAACGAACGGGACGCGTCTGAGTGATGTCCTAAATGGAATACAAAATAGCCGTACGATCCGCGAGCGAGGCTCTGATGAGCGCTCGGTTCGGGCCCGTCGCTTTAGTCGCCTCCGCTACCGCGTCGTCGGCTATCAGTACCTGCTCGGGCGCTGCCGCCGCCGCTGCTGCCGCCGCCGTTTCGATCGCCGAAACTCTCATCGTCACAGCGATGATGGTCGGCGGCGAGCGCTCGGCGGGCGCAGCCTGACGACGGCCTGCAATGGCCGCCGCTGCCTCCCAATAGGCTGCGGCCTCGGCTACCACCGCCCTTTTTGGTGGCTGGTGATTCTTCTCAACCCGCCCAGTCTACGGCGATCGAGGCGTGGCTATACAGTCAGCTCAGCAGCGTTAAGCGCTAACCGAGCTATCGATCCGGCGTTGTCTGGATTGCGAACGCTATCTGGCCTCGACGCATCACTCAGGCGCAGATGAAAAGCGCCGCCGATACTCACGGCTTCAGCCTTCGCCACGAGGTTTTCGAAAAGGTCTCTCAAACCTTTTACTGAGACGGACTCCGTTGCTTCATGGTGTGCACAGCCCTCGCCGTGCATTCTGCCTCTTCGCTCGAACAGATAATGCCGCTACTGTTCGTTAAGAGCAAAGGCTTCCGGCGCTACGAGAAGCGCGCCGCCATCGCCTGACTGTTTTACGTTCGGTCGCACTCGGCGCGAGAAGCAATTGCTCAGCGACTCTCAGCCAGCCGGCTGCTGCTGCAAGCGCTTGCCGCACAACCGTCCGTTCCGTCTCAGCTAATCCGACCTAGTTCATCTCCGCACCACTGCTACTGGCTGCCGAAGTTCTCTTGGGTGCTATACAACACATTAAAGTGTTTTTTAGTTTTACCACTAATTTCATCTATGCTATTTAGCCTTTCCTCGCCATGCACTTGTTCACAATTTTAACCGAGTCCAGAGGAGCTTCTTTAATTCACATCGCGACGGATTCCCCCTCTACTGCTAGCTCGTATGTGTAATGTGCGTACAATAATAGTCAAAGATTTGCATGTCATCCTAAGAACAAATTTATTATCACCTTTTCAGTGCTAATTTGTTTCTATGCACTCTACATTAGCTACAATTGAAGTACGCCAATTCGCAAATGAGAACGTGTGCATTGTAAGCACGAATAAGCGGGAAAGATAAAAAATAAATTTGGTCCTAACCAAGAAAGAGCTTTTCGATCGGGATTCTTTCGTTGCATGGTGGGATGCAGTGGATTACGGTATTGGCCTGGGCTACTCCAATCTTATTTCAGTGAACTTCGTGAAAGGCGTGAACGGAATCGCGAATCGAAATTTTCTGGGTACATTTCGCGTGATATTCCAGACTTTTTAGAGCTATTCGCAGCAGATTTGGCGTGGATTTGACGAGAACTAGAATGGATTGCTGTGGAGTCAGTACACGCGTCCAGCGTCAAAGCTCATTTGCATAAGTGCGCGTGCACACAGTGAAATGAAATTTTGTGGACAGATACATTCGAACATATACAACAATATCAGCGAAAAATGTGAGTTCGGCAACGCTTACGTCTGGTCGTTGCTCCCCTAATTAGACTGGATTGCAGTAATTCGGGTGCCACTCAATTGCTCGTGGGTCAATTCATTTCAGAATTCGGATCATGCAAATCTGAAACAGATAATTCATATGTATAGTACCCTAAGAGAACTTGATGCGTATGCTGGCGCTTCACGTATGTCACAGGATCCACGACGTCGGTCGTCAAAGGCGAATAGCAACTTAACTCCTGGGCCACACGGAAGCCTACACCATGCCTCGTCGGCACTATCTGTGCTGCTTAGGAAAAGTGGAGCTTTTTTGGTTGTCACCGAGTCACTTAAAGCCATACCTAGAGACAACCAGCCTAGAGATTATATGTGAAGCAGTAGGTATCCCTATGCATAGAAACTTAGACTTAAAGGTGTCAATGCATGCACCTCGCGACACCAAAGAGTAGCAGCAAATGGGTGGAGCTCCTAGTTCAAAAGCTTAAGGTGCTGCTTTGCTTTGCTGCTGCTGCTGCTGCTGCTGCGACTGCTCTATTAGAATGTCTCAGCTTCTGCTGCTCTGTTGTTGCTGCTCTATCAGCTGCTTCTGCTGCTGCTGCCACTGTTTTCCGGCTGTTGCTGCTTTGTTGGTGGTGGTCTGTCTGCTGCTGCTGCTACCCTACTGCTGCTGCTGCTACTCTGTTAGTGCGGCCCTGTCTGCTGCTCTGCTGCTGCTGCTCTGTGGCTCTGCTGATTCGGCTCTGCTGCTTATGCAGCCATTTCATCGTACATACAAAGATGAACTTATTATTTCAACTTGTACAGCTGCAACCCCTCGCGTTCAACAGTGCGCCTAATCTCATATAGCTCCCCTGTCATTTTAACAAATTCCGGTGAATTGCCTGCCTTAGGGCTAACAGCTCATCAAATCCATCCTGCCGGCTGAATAGCTATTCCTTGGTTGGTCAATAAAATTGTCACAGTCTTCTACTCTCGCTAGCTGATCTCTCAATGTATGTTGAATTTTTAAGCAAGCTCCGAGCACTGAATCCTAAAGGCTCACCTGCCCGAATGCATGCAAAATCCTCCTGCAGTGACTACTGTAGTCCTTCCCATTAGCTGCCTAGGGCGCCGAGCCCGGCAGCTGCATGTGTCACTTTCGGTGCAAGAATGGATGCTGCTGATGACGATTGTACGGCTGACACCATCGCCTCTAAGGCCGATCGACTGCTCAGTGTTCGTAGCACTTTCAGCATTAAACTCTCTAGCTTGGCAGAAGCTGTCAGCTGCTGATGTAGTCGCCTAGCTGCCTCTTATGGCGAACTTGCATGCTTGCTATTACTGAATATAAGGTAATGCATCAATATGCAACAATAATTAATATTCGCAATCCGGCAATGAATTTCAAGTCGGTAAATTGTAACGCGTCTCCTTCTGTAACTTCACAGAACCACTAAGATTTGTGGGTATTGTGCAAAAGAGTTTTGTGTATGGCCGGCACTCACAGCATAAGCAGCTCAAATGCTAGCTTTTTAAATCGCCATGTTTACCAAGACGCACGTGAAAACTTTTTACATCACTCAATACGAGACTTCGCGAGTTGGATATTCAAGCAATATTAGTTCGCTAATAAGTTAATAGCGCTATAACATTAAAAGCCACCTAGATATTTGACCTGCTAACGGATAGTGCCTGGCAATAACAAATCCTGCACTTGAGATATTTGGCATTTGTGTTACCCATCCTATTTCTCTTGCTTGTCAATTTATTAAAATACTATCGTAATATCTTCTAAAGCTTACTACTCTAGCCTTTCCATCAAATAGTTTGTGAAGAAAGCCTAATAATCTAACACCATCGTTTGGATTTGGATCTTTCGTAATCCTTATCATATTATGACTCATGTCCAGAGTACCAGTCATCGTATCACATAGTTAAGTGAGAAAGTACGTCTCGATAAATACAAAGTTACTGAAATACGTAGTGCTGAAACAGAATTCGATTACTGGTATTTTAAGAAATAATAAGATAATCATTTGTGCAGATTGTTATTATGCAACTAATAAATTGTCTAAGCAGAGACCAACTAAGTTATACTGCTTAGCAAGGAAACAATTTAAAAAAGGTGTTCGGAATTATTTTGTATTAATTATAGCTTAGAACACTAATAAATTTTACATATCACAAAATTATTCGCATTAGTCAAAGGTAAGCCCAAAGCAACTAAATTAAAAGAATTAATTGTCTTACTAGTTCATTTGTACTTTTCAGGTACTTATGTAACTAATTAATAGATTCACCTTTAAGTTTCCTAGATTATTAACATAATCGTTCTCCATTGGCAATCTACTAAAATATGCATCGTTTTTAAAATATGTTCCTCTTGGTGAAGTGTTGATAGCACGTATTTCTCCAGATACTACAGAAGTATCACTGCTTGGTCTTAGAAATACACAGTCAGACGAACCAACAACCATTGCACTTAGTATTATCAGTGGAGGAGCGGTTTTATTTTGCCACGAATTATTTTGCCACGAAGCCAAGAAACAGATGTAATAATAATAAAATTCATTGATCAAAGATTAAATGAAAGTGTGACTACTTCTGTTATTTTTTAACTGTTTTATCAACATAAAACATAGTAGCAGCATCAGAAATATTAACAGGATCTGCAACATTGATTATAGAATTATTATTTATATTTAAATTCGTTGTAGCAGGAGAGTTTTTTATTTTACATCTCGTTTTAATCCACCCTAAGTAACACAAAAATCATCAGGAAGAACTGTTCGTATAGTAACACTAGAATTCTAATATGTAGAAGTAATAGCAAAACTATTCATATTTTGATCTCCAGTCATTGTATCACCAATTTTTTTTACATAATTTGATAATTGACAAAGATTAACAGCATCTGTAGGACTAACACCAGAAATAAGATTTGTAATAGGTCTGTTCTGAATATTAATATAAGTACTTCCATTTACAATAGAATTTCTATCAGCATAAGTTTTTATTTCAGTATCGCCATCATTTATAGGATCACTTATGTTAATAATTCTATTTCCATTTGCATCAAGATTTGACAGTATGTAGCCATTTAATCTAGTTATATAATCATTGCAGTGATGTCTTCGACTCATCTATATAATCATTAATTAAAACTTTTGATCCATCTAGTGCTTCTCTAACAATAGGCATTATTCTAGCAAATCTAGAAGGGTCGTCTTCTACTATTTGTATCAAACAAAGTCTTATAAATTACTTTATATCATAGCCTTTTTCTTTTTTATTACTAAATCTGCCATGCTTGCTCATGGTATCAAACTCAAAATCAAAGTACTTTTTTATCTTTAAGCAACAGCATAAAAATTGGAGTTCTGACTGGCACATCTAATTCATGTTCGCTTGGTATTCTAACATTTCCAGCAGCTATATAATCTAGTGGTGGTTCTTTATATTTTAATTTAGGAACAAAAATCTCAAACTTAGAGTAACAGCATTCACTTAGTTTTAAAACATGTAATCCAAGCAAACATTGTGCGTGGTATTGTTTTGGTATAAAATCATCAATAATATTTCTGCTCAATAATCATTTTATTTCTACTAAAGCATTGCCAACTATAATTCCATCAGGAGAATATCTGTATACGTCATCAATATTAAAACAATCATTTGCATTATCAAACTTTACATTAAGTTTCATTTCTAAAAACCTAGCAGCAATAGGTCCAAATACTTTATCAGATAGCATTGGAGGAAATTTCATACTAGAACTATTAGCAATATACTTTTTTGGTTTTCTGTTAGCAATTATTTCCATATCTACTCTGTTTGATCTCCAAATACTAAGTCATTTCCAAGCACAGAGTAAACTTCTGAGCCACCAATATTCAAGGACATTGATTTTTTCCACTCATCTGAACTTGGTACAAAATCAAAATTGTTCATGATATTTCTAGTTTAAATTTATTAAATATCAGTTCCATCATAAACATGCATACCTTTTATGCAAGTAAAATTTGATCCATTACCATTTGAAGTAAGTTCTGCAGTATTTTCACAGATAGTTAAATAATGAATAATGATGCTTGTTCCATTAGGAAGAGTTGAATTAAACTCAACGCTAGCATCAATTTTTAAGTAGTTCTAAGAGGTTCATCATTATATTGCAGATCAACTACATGAATAGGTTAAAGTGATAGCCATTCAGGAAATGTAATACCAACTGGTTCTGTAACTTTATTTGATCCTAAATACTGTTTTCTAAAATCTTTAAAGTCAAGAAATTCTGTTGAACACTTTTCATCTTTTGGATAACTACTTCTTTCAACCCCAGGATATTGCTTTGAACCATTAGCAAGTACAGTTACATTTTTAACATTACAGCGATTATGAGTGCAAGGATTTCCTGTATAATTAATGTATTTATTGTAGTCTTTTGCGGAAACAATTAACCATCTAACTTTATCAATTGTATCTTGTACAGAAAGGGGTCGTGTATTTTTTAGACCTTGGTTGAAACTATTAAGAGACATATTTGCATAGCGTCTAACTCTGTAATTAAGTCTAATTTTCTTTGATTTTTCACTAGATATATCTGCAAGTGCTCTTTGAATACTTTGCTTAGGAATAACACATGGTACCATTAGTTTCATCTTTGACATGTTAATTTTGAATCCATTCCAAAGACCATAATTAGCGGCTGGTACTGTTCCTCTAGTTGTAATTATATTACCATCGGCTGCTGATGCACCAGTAATTAGAGCATTGTAATCATTTGAACTAACTCTTGTGATTTCAAGCGTAAATGGAATATTATAAAGAATTGTATTCATATCAGCATAAAACCCGGAAAGGCTTGAAAGTGGAAGTGAAATACTGAATGTTCCTGCAGTATCTCCGATTACATTTGAAAGTCCTCTTTTGTATAGGAAACCAATGTTGTTAGCTGTTGCTGTAGAAGCTCCAGGACTTGTTTAAGCATTATTAGCAATCCACAAGTCATCGAATCCAACGCCAGCTTCATGTTTCTTCCATCCAGTGGCAGGTCCTTCCGTTTTGATGTAGTCATTTAGATACGCAAGAAGTCCCATAATATTTGTAATTGATCCTACACCTTCCTGAGGAGAAATATTTTCAATCTCTTCTGCACCAAGTCTTACTCTCATAGAAAAGCCAAGCACCAGCATTATTGACAAGGCCAGCAGCAAGAGCTCTATTAGGCGGTGCATAAGTACCACCAGCAGTTCTTTGACATTAAATTAGACCTTCTAGTGAAAGGTCTGAATCGGATAGAACATAGCATGTTTGTTGTTCAACAGGCACTACAAATGAAACTATCTTATTTG
This sequence comes from Cristatella mucedo, assembly GCA_009760855.2. Lineage (NCBI taxonomy): Eukaryota > Metazoa > Bryozoa > Phylactolaemata > Cristatellidae > Cristatella > Cristatella mucedo. The sequence goes on along the minus strand of WPIO01000006.1, from coordinate 4,863,863 downwards.
CAATAGCATCAGTCTCATTTCCATTAGTTTGATAGAACTCTCTGTATTGATCATCTTTGATTTTATACTCAAGAAAGCTAGGATCTCCAAGTTCAAGAATTTTGTCCATCGGAGCACTAGCCATATCTTCTCAATATAAAAAGCAAACATTTATTGTCTACTCTGAATGTACAAGCCCGCAACAACTTTTTTATATATCCGCGATATCCATCAGGTCTAGGCATAATAGCAGGTACAACAGATTTCTCTTTTTGATTACTTTTTCTATCTCTTTGTATGCTTTAGGATCATTTTCTTTAAACGTCTTTGAATAATCTTCAAGGTCTTCTTCCAGTTTTGCTTTGTATTTCTTTTTGCTTATTGGTTTAAGTTTTTCAAGCATTGCTCGTTTTATTTCAATGTCGATCTTTTTATTCTTGTTATCATAGTCTTCTTCTTTTTTACGTTTCTCTAGCTCATACTCACGTTCTTTCTTTCTTCTTTCTTCATCAAGTTTATCATCCATCTCTCTACGTTTGGTAGCATACTCTTGATATATCTTTTATATTTTTTTTTGCAATTCAATTAGTTTTCTAGCTTGATGCATTTCAATACCTTAGTTAGCAATATTCATGCTAAGTCCAGTCAGTCCAGTTAGCACCGGTGCTGCTTTTCCAATTCCATCAATTACTTTACCAAGTACTCCAGATCCGTGATATTTTCCGCCAGTTATTCTTCCATGACATATTTTGGCATAGCTACCCATTTGCTCTATATATTATTTTGAAATTTCTATACTAGCTACAGCATCAGTTATATCTTTCACCGGATTCCCATCTTGATTTATTAGACTTACTTTAACGCTACTTATTTCATCTCCTCTAGTTGGCAAACATAGCACATTTTTTAATGAAAGTGAACTTTTTCTCCAGGAGCAATACTTCGTGTGTTAAAAATAAATAAAGGAGATTATTTTTCTGAAAATCTTATTCTTTTTTCTTTATAGTTTTTTAATGGATCAACCAAATCACAATCAATGCTTATAAAACATTCACCATATTCTACAATGTTGTTCCAAGCTTTATAAGTACCTACTAGATATGCAGACTTATCCTGTGAATCATACAAAGTTCCTTGCTGTTTCGAGCTAAAACCTAAACTATAACTGATAGAATCTTCGTAACCAAAAGTACAATATATGAACCAACAACTTGCATCATTATCTTATCCTCACTACTATCACTAAATGCTGCTATTCCACTCACAGTTCTAGCTCGCTCATTGTAAAAACTACCAACTAAGTACAACTGTAGATTTAAGACGGCAACAATTCTTCCTAATAACCTTCAGGAACTGTAATAAATTCTGGAATTAGAGATGATGGCCATCTCTTAAAATAAATTGCATCATTCATACTTTAAATTACTCTATTAACATGTTTTCTTGTGTAAGTAAACTCAACTCTTAGCAATCCTATTTTATTATATTCAAAACCAAATAATATTGGTGGAACTATAACTGTTGACTCTGAACTAGTAGTTCCTGTTATTTTTATTGGCATTCTTATATTATTTTGAAATTTCTATTGTAGCAGCAACATCGCTAATAGTATTTATAGTATTTTCATTTTGGTCTGTTATACTTATTTTTAAATAACTTATTTATTCCCTTTATATCACCTCTCTTTGGTAAAAAATAAAATATTTGGAACATGTACATCAACTTTATCTCCTGGATTAATATCATTAATATCAATTTTATAAAGAGATGATGACTGTTTTAAAAATCCTTTTTTATATTCAACGTAGTTTATTTCTGGATTAACCAGATTGCAATCTACACTTATCCATTTTACACCAGAGTTTTCCGGAAGCTGCATTTTATTCCAAGCTTTGTAAGTACCAGAGAAGTACATAGCTTTCTCAATAGCTTCATATGGCGTTCCACCAACCATAGCAGCATCAAAAGAACCTTGCAGATTTGAATTAAAAACCTAACGTGTCTCCTATAGAATGAGTAACTACAGGTGCGTTGCTTCCTAGCAGCACAACATAATCCGGAGTAACTTGCATCATTATTTTATCATCACTTTCAACAGTTAATTTTATTCCACTACTGTTTCTACCTCCTACGTTATAAGTGCCTATGCTTGCTAATTTTGAGTTAATAACACCTACAATTCTATTAAAATCATAATATTCAGGGTCAATCGCAAAAGAAGTTGCATTTGGAGCAACAGGACTTGGTTGATACCAAAACAAAGCATTTACTCCAGTAATAACGTTTGATATAACTCTGTTTGTGTAAGTAAACTCAACTCTACGTAGGCCTATTGTGTTATGTCCAGAGTCTGATCCAAGTAAAATTAGTGGAGCTACAACTTTCGACTCTGAACTAGTAGTTCCTGTAATCCTTATGGACATTCTTATATTATATTTCAATATTTTTATTACAACAGTTGTTTGATGTGAACCAAAATCTAAAGCTTTTAAATTTTGATCTGTAATAGTAAGTACTATATCAGGAATAGAATCTCCAATAGTATTATGATATTCAAGAGTATTTGGTTCATATTTGTTTCCATGGGTAGAAATTATAAGCAAACATTCTTAACACTGGTGTTTCAGTATTATTTATATAACTTGTTCCACTTGAAACTAAGTTACAGTTTATAATAATTAAGTTTAAGTCAGAAACAAAAACTTCATTTTCTGAATAGATTTTATAATTTGGATCTGCACTTATTTGAGTGAACTGCTTTCCAGCAGCATCAGAATAGCCAAGTATTGGACTTTTCTCTGTTGTATAAAGAGTACCAGTAAACCCAAGTAAGCTTGCTATGGTAGATTTAACAGCAACAAATGTGAAACCAGCAGGCATACTAATCCAAGAATTAGAAGTAGCAGTATCAATACCTAAAACAAACTTATCAGTTCCAGATAACACAATAGAATTATTTATTGTGTCTGCAATTCCAACATTTACATCATCTGATACAGCAAAGTACATTCCAAATCGTATCTTTATTGCTTGCTCAGAACCATCAGTAAGACTATAAACAAAAGTATTATTAGAAGATGTAACATTCTTAATAGAATTTTTTTCCAACAAACATTTTGAAACACACGTTAAACTTTTTGTTCCTAAGTTTTATAGGATCAGCCATGTGTACTTTAATAGGATTAGTAATTCCAGTCACATTAAGAATATATCCTTCTTTGCTTGCAATTGTATTCTTTTTGATTACTTCAACATTTTTTTTAAATCTCCTTAGCTACACTGAGAAGCTCTGTCATTTTTATATATCATACAAAAGCTTATTGATTTTAGCAATGCATGACTTAGGTACTTTTCTAGATTTTCCAAGATAATCAACAGCAGCACTAAGAGAATTTTCTACTCCAGTATTTCCAGCAGCAAGTTCATGAATCCACAGTTCTATTTTATCAAATACTTCTGTGTCATTCTTTACAACCAATCGAATTACTTCAATATCTTTGCCAACTTTTAGCGTTAAATATACTACAACTCTTTGTTCTTTTACGCTTCTTTTTGTTTCATTTTACTTAATTCTAGAAAAAATTTAGAAAGATTTTCTTCACTAAGATTTTGCACAATCTTGTTCATAGGTTTGGATATTCCACCAGTTCTTTTTGCTTCAATAATATCAAGTAAATCTTTTTATCAATTGTTGAATTATATGCTTTTTAGTTCATCTTTTTGTTCGTCATCAATTTATCTGTAATAATCCTGAGAATATTCTAAGACGTTAGCATTCTGTTCTAGTTCTTTTTCAGCAGTATAACTTTTTTCATTATAAAGTTTTTGTCCTAGTGAATACATTTTTAAATCTTTATTTGCACTATCAATCTCGGATATTATGCTATTCTTGTTACACAATTTGGCATATAACCTTCTTTATTTTTTAATGATTTCAAGTAGATTAGCCTTATCAAATCTTGTATGAATACTGCCGATTTCTGTGGAGTACGAGTAGTTGGATTAATTGCTAACACTTCAGCTAAGCCTTTGTGAACATTATCAATAGCTTCTCCTACTTCTGGATTTGAAGCATGTGTTTTTGCTTGATTTGCTATTGTAATTGCTTTTCTGAACGTTTCGGCTTTAATAGCTTTTTCTGCTTTTTGAAGAGTACTAGATAAATCTGGTGCAGATTTTTACTCTAAGGCTGCATGTAGTTGTTCTTTCTTTTCAATTTGTAAGGCAAGTTTTGGTCTAACTCTAATAAGTTTTTCAATAACAATGTCTCCCGAGTTATCAGTTGATTTTTATATCGCTTGCTAATTCAATCCTTGCTCAGCAGCATCTCTTACAGACACTTCAGATTATATTCTTTGTATCTCATGGGATTTTTCTAGAATGTTTGCATCCTTAAGATATTGAAAGTTTCGCAGTTTAACTTCATAATCAAGCGCCTCTTGAACACTTCCGTTGTAAGGTCCTTTACTTGAGTAAATTTTTCCGTTAATCATTTTTCTATATCTATTAAGAATTGAAAATCGTTATTATTTGTTTTCCTGTTGAGTCTGCAGACCAAAAATGACCTTCTGATTCAATCTTGGTTAAATCTATTACACAGTATCCAAAACTATTTCTTGTACAAGAGTTTACCCAATCTCTAAACTGTTTCTTATAAATATCTCCGTTGTATGCATCACGAATATACTCAACATCTGTTGTGTTTGTCTAAAGATTACTATTAGATTTATATAGTTTCTAATTTCTCTCCTTGGAATGTTTATAAATCCTTGAGCAAGATAGAAAATATTTAATCCTGTATGTCTTCCTCGTGTGAAATAGTCTAATATTTTAGTTTGGTCTTCTGTCAATTAATTATTAAGTACAGCTACATTCTTGCAATTCTTATAGTAGTCTACTTCTGGCATATCATCAATTCCGTTTACCCATGAATACGCGTGATTTTCTTTTGTCATTGAAATGAGGCCTTGGTACAACTTTTGATCTAAACTTGAAGCAATAACAGTGCAAGTATCAGTATTAATCATTCCATAGAATATCCAATTCATAATCAACTGAGACTTACCTTAACCACTAGGACCTAATACTAATGCTCTAATTGGTATATTTGGTACAGGTTCTTTATGACCAGTGTCAACATATTGTCCAAAATTAAACGCTTTTACTCAAAGAGTCATTTCCTATACTGAACAAGTTTTTATATTTATAGAAATATAAATTTACTGCTTAAAATGTAAAAAACCCACGGATAGCATTCATGAGGAGCATGTTGAAATAGATAGGACAAAAGGTTTTAGAGGAATGCTTAAAACATTTGTGTAATTTGTGAACATAACAAGTCAAAGTTTATTAAACTTGGAAGTACTGGTGAAGGCCTTTTGAGTCACGGATAAAAGTTAGGTAGCGGAGTTTTATCTCGTGGAAGAAAGTTAGGAAGTGGAACAAGCAAAAAAAGCATACTTTCTGAATTAAGATAAACTATCCACAATTTAAAAAAAGATAAAAAAGTACACCACTGAATGAATTGGAGATAAATGATTACGTAAAAAATTAAATATAAAAAACTTCCGTGGAGTTTTTGAAAGAGACGAATATAAATCTATAAAATAAAATGAGTGTCTTATTTGAAACATGGGTAAATCAAACCTAGCAATATATCACTAGGTAGCACTTAAAAAAGTAGGAAACTTATGTTTCTATTTTGATTCATTTGGTGCACCACCAATGCCAGAAGTAATTGATTATTTTGGCTCAATACCAAGTTTTCAACCTTTTCAACTACAAGATTAAAAACAGACTGATTGCGGAATGAGGTGTTTAATTTTCTTAAGACTAACGAAATTGACTGATTTTTAGACAGTTATGGAATTATTAATTTAAAATAAACAAACTTTTTCCACTAAATAGAATGGAAAATCGAGAAAAAAAAGTTTTTCGTGCTCCAAAGTTTTGCTGTCGTTATTCCTAAGGGAAAACCAGCACATGTTTATGTTGAAGAAAAAACTTCAAAAGATTCCATGCCGTATTTAAGTGCCTGGATGTATATCACAGAAGAAGTACTTCAGTTTCTTCAGAATGTTGTAGATATTATTATGCATTAGGTAAATTGGTCAAGTAACGTTTAACGTTTTCGCCGATTCTTATCTTCGGCGCACTACAGCCTATCCTATCTACAGACTACAGCCTATCCAATGGATAGGCTGTAGTCTGTAGATAGGAGAGGCTGTAGATAGGGTAGTCGTTCGTATTCATTCAGAGTCACGTCGTGGTCACTGCAGTAGTAAAAAATCGATGGAAATTAAAAACTACACAGAGGCCCTCGCTATGCAGTGCTGCTGCTGCTGCAAATTCAAAGCCTGCATACGAAAGCTCTTTGAGAAGCTCTGCTCTTTTGCTTAAATGCTTTTCTAACAAACGAATGTGCAGAGATGCCAAGTTTTGTCCAAGCACAGAGCTTGCACGCTAGCCTTGCATAATTTATACAGCGAAAATCATAAGCGCATTGTTCATCGTGGTTGTCTGAGGAAATGGGCAATGCCTTAATCAAATTGTCCACTCGAAGGCATTCAGAATCAGGTGAAAGCCTGCTTGCTTTGACCTCATCGCTGAAATCCGACGAAGCACTGCGTAGCTAGGAGAAACGAATGGTATATACCAGCGTCAAAACAAAATGGTTGCCTGATACCAACAGGAGTGGTTGAAAGCTGATTCGAGAAAATCGTAGCACGAAAAATCACGCCTGCGCCTTGCTGCTTGCTTTGCGATTGAACATGATTAGACACTGGTGTCCGTCCTAAGCTCAAATATCGACCGGCACTTTAGGCTAGTTCAAATGTTTGAACCGCTCTCTACCAGAGGTTGGCAAAACGTTTTCATGTATCGGTAGTCTGAGCGGTCTAGCTTTAACACTCGTACCGAATGTTAAATGAGAGCTCAAAAAAGAATTTGAAGTTGCCCAATTACAGCCGAGTATTCGAGTTTGCCCAATTTTCGGGATAGTTTTGAAGTTTCGTTGGTGCGTCGATTTCCTTCAGAATATCAGCGCCAACTGCCACCGTTTCTTGCAAAACGAGAACCTTCCGCGCGGAGCTGCGTATTTACTGCACCAAGCACGGTATTCTACTTTTCGATTGATCACTGACACTTTATGGTTGGCAGTAACATTTTTGGCAGCCATTCGCTTTCCAATCCAGCGGCAGTGAGTAGCTCAGATTGAATTCAATTCAGTGCTGCCATTACCTCTACATAGTACCAGCCTGCAGAACCTTGTAAACATCCTGTACAGCGGCTACCGATTAGACATGATAGCTCAGGGTGTCCATTTTTTACATCACACCATGGCCGAATCGCCGTATGCCCCGAACTGGGCGAAAGATCAAAACTTCTGCATTCACGTGATCGACTGATCGATGCGCCGAGGTCACTTGCGTATTGCAATGCGTAGGGGAATCCGTCTTTAGCCAGCCACCATTGTACTGACCATACCAGGTGAAAACAAACCTGTAGAAGTGACTGCAGAAAAAGAAGTTTAAGTAATATAGCAGCCTCAATTATTAAGCAGCAGGACAGCTTGCAGTTGGAAATAAAAAATAGACAACTGCACAACTAAGCCGATGGACGGGGTCGTGAAAAAGAAGCAGGTTAACCCTGGTCTATTTCAAAGAAGCCCTTACAAAAAAATTCATAAACTTGACATTAATAGGATCATTTTCTACGCTGCGCAGTGAATAAAGTCAGTTGTGACTCGCACTCGCTTGTGGAGATATTGTCTTGAGACCAAGCCATCATCCGTTTCTCCTGGGTTACGTGCATGCCAACAGCCAAATTAGCTACACGCTTGCGACTACCCCGTGATATTGACGGCATTAACAATTATGTTTACAACGCCAATCTAGTTTATTCTAAGTGAAACTACAAAAAAGCGGTAGAAGAACCACTTTGGAAATTTTAGCTGGTTAACTGGATGATAATAAAAAATAGTTGACCAAATTATATTTTCTGGGAGACATAACAATTCAATATGTCCGACGAGCTCTAATAAAAGTGATCAGTGAATATGCCACTAATTTCAATTGCGAATTAGCTTTAGTGACCATAAGACTAAGTTATAGGAAAAACGCCTTCCATTTTCTTTTGAGAAGCTTCATTCCATGCCCAATAAGCGGAACTTGCTTGTCAAGCTAGGCTTGTCTGTCGTGAGCGTCGCATTGCCACATTACATCACTTCTCGCCGACCTGCACTGGCTCCCAGACAAGCAACGCATCGGCTTCAAGGTTTCGTCTCTCATTTTTAGGCCTCTTCATTCTTTGGCACCAGCCTACCTTCCAGATCTATTCCCCCACCAGGCTAATCATCGTAGCGCCTGTTTTTCGGAATTTAATTGTGTACCTAGTACAAACCTCAAATTCTTTTGAGACAGTGCTTTTAGTCTGCATGCTCCAAAAGCCTGTAACCTCCTCTTGCCTTGCTTCTCGACATTTTCTGACTTGACCAGATTTAAAAAAAGACTTGCGTCATGACATCTTCTGACTTGACCACGTTTAAAAAAAAACTAAAAACGCACCTGTTTATTACTGCATTTAGTAGGTCCCTGTGATTCGTCGTTTATGTGCTAATGCGTGCTGACACTATACATGCTGCTACTAACAATATTTGCATGCTGACCCTGCGAATGTCATCCCTAACTGTGTTTTTCTTGTTGTTTATTGAGCATGCTACCATGCTACCATGAATTGCGGTTCCTTTCAAGCAATTTTAAAGTGCCTAGAAAAAGATTGAGTTTTTCGAGGGCGCTTTGTCAGTCGTGTTATGTTTATTATCCAGCTATTTCGAACTCCTAATAGAGATCTTCTAATATGCAATGCAGTATTTAAAACTGCTCGCGTTCCGTGTAAGCAAATATATTTTTGACGGTGCACACATTCTGAAGGCGATTCTGTGACTGCAAAGACGTTCAAGAGCACGGTTTCCCTAATTTTACTCATAGGGCCTCCTAATTCTGGCTGCGGTTTCATCTGCAAACGGCGATTAGCTCAAGGTATTTCAAGGTCTGTGTGTGTGGAGGTTACACTGCTAGTTATGCTGAGTTCTGAGAAATTTAGAGATTAGTCTGAAGGACAGTTTTGTCGTCTCAGAGGGGCATGCACTGTATATGTTTAAAACGATAAGGAGTTTTCTTGCGCTTTCCTGCAAATGTAGTCGTCAGCAGGTGCTCTGGTACGTTAAATATTTAGCTTAAAGCGTGAATCACACTTTAATTTGGATGCAATAGCTGGTACTAAAGTGTGAGAGCGGAATGTAGCAGATGTTAACCCGAGTTCTTGTACCCACATTTGTCGTAACGTATGAAGCGATTATAAAAACAAAGTTGCTATATCTATTCGACTTCAATCGCACGCACCGTTTGTTAATGTTGAGCACGTTTTTATCACTAAAGCTAGCTTTTCAAGCTGCCCAAAGTGGACCGCCAGAATACTAGGCATTGTAGACCTTTGGTCACTGCAATCAGCCACATAGCTCAAGTCAGTGTCGTCAAATGTTAGCAACGATAACGAGATTGTATTAGAACGTGCGGAAGTTCCAAGTATCCCGGATAGCCGTGATTAGTGAGCCGTGATGGCACACAAGGTGAGGTGGTTGCTTTCACGACCTTGGTCCCGAGTTCATGAGTTCGATTCCTGCGGTGGGTGATTCTTTATCGCCACTGCAAGCGGTGGTGATAGCCCTAAAAGGCTCTTCTGTCGCATTACAACAAGAGGCTGTTTAATCAGCTAGGATAGCGCTCAGGTTTGAGCTTACGCCTAGCTGCAGTGTTGATTTTTAGCAACTGTTTTCTATTTACAATCATTTGTTAGTCAAAAATAGATACTCTGTGATGCAAAAAAAGACTCAATGCATATGAAGAAGAATGTGTTCTATTTATACTTGACGCTCACATGCTGTTTAAGGTCTGTAATGTAATGCCAATGGACGTTACTTTCAATTTGGATTAAATTGTTTCTGGGATTATTCTTGACTGCCGATTCCGCAAGAATTTGATGAATCTCAATAAAAAGTTCATTGCGTTAAAGTAAACGAAATATTAAGAATCGTATTCGAATTTTGTCCATTATTTAGTCCTTCGTTGATGGATTTTGGATTTCTGTTCTTTTTTGATCAGATTTTCGACATTTTGACTGATATTTCGTACAGAGAAGAGCCGGTTCTACACTGATGCTTTGTCAGTTTTGGCTTTTCTTAGAATATTCCTTCTAGATATAAACACTTCGCAGTTTTAAGTATGTCTTTTACGATGCCTCGCATTGTTTACGTAAAATTATTTAAAACTTCTGTGCACAACGATTACGAGTTTTCGTATTAGAATGCTTAGCAGAGCTGTTTAAAGTCACATCAACTTATTTGTCTAACTCGATATTTTTTAAGTGAGAATAATTTATGATAGCCCGATCAGAATTTGCAGCCGACTTGATTATATCCAGGATCGAAGGTATGCGGAAGTACAGGACGAGCAAATAATGCTCATCAAACTATAAAGTGGGTAATGCATCATCGAATGGGCAGGAGTCTTAACTTCAATCGAGGGATCGAGCGATGAGAAGTAAGTTTGAATTTAACCAAGTGCTGATGAGCATGTAAGGTACAAAGCTACCTGCTGAGGAAAGATTTTCCTAGAACTCTACTGCAGCATTTTGTCTGCAGGAGTGGGTTAGCAACAATGCTTGATGCCAAGCTAAATGGTATAGATTAATATATAAATAAAAGAAATATATGCATATATGCATATATATATATATATATATATATATATATATATATATATATGTGCATATGTGATGTATTTATTTACGCATTCAAGTAGATCGCATCTTAATACGTACGTCCTTACGTGCACCAGATCAGATTCCTTGGGAACCACGTGGATTGCAACCCATCATGGATGCCGGATGATCGTCAAGATGTTTGCCTCAAGCTCCATGCGGCTGCTCCTGCACGCTGCATCAGCTAAGCAAGAGCGAGCCTCAATTCTGAACCATTAATCCACTAGCGGCCGTAATCAAAAGCTGAAACTCACGGTCGCCGACTCGACTGTTGCTTCTACCTCACTGTTCGACCGAGCCCCGAGAAGACGATTGGGAGCAGTGAGGTAGGATCCAAGTGGCTGGCTACAGCGGTAAGGAAGAAATGCTCGTGGCAGAAGCCGACATCCGGAACAGCTGCCAAGGAAAATCACAGCTGTTCCAGCCTCATCCCACCACGATACCAACGAAGGAACACAATCCAACATAGCAACCCTGCCTATGCTGAAAGTGAAAAACCTCGATATGAGCTCTTAACTTACGTGAGAATAAGCCAGCCTCCACCATCACTCGCAGCAACTTAGAAGACGACTTGAAAACGCATTTCCAGCAAGCAAATCATAGCAGCGGGTTTTATACCTTTGCGATTAGCATGTCATTTGAATATCGCCAGGCCTTAGCCCAGTGAATGCTTCAGCTCTAGGCCTCCAGACAGCCGATAGTCTGTCGATTATATTACCGCCAAGTCGAGCTGTTGCTTTGAGTCGTCCTAAGGGCGTCCACCACATTCAAGTGGCGGTACTCCAGACTGCCACTCCCTGGCTACCTGCTGTTGGCACGGCGCAGCCTGGCGAGCAATCGGCAGCTGTTTCTACACCACCGAATTGGCCTGATCTGGGTTACTGTTTGACCTTCGAGGGTCCTTCGAGGAGCCATCTGAGACACGAGCTAAGTGAATTCCCGCTCGCTCGACCAACGTAAGAGCGGCAAACCGGTCAGGTGCTGAAATCGGAGCAGTGGAACCACTGCCAGACTTCAGGTTCAATTGTAATCCCTTATGCGTCAAGAATCAGGAAATCCCCTGCGAGATTTGGTTGCAGTCAGCGACATAAGGCAACGAAAAACTACTCCATGGTAGTTGTCGTCAGTTTGTGTGCTTAACTTACATGCGCATAAGCTCAGGCACAATGAAGAATCACCTTCTATGAAATTCCAACTGACATTGATACACAGTCATGAGATAAAAATTGCTTGAGTAAAGCGGCAAACGCGGTAGCTACAACGGGGGAAGTAGAGATATAGGACCTGTCAGCTGACTTTAGTAGTCAAGGCTAGAGCTAAGAGCTGCTATAAATAATGAACTTGTCCAGGGAGCTACCATGTTTGCTTTCATAATTAAGTATGGATGACACGAGAAGGTATCTTACAATATTTAATTTGCTGATTGACAGTGTTTGGTGACGCCCAAAGTTTTTACGTCGTTCAATGCTAAGTTTATACACCGAGCTGGTTTGGTCTAGCAGTTAAGGTGCTCGCCCCGACCATGGTCTGACTAAGGTTGTGGGCTCGAGCCTCGAGGCATATGTGAAGAGCCTGAATAGAGATTAAGTTCTCTTAGGGCGCTATATAAATGAATTATAGAATTGTATTTACGTGAGCCTTGATCTGTAACTACCATTTGCCTTAGAGTGCACTAAACCATTGCCTAAAATCTGAAATTCGGCAAAGAAACGACTTCGCTCCCCTGTCACGGAAACATTTGCATCAGGCTGCACAGTTTCCTCTTATCGTCAAGTAGTTAGCTACAGTATGCACAATTTCCCTTTCTGCGTGCCAGTCTTATTTCTTCGTCTGAATGTCAGCAGCTGACAGTGAGACTTTCAAATGCAGAAATCGGCTATGCTGATGCTCACTTTACCTCAAGGTTTTACAGTGGAAACGGCAACGAGCACAGCACTGCTATGCACTATAGTGCTATAGCAGTGCTATAACCATTTCGCTGAAGCATGCAGCTCAACGTGGCGGCTCATTATGCAGCGAAAGCGGTGTGGCTATAGTAGTTCATGTGGCTAATACCTCGGGAAATTCCAGTGTCGCAATACTGATTGCTCTGTCGGCCATTGATGAATCACCTTGGTGAAAGTTTGTCTAGGGGATTTCCACAAAGGTGCCATGGAAATCCCAATATCGAAAGCGAGATGCAGAGGTTTTGTTTTAGTGAAATTTATTCTATCTTTTTCCGTGACGCCATATGCTGGAGCACGTTACATCTTCTGGCTCGGGAATAAGCAGCTGGTTAGTAGCAGCAATGGCTTTTGAAACTTTATAATACCAGGTATGGTGCAGCAGTGGTGGAATGGCTTTCTAATCTTTCGGAAGAAACATTTGCCTTATATTCATTGTTTTCCAGAGGAAATTGAATGTTAGTGGCGCGAAAATTATACCTGAACATATTGTTATCACTCTGGCTTCTCGTTGAACTAATGCCCACTAGAACGGCCTGCTTACTCCGAGAACAGGAAGCAACACACGTTCAGAGGCATGTAATGTAATGTATCTCCGTCAGTAACTCCACAAAGTCATAAAGACCATGTGGGTGTTACGCAGGAGAGTTTTGTATAGCGCACTCACAGCCTAAGCGGCTTTCGGTACGCATTCGGTAGCCAACAGACTTCGTCTCACGCAACAAAGAGAAAGTGGGAAGCATAGCAGAGTCAGGAGAGCAGTCGAGGTAGTGAGTAGCATAGAAGTAGCAGTTCAGGACCGCTGAAAAAGATGTGCCATAGTCGGCAGTTGGAGAGTAGATGTCGTTGCGTAAGAATTGTGGAAGCGAGTTCCACAGTCTAGGACCTGCAGAGCTAAAGCTTCTGTCGCCAACTGTCTTTAAGCGGAGAAATGGGACAGCTAATTTATTGTCCACATAGGACCTGAGGGCGCGAACAGGCTGAAATTGATGCAGCTGTTCAGCTAGGTACAAAGGAGCCAAGCCGTGGCGGGCCTTGTGGGTCAGCGTAAGAACTTTGCTCTATATCCTTTGCTCAACCGGCAACCATCCTAGCTCTTTCAGCAGAGATGACAGGTGCTGTTTTCATTGGGAAAGATAGTAATTATATCAAACCTGTTCGAAGCTGAAGCTTTAGAATAAGATATTCGTGCAGACAAACGGTGAAATGAGCAGACAGAAATGCACGATCTCTTCCTAGTCCATATGATGAGTGCGATCGGTCTCCTTCGTCAAGCCTTTAACATCCAGGAGGACAGACCATTCTGTCGCTCCAATCGCAGACGCAGACGTTAACATCTAACAGAGTCTCATCTGGACACTTGAATTTCGCCGGACCAATGCCAGATAATTTTTGAGTGAAATAGGTACAATTCAATATAGCGCGGTACGTGTTACCTTTTTCATAGCATGCGCACGGATCTAAAAGCAAAAGCCGAGTCGATGCCTCTAGCGTTCACACGCTCCGGAGCTCACTCTGAATGATGAAGGAACAGTACGGCAGCATAGTACCTTGTGTGTCCAACTTGTTCATCCCAAATACACAGAGGACAGAAGCCAGCAGTCTCACGAGTACCAAGCCGTGCGAACGAACATATCGCTCCATGTTAAGGTACTTCTGCTCCGGGGGGGGGGGTAAGTAGGCCAGTGGTGGGAGTTCCCCCCAAAACGGTAATAGTGCGAGTTGTCCCCCAAAGCACATTTATTAATATCGTACAAAGACCAATAAAATGAATGGCATGAAAACTGGCACAAACAACACTGGTAGCATTAGCTATCGTTTGATGTGATATAGCTGCAGTGTTGACCTTCCGATGACATGTAAAAGTCCAAGGTCACGTATAGCACTCACATGGCTTTACCACTAAATCGCCCAGATTTACTACCAGTCATTGTAGAAATATGGCAAACCACTTAAAAGATGCAAGACACTCGACTACACGTTCCCTCCACACACACAAATATACAAAAATGTCTACATCTCAAACTGTTGACTGTCATCACGACCACAGCCCAGGGACACTTTGTGACAGGAACATTATAAGCATACACACCCATCATGCGTAGATGCACACGGGGGAACGTGGAGACAGGTGAGCCCCAGCTTTATTCCAAATTTAACACAGATCAGCCCATTATAGACCAAGTTGTACAATTGATGAGGTACCAAGTACAACTGCTGTGACAGTACTCAGATAAGCCAACTTAAGCTGCCAAAGCATGTAAGTGACGAAAAACAAGATTGTTACTGTATGTGTCGCCATACAACTTGGAAACACATACTTACGAGCATTTATTTCGAATTTCACGTTGACTGGGTCACTATTAGCCTACCTGCGACATTTTTACGACATGTGAGTGAAAGGATGACAAAGGCTTTGCATGACAAACACAGCCAGTTTTGACCAAACAAGTCTATCTACTGAGGTCCAATATGCATGCGAGAAAGCTGGAATGACTATTTAACTACAATCAATCATATATTCCAAAGTTTTAAGGTGATCGGATCATTATTTTAGGAGATATGACATAAATGACAGCAGGCATTGGACTGTGGTTTGCAGATAAACTTGAGAACTCCAAGCTATAATAAAGAGGTAGCACTAACAAACGATATCATCGCACGAACAATTCAATAAATAGATAAATATGGATCTTAGGAATAGGTCAACCTAACAAGATCCTTATACAGCCTATGCAGATCATATCCGCTATAGGTCTCATACCACAGGCCGTCAATCAAGGCCACAGCCGGGCGGCTCACCGGCATTCGCCAATACAGATATCTAACTATTAACGACATACATGCGAACTTAAAATCACCTAAATTTCCTTTAATAGAAATGAATCAAAATTTTCAGACTGGCTTCCAGTAAACGACGTGATAGTTCCATCCAAGTCACCACGCTGACCGGCCGATGAAGGGACCACTGGCGGCCGTCGCCCGGTGCGTTATGGCTTCTACAGAAACTGGATCAGCTGTCCCAGGATTCATGCGGTGCCATGACAATGGACTCCTTAGTTACGGCGGCCCGGCAGCAGTAAATTCTCAATACGTTATCCCTAATGTTCGTCGACTGGCCAAACGACAGTCACTTCCGGTTTATGGTCGATAAAAACATACCAATGTAAACATGTTTTTACCATGTGACTAAGGAGTGGGCCCTGGAATGCCGTTTACATGCCGGTTGCTATGGTCGGGGCGGGGAAGCAGTGGCTGGACTAGGCACCCCGCCGATAGCGGGTTTACTCTTTTATGATCTTGTTATACTATCAGTCGGACGTGTGATCTCGAGGAGCGTGTCATTTCCGGGAAAGAATTACGTTTTACCATTTTCCAAAGTTATTTTTTGAGGGTCCGGTTAGGGCTGAGTAGCTTATATTCGCAGAGTTCACCAGAAAACCGCAGTTCCGGCTCAGTTACTTTTCAAAGAAAATTATTTTGTTAAGCTGGATGATACTTCCGGTTTAAATAGGTCTTACATAATAATTTTATTGACCATGTTCCAGTCATCTGAAAACCACCAAAGTTTGAGCTTGCATTTATAACTAGTTTACCTTTAATTCGCAAATTTCTAAAAAGTGACCATTTTTTGGATATGCCAGGGCTTTTTCGCAGGCTACCCCGTAATATAATATCCAATCTCTAATCAAGCTACCATTTTTGAGAAACCTTTTTATCTGAAAATTGCTTCCAGAATACTTGTCTATATTTTCAAGAAGCATTATCATCAATTTCTTTCACATATTATCCTAAATCTACAACTCTAGTTATACCTGATAAAAATCCTCCAAATGCTTTTGGAGCAGTTCTAATAACTTTGAATGATTGTAAGACTTTTGCAACAATTGTTGCTATCTTATTCGATGCTTGTAAACTTGATTTCATTGCAATCTTTGGTACAACTTTTATAACTGCTTTTGAGCCAAGTTCTGCTGCAGTTGTTGTTTCTGATAACACTTCTTTTGTGGTATCTAAGCATGATTTTACATCACCACCTTTTCTAGTTATTTTCTTCATATATATAAATATGAAAAATGTTACTAAAATTAACGGCCATATTTTTGATGATTTTGATGCAAGTGGAAACAGAATTACAAATCTTGCCTATCCAGTAAATGATGGAGACACAATAAGATAAGATGATGCTCTCAATTCAAACTTTTTAAATACTGTAGCAACCAATATTTCAGGTGAAATAGCTTCTGTTTCTAATTTACCAAATTTACTTTTAAAGAATGTTGCAAAAATTTTATCTCAACTGAATTGTAAAAATCTTTGCTATTTTTTATCATCAATTTTTTCAAAGTGGTGTCTTATTATATTGAACTTATCATTCGCCTTAGACAGATTTTTTACTAATTTATCAAGTGGACTTTGTAGTAATTGATAGGAATCTCTCAAACAAAGATTGCAAAAGTCTATCGTTAAAAACTTCTCTTTATTATCAGCAATTACTTGTTTCTTATCAATATCACAATTAAGAGCATTAACAATCAAATGTGAATCATATACTCTGAGATTATGAATATAAACTGGAAGTTGAAATGTTTTTGGACAAATTCTTAGTTTTTTATTGAATATATCGTGTGCAGCGCCTCGGTATTTACCAGTAAGATGACAATGATCCGATACCTTTAATTCTTCTGTTAAACACTTTCCACAAATCCAACGAGCACATGTATTATTAAAATCTTCTTTTTCTTTAAATGTCATTGTTGCCTTATCAAAAACTTTATGCTTATAAAGTATTTCTTTTAACTTTTCTACATGTTTTTTACAATCTTCCTTTAGAGAAAGAATGAATTTACTAACAATACATACAATTAGGATCAAATACTTGTTTATATTGTGATACAACTTTTCCTTCATGATCTATAATTACGTAAGCAGTAGAACAGGGT
Organism: Cristatella mucedo; assembly: GCA_009760855.2. NCBI lineage: Eukaryota > Metazoa > Bryozoa > Phylactolaemata > Cristatellidae > Cristatella > Cristatella mucedo. The sequence goes on along the minus strand of WPIO01000006.1, from coordinate 4,846,180 downwards.
TTATGTTGATTGACAGACCCTTTTCTTGATTATTCTAGTCTATCGATAGTTCCTAATAAACACTCAAAATCTGCATAAGCAACTAATGGCAATTCGATCATTTTATCAAAATCTCTAAACATAACTAAATCTTCTGTGCCATTGTTTCTTGTGTCAGCTGATAGCATTTGTATTCTTGATGTTCCACAATGTTCTGAGTTTCAATCAGAAATATGTTAATCTAATTTTTCTTGCTCATAGAATCTTGAAAGACGTCTCTTGCAAAATATTCTTATTCAACCATTATCTCTATCTGTTCTACAAAGTGCATTAAAATTTGTTATCAATACCTAATGAGATTTTCCTTGATTAGAATAAAGAAGTAGATTTATATGTTTTTCACTGTCCTCTGAACAAACAATTCAAGGATAAACAGAATTAGTATATTCATAAGCATTTATTGAAACATTAAATATTTTTGAAAGTTTTGGGATGCCTTCTACTCCAATTGGTACATTACCATCGACCATAAATATATTCCTTGAATCTTTCTCATCTATAGGAAAAACAATCGTTTTATTAGAGGTAGTATATCTGAATAATTCTCAAGCATTATTTGTCTTAAATCATGGATCATTTCTGAATGGTTCTCTCTTGGATGTAATGCTCTTAAAATACACCGTAATGCACAAAATTTGTCATCTGTATTGTTTATATTGATAACACATCTCTTATTTTTCAATTTATCTGGTAAATCACAGTATGAGCCACCATTTAAAGGAGTAAAATCAGTAAACTTTGCAAAAGCATTTCCAATACCAACAATTATACATGAAGAGCCACCCCTCATTCAAATTATCAACAATACTATTGAAAGCCGCAAAATGCTTATCAATTATTGAATTAAAGTGAGAGACTCTACTTAAAGTTACTGGAGAACTTCCATTAAGAGGTGCAAAAGTTTCTTTTTTAGCATTCTCTAATTTACTTATAGAAGAAAACCCATTTTTACATTACCATGATGGAGTGAAATATCTTTTATAACATTTATTAACCCAGGAGAGGACTTTTTCTTAAATACGTCTAAATCTGCATTATCTAATTCAAAACCTTCATATTCGTAATCTATTGCAGCTCCATTACTATTCTTTTTTTCCTAAACACCAACCACTAATTTCTATCTTACAAAGACGTTTTGCTTCTTTGAAGAAACAATTTCTTCTTTCTGATTTTTTGCTTTAGTCATTTTATTAGCAGAAACACGTTCAATCAAATCCTTTATATCAACTGCAGAAACTGGATAATGAACAATTATAGTTGACTTACCATATTTCTTAATAAAAGGTTTAACTTTAAAGTGCTGTTCATAAGAAAATACTAATCTTTTGCATGATCGATGAATGATTCACCCTCACGCCGTGAAAATGTGTTTATCTCAGACATCTTATAATATAAAATTTTTTAATCAAATTTAAAAACTGTTTTTATAAAAAAAAATTACTATAATTTATAATAACTTAATTTTGGAATATTAGTAGAGTAGTCTATTTGTTTTCAGTTTGCGAAAGAGTCAGACAGGTATCCCATAGAGTAGTATGTGGTTTTACCATTTCGCACACTGACACTCAGGAGGGTCATTTCAAAATGAGTCTGAGCGAAGGGAGGGCGAATTTTGAAATGCACTCGAGTGAGGGTCAGCGTGCGACATGGTAAAACTACATACTACTGGGCGCTCACGTGTGTATGCCTGCAGGAACTGGCTGGCAGTACAGTCAACTGCTTTGGCAAGCGATAGGGGGCACAGCCGGCCAGCTACAGCAGGATGAGGCCAGTCCGAGCTGGCACTCGAGAGTGCTGACCGCTGGCTCGGTTGCAAAAAGAGGGCAGCCTTGCGGCTAGGTCGCATCCTTGGCACTCATGAAAGGGCTTGCCTCCATGGCGCCGGGGTCGGGTATCTGCCTTTCAGACACAGGCCGGAGTTATGAGGGCAGAGGCACTCCCTAGCTCGCAGCCTGCGCCCCTCGCTCTCGCTCTCTCTCTCTCTCTCTCTCTCTCTCTCTCTCTCTCTCTCTCTCTCTCTCTCTCTCTCTCTCTCTCTCTCTCTCTCTCTCTCTCTCTCTCTCTCTCTCTCTCTCTCTCTCTCTCTCTCTCTCTCTCTCTCTCTCGGCGCTCGGACCGACAGCAGCACTGTCGGTCCTGCGGGCTGTCCGCGAAGGTCGAATTTGGTTTGCCTTGCGTATTTCCGGAGGCTGCAACTGGGCTAATTACGGTGTCTAGTGCTGCTGCACGGTAGTGACGCTCGCGAGTAGAAATTCCCAGTAGCCAACAAAAAGACCGGAACGCGCAGGGCTAAAAGCGTAGCATTGCGCGGTCAATAAAAAGAGCTCCAAAGGTTCCTGTTCCTACCTGACTTCCACGCTCAAGCTCAAGCGTCCAGCGACAGGGCAAGCTAAACCGGACGGCGACGCACCAATTGGCCCACTGCAGTCGGGGGAAGCAAGTACGCGCATGCAATAAGTACGTGCGCAAATAAACCTTTCGGCACATGCAAAGGTCAAGTGAAGCTGCGACAGAAAACCGAAGCAATGACGTCCGAAACAAAGAAAGCATTTATCGCATCTTCCGAAGCCGCAAGTTTGCACTTGGATTCTCGCGAGGCGAGGCCCAGCACCGCAATAGCACACCTAATTAACTTCGGTAACCTAACTTAACCCCTGGGCCACCACCAGAAATCTAACAATCTGGCTACAGCACCGCTGAGGAGAGCAACGCGAGCGTTGCGGCAACTGGATTAATGAAACCGCTAGCCACTCGCCCGGAAACGCGCGTACGCAAGTGCGCGAGTCAGACCGCAGACGTCAAGCGCGAACCAATCAGCTACGCGCGCAGGCAAAGCGTGGTCAAAGTACTCAGGAAATGAGCGCGGTATGGTACGGTTTGGAAAGTAGCATTAAATCTCTTACGAACGCACAGCAATAGCGTGGCTCATTTCCGCAACTTCTCGACTCTTACTATGTATACTCTTGTTGCGTTGTGAAAATCCTGTTCCCTTACGTCTCCCTTATTATCCATACTACAGTGCCATCTCCTAGATGTCGAAGAAATCAGTGGGCCCAGCAGCCGGACGCAGCGAAATAGCGAGTCATCTTAAAAGGCCTGCGGTAGAAACGTAGTGGCGGCGGCGAAGTTCAAGGTTACAACATCGTCCCTCCCACTCTGGTTAGGTGCTGCACGTGTATACCGGCTGCAGGCGTCCAGCTTGCTTAACGTGCTGTCGTTCCGACGTTGCGCTAAGTCGACACGTAATATTCGTCACATCGGTATAGAGATACTTGCGCAGGCTTAGAATTGAACGTCGTGTATAGTCTGAGTAAGCTTAGTACGCGTGACTACTGCGTCGTGGGCCGTTATTCGCGAGTCGATTTGCACGGTCATCCTTGACGCGAATGACTGTATTTACTCCATTAGACCCGTCATAGTATGCTCTGCTTGGGATGCGTCTATTGTGGATGACTGCATCGTTTAGCGGCCGTGAGGCTAGCCGCGTTGACAGTCACCGGTCGGTCGTACACCGGGTGTAATGCGCCTAGAAAGAGATGGACTTCTCCGAGGGTGCTTTATCAAGTGTGAAGTGTTATCATTATTATACGTCTAGAGTGTGAGATGGTCTATCGTAAAGAGACGCATCTTGATTTGGGGCAGCGGCTTGCCGCTGAAGGCGAGCGAGCTCACATTATCGTCGCCCCGTCCACTGCTTACATAGTTGCTTGCCTGTCCAGCTGTTGGCAGCCATGCTGTGACATTTTCAGACAATCAGTGGAGCTCTCGACATGGCAGCGATATCGCCGAGATTCTTGCTCGTCTACGGATCTCAGACTGGTCAGTCTAAAGCTGTTGCCGAAGAGGTATTTGAGAGGTCGGTAAAGATGGGACTGAATGCCGACATTAACTGCCTCAGCTCATTCGGTGAAAAGGTGACCAGCAGCAGCAACTGCTATTTTTCCCAGTCGGTTTTGGTCGGCAGCCCGTCATGGCTCTTTTGGCAGTTCGGCTAGCCGCTGTGATTCCCTTGCTGGGAGTGTCCGGTGGTGGCAGAGGGTGTGCACATTCATCTCTACCTTCTAATTTCGACCAGCTGCTCTGGTCTATTCAGCTGTCTAATTATGCTCGGTCCGACATTTCTGCACTGACCATTCTGTAAGCTGTATTGCTTCTGGCATTTTGCCTCGATTGTTGCATGATTAGCCACTGCAGATAGCTACTTTGACGAGCCTACTTCGGTAGCTTCGAGAAGCTGAGCCAAACGTCGTGGCTGACGCTGGCTTATCGCTTCTATCTGACTGTAGTCTGCCCACCCGGCAATCGTGCTTGAGAGGCATGTTTCTCAGAACATCAAAAAAGGCCCGACAGTAAAAACTATGTATTCACAGCATTGTAAAAACTGCTGCTTTAAAAGCAGATCTTTTAACCTGCCCAAAAGAAGACCAAGAACTAGCGCCTTTTCAATGCGCTCCAACGCTTTGCAAAACTTACTGTGCGTTAGTAATATAGCGATTAAAAATGCTGGTTAATGAGGTAGTGTTTCTCTCTCATCTGCCATATAGCCTGACCCATTTTGGCAGTCAGCCTTGGCTTAGGTTGATGAATTTGTTTGTTTGCATAGCTGGCCAATCTCATCGGCTGTGGCAGCATCACCTGCTTCATTTTAGGATTCAGTGACCTGAAGGAGGAGGGTCAGTGCTGTTGGCACACGAATACTCATTCGTGCACGGGTGCATGCACAGGCAATTGTTTTTGTTCGGGTGCCTTGATGCTTGCTGGCTGTACCATGGCTGCATAGGCCAAGGTTGTGCAGCAGAGACTTGAGTTGCTCAGTGCCAGTCACCACTAACGTGTTTCCCAGAATGGCTAGATCATTTAGGCTTCCAACGTGCCATTAAATAAATAAAATAAATAAATACATCTTATTTAACAGCCTCCTTTTGTATAGCGACACAAGAGCCTTGATGGCTATCACCACCGCTTGCAGTGGCAATAAAGGATCGTCCACCGCACGATTCGAACCCACGACCTCGGGGCCGAGGTCGCGAAAAGCAACCGCCTTACCTAGTAAGCCATTACGGCTCCCCATTGCCATAGTTAACATCCGGGCCTTCCCCCATGCCCAGCAAAAGGGGGGGAGTTCATGACTGCTGCTACACGTGCCAGCCTGGCATCTGTGTTTGTTTTAAAGGGAGTGGGGGACTAGTGCTGACACTTTGGCTGAAGTAATTGCTGAGGCTCACTTTCTGATCCTTAAACATGACTGTAAAAATAATATGTCGTTTGTGTAGCACCTCAAAAGAACTTATTCTTTATCTAGGTGATTTACAGCTCCCTACAAGAGACTCAATATCCAAGGGTTAGCAACTAGTGCACGGTATCTAGCATGCAAAAGGAAACAAGCATCATCCTTAGACAGACATGCTAAAGTAAACACTAAGACACTCATGGCCAGTTGGAAAGACCTCTGGCTAGTGATGTGCACTGAATCATGCACAAGTATGCACATAAAGTAGACCGGAACAAGAAACCTGAAAGTTTACCCGGGGCAAAGAAAAGCTGACCGTAACAGTTCCATCATCGTTGATCTGAGACCTAAACGATGCAAATTCACAGCAGATAGTGACATAAGCCGGAAGTGACTTCCACGGTTTCAGTGCAAGCAAGCTGCCGGTGACATCACCAAAAGATTTTAATTGAATCCTCATTGCTTCTCTGTGCACATCACTCCGAAAGCCCGGAAAATGGTGTAGATGCTCCGAAATGAAGACCAAAACGGCCGAGCATTCAGAAAGGAAAAAGAGCCGGCGGCTGTCTGCACAGCTCGCTGCCTCGATATTGGTCTACTGTTCTTATATTATTTTTGCCTTGTCCATGTGGCCCCCAACATAGTGAGTCGTCGGTGAGCCTGTTCTCAGCTATGCATTTAGCATTTGCGCACTCGGCCTCGCTCGTACAGCTGGACAGTGTCTTTATTGTGTACTTATCGTTTCCAGTGAGTTCGTCTGCTGCAAGTCTTGGCTTCGTCCATGAATGGGGCACCAGATGCCTAGACAGCTATGCATTGCTGGCTGGCCCGTGAGTGGAGGCTTCCCATAATTACATCCCCATAAAGTCCATTTATAGCTCGAGAAGTCAAGAGGGCCAGTCAGCAAGCAGTGGTGTATCCAGTTGTACACCAAGGTGGTGGCCAGACTTGTACCTTACCTGACTCTTACTTTACCTTGCCAATCATAGGAAGACTGAGGGCAAGGGCCGTGGAAAGCCATCGGGGCTGTACTCGTCAATGTATCTGTGCATGCATGTGTACCTTTTGCTTGTGCAGGTGTGGGTGTGGGGGGGGGCTGCCGACCTCCTCTTGCACCGAGTGGTCTGCCTGCCCCCAAAGAGTCCTGTCATTGGTATGACACTGTGGCTTAGGGAAGGTCAAGCTAAAATAGTTCTAGCTGTGCTCCATGCATGGTGCACAGCCCTTGGCACCCCCCCCCCTTTCGGATGTATATGGTTGTAGGTGGTAGCCGATTTAGAACGGACTGCTGAACGGTGCAGAGTAATGCTTTAAATTGCCTTATGGCATTTCATGTTTGCTGAATAGCTGCATAGATGATGACTTGTGACAAGTGGAGTGCGGAAGACGGCATTCAGTGCATTACGACCAGCATGGTGCTGGGCGACCTGATTTGCGAGTCTTAGCACTGGCATCTGCACTTATACACCCCTCACCACCAGCACAGGAATGCCTGTACCGATGCCCACGTGGCTTGCACACAAGTCTCATGTGATGGCAGTGGCACCACCATAAGCAACATTGTAAAAGTTGTATTGGCGAGGGTTAAAAATATAATTCATTTATAAAGCGCCCCAAGAGAACTTAATCTCTATTCAGGCGCTTCACATATGCCTCGGGGCTCGAGCCCACGACCTCAGTCAGACCTTGGTCGGGGCGAGCACCTTAACCGCCTGACCAAACCAGCTCGGCAGGGTTGTTTGCTAGAGGGTTGGCTCAGGGTTTGTTTCTTTCGTTTTGTGCCCCTACGTTTGGAAGCTGAAGCTAGTGAGGACCTAAAATACTAGTCACCCCATCATTGGTAAAGACTCGGTATATTGTTCTCTGATCACTCGGTAGGCAGAAAGGCAGAAGGAGTGGTGTGAATAAATGGCAGTTCCTTGAACTGTTGTTAGAACTCCATTTCCTTTCCTTCTGTCATTGATTTTGGATATTTTTAAGGAAATGCAGGATTGTTTACAATCTGTCAATGACGTATATTCATTATTGCATCCCTTGTCCTCCAGTGTGCTCCCTCCTTCTCGGCGGACTCATCGGCGTCCTCCTCGTTGCCTTACGAATTGTCCCCCTTGCCCAGCTCGTCACCGACCTTGTCATCCACCATGCCACTCTCCTCGGGGTGCTCCTTGTCCTTCTCGATGTCTTCTTCCTCGACCTCATCGTCCTCATCTTAGTCCTTGTCCTCATCTGAGTCATCGTCATCCTGCTCTGGTATACTCTTGCTCATCTGTACCCTTGATCGGTGATGGCACACTAGGTAAGGCAGTTGCTTTTCATGACCTCGAGGTCGTGGGTTCGAATCCTGCAGTGGGCTCTCTCTCTCCCTCCCTCCCTTTCTCTTTCTTTCTTTGATATACAGCTGTCTCACAACCTCGAGCCAGTTGTAGCTAGGGTAACAGGATGAACCGTTTTGGGCTGCTCAGGCGATTTAGATTCAATGCATGATAGTTTACTCTTGGACCTTACTCTTGATCAAGATTTCGAGGTGCCTTGTGGTCACTTTTATGTAATTTTGGATGACTGGCTGTTCACAAATTGTACTTTTACTTTTTGATGCCTGCACCACTCGCATTTGCTGACAAAAGAGGCGTGGCGCCCGCTGATAGTTGGATCGCTGATTGCAGTTTGTGTTTGAGTCTGAATCTGTTGCTGTCATCGTGATTTCGTCGACCGGAGACGGTGAGCCGCCAGACACTGCTAGAAAGTTTTACCGTGCCATCCACTCCAAGACGCTCAGCGCTACACATCTCAGCAGCCTGAAATACGCTCTGCTAGGTGAGGCATCAGCTGTCGGTGCTGCAGCTACACCGGGCCACTTTAGAAGGGAGGCAGAGCTATGCACCTGTTACTGAATACCCAGAGCTAGTCCTGCTAGTGCCGACAAGATGCAGCCTTCTTCTTTTCTGTCCACTTGTCTTTCCTAGGTTTTTTTAGCGCTCAGATAATAGGATGTTGATTCGCAATATTGACTGACGTACATAAATTCGGCTGTTGGCTTAGGTGCATGTTTTTGCTAATGGTTACGCTTTTTGCTCTTGTGACACCATTGTGCCGACATCTTGCCGGGAATGTGAGCCTTCACAGTGTCCTTTGTAGTTGTCTAGCCGCTGTAGCTACTCATGCGCAGGGTGGGTGGTCCATCGTCCTTGGCAGTCTCAAGAGACTGCAGCTCTGCGATAAGGCCGAAGATTCTCGTGCTGTGCTAGAGGTGCCCTCCCACTCACCGCTTCCTCGTGCTGCTTCCGCTTTGATGCATCAGAAGCTGTCTAGTTGAGTATTGGACACCGGTAGCTTGTGCACAATTGCTGTCGTCCCGTGGTCTGCACCCTGCAGCCGGCTAGAGGCAAAGCTGCGGTGCATGCGATCGCCGGATAATGAATACCTCGTACTAGTGACAGAGCAGTGTCATGCACTTGCTCAGAGTGCGGGTCTCAATCTCCTCATCTCACTGAAACGCTGCAGCATCCTGCTATCGCTGCTCACTGCCGGCAAGCCTTGCTTTTTTATTCTTTTTCTTTGTATGCAGGTCTTGGGGATTCGAACTATACCAGCTGCTGGAATTGTCCGAAAACCGTCGATAAGAGACTGAAGGAGCTTGGCGCTACGCCGTTCTATCCATCTGGCTATGCCGACGATGCCACAGGGTATGTGCATGCCGGTTGTTTCGGCCCGTGATTCCTTTTTTTTCTTTTTTGCAACTCTGATCATGTTTTCTCTTGCCAAGCCGGCTTCTTCGTCGGTCGACGCACTTTAGGTGCTATTGATAACTGAATTACTAAAGGATGCTTGTCATGGTTGTCGAATGCTTCCAATCAACTTGATTTGCCTGCAAGACATACCAAATGGCTTCGTTCGCTCTATGCAAGCTCGGCTGTCAAATCAGCTTTATTAGCCATTCTGCATTTACCTTTGGTAAAGCTGGAGTCGCACTGTAGATTCCCTGGTGGTGAGCTGTGATGGCACACTAGGCAAGGCGGTTGCTTTCACGACGTCGGTCCTGAGTGGGTTCGATTCCTGCGGTAGGCGATCCTTGATCGCCACTGCAAGCAGTTGTGATAGCTCTTATAGATAGAAAGGCTCTTCTGTCTCGTTTACAAAAAGAAGCTGTTTAATCAGCTAGGATTTATTTATCTATGGACCCACCGATTTCTTGACCCTTTCGCCGATTTTAGACACGGAATGATCCAGGAGCCGATTCCTGATTGATTCTGAGATGAAGGGTCGTTACCCAGGCGGCTCAAATGCCAGTTCTTGATCAGTTGCAGGATACATTGACATCCAGATAAAAGGCCGTGTCGTTGACGGCAGCTGTAGTTTACACGGTATATTGTGTTTGTGAATTGCGGTACAGTAACGTCATCGACCCGTGGTATATTGCGTCAAACATGTGGCACTAACAAAATCGACCCTGGGAATCTAGTGCAGGCCATCCCAGGACATGGCCACGAGTTAGGAATTGGGTGGGGGTATGGCTAAACCTCGAAGTGAGAGCTTCACACAACGTCAAGGCCTTCTCTTGGACTATCTATCTTTAAGAGCTCATTTGTCACCTCTGCAAAATTTCTGTTCTACATTTGTCTCACTCATCCACAAAGAGACATGTACACCCTCAATTCGGAAGGCTGCAGCTGCTCTCCTAAGGCTTGCTGTTTCTGACCACCTGTCTAGACCTGCTTTCGAGTGAGAGTTGTCTTGGCATCAACTCAACAAATGGGATCGCTCCATTAAACAAGCGACTGCCTCCTCAGGAAGCTAGCCTCGAGCGGCAACGCCCAAGGTTCGTGGCTGTGTCTGATTGTAAAGCCCAGCCTAAAAAAAAGCCATGCCACTCGTGGGAGATCGCCCAGGATGCGTGCCGAAGGCGTCCTGTCCAGCTACTGTCGCTCGCAGGAGCCTGACAGCCTCTCTCCGGATGTGCTTATACCGGATGATTGGCTGCCTGCTCGTGTGGGACTTTGTGGTTTGTAGTTTTTGGTCGGGAATCAGGGAGTCTGCCAAAGGCTGAACAGATAGAGGCTGCTGATTTTGTCTCGGAGCAATCTCCGGCTGGAGCTGCAAGGAACAGCGTTGCTGTATGTTCGAGCATCATCTGGCGACTCGATTATGTTGGAGCCCACGAGCCATTGCTTTGTAGCCTACCGAGTGGATGTGGGAAGGTAAAGTTTGGTGGCAATTCGTTGGCAGGGTTCTCAAATGTTTAGCTGCTGCCCCCTCCTAGAGGCCAAGAGCTCAGAACTAGAAAGCTGAAGGGATATAGTAGGCAATCGCCTTTTTAGCGTCCCTCTAGGTGAGGCATGTCGCCCCGTGTGAGACAGATCGTGATGCAGCAGCATGTCAACAGTGTGCTGCCCGGCAGATCTGAGCGAAAGGAAGTAAAGTAAAACGGCAGTGGCATAGTCCAATCGGCTGGCCTCCTAAGCCCCTACCCGAAAAGCTACCTGGTGGTTCTTTTGAAAATAAATAGGGCCCCAAGCACAATCTAGGCTTCTATTGTATTCAAATAATACTCTACTGTACGTGCTCCTCCATCCCTGCCTGCCTGCCTGCGAAACTCTCTTAGTTGCCTTACACCATGAAGTGCTGACATTTTCACTTTGATTGCAGTAACCTTGATGAAATTGAATGATGATACAACTGACTTGATAGTTTAATGAAAACCTAGTTTCACTCTGAAACTGCAAAGTTTAGCCCTCCACATATGTTCTGGTAGCATATCTCCTGTGGTCTTGGCTTGTAATCTGGGTGTCCAGTTCCAAAACTAACTTTTACCAGGCGACTGTCAGTTCCACAGGCAAATCTGCCAATGTTCAGCTATAAAACATACGTTGCAAAATTCAGATTTTCTTACGCACAGATGCCACAGCTAAGCTGGTCCATGCATTTGTGACACACGCCCGGCTAGACTTCTCGAAAGCATGGTAGGAAACTGTGGAATCTGTAAACCGAGCTGTGTAGCCTACTGGGGTGGGGGTGTGAGGTTGAGCTATAGCCCTTCCCATCCCGTGTACTGTCGACTGGCCTGATCCAGTTGCAGCAGTATGTGACCAGTGAGTGGTCGAAGCCACATTTTTAGGGTTTGCAAAACCTGAGGCGCGGGCGATCGGTCGATGGCACCGACTCAGCCGAGGTGTGAGCCCAAGGTCGACTTTATCTCGAGTCAGCTGACGTCGTTGTTGCCCTTAGTTATTGCTTGAGCTGCTTTTCATGGATACGTTATCGTGTAGAAGCCGGCCGTCAAGTCAGAAAGAATAGCGATCGATGATTGCACAGAGTCTGCTGAAGGGAGATGCGCTCATTTTAGATTAGAGGTGATAGTAGAGCCTTGGGTCGAAGGCCTGTTCGTGGCGTTGAAGTCACTTCTCGAATCTCCCGGTTCGGCTGTCCCGGCCGTCGGGTCGCTGGCAGGCTGGATGCTGCAGCCGACAACCAGCGATGACTGTCCGCCCGCCTCGAGTGCTGCCCCCGAGTTGGTGCATCCGCCGGCCTCGTCGGTGACAGCAGCACTGCAGCGACTGCAGCTCGACCAGGAGGCAAGCACCGACGTCGGCCGAGCCATCGACGAGGCGCCCGCAGACCAAGCTCTCGGCAAGTGTGAGGGTAAGCAGGCGTCCGACCAGCTGTTACGTCAGCGGCAGCGATGCGCCAGCCTTGGCTTGCGACGTGTAGCTGCCGGCCAAGGTGTGCAAACAGGCAGCGAACGGGCAGCGCTCGCTTTCCACATTGTGTCCAGCTGAGATGACGACCGGGATTTGTACGAGGCCGAAAGCATCGCTAGGCATGAATATTTCGGATGAGCACTTATGAAGGATGACAAGATGTAGTTGACGTGGCCTCTCGTTATACCATTACTGCATTATGCATCATGCAAATTTGCTCGATGTTTAAGTCTCGCACTAGCTGATTCCTGGGAATGAAGGGGGAGGGCTCATTCGGTCGCCGCGTCTGAGTGCTGCAGCACTGCTCAGCCTGCCTTCTAAAGTGCAAAATGGCTCGCCTGCCAGCCTGCCTGGGCTGGGCTGCCAACGTACTGTCACAGTATGCCAGGCTTAGTCAGTCCTTCTTTCTGGACTCAGATCTGGTGTGTGAGTTTAGCAAGATTGAAAAGTATTTTTCGAGTCAAACAGCTTTGCTAGTGCGTTCTGCTCCCCGTGTGCCTTGTAGCAAGTCCTTTAGATTGTATGGATATAGAGAGGCTTCGGGATTGTGTCTGCTGTTGCAGAGCAATCATCTGGCTACTCCCGGCAGAATATAGCATGTGCTAACCGCATACCTAGGTGTATATCTGGCCATGTATCTGCTCACTCATGAATGACAGCCACCGAGAACCGGACCAGTGCCTTCAAAGTCGTAATGCAGTGGGAATGCATGGCCCATAACTCACTACTCGCAGGCCTTCCTGCCTGTGCCACAAGACGTTTTCATTCGGTGCAAAACTCTTCAGCTAGGCTTGTCCGTCGTGAGTGTCACAACTGCTACATTGCGCGACTTATCACCGACCTGCGATGGCTCCCCATCAAGCAGCGTACTGACTTCAACGTTCTTGAAGTCACTTTAGGTCCTATCATTCTCGTGTTCCAGAATACGTATCCGAAATACTTCCTCATCAGGCTTTGCATGGTACTGCTGCTCTTCTGACTCGAGTCGCTTAGCTGCTCCTGTCACAACCTCGAACACTTCCGAGACTTCCGTGCCTTCAGTTCGCATGCTATGTAAGCCCTGGCATTCACTGGCGACGTTCCTCGATGACATTTGAAAGAAGCTAGAAGCGCACCCGCTGCTCACAGCACTTGCTTCATCTGTCTGTGCTAATTGTCCTATGCATCCACGTGGTTCCTGGGACCTTTTGCATGCTGTGTCACTAACCGGTCGCCGTACTTCCTCTCCAACATATGTAAAGTGCATGAAAAGAGAACTATTTTTATTAGGATGGTGTGCAAGTATCTCATTATTATTTACTACTGTCATTAATACTATTGCCCCTAGCATGGTTTTGCTGAGTACCAATGGAAACCTCGGCTTCTCATCAAGGCAGGCCAGCCTGCTCCATTGCTTTATTCTGGTAACTGGCTACTTAGCCACAGCTTCAGCTAGCAGCCGCAGGCAGTTCTAGTCGCTGTGTTGCTGTAGCAATTCTGTGGTTAGCGCCTGAAGTCTCTGAAGTTGCCAGTGTTAGTCATCTATGCTGTTTGCATGTCCCTTTTTCAAGCATGCCGTTTGCCCTCTTTTGCAGATGCTGCTGCCACAGCTGCAGCCTCACCGACTGCAGATGCTGCCGCCGCCGCCGAAGTCTCCTCGCTGGATCTGGCCCGTGGCGATGCAGCGGCGATTTCCCCCGATGCCGGGAAAGAAGCCATGCGCATTCGGTCGCTGCGACTGAGTGCCGGCGCAGCCCTCAGCCTGCCCGCCAAACCGGAGCGCTTCCTCTGCCTCGGTACTCCTGACTGCCTGAGTGGCGTCGCCGTAAGTCTGGCTGCTACTACGTCTCGCCGCCGAAATTTATGTTCGCTGCTGCTGCTTCGCGCTTTTTTTGCACACCGTCGGCGATCCGGCGTTACTTTGCCAAAGCAGGACGACGATGTCAGGCGTTGCAAGGCCAAAGCAGGCAACCCCGAGGCATGCAGCGCTTCCGTGCTTCGGGCCGACGTGCTGACCGGCCCGGCAGCCCCGAAGAAGACCCTCCTGCTGCAACTAAGCATGGAGGTGGGCAGCGCTGCTCAGCTGTTGCTGCTGCTAATGTTTGGCGTGCTCTGCTGGCTGTGGCTGGCGGCTCAGTGCTTTGTCCTCTGTTCGTCCGAGGCAGCCAGCATGGCTAGTAGCAGGAGGAGGTCTCAGCTGCCGTCTGCCGGATTCGACCTGGCAACTGTGCGGTGCTGGCGAGCTTGCGCGCACAGTCTCTCTTTTTCACTCTTCATCCGCCCGCAGGGCACGGGCTTGTCGTACGAGCCCGGCGACGCATTCGGGCTGCACTGCGAGAACGACGCCAGGGAGGTTCGATGGCTGCTAGAAAGGTATGGCGGCTCGATTCAGCGGAGCACTCTGAGTCGGAAAGTTTGAACTCTTGCATCCATTGACTGTTTACTCGTGTCGTTTGCCGTGTGGCAGAATGTGGCTGTCAGGTGGCCGAATTCCACAGAGCCCATGGATAGCGTTGGCCTGCTGCTGCATCCGTTTCGATTGAATGTACTATCGAGAATCGAGCTGTCCTAGTCGCCACTGGGTGCACCGATGCCCCTGCTCAAATACCTCTAATTGTTTGGCTCTCTCCTGTGTGTCCCCCTCCCTGTTGTGTTCGTCAGACTGTCCCTACGGACCACTCTCCACTAGTCGCCCGAGTAGCAGCTGTAGGTAAGTTTGACTTTATGCTGTCTGAAGTATCACCACTGGCTTTTGCCTCATACTCTTCCAACGGTGAGTCATCAAGTCTCTAGTAGCAGCACAGGTACTGTGGTAATACTGGCTGTTTTCTACTGCTTGTGAGTAGCAAGCACGTCGACCAGGTTACTGTGCGATGGTAATTTTATAGAGTTACATCTGTTTATGGTGTTCTTGTGTACGGTATCTGTAAATCCGTGCATTTATTTTGATTTGCATCGTAACTAAGTGTAAGCAACTGGCTTGACTCCATAGTGTACATGCATGAGTGTTTTTTCAAATGCAGTATTTAACGATCTAGGCTAGACAGGATGCATTGGCCATTTCGGTAAGAAGATGGGTACTGCATAAAGGCTGCGTCAAGAAAATGTTACCGATGTGGGATATTTCCTTTTTGCTTTGCAGCATATCTTGTTAGCTTCCTGAGAATCGAGATGCTCTTGGATTACACTTGTATTATAAGTGAGTAGTTGCTTAAAGTAGGGATAAATAAAGGTGCCATATCGAAATGTAGGGTTGACGTATTTATGGGTCAATTAAGTAAGACTATTTACTGTCAACCATCATCATTCATGAGTATGCACTCTAAAGGCAGCACTTATAGCTAATATTGGAATGTATTCCTTACAAGTACCCCACGTTGAGTACTCATGGCATCAAAGCAGCAGTATATCGGATACACAGTGTGTCTACTTAGATTCCTCTTGAAAATGAGTAGCTAGCTAGCATTCTGGGTCATGTCTTGGTGGAAAAGTCTGTATTTAGCATGTTTAAAGTATATATTTATTTATTTATTTATTTAAAATATTACTACATGTTTTGAATAGATATTTAATGCCAATTATTGCAGTCCGAGCGGGGACAGGTTCCCACACTGAGGAACACGTTGAGATCGAAACCCTGTCGTTTCGCGGTTCCGTGCTAATGCAGACGTTACTAATGCAGGAGGCTGATAATTAGTCTCATCTGTTGGTTAAGCTCAGTTTCTCATGTTCAGATGTAAGGAGAGGGTGAGAGAGAGAGAGATACGTATAGGTAGAGAAGGGCTGGATGAGTCTCATCACAGGTCAGCAGCAACTAGTCAGAAAGTAGCAGCAATGTGGCAGGCTACCTGGTGAATATACATTCACTGTCACTTAAGCATTTTAAATCACTTCATTTTGTAGTTGCCGCCTACTGATCTAAAAGTTGTCCTCAGGCTTAAAAACCCTTCACTTGCCCATCTGACTCAATTTGTTTAGCTGTGCCTCTAAACAGTCCAAAACCTAGTGGAGACTGTGCCTTTGGTTCCTATGCTCCCAAAACCTGACATTAACTACCGACTGGCATTGTGTCATCCCCATCATGAGTTACTAAATTTTCATGATGCTAAAAGCCCACCTGTTCTCACAGCATTTGCTTGATCTGTGGGAGCTCTCCTTTGGATGGCATGTAAAATCTGCCTGTAGTCATTAATCAGTGGATGTGCTTTCCTTGTATATAAAGTGACTTGAGAGATTCAGTTCTTCCAGGATGCAATACACATATTTTATTGTTGTAATTATTGATTGTAATAGGGCTCTGAAAGGAAAAGTTTGGGAAGTTGCAAAAAGTCATGGTGGCTTCTGCCGATTGTCAGCAACACAAAATGGATGAATGTAATTCCTTTGTACAGCACCCTAAGAAAACGTAGGCCCAGGTGCTTCACTCACTCATCAGGGCTCGAGATCATGACCTTGATCGTCAAAGTGCATCCCAAGGCTGAAAGTGCCAGGGCCTTCTCTCTACTCAAGAAGATGTACACGCAGTGGTTCTATTGAGCTCGAAGCTGCATGCAATTGCAGTCCCCTAGATACAATATAATTCGACCATAGATTTATGGAATTTGAATTTTCAGTACTCCAAGCATTAGCCTTATTTATTGGAAGAAAGCATTCAAGTTAGTGTTGGCAGCACGACCGGAAAGAGAGGGTGTGCATCAAAAGTAACAATCCCTGCATAGGCTAAAAAAAAGTAATTGGCTCAGAAGAGAACCTCGGTTATAGGAGAAATATGTGAGTGGCTGGGTCTGCTTGTATTCTCATCAGGCTTCCTGTAAAAGTCACACTCTGTCCAGCGTGTGAGGTGAGCTAGAGTGCATATTCATTATTTATTAGTTTTTCAAGTTTGTGCTTTGCTGCTGCCGGTTTTCAATTCCTATACACAGTCGAATATCAGCAGCATTGCAGATCGCTTTGGTTTGGTGTTAGGTTTCTACCTTGTGATTTAGGTCTGGGGGTGCTTTTAGCACCTGCTTCGTAGCTTCACCAAAGCAACGAGTTTATTTGAAGTCGGAGTGTTAAGTGTGCAACGTTGCCGGCAGTGGCCATGCAAGTATTCCTTTACTTCTTGCTTGTTTATTCATTGGTACACTGATAGAAGAATCTGCAAGCAACAGCATGCAGATTGCAGTCTTTATCAATTCTGCTGCTAATCGGGTGTGCAATCCTTACTTGACTTGAATGGTTCATTCATATTTAAGAATTTGGCGATTAGCCTGGTGACTTATGTTGTGATGTGCGGCTTGTATAGTTATTGGTGAGTGCAATGAGAGCATGGTGTGGCGTGAAGTGGCGAATGTGAGCTGCATTTGCTCGTGCAAGCCCGTGCTTGTGTGTGTGCATGCATTTGTGTGTGTGTCTGTCTGTCTGTCTGTCTGTCTGTCTGTCTGTCTGTCTGTCTGTCTGTCTGTCTGTCTGTCTGTCTGTCTGTCTGTCTGTGTGTGCATGCATTTGTGTGTGTGTGTGTGTGTGTGTGTGTGTGTGTGTTTGTGTGTGTGTGTGTGTGTGTGTGTGTGCACCCATGCATGTGCGCATGCAGGTGTGTTCGTGAAAGTGAGCACACCGGTGCATGTGAGCGTGTGCATCTCTGTGTGTATGTGCGCTAACGTGCATGCAGGTGTAAGAATGGCACAGCCAAGATTGAGCTTACACTCTTTTCTTGAGGTCTGCAGTCTGCTGCACCGAGTCCCAATGCTAACTCGTAATTATCCACCATGCTGCTCTGAAGTCATGCAAAGGCCATTTCTCTGCCTCGGAGATCATTAGCGGCTTCCAGGCATGAAGAACCCCTGGGGATGCTTTCAAGCCGGCTAAGTGACTGCCTGCAGATGCCTCGATGATGCAACATCTTGCCCTGCGGCTGCACGATAATGGAGCCCCAGAGGGGGCGTGGAACATGTGTTGCCCAAGTTTGCCACAGTTTCCCATCTGGTGCCGGCCGCTTCTGCTTGGCTAGGGCTCGTGGATTGGTAATCGGTTGACATCGACTTGTCTTGCGCTTGGATTGCTATTGAATTCTCGAGCAGTCGTGCTGCTTCCTGCTGATTTAGCCGACCATCGCGACGAGCTGCTGTCGTGCTGCTTCCCGCTGATTTAGCCGACCATCGCGACAAGCTGCTGCCAGCCAGGTCTGGAACAGACCTAAAAAAGATTAGCTGATTTAGCAGCCTCATCTGATTAGTGGCAAAAGAGACTTAACGGCCATCTCCACCACTTACAGTTGGCCATAATAGATCGTCCTTTTGCAGGATTTGAGCCCTCGATCTTGG
The DNA here is from genome assembly GCA_009760855.2 of Cristatella mucedo. Taxonomy (NCBI): domain Eukaryota; kingdom Metazoa; phylum Bryozoa; class Phylactolaemata; family Cristatellidae; genus Cristatella; species Cristatella mucedo. Next base: position 4,827,932 of record WPIO01000006.1, on the reverse strand, counting down.
TCGTTAAGAGCAACATTAAGAGCAAGCTTCGCACCTTTTTGGCAGCAGCCGAGCACTGACCTTGCTCTATTTGCCCAATCCTAGGCAAGCAAACCAGACCAGTTAAGTCGGATGGCAGCCCAGTAGTCCCTGCTGTCCTGTCTTCCATCCTGTGGAATTATCTCGTGGGGCTGGGCTCGAGATGCACTAGTCCGGTCGCCTGTGACCTCTCTTTTAGGCATATCTGCTCCATGCTCCTGCGATATGATGGGCCCACTGGAGGGCTGCCTGGCCCCCAGCAGTCGACAAGCTTTGGCAGCTGTAGTGCCAGGCCGATGATGCTGGCAGGCTGACATGCTAGCATCACACAGTTGTGGCCTTGCCCACCTAAAGAGGCATCCCTGTTTTACTGCCTAAAAGGGATGGAGAGAGAGAGAGAGAGAGAGAGAGAGAGAGAGAGAGAGAGAGAGAGAGAGAGAGAGAGCTGTGCCTGTCTGCTTTGCATCTAGTTCTTTTTACGCCTTGCCCCATCTTTGTGCTGGTCGCGTGACAGCAAACTGCTGCAGTGGTGACACAGCGGTGCAGTACTCTGCGGTCTCCTGCTTCGCGGTTCACAGTGGCTGGCCCCTGCCTGACGGGTAGGCCCACCTGACGGTAGCCAGCTACTGCATGAGTAGATCCCAGCCCCCTGCCCTCTTTCTGGCTGTGTGCACTTGCAACACTTCGGGCCTGCATTGACAGGGGTACCACCAGACAAGCTGGTTTTTGCATATGTGACATTCCGACTCGACTTCTGGCACTCGGTGCTCACGGGTTTATTCTGCCTGTGCAATGAGGTGCTTACAGTTGATGCAAAACTCTGCATCTGTGCTTTTCTGTCGTGAACGTTCCATCTGCCACATTGCACCATTCCTACCGACCTACGCTTGCTTCTCGTCAAACAGCGTATATGAAACAAGGTTTGTCCTGCACTTTTAGGTTCCTTCATTATCTTGCTCTGATCTGTCTACAAAAGAGAACTAGCTGCTCATCAGGCTAACCACTTTACCACTAGCTCTTCTTACTCAAGTCGTTTGGTTGTGTCTCTAGTGAACCTGAAATCTGTTTGGAGATTGTGCTTTCAGTTGCTATGCTCCATTAAAGTGTTGCGTAAAAATCGGCAACTGACTTGTGCATTCACACCTAACACAGGTGGCTTAAGAGTGAACACAGATCTGCGTTCTGCGCTTCTTCCTGATATCGCTTCTCAACCCCAAGACCTCCCTCCGAAACCCTATGTGCCCCTCCCAGCTTCAAGAAACTCACTGTCATTTGGCGTCGCTGAGTGAAGCCTCGATATATATATATATATATATATATATATATATATATGTATAGCATAAGTCAGGGCGCTAGCTGCTCCGTGCCCAGCTAACTATATACTATGCTTCAACGACTAGAACTCACTCCCGACTGACATTGCACATTCCCTGACTTGACTAAATTTAAAAAGAATCTAAGAGTGCACCTATTCCTCATAGAATTTGCTGGGTCGGTGCGAGTGGCTACTTGGTTGCCTATGCCTGTTGATATTGTGCTATCGGTAACCAATTGGCGCGTTTCCCTTCTTCTAGCCTATGTAAAAGTGCCGAGAAGATTTAATTCAGTTAGGGGCCTATGTCCCATGAATGTTATAATTAACTACACCCTGTGCTGCCTGTCGCTGTCCTAATCGGCTACTTATAAGGAACTGGCTTTCGAGGGGCAGTGTAGTTTGCCAATCGCTTTGGCACACACTGTCTGAGGGCTTGACGTGACCAGCTGTAACTGCAATCTACAAGAAGCAAGGACGCAGCACGAAGGTGAGAGGCTGCCGAGCCGTCATTGGCACCTGCTTCCACTCGTCACTTGGATAGGTCGGGATACTGGCAGCAGCTGCTCGAGCTGCCAGCGACCTCGCGGTCGATGACCGAGACCTAGTGGCTGCCTTAAAAAATAATTAGCTGATTTAACAGCCTTTCTTATATACCGACAGAAGAGCCCCTACGGCTATAGCGTGCTTTCTTTGCAACTAATGTAAAGTGGCTGGAAAGAGCTTGAGTTCTATGAGGCCGCTATAGCAAATGCAATATTATTATTGCTACTATCACCGATGCTTGCAGCAGCAATAAAGGATCGCCTACTGCAGGATTCGAACCAACGACCTCGGGACCTCGGTCATGAAAACCTACTGCCTTACCTGGTGTGCCATCACGGCTCAATATTCCCTCCCCTCTCTCTCTCTCTCTCTCTCTCTCTCTCTCTCTCTCTCTCTCTCTCTCTCTCTCTCTCTCTCTCTCTCTCTCTTCTCTCTCTGCCTGTCCTGCATGCATGGGAGCAAGCAGAATCTCAAACGTCCACGTCGGACGGTACGGTATTGCATTGGCTGCATGCCGAGCCCTCATGCTGCTGCCGAGGACGAAATCCTGCAGCCGATGCACTTGGCTCGAGGGGGATGAGCCGTGAGCTTGGAATCGGTACCGAAAACTGAGGTGACGCTTCATAAAAATATTAAGTGAGAAGTACAGGCGATGGGACATGGTTACTTGGCCGATCGTTGTTACCGTAGATGCTAGAATCGTGTGTGAACCTTCATTCGGGGCATTGTTTCTTTCAACGTGTGTATCATTTCCGGTGCCGTGTTATTCAAGTGGCACTGAAGATTTCCGTTTGTAGAGAAGTCGCTCTAAATGTTACCTTTTTAGGGCTTCGCTGAGTACTGGCTTGCTCTGCCTGTACTCACCTTCCTTAGTGTGCAGCAATTACTAACGTGTGAGTGTCAGACTTTGCCATGTGAACCAGTCTTCTGCATGTGAGATACCACTGCCGAGCTGCTGCAATGGCAACTCATGTGCTGTTCATGACAGGAGCAATAATATATGTTTGGTTGCATGTGTGCTCGTATATTTGTGTGTGCACGAGGGTGTGTGCGCCAGCATGGAAGTTCGTTCGTGCGTCCTTGCGTGCATGTGTGTGTGTGTGTGTGTGTGTGTGTGTGTGTGTGTGTGTGTGTGTGTGTGTGTGTGTGTGTGTGTGTGTGTGTGTGTGTGTGTGTGTGTGTGTGTGTGTGTGTGTGTGTGTGTGTGTGTGTGTGTGTGTGTGTGTGTGTGTGTGTGTGTGTGTGATGTTAATCATCAATGGGGGTGCTCATCGTTTCATTGCGCAGCACAACTGTCAAAGCATTGCAGACAATCGCTTCGTAACCGCCTGACGTCGAAAATCTCATCATAATGGAACATGGACGGTTGCTTGCGCAGACTAGCGTTGGCTGCCTCCACGATCTGATATGGTTGCATGGAAAAGCAATGATATGACTAGCGGTGCATCCACGGTGTGCTTGAGCAAACCAGCCGATTGGACTGAGCTTCGGCTGCTCGCTTGTTGCAGCATAGGAGTAGCTGATTCAGCTCATTTATATAGCATCGGAAGAGTCTTTGTGGCTGTCATCACTGCTTGCAGTGGGCAATACTGGATCGCCCACCGAAAGACACTGAGCCATGACCCGGGGGGTCATGGCGAGCTAGCACGCTATCCCTATCGTCGAAGACCCTTCTGGGCGATTCGCTTGCCCCTGCACAGCTGCTGCCGATGCTGGCTGAGGCTGATGTTGGCTGCGCCCTTTGTTTGTGGCAGGCTCAAGGTGTCCAAGGACGAAGCCGAGCATCCCGTGAGCATCGATGTGATGCCGCTATGTAGCCGCAAGCTAGCCCGTGTGCCCGAGCACCTCGTGGCTTCGTCAGCCTCCCTGCGGCAGCTGTTCACCTATTGCATGGAGATCAGAGCCGTTCCAAAGAAGGTGAGTGGCTCGTGAACAGCTGTGCCTGAACGTGTCTGACATGATGATGAACCTGCTCTGGATGATTCGTCTCGGGCCATTCGTTGAAGCGGTTCGATGCACCGACTTTCTTGCATCTCGCCAACGCTGCCATTTAGCCGGCATTCGGCACCGGCTGCCGTGCCAGGCTCAGCAGGAGCTAGCTCTTTTCCCCAGGCTTTCATTTGCTTGGCGGCCGAGTATGCGTCGGACGAGCTGGAGCGGCGGCGACTGCTGGAGCTAAGCAGCAGGGAGGGCTCGCACGACTATGCAGACATCGTGATGGCCGGCCGCATCTCATTCCTTGATCTTCTGGCGTTCTTTCCATCGTGTCAGCCACCTGTCGAGGTCGTGCTGGGTAAGCAGAGCAGCTAGCGCCAGCGAAATATCCTCTGCAGCTCCATTTAGGGATTGTGTGTAGCTGCTTGGGAGAGTGAGCGAGATACTGACTGTACGCAAAAGAAATACCTGCCTGCAGAGGTTGATCACCGTGGTTATAATCTGTGAAGGTGAGATAAAGCTGTAGCCACTACTGCAGCCTATCTCGACTGCAGTAACTCGATCTTGTACACCTTGCTGAAGGAAGATGAACAGGCTAGAGTAGACGCTACAGGAGGTTTTTACTATGCTCTTCTACAGTTTGTTTTGTACTGTCGTAGCAGTAGTATGGATGTACATGTAAACGACAGTCATCAATCAAAAGTGACCAAGTGTAGTAGTCACAATCCTTGTTAGGTCCATTCGATGCATTCTTCTGCTTTACCTAGTACGTAAGCTACTTCTTGCCTCTCCCCGTGTGCCACCAACTCCTCTGATGCAGCTCGGTTAGCTGTGCCTTTAACCAACATCGAGTTGTCAGGAAATCATGCCTTCAGCACCTCTGCACTCACAACCCGAAACTTGCTACCGACTGACATTGCAACTTCCCCTCCTCGACGGCATGTAAAGTCAGGCTAAAAACCCAACTGTTCCTCACAGCATTTGCTTCGTCCGTGTGAATCATCTTCTCGTGTGTTAATGCCTGTGCTGCAGTTGAGCATGTTATTGTTGCTAATCAATCAGTTTGTATGCTTCCATTCCAGCCTATGTACTGTGCCTATTATGAGATTTAGTTCTCTTAGGGTGCTTTACAAATGCATTATTATTATTGCATCAGATATTAGAACAGGTTGAGAGCTATAGATTATTGGAACACTAATTGCTACTGTGCCAATGCAATTCAAACTTAATAAGAAGATTATTATTACTATAAGTACTAATAGGTTGTTTTTTAGCGCCCCGAGACAGCTGATTCTTTACCTACAAGCGCTACGTCTTGCTGCAGAGAGTCAATAGCCACAGCAACTGCCCACTCTGAGATCCTTAAGAGTGGCAGATCAATTTTATCTTTTTTTAAATTAAAAAACTTCATTGGCAGAAATGAGGGTGGCCAGTATCCGGGGTTCCTCTACAGCATTATAAGAGCCCTTGTGGATTTAATTGCATTCTGCTACTATTCCTCTGACTGCCTTTGATAAGAATGACAGAAGGGAGGCTGAGTGAAAGTCACGTCTGATTCCTCCGATCAAAGCTCAGAACTCGCAGACATTGCATCATCGTCTGCTTTGACGGAATTCGAAAAGAAGCTCAAAACCTGCGTATCGCCCACAACCTTCGCTCCATCCGAGTGGATTGTTCTTTGTGTGTCCCTGTTCTCTTAAATTGTGCATGCCACCTCTAACCGATTCGTATGCTTCCTTCTCTGAATTTTGAAGTGCCCAAAAAAATTTGATTGTCTTGAGGTACTATATAAATCTTATATTATCATTACCATTGCCTGTGTGGCAATAAAAGATTGTCTTTGCTATAGCACTCAAACTCACGACCTGGAATGTGCAGCTCGATCACTTTACCCCCATAAAGCTTAGGCCCAAGGACGACCAAGATCTTCTGAATCAACGGCCTCATTTATATAGCAGCAGAACAGTCTTTAACTACTTTCATCCCACTTTCGGCAGACAATTTAAGGATTGCATGCAGGATGACTTAAACCCGAGAGCTGCATCGTCAAGTGCAAGAATAATGCGAATCATGCATTATGTAATTTGCAAATCTTTTAACTAGTTGTGCTAGAGTAGTGCACGAAACTATGTGTTTGAGTAGCCCAATCGGTAGAACTATCTTGCATGGCAAGTGGATGCATGATTATTCTATGTTCCAAGTGAAATGTTGGGCGAGCATTCTGCTTGCAGAAGGCCGTCGATTTTTTATACTTTGAAAGATAAGGAAAAATAAGCAAGCTTATGATTTTGATAGACCCATTGTTCTTTGATTTACCAGACATTTTCCTTTGACCATCACCAGACTAGCAGTTGCTATCACGCGATGTTTAAAGTCTTTTTTTATCGTGACTAAGTTGGGCTGCTGACATACTGCATATACTGTACATGCAGGTAGTGAGCATAGCGTCACATCTCCACCGTTGTTCTTAAGCCTAGTTCCTTTAAAGTCTCAGTCATAAATTGTTTTGTTTACTGTGTTTATTTTCAGAAAACCTACCACCCTTACAGCCCAGATCTTATTCAGCAGCAAGGTAAGTTCTTGTCGGTGGGTGCCGGCTGCTGGTGACCATAGTTATTAACTACAGGCATGCTATCTCTCTCTCTCTCTCTCTCTCTCTCTCTCTCTCTCTCTCTCTCTCTCTCTCTCTCTCTCTCTCTCTCTCTCTCTCTCTCTCTCTCTCTCTCTCTCTCTTTCTGTATGTCAATGGCAGCAGCTTATCCAAACGATGTTATTGGCCCCCCAGACATAATACGGGCAATGCCATTGCTGCTGCCGATGCTTTGATGATTTGTCATTGTGCTCACTGTTACCGTGTATCGTGGCGTGAAGAAATGCGAAATGCCTGTGCATTGACTTAGTACAAGCAAGCACATTTCGTATTTCCGATGATCCGAATGAACAGCTCTTTCGCCTCCCGATCGATGGCCGGCGAACTAGAAACGTGTGATTTCACTTTAGTATTTACTTTTTGTGTGACTGGATGTTGTGGATGGTGGTGTGTGACTGCTTTGCTGCTTGACCGTGTTCTTTTTCTAACGCACGACACTTGCTCTGGTTGCCTTGGTTGCCTTGGTTGGTGGATGGTGACTGCCAATTTTCAGATTATCGAACCTCCCATCCGTCGAGACTTTACTTGATCTTGATCTGGTTGTTGGTCGAAGTGTGTGTATTCATCCCTTGTTACTGCTTCTTTTGCTACACAGCTCTCAGCTTAAGCAGAGCAGCACGGTGGACATAGTTTTCAACATCATGCATCTTCGATCATTCGAAGGAAGGCTGCAGACTGGCTTGTGCACAGGATGGCTGGACCAGCTGACTTCTGAACTTCAGGCGAAGAAAGTTACTCCGTGCTTCTTACCCGAGGTGATTTACCACCGATTCGTTTTAGAGAAATACCGACAGCACGACATCATTGACTGGCTCGGGCTTTTATTGCCCGGTCGTGGCGAAGCTGCCTGTGGGGAAAGGAGCGCTCATCGGGCCAATGTTCGACAGAGACTGACTAACGCAAACTGAACGAAGAGTTGCCCTGCCCTGCTTGATGCCTCTTGAAGACTGCCCCTCAGCCATTCATCGCTCATGCTGCTTTTCAGAGCGAAGCAGGCCTACAGTGTTCTGTGGAGCAAAAGGGGAAAATTGGAAACATCTTTTTGAATGGGCCCCTCTTAGCTCCACTGCATTCGGGGGGGGGGTCTACCCTCTTATATACTCTGCCCTTTGTCAACACAAGCGCATGTCGCACGTGGACTGCGCTAAGGTGCATCAATTGGAATAGTGGCTACATGGCTGCTAGTCATTGAAAGCCGACACCGTTTCCATGCCATCGCATCTCATCTTACAGCAGCTATCTAACGTTTACCGACCGAGACTGAGCTGAACTATTATTGTTTCTTATGAGTGTATGTATACTGCAAAAATAGTAGGCCCTTATTTTATTTGACTGTTCGAGGCTAACCTATATCTAGAAGCCGGCGCAGGTATACACACCCACCTGCTTACGCAAACAGTGCACAGGTCACATACCCCATCCACGAAGTCATATTTCACTCCAGCTTATTTATATATAATAGTAAAATGTATTGATACAGCACCCTATGAGACCCCAGTCTGTATTGTGATTGTGTGAGTGTATATATATATATATATATATATATATATATAATACATATATATATTATACATATCTGTGTGTGTGTGCATGTGTGACACACACACATATACACCACTGTGTATCTGCCTATAAGTGTTAGCATGTCCTCACTCATACTGTATCCATATCCCAAGGTGGCCGTCTTTTGGGGTCACATTGTGTTTCTGCTTTTATCTTCTGCTGTCTCCAAATTCTCCTGGTTTCAATTTAAGTATACAAAGCATATTCAAGAGCTGTCTCATAGTGCACTCGTGTTAATTGTACGTATCCGACTTGAGGCACATGATTTCAGGATGGCCAAGCATGTCGTGCCCTAGAAATGAGCAAACTAGACGAAGTATTTGCAGTAAATCCATGCGAAGATTTGGTCATACAATGCTGGTTCCGAAAAAGCCCTTTCCATGCATTACTGCTATTCTTGGGATCTGATTTTTAAATATAATAATTCATTGATTTTTAGCCTTAAGACCTCTACTGCCAGCTCTTTATCTGGCTTAAAGTGTCTTGACCTTTCTACTTACGAAGCAATGCATGCAGCATTTCTATTTTGATCGAACACTGCATGGCTCTTATGAAAGCATGATACCTCATCGGGAATTAATGGACTTTGAAAGACGACTCTTGAAGAACCTTGCATGTCTTTCTGCATCAGGGATGCCCCAGTGGCAGCTATTTAAGTTGCTCTGACTCTGAGGCTTTCTTCTTGTAAGTAGCCTGGCATCTAGCTGAGTAAAAAAAGGGGGGGTAAATTAGGTGCAGTTTAGCTGATCAAACAGCCTCTTTTGTAAAGATGCAGGAGCGCCTTATCGGCTATAACAGTGATTGCAGCAGTGAACAGCAACGGATTGCCTTCTAGATGACTTGCACTTCACGACCTGGGTCGTGAAGTGCAAGCACCTTAACCCTAGGCTATGACTGTAAGCTCCTTGAAGGCGAGCCGTGATGGCACACACCCGGTAAGGCGTATGCTTTTCGGCCCCGAGGTCGTGGGTTCGAATCCTGTGGTGGGCGATTCTTTATCGCCTCCACACATGGCGGTGATAGCCGTAAAGGCTCTTCCGTTGCTATACGAAAAAGAGGCTGTTAAATCAGCTAGTATTTATTCAAGGCTGCTCCAGGATTGCTACGCACGTCTGTTGCTTTCGAGCCTTTCTACTGCATTGTCAGCTGCTAGAGCTTCAACGCCGCATTTCTGTCCTGCTGCTACACCATCTGCTTCGCTGCAGGTTTACCTGCTCCCTCGGAAGGCCAAGCATTTTCGCTTGCCCGTGAGGGCCGAGTTACCGGTGCTCATGGTATGCGCCGGGACGGGAATTGCGCCCTTCGTGGGTTTCCTTGAGCACAGGTGCGGTGCGTTCTCGCCGTCGTGTTTCCCACTCGTGGCTCGCCCGCGCCGGTTCTCAGCCGCTGTCCTTGTTTGTCTTCGACGTCGCGTCATCGTCGTCGCGTAGGTACCAGCAGAAGATTGCGAATCCCAGTGCAGCACTCGGCCAGCTCTGGCTCTTCTACGGCTGCCGGCATGCGGACAAGGACTTCCTCTTCAGGTAGGATTTCCTACTTTTTACTCGGATGCACACCTGCAGCACCGACGTTGTTTGGCGACAGGCGACAGAAGCTTTAGCTCTGCAGGTCCTAGACTGTGGAACTCGCTTCCACAATTCTTACGCAATGACATCTACTCTCCAACTGCCGACTATGGCACATCTTTTTCAGCGGTCCTGAACTGCTACTTCCATGCTACTCACTACCTCAACTGCTCTCCTAACTCTGCTATGCTTCCCACTTTCTCTTTGTTGCGTGAGACGAAGTCTGTTGGCTACCGAATGCGTACCGAAAGCTGCTTAGGCTGTGAGTGCGCTATACAAAACTCTCCTGCGTAACACCCACATGGTCTTTATGACTTTGTGGAGTTACTGATGGAGATACATCATTCATCATTACATTACATAGGACGTGTCGCCTCGAGGCTTCAACAGAATGGCAGCCTAGTCAACCGATCGGCCAGTCGCCCAGCTGAGCAAGCGCCTGCACACTGATTGACCGCCTCTTTTACTCTCCTCCGAATGGGCTGCACCTTCGCTGCGAGTGCGCTATGCAAAACTCTCCTGCGTAGCGCCTGCGTGGTCGTTGTGGATCTGTGGAGTTACAGAGGGAGATGCATTTCATTAGTGTCGGTCGCCTTGCTGTGCGACCTCTCAGCCGGTAGTGTATCTACAGTAGCTGGCCTTCTCAGCCAGTCACAGATCTGCTTGAGAGAGGGGGGTCTGGCCGTGTTTGGAGCACAGCCAGTGCAACCCCTTTTTTCCTTCTTTCTTTCACAACATGGTTACCAGTTGCCCTGTGCCTCGGTCCATCGACTCGATGAGTCGCCGATCACGCTGCCAGGTGAGCACTGTCAGCAACGTTGCTGTGATGCAGTCACCGTTTGACTTGCTAGTTCCAAGTGGTGGAGCTGATACTTGCAGAGGTGTCAGCAAAGTTATAATAATAATAATAATAATAATGCACTTGATAAAGCGCCCTCAGAGAACCTAATCTCTTTCTTGGTGCTTTACATTTGCTGCAAAGGGAAATGCAATTGAATAGTAAGTAAAATCATGCTTGAAAAAAAGCAAAATGAATAATATGGTTATGGGTGACATGCACAGGGTCAGCATCCAAATGTGATTAGTGGCAGCATGCACAGTGTCAGCACGCATAAGCACATCAAGGACGAATCACAGGGACCCACTAAATGCTGTCCTAAATAGGTGTGCTTTTTAAGTTCCTTTTAAATGTGGTCAGGTCAGGGGATGTTCTGACGCAGGTCGGGAGGGAGTTCCAGGCTTTGGGAGCCCATAACTAGTAAGTTAGTCTTATCATCGTTTAGTTGTAGAAAATTTGCTGCCGTTATTATTATTATATTATTGTTATTATTCTTTCGCTTTGTACCCCTACGTTTGGAAGCTGAAGCTAGTGAAGTGCTAAAATACTATTAACCCCGTCAATGGCTAAGACTCAGTATATTGTCCTCTGATCACCCGGTAGGCAGAAAGATAGAAGGGGTGGTGTGAATAAATGGCAGTTCCTTGACCTGTTGTTAGTACTCCCTTTCTTTTCCGTCCATCATTGATCTAGGATTTTTTTAAGGAAATGCGGGATTGTTTTCAATCTGTCAATGACGTATATGCATCGTTGTATCCCTTGTCCTCCAGTGTGCTCCCTCCTTCTCGGCGGACTCATCGGCATCCTCCTGGTTGCCTTACGAATTGTCCCCCTTGCCCGGCTCTTCACCGACCTTGTCATCCACCATGTCACTCTCCTCGGGGTGCTCCTTGCCCTCCTCGATGCCTTCTTCCTCGACCTCATCGTCCTCATATTAGTCCTTGTCCTCATCTGAGTCATCGTCATCCTGCTCTGTATTCTCTTGCTCATCTGTAATCTTGATGATCGGTGATGGCACACTAGGTAAGGCAGTTGCTTTTCATGACCTTGGTCTCGAGATCATGGGTTCGAATCCTGCAGTGGGCGATCCCTTGTTGCTGTGGTGGAGACATTTCGATGGTCCACCATGGCTGCGCTCAGGTCATGCCCCGCTGCTCGTTGACGTTCGCAGCAGCTGGTGAAAGAGGGCTAGCTTTTATTTGACGTTTTTTCAGCAACAGCCACAAAACGGGTCTCATGGTCGTGCATTGGTTTCTTTTTAGGGATAAGCTGGCGGACATGCTACGTCACGGCGTGCTGGCCAAGTGCGTGGTCTGCTTTTCTCAGCAGAAGACTGTCGTAGACGATGAGAGCTTCGGCGCTGCTAGTCCTGGCGTCGATCTAGCCACTGCGCTGCAGCCGAGCGGCCTCCGAAGTCGCTTAGCAGATTCGGCCGACCTCGCGAGCGCTGCCTACGTTTCGCCCGACTCGGATCGAAAGCAGATGCCGACCATAGCCGACTCGAGCGTCGGCTCTCCGTTGGCGATGCAGCAGAGGCAAAGCGCTACCGACCTGTGCGATTCAGCGGCACAGTCAGCCGATTCAGCGGCACAGTCAGCCGATTCAGCGGCACAGTCAGCCGCTCCGACGGACTGCATGCTCATGCTACACGGCTACGTTCAGGATGCCTTGGCCACAGATTCTCGTGCTGTCGGCGAGGCGGTCTGGACTGAGGGTGCTCATATCTACGTATGCGGCTCCACTGCCATGGCTAGGGGTGTCCTTGCGGCCATGACGACTGTGACTTCTTCGGCTAGGGGTGAGTAGCAGCCGTTTAAGAGTTGGGCGGGGCCTGCAGCCCAGCAGTGCCAGGGTTCACTGGCACTCTCGACTCCGACACTCTGAGCTCTTGGAGAACCTGCAGCATATTTCGATGTATTCTATGCAAGCATTTGGCGCCAGCAGGGAGTGCCGCTGGATGCTAGAATTAAATTACCTCAGTGCCTCCCGAATGCACCACCATGCCACCTGTGGTGAAGCATGGCACACTTAACATACAGACTGCCAGCTTAATAATCAAGTCTCTTCACCATTAATTGATTTTGTAACGCCAGCGCAGCGTTTTATCAGTAGTTATACAGGTGAATTTGGTAACGACAGGTTTTGTTGACTTCGCTCACCCACAATGTACCTAGCATGCTGCACCAGGCGGCACAACAGGAAAAAGAGACTTGATTTTTTTCGCATCGTTTGCATCTCGCACTTACCAAGCTGCTGGTTGTGCAATGCATCGTGCTGCCTATCATACGAGGCGGCGCTTGGTCGGGGCCCCTTCTGCCGGCAACCTGCTTCTACGTCCAGCTCCGGGTGAATTCAATGTTCATTAAAAAAAAAACTGTAAACAGTTCCAGTCGACTGCTCCTGCTTACTCTGCTCTGTACTTACACTGACAAATTTCATACTAACAATAGCACGCTTATAAAGCGCTCTCAAAGAACTCAATCTAAATTGGTCTGTGCATCTAAATTGGTCCATGCATCCTAATTGGACCATGCATTTGTGACATCTTGTCTTGAATTCTGAAACTCTCTGCCTGCTGGCCCAACTGGCCTGTGCAACCAGGCGCTTGCAGCTGGTGCAAACTCTGCAGCTAGGCTTGTCTGTCGAATAAATAAATACCGACTGAGCTGTGCATATGCCAGATCTGGATGCTGTGCAGATGCCACATCGCAGCACTTCTTGCCGACCTGCACTGGCTACCAGTCAAGCAACGCATTGACTTCAAGGTTTTTTCACTCACTTTCAGGTTCCTTCATTCTTTGGCTCCAGCCTACCTATCAGATCTACTCCCCCGACCAGGCTAAGCATCGTTCCAATTGCTTTCCGGAATCTAACTGTCATACAAATCTTAAATCCCTTAGAGACCCTGCCTTTAGTTAGTATGCTCCCACAGCCTGGAACTCACTCCCGACCTGCGTCACGACGTCTCCTGACTTGCCCACATTTAAAATGAAACTAAAACGCATTTATATATGACGACATTTAGTGGGTCCCTGTGATTCTTCCTTTATGTCTTTATGCATACTGACACTGTTGCATTCTGCCATTGCATGCTGACCCTGTGCATGTCATCCCTAACCATGTTATTCTTTTTGTTTATTGAGTATGCATCACAATTATCAGCAACAAAATGTCCACAAAGTTTCCAAAATTTAAAGAGCAATCGACGATTTAGATGAAAGAGTAAGACTATCAGCTGCTCGTCATGATAAAGGTTGGACATTAGACACATTGCATTGTCACTGCACTAAACTATGCCAAAACACTTCCTCATCGGCCCCGAAACGAGGGTTATAACTATCAAATGCATCTTACTGACACCATAAGCAGCACTAGGAGATTAGTAAAGCTGATTTACCATCATCAGAGCAGCAGTCTATCCCATCAGCATTTAGTGTAATGCAGCCCTCGAGATAATTTACAACGGTCACAGGTTCTACAGTGGCAATAACCGGCACAAGAAGAACGATCACTTCGTTCATTATATCTTCTTTTATCAAGCTACGGTAGCGGACACCTGCACATCACTGGCAGCCTGTTTAATACTGTCGTGTAAAATAAGGATCTCTTGCTTCTCAAGCCGTATGTATAAGGTATGCTAAACAGTTAGTCTACCGATTTTACCACACTGACCTTTAACCGTGGCCTGCACCTTCGCTACTTCGGTCACCCACCGGGTCGCCTTTGAGACGTTGTAAGAATAAACATGAAAGTTTCATTCTTGATGCCATCAATAGCACACTGAATTTGTTGCTTTTTAGTGAAGTTCTTGCTTTACACTCATCTAAGCTTAACTCTTATCTTATTTTCTTCTACCAGTTGACTTTACTTCCAAAAGTACTGCTGCTAACATTTGTCTTAAATATCGTGTATCTTCCTGACCATTGGCAATGACACACAAGAAACGCTCGTCAAAATGTAGTCAGATGCTCACTGGCTGTGTGAGCCTTGTATCCCTTGAGCTATTGGGGTCTAAGCGATTTCCTTTTATTTGTATGTTCGGCGAAACAGTGATCTGCAATTTGCTAAATTTTGTTTAAACGATGCTCCTTAATTTGCCAAAGTCTCCCGGTCATTCTCCTGAACTTGTGGTTTTGGACAAGCAAGCAGCCAGTTCAGCTCTTATGTGCTTGAATTCCTCGAACAGTGCAGGCTTAATAATCGTCCAGACTGAGAAGCATGATGTGTGTACGGAGCTCACCAATATAGGCACTTCTGAACCAGAGTACTATGCCGCAAGCAGTGCACACGCAAGGTTGCTAGTCGTTGCAGGCGATATTGAAAATACCGACTGAGCTGACGGCTCTAAGCATGGCTAACGAATCGTAGATGCTGCTCCTATAGACGCAGATATGCCGATGGTAGCAGAGGACAGTAGCAATCAGGAGCTCTCGTACCTCAATATTATGTCTATGTCGTTGACCCGTTGCAGTTTGTTTGACAACCACAGAGAGGCTCGTATGTATAGTGCCTGCTATAGACGTTAATGGCTCAAGCGCTAAGTGCAACTGGCTGACCATCATGACACATATCTAACTTATACAGCGTTAACCATAAATTATGACGTATCTGGTTCCTAAGGCAATTTTGTAACTGCCAGTGTCTCAAGCATTGTCACAATGTAACAGGTTCAGCATGCACAAGGTTCACTTTGTTCAAGTGTTGAACATATTGTGAGGCCTGCAGTAGAATGGCCCTGATTATGCACAGTAGGATGCCTCAAGAACTTGAAAAGCTTAATGGCATTGTGCTTACCATTTCTATTACACCTGCGAAATCGTAAATCGGAGATCACGGCACTCCAATCTGCATCAGAACAACTGCATGCTATAAGTCGTTCTGCATTTGCAGCTTAAGCGAAATATATAGTAAGTTGTTTACGAGATCGCAACTCAAACTAACTCGGCATGCTCCATGAATTGCTTTTGAACTGATCAAGAGAATTGACTGCGTTTTGCCTTGCTGCATTAGATAATGTGTGTAGATGCTTTATTCAGGCACCATGCCACTTCATGCTTCTCAATCATGCTCTGTCCATTGGTGCTGTTTTATTTTCCAGAGGTGACTTCCTCCGAAGCATCTGCTATGATTAAGGAGCTGAAGTTAAGCAAGAGATATTTAGAGGACGTATGGTCGTGAAACATGAAGGAGCTTGGCGATCGGCAGTGTCTAATCAGCCATCTACAATGACGTGACTGAAAGTGTCCAAGCATCACTGACGTGGTGACATGCAGCTCGAATGTATCAGCATTTCATTTGGCCTCTTCGGTAGTCAATGTGCTTGAATCACGTAGCTATGCTGAGCTGATCCAGTTCCAATGACTCACCCACACTCACACTCTCCTTGCTGTCGAGGGCCACATCTGTTGTAGCTGACTAACATTATCATGCTGGCTATAAGTCAGTTCCAGAACTGAACCGACTTCGGTTGGCTGTGCACGTGCAGACGATGGCATATTCGCCTCGGATAGTTCCCTTTTCTAGTTGTCAGTGGGCCTTGTTGTTCGTAGGTGTCAATTTTGACGAGGCGATTGCTGAAGGATGTGTACAAGCGAGTTTATACGCCGTCACAATTGTATAAAATCCCTTAAGAGCCATCACGTCGTCGCCTGAATTGTCTATGTTTACTTCTTTCTTGTACGAACGCTTGTATACAGAGGTATTAGGTATCTGCAGCTGCAGTCAGCTAGCAGCACTGCTGAATTTATCCATAGCACACTAGGTTAATGAAAGTTCCTCCTGGACGAAGACCCAGTGCATCCCTGGGTCTTAGCCCTGGGTAAGGTGCTCACTCTTACGACCGGGGTCGTGGGTTCGAGGTCTCGAGTCCTGCAGTGGTCGATTTTTTGTTGACAACTGCAAGCTGTGGTGATAACAGTGATGGCTCTCCGACCGCTATGTAACAGAGGCTGTTACATCAGCTTACCTTTACCATATGCTTTTAAGAACTGGCTGCTCTATGTGTATCGCTTCTATGCACAGCAATTCACAGACTTTGTTGTTTGCCTAATACAGACATGTGTTTGATAACTCACTTTACCCAAATCCAGCTCTCCTTACTTGTTCGCGTCGACAATCTACAATTTTTTACTTTCAGCTAAAGTGGCCCGACGGAATCCTCGCGTTTGGCAGATTGGCCGCTGTATTTCTTCTCGGAATGTCAAATTTACACTTGTGGCTGACTCTGGTGGGAATTTAGAAAGCGCTGTAGACTAGTGGCCTGGTACATTTGAAAACACTCCAGCTATTTGCTTGCCTTTCGTGGCAGTCAGCATCTAGCCTGCAATGGCAACCGTACTGTCCTGTACAGCTAACAAGTTTTGAGAAACGGTGTATCGCTTCTTCCTGATGCATGACAGCACAGCATGGCCAGTTCAGATTTCTTTTTTATCGAACTTGAAATCCAGCTATCCCAAAGTTGTCTATGAAAAGAACACACGAAAGCAGTCAAATTAGCAGCCCACAGATGGGACGAGTTTCTTGGAGGTTTTCAGCATGCAGAAGCAGCTGTAGTGTACTGGCGTTTGTGACCGACCCAGCAAAAAAAACAAGCCTTAAGGGAAAAAGCCGCCGAAGATATTGTGATGGGTTTATTCATTGGTCCCCTCGCCGAAGCTCGTACTAGGTATCTTTCCTCTTCAATGCAGATGCTGAACCTGTTGGTGTGCCTTGTAAAGAGCATTCTCGACAACGTTGTAAAAACCACCAAAATCAGTACTAGGACTACCTGAAGCAAACAATATCGCGACTTAGTGATTGTCGCCTGCTTAAGACGTTTTCCTATGGAGTTGTGGATTATTTGGCAAACATCTGCTACCTAGAGGAATTTTAAGTGTAAGTGCCGTTTAGGCCGACTCATTGAAAACTTTAAAAGTAGTGTTGAGAGGCTTCATGGTTTGCTTTTTTTAAAACCAAGCTCTTTTTTATAGGCACGCCCAAATTAAAATGTTACAATGCCCTGCTGATTGAAGATGATGGCTCGCAAGTAAGTCTTTTAGTTCCCACTATACTTAAGATTATACAAGAGCTGTAGATCAATCGTTATGCATTTGTGCATACTGGCGTATAAGTGCTCAACAGGGAATTTGAAAAGTCTTAATCATCAGTTAATTTGAAAATGTCGCAGGCGTACAGAAGGATTGGCCTTCAGCTGTTTTCGGAATTTGGCAGCAATGGACCTGCAATTTTGGTTCACGAAGGCCTGGCTATTCCTTGTAGATGTCGCATTTTAGGACTTGGGTTATATACTTGCACGTTGACTAGCCGCATAGCCAACCTACATGGAGAACTCTTTATACTCCGAGATTTGGCAGTTGTCATATAAGTGTCTGCATCGTTCATCTTGACCACGTTGCCATTCCCAGCCGGTAAGGATAATATTTTAATCTAGTTTTGGGCAAACAAAGCGCGATTCAGAAATTGGAAGGGTTAGAGCTGACAATCGGCTCTGCCAGCATATGCCCTGTTGAATCTGCACGAAATCTAAGTGTAATATTCCAAAGTGACATTTCATTATACGACCGCATCAGCTCCACAGTCACGTCTGCCTACATTCGGCTGCATCAAATTGCCGAAATTCTTGCTTATTCAGAAAGGGATACTACATCTAAATTGGTTCATGAATTTGTGGCTCCCCGTCCTGACTTCTATAACTCATTGCTTGCTTGTCTACTGGCCTGTCCAATCAGGCGCTTACAGCTGGTGCCAAACTATGCAGCTAGGCTTGTCTGTCGTGAGCGGAGCAGTTGCCACAGCTCACTACTTCTCGCCGACCTTAGCTCTCTCCCAGTCAAGCCCCGTATCGACTTCACGATTTCATCACTCACGACCACTTCATTCTTTGGTTCCAGCCTACCTATCAGATATACTGACCTACCAGGATAAGCATCGCACCACTCGCTTATCGGAATCCAATTTTTTACTCGTACCTCGTACTAACCTCGAATCCTTTGGAGGCCGTGCCTTAATTTCGTGTGCTCCCAAAGCATAGAGCTCACTCCCGACTTGCAATAACAGATTTCCTGACTTGACCACGTATGGAAAAGAAGCTTCAAACCCGTGTATTTATCGGGGCATTTACTGGATCACTGTGATTCGACCTTTACGTGCTCATGCGTGCGGACAATGCATGCATGCTGCCACTAACCATACTTGCACAGGGCCGTTGCCGCTCGCTGTTTCGGGTCGCTCTCTCAGCCGAGGCTACAGAGAGGGCCTACTAAGTGAGCCCACCGGACTGAGCTCGAGCCATCCTCGGTGCTCCGCTCCCGACTCAGTGTTTCGAGGAGGAGCCAAGGCTCGATGCTGAACCCAAGGGTGGTGGAACTTCTAAAGTATTTACATTTTAAAACCCGCTCCGTTGGCTGTGCAGCGAACGCCCCGATCCGGAGGCCTTTATTAAGAGGTCGATGACATTACTACGAATCGGAAGCAATTTCCTCCCGAGCAGAAGAGTTGTCGAGTTTCTCAACCACTGCAAGCACCTTATTGCACAAGCTGGAAGATCTGCAAGGAGAGGGTAGTGCAAGTTAAGACTTAGCCGACGTGTACATGGAAAAACTTGGCTGTTGAGATCATATCTAAATCGAAAAGGAATCGTGAAGATTGTTTAGCAACCGGCTCCGCACTCGAGTGCTGAACAGATGTGCTGATCAAGCGAAAGCTCAGCCTTTAGGTTTAACTTCAGGGGATCTACTTTTCTGGATCGGCCAGCATACATCAAATTTAGAGGCTTGAGACCAGATTGAAGAACCAATGGTCGATTTTTTTAGAGGTAATCCTTTGTTGTCGAATATATGAGCACGGCACCTGCAAGCAAGATCCAGAGGTTGCAGTCCTATTCCTTCACTGTCGAGCCAGATACACAGAGCTGACAACTGATAGTGTGCAGCAGCTCGTTCAGATTATGCCACGCTTTTAGAGCACATGCATTGGTGAGACAGTTCAGCATCCTGTACGAGCTCACTTCCATATGCATAAATTTCGCCCGACTAGCACTCATGGTCACTTTCTTTTGGATACTTCATGCAAATGCAGCCGAACTGGTTTGACCCAGTGGTTAAGGTGCTCGCCAGGACGAAGGTCTGGCCGAGGTCGTGGGCTCGAGCCCCGTAGCATATGTCAAGCGCCTGAACAGAGATTGAGTTCTCTTAGGGCAATATACAAATGAATTATATTTATTATTTCTAAGATAAATATTTGCACATTTATTGATTTCAGACTTCCGTTGAAGCCGTAGAAAACATTATCTATTCGATAGAATAATAAACTGCTCAGCATCCGAAATCACGCATTCCGAAAGATCTGGAAGAAGCTCAATATGTAAAGATGCTATAGCACAATAATGAGTCATGGAGGGGCTGCCTCAGCAGCTCGTGCACATCGTTGGTATACCCATGTCTTTAATTAACAATTCAATACTTGAATCAATCCTAGCTGAGTCAATTTCAGCTTTTATAGGTGCACTTGAATCTCGGATGCAAAGTCCAGACACGAAAAATGCACATAATTTACCTGTACGTCGGCGGTAAAGTGTCTCTTTAGCCAATCCCGGATTAGCTCTAGATTGAGAAATTCTCGCAGAGCGAGAGCTATTAATAGCTCTCGCTCTCTCCAAGCTCACTTTCCAAGCTCGCATTAGCTCACTGCATGTCATCTTTGAACAACCTTTTCAAGGGAAACGAATGGTCAGATTGTGACAGTGCTATCTCGTGCTTACTCTTTGTAGTTTGAGAAGCTTAATGCAGCATACGGCCGACATGCCTGCGACGTGACAATCGAGCCTAACTTGGATGCTGCAGCTGGCCGAGACGCAGCTATTAGTTCTTCTGGTGCTTCAGAGGCCGACCGATGTCTCAGTCGAAAGGAGTTGACAACGTTAATTGCGTCTCGGAAGCAGCAGTTTGCAGCTAAACTGATTTATATTGTGATACAGCACTGTGAGATGACTTAGACAGATTTCCATTTTCTAGTCATATTCTTTGCTACTAGAGAAATGTATCGAAGGCTTTGCACATGCTGAGTTATAGAGAGTAAAGTTTTCTTTAATGGCATGCTCATTCTAGCCAGATTTCTTGTTCGTAGGCTGGCATTAAGTAACCCTCTCTAGCAGGTTGATTATAGGTGTAGGTAATTCGTGATACAAACCATATTCTGTACCGATAAACTATGTCAAGCTACGCTACTACTAAGCTGGTGGAACCTAAGCGCTAACGTCCACTTCGAGCGGGCACATGCAGCCGATGGGTTGCACTCACTGAGAGCTACCACGTTTAGCATACGCCTATTTCCAGTGCGTGCATCGATCCGTCCGACCACTACATGCGCTTTGGTATGCACAGGTAGTAATATAAAGTTCACGTTTGACGCACGGAAACTTTTTTAGTCGCATTAGTAGCTGATAATGAGATTTCCGTGTACGAGAAGGCACGCCCGTTGCATGCGCATTAAATTGGATTGATTGAATTAGATTGGACATTTCTCACCTCAGAAGCGGCAAAACGGTCGAGTCGGCGAAAAGCTGTGCGCCGAATGCTTCTGCTTTAGACATGCCTGGAAGCGAGAGTCGGTCAGTAGCAATGTTGAGATCAAATCGACGGAACGACTGATTGAAGGCAAGTGCTTGCAGCAGCAGCGGGCTGGCCTAGTCTCGGCAAGGAATCGTTGTGCATGCGGCGGGCAGCCGAACGTAAGAAAAGTCCGGCATTGCGGTGCGCTTCTCGTAAAGCCGGAAGCCGTCGCTTTTGTCGTAGAGTAGCGGCATTATCTGTTCGATTGACGCAGGAGACCGCCGCCACCATGCTGCATTATGTTCAGCCACCGCCGTAGCTGAACATGTTGCAGCGTGGAAAACGGCGAAGGCAGCGGCGGCAGAAGCGCCCGAGCAGGCGCTGATAGCCAGCGACGCGGAAGCTGCGGTGTCTAAAGCGACCCGCCCGAACCGAGCGCTCGTCGGCGCCTCGCTCGCGGAACGCGTCGATGTTTTCGATTGCGACGAGGAACCCGCTCCAACGCGTCCTGTTCTGTCACGGATAAGCAGCGGACGCGAGTCGCCCTCGTGAACAAGGCCTGACGACGCGGCGGCCGGGGTCAGCGGCTTAGAGACGCAGCAGCGGCAGCGGCCAGCGAAGGCCTTCGTCAGGCTGCGCCCACCGAGCTCTCGCCGCCGCCGCCGAGCGCCTCCGCCGTGGCAGAACGAGGTTCAGCTTACGAAGTGGCAGAGGCAGCGCCGGACCCGGTGCCGATAACTGGCGACGTCGAAGCGGCGGCTGCGAGTGAAGTGACCTGAGCGAACCCAGTGCTCGACGGCCCCCGGGTCGCTGAACTCGTCAACATTTTCGATGCCGACGCGGAACCTGTGCCAACGCGTCCTGTTTGGTTGTGAATGAGCAGCGGACGCTAGTCGCTCTCGCCGACTAGGCGCGACGACGCGGTGGCCGGCCAGCGGCTGCCTCCAGTCGCTTCCGGTAGGTTCCAAGCGCCGTCGGAGGGCTACACCAGCGGCTGCGACGACGCGGCGGTCGCGTCTTCGGTCGAAGCGACAAGGCTGAAGGCCGCAGACGCCGCCGATAACGGCGCACTCGCAAACAGTCACCGCGAAAGCTGGATTCATGGCCGCACCGTTGGCAGCACCGCAGCGGTAGTCAGCGGTTGCCGAGACCCGCGACAGCGCTTCTGCCGCGACCGGCCTCGAAGATAAAGGTTGTCTGGCGCGTCGCGTGCCATGGGCCGGTATCGTGTGCTCAGCAGGAGTAAACGACCGGATCGCAAAGAAACTCCGACCGAAGACCTCATCGGCTTCGCTAACCTGTGATGGCTGGGTACCGGTTGACCGGAGCGAGCCGTTGTGACGCAGCCACCGCGTTGCGATCGGCAGACACTCTCACGAGCAGAAACAATGGCGCGCGAGCCTCATCGTCGCGATTGCTGCAACCTTTGCCGGCTGCCACCACCTTAGCAAAAGAGGCTGCGTCTGCGCAGGAAATGTCACCGTATTTCGTGTCAAGAAGGCCCCTTTGTGACGCGTACGTTAAATCGATCGTTCATCGCGATCGCCTTGGCGTCATTTCAATGGCGGATCCGCCTGCTTTATTGCGGGCTACCCAATTAGAGGAAAGGACGTGTCCGTAGTCGCGTTGCCGGTAGACTTGAAAGTAAAAGACTCGGCAGACTCGGCAGAAGGCAATCTCGAAATGACCGGCAAATACTGCGACCTCTAGAAGATTTTTGGCTACTGCAAATTACAAGTCACTCAGATGCACACGTGTAAAGAGCTGTGCACCTTTCAACGGTTAAAGGAAGGGGTGGAGGAAATAGCGTTTAGGTTAGCGTTGTTTAGCGTTGTTTTGTTGTTGCTTCTCATCACCATGCTTGCTTCAGCCGTGCGAATCCGGGTGATGCTTACTAGCATAAAAAAGCGAACCGAAAGGAACGGGCTGAATTTCAGTAAAGTGTGCAGGATCCTTTCAACAACATTAGCAATATTGTCAGTTGTTTGTTGACTGCATAAGGGGTGTGAATCGATTGCAGTTACATGCGTCGATTAAAAGCCCACAGGTCTGGAATATGCGATGCATTAAACATTGCAGGATCCTATCGGAAAATTCAAATAGGAAATATCGTGAACCTGGGCTACTTGTTCATCCAAATATTATACAGTTAAAATTGGTCCTAATAGTTGTATTGAGCAATTTGGCTGGCTTTGATGTTTTCCATTGCTGCTGAAAAGGCAAGTGCTGAGCAAATTACGCTGGCAGTAGTGTGGCTGCAGTGTGAGGAACTAGTTTTAGAATTAGTGGTGTCTGGTTAGATTTTCAAAAATATGTGGACCTATTCGACTCAGATTTGTGGAGATAGTTTATGCAAATGCATATCTTTGGAAACAAATGAGATGATTGCTCAACATCGTCAGTAGCTTCAGTTGTTTGATTCCTACACTCGTGAAAGTGGTTCATATAACGAATGTAGCTTTGTGTCGCTCTTGACTCGTTGCTCACTTGGTTTCAATCCATTGTTTTCCTTTACGTAAAGGAAACACTGCTTCGTCACTTGCTGCCACGCGCCCATTATTTTTTAATGTATATTTTAGTGGAATGAAAACCAAAACCCAGTTGGGTTATGCTATCATTTTCCAGTCTAATTCAGTTGGCCACCAAATGCGTACCGAAAGCCATGTAGGCTGTAAGTGAGCTATA
The DNA here is from genome assembly GCA_009760855.2 of Cristatella mucedo. NCBI lineage: Eukaryota > Metazoa > Bryozoa > Phylactolaemata > Cristatellidae > Cristatella > Cristatella mucedo. The sequence goes on along the minus strand of WPIO01000006.1, from coordinate 4,804,273 downwards.
CAAACCTCTCCTGCAAAACACACACTTAGTCTATAGCACTTTGTGGTGTTACAGACGGAGATATATTACATTGCATCGCCCTAAGTTTCTTCAATCGCAATGTATTTCTGCATACACGTGTCATTAGTACGATTCGCAAATTGACTGGTTAAGACCAATTTTGTTTTATCTTTTTCCTGCTTATTCGTGCTTACACTGCACACGTTCTCACTTGCGAATTGACGTACTTCAATTGTAGCTAATGTAGAGTGCCCAGAAAAAATTTAGCACTGAAAAGGTGATAATAAATTTGTTCTTAGGATGACATACAAATCTCTGACGGTTACTGTACGCACATTACATATACGAGCTAGCAGAGAGGGGGAATCCGTCGCGATGTGAATTAAAGCAGCTCCTCTGGACTCGGTTAAAACTGTGAATAAGTACCGCACTTATTCGTTTTTTTTTAAATGCTACCATGAGCCACCTAACTGTTCCATCTTTAGCTTGAACGTTAAGTCTGCACGTTTGCTGGCTGCTGTCAGTTATTGGTGATATGTAATGCCTTCTTTTCCTACAAATAAGTTTAATTCCGCCATATGATTCTTGCTTTTTATCTACTGGACACTTTTGTGTCGAAATACTAGGCTTAGCGTTAGGATAAATTAGGCCAGGCTATTATCACTATCACTATTAATGAATAAAATATCGTTATAGCCAGGTGCTCGATAACCAGAATCACTAATAGAAGTAGCAACTGAGTGAGTTGCAGCACCCCTCTGTAGCCTCTGTAGTTCCCTCTGTATATGACTGCTCAATATCGTCAGTAGCTTCAGTTGTTTGATTCCTGCACTAGTGTATGTGATACATATAACGAATGTAGCTGTCTGGCGTTCTTCACTCGCGGCTCGCTTGCTTGCATTCCGTTGTTTTTCTTTACGTAGAGCAAACACTGCTTCGTCACTTGCTGCCACGCGCCCATTACCTGTCGCTGTATATTTCAGTGGAGTGTAAAACAAACCCAGATGGTTATGCTATAATTTTCCAGAATAATTCGGTTGGCTACCAAATGAGTACCGCAAGCGGTTTAGGCTGTAAGTGAGCTATGCGAACGTCTCCTGCAAAATATCTCTTATCCGCCTATTCGTTCCTACAGTGTACACGGTGTCACTTGCGAATTGACGTGCTTCAATTGAAGCTAATGTAGAGTGCATAGAAACAAATTTATCGCTGAATCGGTGATGTAAAAACTTGTGCTCAAAATGAGATGCAAATTTCTGACCGTTATTGTGCGCACATTGAACTTACCAGCTAGCAGTAGCAGGTGAGTCCATCGCGATGTGAATTAAAGCAGCTTTTTGGACTCGATTAAAAATGCGATCAAGTGCATGGCGAGGAAAGGCTAAATAGTATAGATGAAATAGTGGTAAAAGTAAAAATAACTTTAATGTGTTGTATAGCACTCATGAGAACTTCGGCGGCCAGTAGGAGTGGTGCGTAGATGAACTGCGTCGGATAAGCTTCGACGGAATTGTACGGCAAGCGCTTGCAGCAGCAGCCGGCTGGCTGAGAATCGCCTAAATTGCTTCGCACGCCGAACGCCTTCGGCCGAACGTAAAACAGTCCGGCGATGGCGGCGCGCTTCTCGTAGCGCCGGAAGCCTTTGCTCTTAACGAACAGTAGCGGCATTATCTGTTCGAGCGAAGAGGCAGAATGCACGGCGACGGTTGTGCACTCCACGAAGCGACGGAGTCCGTCTCAGTAAAAGGCTTAAGAGACCTTTTTGAAAACCTCGTGGCGAAGGCTAAAGACGTAAGTATCGGCGGCGCTTTTTATCTGAGCCTGGGTGATGCATCAAGGCCAGATAGCGTTCGCAATCCAGACAACGCCGGATCGACCGCTCGGTTAGCACTCAATGCTGCTGAGCTGACAGTATAGCCACGCGTCGATCGCCGTAGGCTGGGCTAGTTGAGGAAACTCAACAGCCACCAAAAAGGGCGGCGGTAGCTGAGGCCGCCGCCTGTTGGGAGGCAGCGGCGGCCAGTGCAGGCCGGCGTCAGGCTGCGCCCGCCGAGCGCTCGCCTCCAAGCGTCATCGCTGTGGCGAAGAGAGTTTCGGCGATCGAAACGGCGTTGGCAGCAGCGGCTACGGCAGCGCCCGAGCAGGTACTGATAGCCGGCGATGCGGTAGCTGAGGCGACTAAACCGACGGGCATGAACCGAGCGCCCGTCGCGCGGAACGTACGGCTATTTTTGGTTCCATTTAGGACTTCGCTCCCAGGCGTCCCGTTTGTTCGCCGATTACTTACGGACGAGAGTCGCCCTCGCGAAGCAAGATCGACGGCGCAGCTACCCGTCGCCGGCTTTGGGAGGCGGCAGGGGCTGGCCCAGGCCTAAGTCAAGCTACGCCCAACGAGCGCTCGCCGCCGAGCGCCACTGCCGTGGCAGAAAGAGTTTCAGCACTCGAAACAACGGCGGCGGCATCGCCCGAGCTGGTACTGATAACCGGTGGCAAAGAAGGAGCCGCTAGTAAAGCGACGAAATCAAATCGCGTGTTCGTCGTCGGCGTCTCGCTCGCGAAACGCAACGGTGCGTTCGATGGCGGCGGTGAACCTGCTCTAACGTGCTCTGTTCGGTTGCAGGTGTGCAGCGGCCGCGAGTCGAGCCTGCTATCAGGGCGCGACGAGGCTGCGGCCGGCCTCATGCAGGCTACGGTCGCTGCCGGTGAGGGCCCGGCGCTGCCGTACGGCGACACCAGCGGCTGCTTGACCGCGGCCGTCGCGGCTGCTGCGACTTGGCGCAGGGCCTCAGACGCCACTGGCATTGGTGCATTCGCTAACCAAGAATGCGTGGATAGGACGTACGGCCGTGCGGTGGCAGCACCCACCGCTAAGCAAGGCCGACGGAAGACCCCGTTGGCCCCGTTAACCAACGGCGGCTTGAGAGCCGTTGGCCGGAGCGAGCCGCTGCGACGCAGCCATTGCCCTGCGAGCCGAAAAGGCTCTCGGCAGCAAAAGCACTGCCGCTTGAGCTTCGTCGTTGAAATTGTTGTGACTGTTGCGGGCCGCAACCGCCCGAGCAAACGAGGCGACGCCGGAGCGGCCAAGGTCACCGCCGTTCGCCTGAAGAAGGCACGTTGGTGATGTTCACACGAAAGCGATCTCAACTTGTCTACGTACCAATTCTTGGACAATTTGTCATAAACATTTACATTTCAGAATATTAACTTCGTTACCAAATATCAAATAGACCTTACATCATCCAATTTTTAACTTCCTATGCTCTTACCACTCATCACTACCTTTGCTCCATATATGTATAATACCAATAGTTTAAATAAATCAATAAGAATTTCAACCGGAGGTGGTTTGAGTGCTCTGAAAGCCGCATCATCACCGTTAGCATTGAGATTGAGTTGCTTTTCAGAGATAATTATGCTGCCAACTTTATAAAACCAAGCATTTGGATCAATCCTATACTTGATAGTGACGCCTAGAAAGTAATTATTTCTAAGCGATTGCTCGTTAAATCTAAGGTCAATAACACTGACAGAGTAACATACTGCATATTCTGGAAGGAGGATTCCAGTTGCAGCTAAGTTCAAGCTCACACTGAGGAACTGTTTTCTAAACTGATTAAAGTCTACGTAAGACATGGCGCCTTGAGCGCGAGAAAAAATGTGTTTTTACGCACTTTATTTCTGGATACTGACTTCCGCCTCCAAGATTTAGTGCGACGCTTGCAACGTTAGCATGATCAAGTACTGCCTACTACCGTATTTATTTGTTTTTAAAATGCTACCATGAGCCACCTAACTGTTTCATCTTTAGCTTGAACGTTAAGTCTGCACGTTTGGTGGCTGCTGTCAGTTATTGGTGATATTTGATGCCTTCTTTTCCTACAAATAAGTTTAATTCCGCCATATGATTCTTGCTTTTTATCTACTGGACACTTTTGTGTCGAAATGCTAGGCTTATCGTTAGGATAAACTAGGCGAGGCTCGTCAAAGGATATTCTAGCAACGCTAGTTGTGTTTGCTGCAGGAGTTGCCGCTGGAGTAGCTGCTATATGTAACGCATTCATATCCTCGAACTCTCCTCTTTTTAGCTTGGGCTCAATGTTTGTATAGTTAAGAATCTTATCTATGTCCGTGCATAATCCAGAGATCCTACCTAAAATCAGAATTCCATTGAAGAATCCATTCGCTGGAACTTGAGTGGATATTGCAAGTTTCCCTTCATCCTACCTGTATTATCTTAAGCAACATTAGTGCATGCAGGATTAGAATCAGCGGCTACGGAAAATCCTACAGCGCAAGCTTCTAGAAGATAATAATTACCCTCACCACTACCCTAACTCTTTCTCAAAAGCGAAGTCAACCCCTTACCTCTATTTTAATCACCTGGATTTCATAGCTTTCCTAGAACTGTAGAAGTTGCACCCATTCATTACTCAGTATTTTTAGAAGTATTATGATTTAACTTCAACCCCCATTTCGCAGTCGTATTCGGTCGAAAAGCCATGTGCATTCACTATTAATGAATAAAATATCGTTATATTCAGGTGCTCGATAACCAGAATCACTAATAGAAGTAGCAACTGAGTGAGTTGCAGCACCCATCTGTAGCCTTATACTTCTTTCAACCATTAGAAATGCATCGGAAAGTACACAGTAATCCGTGTTCCTAGCTTCTACGAAGTAGCTAACATTTGTTTCAAAACTAACTGCAGTTTCTTTAATTCTTTTAGATGGACGATACTCATGGTATTGAACGGTATAGATGGGTGCCGGAGGCAGCTCTCGATCAGTCATATGAAATATCTTATCTACACCCAAATTCATCATCCCTATTTTGCAATACTTAAAAAGTTTTTACCTTGTTTCTACTGTATAAACCACCACCAATTTCAGTTGCTAAAGCGCCACCTTTCTGTATGACTGACGACAAAGACTTGCCAGTTCTTTACATTCTAATTCTAATTCTTTATTTACTATCACTACTTCCTAACATGCTTTACATAATCAGCTTCAAAGCTAACATCACTTACTTCAAGTATCCTACGAATTAATTTGATTTAGCTTACATTTCTTACATAAAAACCCAAATGGCTTACATTCATACGACGCCTATGCTTTGAATTTATAGACCAACGTTCTAAAGTTTATCAACAGGTAAATTGGTAGATGAAAATACGGTTTATATTATACGTTCATAGCTCACACCTGACGACGTAGAAGTGATGGACATGAAAGGTAATCGAATAGGTTATCAACGAACGATTCCAGTTTGCATTTCAGTTTCTTTAAATTGGAATTCAGAAAATATCTCTGTACATTTGAAACTAAATGGTGAAGCTTACTTGACTAGATTGAGCGACGCTAGCAATGCAGTTATTGGTAGCATGAGTTACACGTCAGACGTGCAAGGCGCGATAAGTTTAAAGATTGATAGTTCATACGTTGACATTGAATATGATAACTAGGATTTACTCATATTTACGACGCAGTTATTATAAGAAATTTTACTTTTTCAGATGATAGGTGATAGCAATTTAGAAAATTTTTCGCACTTCAGAAAATCTGGTGTCTGGAACGTTAAACTTGATTGGAAATAAAATTTAGCGTTTAGCTCATCCAGAAGATGCTGCAGGTGCAGTCAAACAAATATATGTGTTTATAAATTATGAACCTCAAGTTATCAGAGGTACTAGCTACCTGTGATTTAGATTGGGATATTATTAATCATCGTTTGATTATTTTTTTGAATACAGTAGATCTTATTGATGCTGCGACGAAATTTACGTGGATACAAAGGTTGCCATCAATGGGGACGCTATAATTAATGATACGTAAAAGGAACGATAGTTATTATTGATAACCCTGCTTGTGGTTGAGATGCTACAATCTTTGCATTTATCGTGACTTACTTTGTCACTAAACGGGGTTATGCAATGACTGGTACTGAAGACATGAGTCACAATATGATAAGGATTACGAAAGATCCCAATCCAAACGATGGTTTTACATTAGGCTATCTACACAAACTATGAGTGGGAAATGCTAAAGTAGTAAGCTTTAGAGAATGCTACGATAATAGTTTAATAAATCTACAAGCAAAAGCAATAGGAAGGGTAATAAAAATGCCAGATATCTCATGTGCAGGATTTGTTATTGCCACATACTATGGGTTACCAGGTCAACTATCTAGGTGGCTTTTCATATTATAGCGCTATTAGCTTAGTAGACAACTAAGATTGCTTGAATATACAACTCACGGAGTCTCACACTGAGTGATGTGCAACGTTCTCACGTGCGTCTCGGTAAACATGGCGATTGAAAAAGCTAGCATTTGAGCTGCTTATGCTGTGAGTGCCGTACACAAAGCTCTTCTGCACAGCGCCCACAAATCTTGGTGGCTTTGTGAAGTTACAGAAGGAGACACGGTAAAATTTACATACTTGAGATTCATTGTCGCATTGTGAATATTATTTATTGTTGCATATTGATGCATTACCAAGTATTCAGTAATAGCAAGCATGCAAGTTCGCCATAAGAGGCAGCAAGACGACTACATCAGCAGCTGACAGCTTCTGCCAAGCTAGAGAGTTGAGGCTGAAAGTGCTACGAACACTGAGCAGTCGATCGGCCTTAGAGGCGATGGTGTCAGCCGTACAATAGTCATCAGCGGTATCCATTCTTGCACCTTAAGTGACACCTGCAGCAGCCGGGGCTCGGCGCCCTAGGCTGCTTTAGGGAGAGAGCTGCAGCAGTCACTGCAGGAGGATTTCACATGCATTCGGGCCGGTGAGCCGTTAGGATTCCGTGCTCGGAGCTTGCTTAAAGACTTAACATACCCTGAGCGATCGGCTCGCGAGAGTAGGAGACTGTGACAATTGTATTGACGAACCAAGGCATAGCTATTCTGCCGGCATCTTGGATTTGATGAGCTGTTAGCCCCGAGGCAGGCGATTCACCGGAATTTTTTTAAATGACAGACCAGGTAAATTAAATTACACGCACTGTTGAACGCGAGGGGTTGCAGCTCTACAAGTTGAAATAAAACGGTTATCTTTGTATGTACGATGAAACCGCTGCATGAGCAGCAGAGCCGTGGCATCAGAGCCACAGAGCAGCAACAGCAGAGCAGCAGACAGTGCTGCACTAACAGAGTAGCAGCAGCAGCAGCAGCAGCAGGGTAGCAGCAGCAGCAGCAGATAGAGCAGCAGAGCAGCAGAAGCTGAGACATTCCAATAGAGCAGTCGCAGCAGCAGCAGCAGCAGCACCACCACAAGGAGCAGCAGAAGCAGCTGCAGGAGCAGCAGCAGCACCTCAAGCTTTTGAACTTTGAGCTTCACCGCTTTGCTGCTCCTCTTTGATGTCGTGCGGTGCATGCATTGATGCCTTTAAGTGTAAGTGTCTATGCATAGGGATAGGTACTGCTTCACATGTAAGTAGAATGATATTCCATAGGAGTGACAGAACGTACGTCTGACCTGGAAAATGTGTCGCGAGACATTCGCCACTAGCTCCTGTATTCTCATGTCAGCTCTTTTGAACCCAATCTGCCAGGCAACATTTCTCTTGTAGCTTGCAATTCTCTGTATGGCTTGCATCCATGCTCCAGAATGCAATAACTGGTGGGCGTGGCAGTACTGGGTCGCCACCTGTACTAGTGAGGCAACACCAAGTCAAACAATGTACAATTGCACCAACGATTGTTATACATGTTTTATGAAGCAGGTGGTTATCTCGTGTGAGATTTTACACTCTCCCAAAACCAGCATCTGTTTAAAAGTTACAAAATTACTTTTGAGGCTGCATACTTTGGCCTCAGTCCTTCACTCTAAGTAGCTTTGGGTAATTGCTCACGATTGCACTTTACCGGACAGGAGAGATGGTTAGTTATCGTCTGAACCAACGGGATACTGTTGGTTTCAACTGGGCGTGGCTGCATACACCCTCTGATTTAACATAGCATCACATCACGTGGAAAGTGTAGCACTGTGCTGCCTTTCGCACAGTTATCTATCCGGTGGCTGCAAAAGCAGCTGGTTTTGAGTGCACCTCATCTTTGACTTGCAGAATAATAAGATGCGAAAGTAGACGGAGGATGTAGACGGGGTTAAGCACGATCAATTTGCTCAGTTTAGTGGGGGAGCATTGCTGTTATATTTAAACTTGTTTATCTTGTTGAGCTGTATGGCAGCACGATTACAGACGCGGTTGTGATAATAGATACGAGTTTATCACGAATGTTGAAGCAAGTTAGATCTTAGCCTCACGATGTGACTTTGTTTCGATATGCAGAATCTGGTAACGCTCGCTGCTTTGAAGGCGCTTGATCGTTCAGGCGGGTTATGGGGTCGCACCATACGTTCGAGCAGACTTTTCTTGACCGCTCGTTGAAGCTCGTTACCCGTTGGTGCATAGCCTGCTCAGAAGAGCTTCGGTAGCGGCAGATGTGAGACCCAAGTGAGCCTCTCTGTGCCCAAGCTAGCTTGGCAGACGGCTATCTCGAAATGCCCAGCAAATAACGCGACCTCTGGAAGATTTTTGGCTACTGCAAATTAAAAGTCACTCAGATGAACACGCGTAAGGAGCTGTGGACCTTTCAACCGTTAAAGAAAGGGGCGGAGCAAACGGCATTCGGGTTAGCATTGCTTAAGCTTCACACCGCCATGCTTGCTTCAGACGTGCGAATCCGGGTGATGCTTACTAGCGTAAAAAAGAAGCGAGCTGCAAGGAAAGGGTTGATTTTCAGTAAAGATTTCACGATCCTGTCAACAACATTAACAATGTAGTCAGTTGTTCGTTGTCTGCCTAAAGAGTGTGTGTCGGTTGCAGTGGCAATTCGAATAGGAAATATTGTGATTTTGTGCAACGTGTTGATTCAAATATTAATAAGTTATAATCGGTCCTAATACTTTTATTGAGATTCTTGTTAGCACGCTTTTGATATTTTGCACCGCTGCTGAAAATGCGAGTGCAGAGAAAATAAAGCTGGTAGTAGTGTTGCTGCAGTGGGAGCGATTAGCTTGAGAATGAGTAGTTTCTGGTTAGATTTTTAAAAATATGTGGACCAATTTGACCCAATTTTGTGGAGATAGTACATGCAAATGCATATTTTTGGAAACAAATGTGCTGATTGCTCAACATCGTCAGTAGCTTCAGTTGTTTGATTCCTGCACTAGTGTGATGCATATAACGAATGTAGCTGTCTGGCGTTCTTTACTCGCGGCTCACTTGGTTTCAATCCGTTGTTTTCCTTTACGTAGAGAAAATACTGTATCGCCACTTGCTGCCACGCGCCCATTACTTGTCGGTGTATTCTTCAGTGGAATGAAAACCAAACCCCAGTTAGGTTATGCTATCATTTTCCATATTAATTGTGTTGGCTACTAAATACGTACCACAAGCCGTTTACGCTGTGAGTGAGCTATGCAAACCTCTCCTGCAAAACACCCACACAGTCTATACGGCTTTGTGGTGTTACCGACGGAGATATCTTAACGTTGCATCGCCCTAAGGTTTTTTAATCGAAACGTATATTTGCATACACTCAGCAAATGTAAAGCGTCTAGGGAGAGATTGAGTTTTCTGAGGGCGCTCTCTCAAGTGCATTATTAATATATTATATACACGTATAGTTAGCAAGATCTGGAAATAAACTGGTTTAAACCCATTTTACGTTATCTCTTTTCCGCTTATTCGTGCTTACACTGTACACGTTCTCACTTGCGAATTGACGTGCTTCAATTGTAGCTAATGTGGAGTGCATGAAAACGAATTTATCGCTGAATTAGTGATGTAAAAACGTGTGCTTAGAATGAGATGCAAATTTCTGACCGTTATTGTGCGCACGTTGAACTTACCAGCTAGCAGTAGAAGGGGAGTCCATCGCGATGAGAATTAAAGCAGATTTTCTAGACTCGATTAAAATTGTGAGCAAGTGCATGGCGAGGAAAGGCTAAATAGTATAGATGAAATTAGTGGTAAAAATAAAAATAACTTTAATGTGTTGTATAGCACCCAAGAGAACTTCGGCAGCCGGTAGCAGTGGAGCGTAGATGAACTTTGACGGATAGGCTTCGACGGAACGGCTGACTGTACGGCAAGCGGTTGCAGCTTGCAGCAGCAGCCGGCTGGCTGAGAATTGCCGAAAAATTGCTTCGCGCGCCGAGGGAGACCTCGCATAAAACAGTTCGGCGATGGCGGCGCGCTTCTCGTAGCGCCGGAAGGAAGCCTTTGCTCTTAACGAACAGTAGCGGCATTGTCTGTTCGAGGGAAGAGACAGAATGCACGGCGACGGTTGTGCACACCACGTAGCCACGGAGTCCTTTGGAGTGAAGGGTTTGAGAGACCTTTTCGAAAACCTCACGGTGAAGGCTAAAGACGTGAGTATCGGCGGCGCTTTTCATCTGCGCCTGCATGACGCGTCGAGGCCAGATAGAGTTCGCAATCCACACGACGCCGGATCGGTAGCTCGATTAGCACTCAATGCTGCTGAGCTGACAGCATAGCAACGCGTAGACTGGGCGGGTTGAGGAGACTATGCAGTCACCGAAAAGGGTGGTGGTAGCCGAGGCCGCAGCCTATTGGGAGGCAGCGGCAGCCAACGCAGGCCGGCGTCAGGCTGCGCCCGCTGAGCGCTCGCCGCCGAGCGCCATCGCTGTGGCGAAGAGAGTTTCGGCGATCGAAATGGCGGAGGCAGCAGCGGCGCCGGCAGCGCCCGAGCAGGTACTGATAGCCGGCGACGCGGAAGCTGAGGCGACTAAAGCGACGGGCCTGAACCGAGCGCTCGTCAGCGCCTCGCTTGCTGAACGTACGGCTATTTTTCCATTTAGGAATTCGCTCCAACGCGTCCCGTTCAGTCCCCGACCATTAACGGACGCGAGTCGCCCTCGCGTAGCAAGACCGACGACGTGGCTGCCGGTCAGCGGCTTTGGGAGGCGGCAGGGGCCAACCAAAGCCTGCGTCGAGCAGCGCCCGCCGAAAGCTCGTCGCCGAGTGCCACCACCGCTGCTGCCTCCGCCATTTCGATTCCGCCGTGGCATAACGAGTTTCAGCCCTCGAAACGGTGGCGGCGGCGGCAACAGCGGCGGCAGCGCCCGAGCAGGTACTGAAAGCCGGCGGCAACGAAGAAGGCGCCAGTAAAGCGACGCTTGCGAATTGACTAACCGTCGGCGTCTCGCTCGCGAAACGCAACGGTGCGTTTGATGGCAACGATGAACCGGCTCCGACGCGCCCTATTCGGTTGCAGGTCTGCAACGGCCGCGAGTCTTGCCTGCTATCAGGGCGCGACGAGGCTGCGGCCGGCCTCATGCAGGCTATAGTCGCTAGCGGTGAGTGCCCGGTGCCGCCGGAGGGCCACACCAGCGGCTGCATGACTGCGGCCGTCGCAGCTGCTGCGACTTGGCGGAGGGCCTCGGACGCCACCGATATTGGTGAATTTGCGAACGAGGAAGGCACGGACGAGACGCATGACCGTGCGGCGGCAGCTCCGACCGCTAAGCAAGGCCGACGGAAGACCCCGTCGGCCTCGTTGACAGACGACGGCTGGAGAGCCGTTGGCTGATGCGAGCGGCTGCGACGCAGCCATCGCCCTGCGAGCCGAAAAGGCTCTCGGCCGCAAAAGCACTGCCGCTTGAGCTTCGTCGTTGAAATTGTTGTGACTGCTGTGGGCCGCAACCACCCGAGCAAACGAGGCGACGCCGGAGCGGCCAAGGTCACCGCCGTTCGCCTGAAGAAGGCATGTTGGTGATGTTCACGCGAAAGCGATCTCAACTTGTCTACGCACCATTTCTTAGACAATTTGTCATAAACGTTTACATTTCAGAATATCTCGTCGTTACCAAATATCAAATAGACCTTACATCCACCAATTTTTAACTTCCTATGCTCTTACCACTCATCACTACCTTTGCTCCATATATGTATAATACCAATAGTTTAAATAAATCAATGAGAATTTCAACCGGAGGTGGTTTGAGTGCTCTGAAAGCCGCATCATCACCGTTAACATTGAGATTGATTTGCTTTTCAGAGATAATTATGCTGCGAACTTTATAAAACCAAGCAGTTGGATCAATCCTATACTTGATAGTGACGCGTAGAATGTTAGTATTCCCAAGCGATTGCTCGTTAAATCTAAGGTCAATAACACCGAAAGAGTACAACTGCATATTCTGGAACGAGTATTCCAGTTGCAGCTAAGTTCAAGCTCACACTGAGGAACTGTTTTCTAAACTGATTAAAGTCTACGTAAGACATGGCGCCCTGAGCTCGAGGGAAAATGTGTTTTTACGCACTTTATTTCTGGATACTGACTTCCGCCTCCAAGATTTAGTGCGACGCTTGCAACGTTAGCATGATCAAGTACTGCCTACTACCGTACTTATTCGTTTTTTAAAATGCTACCATGAGCCACCTAACTGTTTCATCTTTAGCTTGAACGTTAAGTCTGCACGTTTGGTGGCTGCTGTCAGTTATTGGTGATATTTGATGCCCTCTTTTCCTACAAATACGTTTAATTCCGCCATATGATTCTTGCTTTTTATCTACTAGAGACCTCTGTGTCGAAATGCTAGGCTTAGGGTAGGATACATTAGGCGAGGCTCGTCAAAGGATATTCTAGCAATGTTAGTTGTGTTTGCTGCAGGAGTTGTTGATGGAGTAGCTGCTAAGGGTAACGCATTCATATCCTCGAATGCTCCTCTTTCTAGTGTGGGCTCATTGTTTGTATAGTAAAGAATATATGTCCGTGCAGAATCCAGAGATTCTACCTAAAAGCAGAATTCTATTGAAGAATCCATTCGCTGGAACTTGAGTGGATATTGCAAGTTTTCCCATCACCCAACCTTTAATATCTTAAGCAAGATCAGTTCATGCAGGATTAGAATCAGCGGCTACGAAAAATCCTACACGCCATCCTCTACAGGAAAATAATTACCTTCACCATTAATCTAACTCTTTCTCAAAAACGAAGTCTACTCGTCACTTTTATTTTAATCACCAGGATTTAATAGATTTCCTAGAACTGTAGAAGTTGCACCCATTCCGTAGTCAGTATTATTATAAGTACTATGATTTAACTTCAACTCCCAATTCGCAGTCGTATTTTGTCGAAATGCCAAGCACATTCACTATTAACAAATAAAACATCGTTATAGCCAGGTGCTCGTTGACCAGCATCACTAACAGGAGTAGCAACCAAGTGAGTTGCACCATCACTTCATAGCCTTATACTTCCTTCAACCAACAAAAATGCGTCAGATAGTACAATGCAATCCGTATTCCTAGCTTCTGAGAAGAAGCAAACATTTGTTCCAGAACTAGTTACAGTTTCTTTAATTCAATTAGATGTACGATACTCATGGTATTGAACGCTATAGATGGGTGCCGGAGGCAGCTCTCGATCAGTCACATGAAACATCTTATCAACATCCACATCCATCATCTCTTTTTAGCAGTACTTAAAGGTATGTACCTTGTTCGTATTGTATAAACCATTACCTATTCCAGTTGCTAAAGCGCCACCTTTCTATATGACTGACGACGAAGACTTTCTAATTCTTTACATTCTAATTCTTATTCTTTATATACTAGCACTACTTCTCAACATGTTTTACATAATCAGCTTCAACGCTAACATCACTTCCTTTAAGTATCCAACGAATGAATCTGATTTAGGTTACATTTTTTACATAACATACTTAAATGGCTCATTCTCATACGACACCTCTGCTTAGAATGTATAGACCAACATTCTACAGTTTACCAACCGGTAACTTGGTAGGTTGTCTCTAGGTATGGCTTTAAGCCATTGGGTGACTACCAAAAAACACCACTCAGCAGCCCAGATGGCGCCGTTGAGGCATGGCGTACGCCCTCGTGTGGCCCAGGGGTTAAGTTGCTCTTCGCTATTGACGACCGACGCTGTGGAACCTGTGACAGATATGAAGTGCCTGAATGACCGTCAAGTTCTCTTAGGGTGCTATGCAAATGAATGATCTGTTTATGATTTGTACGATCTGGCTCCTGAAATGAATTGAGCCACGAGCAATTGAGTGGCACCCAGCAGTAAGCCAAAGAGCTTTGCAATTCGCATCCTGAAACAGCTGGTCCTACGACAGCATGTGCAAGAAATCCGCTGAACCAAGGAAGACTCAAGAACACATTTTCTATTATGAAGTCGCATGGTGGAAGACGGCAGGTGCAATGCATCTCAAGCTAACAACCCATTCCAAATAATCGAGTGAGAAGAATTCTGCTCCAAAATGCGGCAAATTGTAGACACGGTATAACCAGAGGCTGCAATATTTCACGGGTTGTTTACTTAGCCCGATATTTATTTGACTATACTTGAGTATCGAGTTTTTGAAAGTTCGTTTTGATGGAGAGCTTTATGCTTGTAACGCTCGGGCTGCCGCTGCTCGAAAAGTATTGTTGAAATCCCGACGCATAGAGCTAGATGATTCTTTAGACCTCCCTTATCATAAAGAGCACAGGCTTTTGCATTGTCTCTACTGCTGCAGCAAATTTCACAAAGCCTATGCTTTACTGAAAGGATGGGCTACTGTGCAGGTCAAACACCCGCCTCAGCCACCTATCGATATCGCTCCACTGTTGATCAGCGGGTTCGAGTCAGGCTGGCCCACTATTGCTGGTCAAGCAAGGTGGATTTCACAGCTCTAACACTCTGCAGAGGGTCGATACATTTAGCAGCAAGATAACGACCGCGAGCATACTGCTGCCAGGCCAGCTGAGTACTTTCAGTACATATCAGCCACTTTTTAATTCAACCGGGCAATCGGAATGACTACAAGCAAGAAAACAAAACAAAGGGGAAAGGCCCTGGTAAGCATTAGAATGGCTGCAAACCGATAGAGCCGCTGCAGCAGCAGACAGAGCACCACCAACAAAGCAGCAGCAGCAGAGTGGCAGCAGCAGCAGCAGCAGATAGAACAGCAACAGCAGAGCAGCAGAAGCAGAGATATTCCAATAGAGCGGCAGCAGCAGCAGCAGCACAAGGAGCAGCAGCAAAGTAAAGCAGCAGCACTACAAGCTTTTAAGCTTTGAGCTCTAGCCCCTTTGCTGCTACTCGTTGATGTCGTTCGGTTCATGCATATACGTTTACTTAGTCTGTAAGTGTAAGTGTCTACGCATAGAGATACCCACTGTTTCACATATAACCTCTAGGCTTGTTGTCTCTAGGTATGGCTTTAAGCCATTGGGTGACTACCAAAAAGCTCCGCTTTTCCTAAGCGGCACAGATGGTGGCGATGAGGCATGGCGTACGCCCTCGTGTGGCCCAGGAGTTTAGTTGCTATACGCCTTTGACGACCGACGTCGTGGATCCTGTGAAATACGTGAAGCGCCTGAATGGATATCTAGTTCTCTTAGGGTTCTATACAAATGAATTATCTGTTAAAGCTTTGTACGATTTTGCTCCTGAAACGAATTGAGCCACGGGCAATTGAGTGGCACCCAGCAGTAAGCCAAAGAGCTTTGCAATGCCCCTTCCGAAACAGCTGGCCCTATGACAGCCTGTGCAAGAAATCCGCTGAACCAAGGAAGACTCAAGAACACATTGTCTATTATGGAGTCGAGTGGCAGAGGACGGAAGCTGCAATACATCTCAAGGTAATAACACATTCCAAATAACTAATTAAGTAGAATTCTGCTCCAAAAAGCGGCAGATTTTAGACACGATATAACCTGAACCTTCAATGTTTAACGGGTTGTGTACTTAGCCCGATATTTATTTGACTATACTTGAATATCGAGTTTTTGAAAGTTCGTTTTGATAGCAAGCTTTAAGCTTGAAATGCTCGGGATGTCGCTGCTCGAAAAATATTGTTGAAATCCCGACGCATAGAGCTAGATGTGGTAATCCCAATTAATCACTACTGAAGAGTGCCGAAACTATATCATGAGAGCTACTCATCAAGGAACACACTCGAACGTTTAACCTTAATGTGAGCTATCGTCACGGATCACAAAACTGACTTCGACTGAATATAGTCACTGCCGAGCTAGCCGCACGGGCAAGCTGAATCTCTTGTGCTGCCGACGTCATGCCTCCCTCTGCTCCCAGAGCTCTCTCGGCCAGCCTCGACTTTACCGGAAACGACGGCTCAGCGAATCCGAATTAACCGGACGAGCCAGGCGATCGTCGCGCCGAAGGGGGGCCGTCGATGTGCCGTATATCTATGGGAAAAGCGAGAATGCAGCAGTGTGCAAGGGCTCGACGAGAGTGAGTCGCCGGCTTCGCCAAGCAGCCGGAGCACTGAACAGCCCATCAAGCTCTAAGGGGGCAACGACCTCTAAACAGTCCTCGGCTGTTCCGAAGCGCCTCGACGTAGTAACGGTAAGCTGCCTCAGTAAGCCTTCGGACTGGCAGGCGGTGCCTACGATTTCGCAGAGGCTAGGCGCTCCGGCTTCACCGATCGCCGGAAGTTCACTGCCGCAGCCCACGGCCAGGCAGCTGAAGACCAGCAGGAGCCGTCATAAGAAAGCCAAGGAAGCCCCGTGGAGGTGCCCAACGCCAGGGCGGCACCAGTGTGGCTCGCTGTGCCTAGCCACCCCGACCACTGCAGTCAGAGTGGAGGAGAAGGGAGGGGAGAGCAGGAGAGGAAAGGGTAGGAAAGAGGAGGGGGAGGGACAGGGATCATGGGGAGAGGAAGAGAGGGATGGGTTGGAGTGAGCAGAGGGGAGAGCAGGAGAGGAAGGGGAAGGGAGGTTGGGGCGATGAGGGGAGTGTAGTTTGGGTTTGGTTGCCGTCGCGCACCGCCCAGAAATGCCAGCGGACGAGCAGCACGGCCAGTTGCACGGAGCCGGGGGAAGCGCCACTGCCGTCCCGAACTGAAGTTTCTGCCGTCTGCAGTTCCAGCCGTCTGCATTTTAGGAAAGCTGGGCCCTGGTCCGTTAGCGTCGATGCTAATGCCTGGCAGTAGGAACGCTGCGCTTCGATTAGCTAGTCAAAGTCGGGAAGGCCCTCCTGCTTAGTTCCGGTAGAAAACATTTAGGCTCAGCACTATCATGGGCTGGGGTATGCATTATCGCATCGAGACCTCAATACGTACCACATCGTGTGTCACAGCCCACTCATACAAAGATCAGGGACAGTGCCATCAATTAAACTAAATCGCAGTGAGTGAGGAGAGAAGAGCAGGTAAGAGTGAGGAGAGAAGACGAGAGGAAAAGGAAAGAGCCAAGGGCAGCGTAGAGAAGGGAGGGGAGGAGAGGGGGAAAAGAGGGGAGGGTGATAAGAGGGGTAAAGAACGGAAGCGGAGGAGAGAAGAAGATTGAGTGAGAGCGAGGTCATATTTTTGGAAGCTGGCTCCACTGGTACTTAAAAATAGAAGACCGGTGTGCTTCGGAGACTGAACAAGCGTTATCAGCAGTTCTCATCTTGTGGGTCGAGACCCCTTTGGGTGTCAAACGACATGACCCGTTCACAAGGGTCGCCTAAGACCATCAGAAAACACAAATTTTCTCGTTTTCACACGATAGCTCTATGGTTAGGGGTCGCCACAACATGAGGAACTGTATTAAAGGATCGCAGCATTAGGAAGGCGAGAACCTTATTTAAAAAGAAATTAAAAACACACCTAATCATGACAGCATAGAGCACGTCCCTGTGATTCACCGCTTATGTGCTTATGCATGCTGCCACTAACCACACTTGCATGCTGTGCATGTCACCCCTAACAATGTTGACCATGTTCTTTATCAAGCATGATACCATTCACCATTCGATTGTGTTTCCTTTGCAGCAAATGTGAAGCACCTAGAAAGAGATTGAGTTCTCTGAGCGCGCTTAATAAAGTGTTTTGTTAATATTAGAAATAAATAAATTCTAGCTGATTAAACAGCATCTTTTTGTGTAGCGACAGAAGAGTCTTTATGGCTATCGCCACCGCTTGCAGTGGGGATAAAGAATTGCCCACCGCAGGAATCCAACCCACGACCTCGGCAACGAGGTCGTAAAAGCAACCGCCTTACATAGTGTGTCATCCCGGCTCATTATTATTAGCTGCACTCATCCTATGATAGCAGGTTTCGTGCAACGATCAAATGAGGTTACGTGCGTCCTCATAAAAAGTCGCGGTGAGAGCACTCACTCTTTTCTGTGGCCTGCAGAGCCATCTTAGATAGAACAAAGAGTGCAAAATCAATTGAAGTTAACATGGCTAACTTAGTAGCCGATAGAGCTGGCTGCAATATATGGGCCATGCAAACGTGAACACTGCTGCGTAACTTCTGCCCAGTTTACACATACTTGCTGGTATTCGTTAGAGATCAAACCATTGAAAACTTTGGGTGCAAGCTGATAAGTGCACCCTTTTCCGAGACCACTGTATCGAGAGGCTAGGAGTGCTGGCTAGGCGTACTATCTTATCGCCAGGGCTGCATCGTGGCTTTAGCAGATCGCGTACCGACTGTCTCGCGGCTGCGACCGAATCGCCCCTGCTTCCGATCTGCGCCTGCGCCAGTGCCACCCAGCGCGTGCGGCTTACCGCTGTGCACTCGGTGGGTGGCACTTTCGTGCTGCACTCACACCGGCAGTCGCGGCATGTGGCGAGAGCGCCCCTCGGCGGCGCTTGCGCTCACGGGCTAGCAGCGAAATCAGTCGACACGCCCTCAGCCTCATCATGGATCCGCCAATTGTATGGGTCAGCTTACTCGGGTAACTAGTACGCATGCGCGGTGCCGAGGAGAGCCCGTCTGCTTGCCCCGGCGACTCAACCCAGCCCGGGTCAACATCTAGGACGTGACACGGAACGTCTGAGTGGTTTTTAGCCGTCTAGCTCCGTAGCTGTCACTGCAGTGCTGAGTATGTCTACTGTTTGTCGTCTGACATGGTCCGGCTGCTTCTAAGAACCTCAATGCACTGAGCCGGTGTACGCACGTTGCACAGCAGGCCAGCTACCAACCAGGGACCAGGCTGGTCGTCTCTGACGACCAAGTTTACCAACCAAAGTTGACATCGCCGATCCAGGTAGAAATTTTCAAATTTCTTAACGCAGCTGACGTGTCGCAGCACAATGCGGCCGTGAGAGAAAATAAAATAAACATGACACCACGTACGGACTGAATCTTTGTGTGGATGATGGCTCGAATGAAGAAGGAGCTTCAGCCAATGACGCGACAACGTAAATCGACAGCTTTACACGGTCGAAGCAGCCCAGTAACAATAAATCATCACATTCATAATAATTCGTCACATCCAGCCATTGCAATAACGCGAGCAGGAAACGGAAATACAAACTGTGGGCAGCCGCAAAACCATCCGCCAGACGATCGTAACTTAAGATGAGGCCAATTTGCTTCAACATTCTCAAAAATGTACTTTCCTAAATTAAAATACGACATAAGCATAGCATAATCTTCTCTCGTCAAAGTGATCCTGAGTGGGCGAAGATAAGTAATTTATTAACGGGTAACATCCCAAGTTCCTTACTTACCCGGCGGGCCACAGGATGAGGCCATTTTGGTGAAACGCTGCAGGGACGTCGGCCCGCTATCCGGGTAAATCGAAAGAGCAAGGCGACATCCGAGGTAATCATTGCCATTTTCCAGACACGCTAGCTCCAATGGCAAATGTCACTCCGCTTTTTGAGAACGCGAGAATTCCTGACGCACGAAGCTCTCGAACTGCGGCGAGTTGCTAGACAAGTGCTCGCTCCCATGTGCTTTATAACGTAAATCCAACGTTTTTCGGCGGCTCGCAGCCAGGCAGAGCCGCCCTGAGTCGAGGTAACTGACGCTACCTCGAACGCTGTTCAGCCGGAGGGACGAAAAAGTAGACACTATTACGGCTTCTCGCCGCACCGTTTGTGCAGTCCGCGACTGAGCTTACCTACTGGTTTGGCCTAGCGGTTAAGGTGCTCGCCCCGACTAAGGCCTGACTGAGGTCGTGGGCTCGAGCATCGAGGCATTTTTGAAGCGCCTGAATAGAGATTAAGTTCTCTTGGGGCGCTATATAAATGAATTATATCTTTTTTTACCTAGCCGCAAGAGTCAGATCTACAGTGCGACGTCGCGCAATGTGGTCGCTGAGGCTGCTCGCACGCTTTCTCGCCGATTCTCGCCCGGCTGTAATAGCTAAGAGTGCGGGCAGCAATCTCGTTGACTACGAAGTCATTTTGGTTCTCCTAAAAATCCGCTAATCTCCTCAATGTTGAGGATGAGTATTTTTTGCGAGTGCTTGACCGGCGACCTTTCTGGTTGCATACTGCTACGTCGGTTGTGCTTGCCTAGTTATTTTATGCAAAGGCGTGGTCTTGCGGTCCAATAATAGCAGCTCAAAGTTAATATAAGCTTAACAAAACTGCTAGAAAAATTAGTAAGCGATTATGCTATAGAATTTGATTTAATTAATTGACATCGTCTAACTGCAGTCACTCAGCTGGCATCCCCCTTGGGCGTTCACCATAGACATTCGGAGATTTCCCGAGAAAACCTGCTGGAGGGGGAAACTGCATTGCCTCTTTTTTGAGCAGGTCATCAAAGCTGACTATAGAATTTAATGCTATTTTCGTTTTTTCAAAGCTCCGATTCATGCAAATACAATATCTTTATTTTCCCATAATCTTGATTGCTTTTGAACCCCGTTGTCTAAGAGCATATGCTGCTGCTGCTGTCAGTCATTTCCGGCTGTCGTCAGTGTGTGAATTTCTGCATCCGACTTGCGGGCTGCTGCCGCCTCACTTCTCCCTCTTGAGGGACCCAACGAGATAATAGTGCTTGGTTGATGGTGGGAGACGTGGCTGATACATGCAAAGTGGCTTATCTCCTGTTATTGAGCTGCATTTTTGTTGGTTAAGACTATGTTTTAATCTAGCAGTCAGCAGGAGTCAAAGCACACCGCCATATCGCGGCCAGCCACGCTACCATCGTTATCAGATGTATGCTTGGTTAATAATCAAGCTCGTACTCGTAGGAGGCATTCTCCTGTCATGATAAATGTGATTGTATTGGTTAAATGAACTCGTGCACTGGTTGATGGTAGTTTAGTTAGTGAAGCAACACGCGACCTTAAAATATACAAGTACTGATTGAGCTAGCGGATATTTCAATATAGGGAATTTCTCAGTGTATAATTTAAAGCTCCGAGAGTGCAATCAGGTCTGTTTGTATGTGATCCTATAATCGTGAGTTTTATTTTTTTGAATATAATTTCTGTTAACAAATGGGATTGTCAATAAATTATTTAAGAATCTCGGCATCATGAGTCTGCGACTTGCATCACAACTTGTCGAACCTTGGTAGATCAAGATACACGAGTGAAGTTTGTTGAGCGCATTCTTGCAACTTTTTTTTCAGCTTTATTGCGAGTGTACGTTTTATCCTTGTAAAATCCATGACTCGGCTAATACGTGTCGGAGTAAAATTTGAAATCCAAGTTCAGTTTTGCTTATTCTTGTTCTATTTAAATGCAGCAAAGATTTCGGTTGGATACGTTTTGCTGCGTCATAAAAGGTGTCGTGGGCAAAGCAATGTATGTGAGACGCATATAATCTCTTTCCAAGACATCTTCAGTACTTACAACTGACTGCGCGTCGATACACAGGACTCATTCCGAAGCAACTTGCCAGTGCTACGACAACGAGAATGGCTCGCGACAGCAGAAAACACGCACTCCACAGCGACGAGTTCGGCACTAAAACGCTGCACAAAGTAGGGAAGCATGTACGTCTTCCTTCCGCCTTCCCGCAAGTATTGAAAGTCGCTGCCTGGGCAGCTTCGTTGAATAGCCTCGATACGGCTGCCCTGTCTACCTGAGCATCAACGAACTCTTGTGCGGCGGCCTGACAGCCCGAGATCGACTGCAGCTCATTAAGCTCAGCGAAGAGAGTCGGTGCCCGACTGTGGCCTGACTGACTTTCCCTGCTGGGGCCTGTTCACGACCAGCGGCAGCAGCTCGATAATCGATCGAGCTGGATTCAATAACTGTTCTGCTACCGCCTTACATGTCAGCCAGACTTTCAGCCAGCTGGCTGCAGCTACAAGCTGCTGCGCTTGCCGCACAACCAGCCGTTCCGTCGAAGCTAATCCGACGCAGTTCATCTCGGCACCACCGCTGCTACCGGCCGCCGAAGTTCTCTTGGGTGCTATACAACACATTAAAGTTATTTTTATTTTTACCACTAATTTCATTTATACTATTCAGCCTATCCTCACCATGCATGGGTGGCCTTACTGCACACGGAAATCTCACTATCAGCTGCTAAAGCGACTAAAAGAGTTTAAAGTGCATGCAGTTGTCCGCCGGATCGATGCACCCACTGGAAATAGGTTGCTCTCAGTGAGTGCAGCCCATTGCCTGCATGTGCCCGCTCGAGCTCGAAGTGGACGTTAGCGCTTAGGTTCCACCAGCTTAGTAGTAGCGTAGCTTGACATAGTTTATCGGTACAGAATATGGTTTGTATCACGAATTACCTACACCTATAATCAACCTGCTAGAGAGGGTTCCTTAATGCCAGCCTACGAACAAGAAATCTGGCTAGAATGAGCATGCCATTAAAGAAAAATTTACTCTCTATAACTCAGCATGTGCAAAGCCTTCGATATATTTCTCGTATTTCTTCGATACATTTCTAGTAGCAAAGAATATGACTAGAAAATGGAAATCTGTCTAAGTCATCTCACAGTGCTGTATCACAATATAAATCAGTTTAGCTGCAAACTGCTGCTTCCGAGACGAAATTAACGTTGTCAACTCCTTTCGACTGAGACATCGGTCGGCCTCTGAAGCACCAGAAGAACTAATAGCTGCGTCTCGGCCAGCTGCAGCATCCAAGTTAGGCTCGATTGTCACGTCGCAGGCATGTCGGCCGTATGCTGCATTAAGCTTCTCAAACTACAAAGAGTAAGCACGAGATAGCACTGTCACAATCTGACCATCCGTTTCCCTTGAAAAGGTTGTTCAAAGATGACATGCAGTGAGCTAATGCGAGCTTGGAAAGTGAGCTTGGAGAGAGCGAGAGCTATTAATAGCTCTCGCTCTGCGAGAATTTCTCAATCTAGAGCTAATCCGGGATTGGCTAAAGAGACACTTTACCGCCGACGTACAGGTAAATTATGTGCATTTTTCGTGTCTGGACTTTGCATCCGAGATTCAAGTGCACCTATAAAAGCTGAAATTGACTCAGCTAGGATTGATTCAAGTATTGAATTGTTAATTAAAGACATGGGTATACCAACGATGTGCACGAGCTGCTGAGGCAGCCCCTCCATGACTCATTATTGTGCTATAGCATCTTTACATATTGAGCTTCTTCCAGATCTTTCGGAATGCGTGATTTCGGATGCTGAGCAGTTTATTATTCTATCGAATAGATAATGTTTTCTACGGCTTCAACGGAAGTCTGAAATCAATAAATGTGCAAATATTTATCTTAGAAATAATAAATATAATTCATTTGTATATTGCCCTAAGAGAACTCAATCTCTGTTCAGGCGCTTGACATATGCTACGGGGCTCGAGCCCACGACCTCGGCCAGACCTTCGTCCTGGCGAGCACCTTAACCACTGGGTCAAACCAGTTCGGCTGCATTTGCATGAAGTATCCAAAAGAAAGTGACCATGAGTGCTAGTCGGGCGAAATTTATGCATATGGAAGTGAGCTCGTACAGGATGCTGAACTGTCTCACCAATGCATGTGCTCTAAAAGCGTGGCATAATCTGAACGAGCTGCTGCACACTATCAGTTGTCAGCTCTGTGTATCTGGCTCGACAGTGAAGGAATAGGACTGCAACCTCTGGATCTTGCTTGCAGGTGCCGTGCTCATATATTCGACAACAAAGGATTACCTCTAAAAAATCGACCATTGGTTCTTCAATCTGGTCTCAAGCCTCTAAATTTGATGTATGCTGGCCGATCCAGAAAAGTAGATCCCCTGAAGTTAAACCTAAAGGCTGAGCTTTCGCTTGATCAGCACATCTGTTCAGCACTCGAGTGCGGAGCCGGTTGCTAAACAATCTTCACGATTCCTTTTCGATTTAGATATGATCTCAACAGCCAAGTTTTTCCATGTACACGTCGGCTAAGTCTTAACTTGCACTACCCTCTCCTTGCAGATCTTCCAGCTTGTGCAATAAGGTGCTTGCAGTGGTTGAGAAACTCGACAACTCTTCTGCTCGGGAGGAAATTGCTTCCGATTCGTAGTAATGTCATCGACCTCTTAATAAAGGCCTCCGGATCGGGGCGTTCGCTGCACAGCCAACGGAGCGGGTTTTAAAATGTAAATACTTTAGAAGTTCCACCACCCTTGGGTTCAGCATCGAGCCTTGGCTCCTCCTCGAAACACTGAGTCGGGAGCGGAGCACCGAGGATGGCTCGAGCTCAGTCCGGTGGGCTCACTTAGTAGGCCCTCTCTGTAGCCTCGGCTGAGAGAGCGACCCGAAACAGCGAGCGGCAACGGCCCTGTGCAAGTATGGTTAGTGGCAGCATGCATGCATTGTCCGCACGCATGAGCACGTAAAGGTCGAATCACAGTGATCCAGTAAATGCCCCGATAAATACACGGGTTTGAAGCTTCTTTTCCATACGTGGTCAAGTCAGGAAATCTGTTATTGCAAGTCGGGAGTGAGCTCTATGCTTTGGGAGCACACGAAATTAAGGCACGGCCTCCAAAGGATTCGAGGTTAGTACGAGGTACGAGTAAAAAATTGGATTCCGATAAGCGAGTGGTGCGATGCTTATCCTGGTAGGTCAGTATATCTGATAGGTAGGCTGGAACCAAAGAATGAAGTGGTCGTGAGTGATGAAATCGTGAAGTCGATACGGGGCTTGACTGGGAGAGAGCTAAGGTCGGCGAGAAGTAGTGAGCTGTGGCAACTGCTCCGCTCACGACAGACAAGCCTAGCTGCATAGTTTGGCACCAGCTGTAAGCGCCTGATTGGACAGGCCAGTAGACAAGCAAGCAATGAGTTATAGAAGTCAGGACGGGAAGCCACAAATTCATGAACCAATTTAGATGTAGTATCCCTTTCTGAATAAGCAAGAATTTCGGCAATTTGATGCAGCCGAATGTAGGCAGACGTGACTGTGGAGCTGATGCGGTCGTATAATGAAATGTCACTTTGGAATATTACACTTAGATTTCGTGCAGATTCAACAGGGCATATGCTGGCAGAGCCGATTGTCAGCTCTAACCCTTCCAATTTCTGAATCGCGCTTTGTTTGCCCAAAACTAGATTAAAATATTATCCTTACCGGCTGGGAATGGCAACGTGGTCAAGATGAACGATGCAGACACTTATATGACAACTGCCAAATCTCGGAGTATAAAGAGTTCTCCATGTAGGTTGGCTATGCGGCTAGTCAACGTGCAAGTATATAACCCAAGTCCTAAAATGCGACATCTACAAGGAATAGCCAGGCCTTCGTGAACCAAAATTGCAGGTCCATTGCTGCCAAATTCCGAAAACAGCTGAAGGCCAATCCTTCTGTACGCCTGCGACATTTTCAAATTAACTGATGATTAAGACTTTTCAAATTCCCTGTTGAGCACTTATACGCCAGTATGCACAAATGCATAACGATTGATCTACAGCTCTTGTATAATCTTAAGTATAGTGGGAACTAAAAGACTTACTTGCGAGCCATCATCTTCAATCAGCAGGGCATTGTAACATTTTAATTTGGGCGTGCCTATAAAAAAGAGCTTGGTTTTAAAAAAAGCAAACCATGAACCTCTCAACACTACTTTTAAAGTTTTCAATGAGTCGGCCTAAACGGCACTTACACTTAAAATTCCTCTAGGTAGCAGATGTTTGCCAAATAATCCACAACTCCATAGGAAAACGTCTTAAGCAGGCGACAATCACTAAGTCGCGATATTGTTTGCTTCAGGTAGTCCTAGTACTGATTTTGGTGGTTTTTACACAACGTTGTCGAGAATGCTCTTTACAAGGCACACCAACAGGTTCAGCATCTGCATTGAAGAGGAA
Source organism: Cristatella mucedo (assembly GCA_009760855.2). Classification (NCBI taxonomy): domain Eukaryota; kingdom Metazoa; phylum Bryozoa; class Phylactolaemata; family Cristatellidae; genus Cristatella; species Cristatella mucedo. Next base: position 4,778,331 of record WPIO01000006.1, on the reverse strand, counting down.
AGATACCTAGTACGAGCTTCGGCGAGGGGACCAATGAATAAACCCATCACAATATCTTCGGCGGCTTTTTCCCTTAAGGCTTGTTTTTTTTGCTGGGTCGGTCACAAACGCCAGTACACTACAGCTGCTTCTGCATGCTGAAAACCTCCAAGAAACTCGTCCCATCTGTGGGCTGCTAATTTGACTGCTTTCGTGTGTTCTTTTCATAGACAACTTTGGGATAGCTGGATTTCAAGTTCGATAAAAAAGAAATCTGAACTGGCCATGCTGTGCTGTCATGCATCAGGAAGAAGCGATACACCGTTTCTCAAAACTTGTTAGCTGTACAGGACAGTACGGTTGCCATTGCAGGCTAGATGCTGACTGCCACGAAAGGCAAGCAAATAGCTGGAGTGTTTTCAAATGTACCAGGCCACTAGTCTACAGCGCTTTCTAAATTCCCACCAGAGTCAGCCACAAGTGTAAATTTGACATTCCGAGAAGAAATACAGCGGCCAATCTGCCAAACGCGAGGATTCCGTCGGGCCACTTTAGCTGAAAGTAAAAAATTGTAGATTGTCGACGCGAACAAGTAAGGAGAGCTGGATTTGGGTAAAGTGAGTTATCAAACACATGTCTGTATTAGGCAAACAACAAAGTCTGTGAATTGCTGTGCATAGAAGCGATACACATAGAGCAGCCAGTTCTTAAAAGCATATGGTAAAGGTAAGCTGATGTAACAGCCTCTGTTACATAGCGGTCGAGAGAGCCATCACTGTTATCACCACAGCTTGCAGTTGTCAACAAAAAATCGACCACTGCAGGACTCGAGACCTCGAACCCACGACCCCGGTCGTAAGAGTGAGCACCTTACCCAGGGCTAAGACCCAGGGATGCACTGGGTCTTCGTCCAGGAGGAACTTTCATTAACCTAGTGTGCTATGGATAAATTCAGCAGTGCTGCTAGCTGACTGCAGCTGCAGATACCTAATACCTCTGTATACAAGCGTTCGTACAAGAAAGAAGTAAACATAGACAATTCAGGCGACGACGTGATGGCTCTTAAGGGATTTTATACAATTGTGACGGCGTATAAACTCGCTTGTACACATCCTTCAGCAATCGCCTCGTCAAAATTGACACCTACGAACAACAAGGCCCACTGACAACTAGAAAAGGGAACTATCCGAGGCGAATATGCCATCGTCTGCACGTGCACAGCCAACCGAAGTCGGTTCAGTTCTGGAACTGACTTATAGCCAGCATGATAATGTTAGTCAGCTACAACAGATGTGGCCCTCGACAGCAAGGAGAGTGTGAGTGTGGGTGAGTCATTGGAACTGGATCAGCTCAGCATAGCTACGTGATTCAAGCACATTGACTACCGAAGAGGCCAAATGAAATGCTGATACATTCGAGCTGCATGTCACCACGTCAGTGATGCTTGGACACTTTCAGTCACGTCATTGTAGATGGCTGATTAGACACTGCCGATCGCCAAGCTCCTTCATGTTTCACGACCATACGTCCTCTAAATATCTCTTGCTTAACTTCAGCTCCTTAATCATAGCAGATGCTTCGGAGGAAGTCACCTCTGGAAAATAAAACAGCACCAATGGACAGAGCATGATTGAGAAGCATGAAGTGGCATGGTGCCTGAATAAAGCATCTACACACATTATCTAATGCAGCAAGGCAAAACGCAGTCAATTCATCTTGATCAGTTCAAAAGCAATTCATGGAGCATGCCGAGTTAGTTTGAGTTGCGATCTCGTAAACAACTTACTATATATTTCGCTTAAGCTGCAAATGCAGAACGACTTATAGCATGCAGTTGTTCTGATGCAGATTGGAGTGCCGTGATCTCCGATTTACGATTTCGCAGGTGTAATAGAAATGGTAAGCACAATGCCATTAAGCTTTTCAAGTTCTTGAGGCATCCTACTGTGCATAATCAGGGCCATTCTACTGCAGGCCTCACAATATGTTCAACACTTGAACAAAGTGAACCTTGTGCATGCTGAACCTGTTACATTGTGACAATGCTTGAGACACTGGCAGTTACAAAATTGCCTTAGGAACCAGATACGTCATAATTTATGGTTAACGCTGTATAAGTTAGATATGTGTCATGATGGTCAGCCAGTTGCACTTAGCGCTTGAGCCATTAACGTCTATAGCAGGCACTATACATACGAGCCTCTCTGTGGTTGTCAAACAAACTGCAACGGGTCAACGACATAGACATAATATTGAGGTACGAGAGCTCCTGATTGCTACTGTCCTCTGCTACCATCGGCATATCTGCGTCTATAGGAGCAGCATCTACGATTCGTTAGCCATGCTTAGAGCCGTCAGCTCAGTCGGTATTTTCAATATCGCCTGCAACGACTAGCAACCTTGCGTGTGCACTGCTTGCGGCATAGTACTCTGGTTCAGAAGTGCCTATATTGGTGAGCTCCGTACACACATCATGCTTCTCAGTCTGGACGATTATTAAGCCTGCACTGTTCGAGGAATTCAAGCACATAAGAGCTGAACTGGCTGCTTGCTTGTCCAAAACCACAAGTTCAGGAGAATGACCGGGAGACTTTGGCAAATTAAGGAGCATCGTTTAAACAAAATTTAGCAAATTGCAGATCACTGTTTCGCCGAACATACAAATAAAAGGAAATCGCTTAGACCCCAATAGCTCAAGGGATACAAGGCTCACACAGCCAGTGAGCATCTGACTACATTTTGACGAGCGTTTCTTGTGTGTCATTGCCAATGGTCAGGAAGATACACGATATTTAAGACAAATGTTAGCAGCAGTACTTTTGGAAGTAAAGTCAACTGGTAGAAGAAAATAAGATAAGAGTTAAGCTTAGATGAGTGTAAAGCAAGAACTTCACTAAAAAGCAACAAATTCAGTGTGCTATTGATGGCATCAAGAATGAAACTTTCATGTTTATTCTTACAACGTCTCAAAGGCGACCCGGTGGGTGACCGAAGTAGCGAAGGTGCAGGCCACGGTTAAAGGTCAGTGTGGTAAAATCGGTAGACTAACTGTTTAGCATACCTTATACATACGGCTTGAGAAGCAAGAGATCCTTATTTTACACGACAGTATTAAACAGGCTGCCAGTGATGTGCAGGTGTCCGCTACCGTAGCTTGATAAGAAGATATAATGAACGAAGTGATCGTTCTTCTTGTGCCGGTTATTGCCACTGTAGAACCTGTGACCGTTGTAAATTATCTCGAGGGCTGCATTACACTAAATGCTGATGGGATAGACTGCTGCTCTGATGATGGTAAATCAGCTTTACTAATCTCCTAGTGCTGCTTATGGTGTCAGTAAGATGCATTTGATAGTTATAACCCTCGTTTCGGGGCCGATGAGGAAGTGTTTTGGCATAGTTTAGTGCAGTGACAATGCAATGTGTCTAATGTCCAACCTTTATCATGACGAGCAGCTGATAGTCTTACTCTTTCATCTAAATCGTCGATTGCTCTTTAAATTTTGGAAACTTTGTGGACATTTTGTTGCTGATAATTGTGATGCATACTCAATAAACAAAAAGAATAACATGGTTAGGGATGACATGCACAGGGTCAGCATGCAATGGCAGAATGCAACAGTGTCAGTATGCATAAAGACATAAAGGAAGAATCACAGGGACCCACTAAATGTCGTCATATATAAATGCGTTTTAGTTTCATTTTAAATGTGGGCAAGTCAGGAGACGTCGTGACGCAGGTCGGGAGTGAGTTCCAGGCTGTGGGAGCATACTAACTAAAGGCAGGGTCTCTAAGGGATTTAAGATTTGTATAACAGTTAGATTCCGGAAAGCAATTGGAACGATGCTTAGCCTGGTCGGGGGGAGTAGATCTGATAGGTAGGCTGGAGCCAAAGAATGAAGGGACCTGAAAGTGAGTGAAAAAACCTTGAAGTCAATGCGTTGCTTGACTGGTAGCCAGTGCAGGTCGGCAAGAAGTGCTGCGATGTGGCATCTGCACAGCATCCAGATCTGGCATATGCACAGCTCAGTCGGTATTTATTTATTCGACAGACCAGCCTAGCTGCAGAGTTTGCACCAGCTGCAAGCGCCTGGTTGCACAGGCCAGTTGGGCCAGCAGGCAGAGAGTTTCAGAATTCAAGACAAGATGTCACAAATGCATGGTCCAATTAGGATGCATGGACCAATTTAGATGCACAGACCAATTTAGATTGAGTTCTTTGAGAGCGCTTTATAAGCGTGCTATTGTTAGTATGAAATTTGTCAGTGTAAGTACAGAGCAGAGTAAGCAGGAGCAGTCGACTGGAACTGTTTACAGTTTTTTTTTTAATGAACATTGAATTCACCCGGAGCTGGACGTAGAAGCAGGTTGCCGGCAGAAGGGGCCCCGACCAAGCGCCGCCTCGTATGATAGGCAGCACGATGCATTGCACAACCAGCAGCTTGGTAAGTGCGAGATGCAAACGATGCGAAAAAAATCAAGTCTCTTTTTTTCCTGTTGTGCCGCCTGGTGCAGCATGCTAGGTACATTGTGGGTGAGCGAAGTCAACAAAACCTGTCGTTACCAAATTCACCTGTATAACTACTGATAAAACGCTGCGCTGGCGTTACAAAATCAATTAATGGTGAAGAGACTTGATTATTAAGCTGGCAGTCTGTATGTTAAGTGTGCCATGCTTCACCACAGGTGGCATGGTGGTGCATTCGGGAGGCACTGAGGTAATTTAATTCTAGCATCCAGCGGCACTCCCTGCTGGCGCCAAATGCTTGCATAGAATACATCGAAATATGCTGCAGGTTCTCCAAGAGCTCAGAGTGTCGGAGTCGAGAGTGCCAGTGAACCCTGGCACTGCTGGGCTGCAGGCCCCGCCCAACTCTTAAACGGCTGCTACTCACCCCTAGCCGAAGAAGTCACAGTCGTCATGGCCGCAAGGACACCCCTAGCCATGGCAGTGGAGCCGCATACGTAGATATGAGCACCCTCAGTCCAGACCGCCTCGCCGACAGCACGAGAATCTGTGGCCAAGGCATCCTGAACGTAGCCGTGTAGCATGAGCATGCAGTCCGTCGGAGCGGCTGACTGTGCCGCTGAATCGGCTGACTGTGCCGCTGAATCGCACAGGTCGGTAGCGCTTTGCCTCTGCTGCATCGCCAACGGAGAGCCGACGCTCGAGTCGGCTATGGTCGGCATCTGCTTTCGATCCGAGTCGGGCGAAACGTAGGCAGCGCTCGCGAGGTCGGCCGAATCTGCTAAGCGACTTCGGAGGCCGCTCGGCTGCAGCGCAGTGGCTAGATCGACGCCAGGACTAGCAGCGCCGAAGCTCTCATCGTCTACGACAGTCTTCTGCTGAGAAAAGCAGACCACGCACTTGGCCAGCACGCCGTGACGTAGCATGTCCACCAGCTTATCCCTAAAAAGAAACCAATGCACGACCATGAGACCCATTTTGTGGCTGTTGCTGAAAAAACGTCAAATAAAAGCTAGCCCTCTTTCACCAGCTGCTGCGAACGTCAACGAGCAGCGGGGCATGACCTGAGTGCAGCCATGGTGGACCAGCGAAATTTCCCCACCATCTCAGATCTTGCAGCAGCAAGGTGCCACTGGGCGACCGCACGGTGACTCGCCTAGCTTGGTGAACAGCTAGCTTTGCTACAAACGGCACCTGCTGATATGCTGGACACTCATTTGTCTGGTTCTGCCACCTTCTGCGCAAAACCGTGGCAGCTAATGGCTAGCTTACATTTTTAAGTGCTACGGTCAATTTGGATAGCCCTTTGAGTGACAATAAGGCGAAGGTTGGACAGTAATGGAACGACCAAAGTTTCAAGCTCAACAGCTGAGATATCGCGAATACAGCTGTCAATCGAAGGCAAATCGAGGACGAGATGGGACTGTGACAAAATTAGTTATTTGCAGCAGGTATTAGCAAGGCAAAACCTTCCGATAATATAATGAAGTTTCACTTGATTTTATTTTAAATAAGACCCGGACTAAGAGTGTAGGTGGTACTTACCTGCACACTACATGATGTACATATGCTTCGTCACCAGGTAAGCCAAACCTAATAAATCTCCTTTGCCATGACTAAGGGGTGAGGGTGTAACTATGTTGTACTTTCGCGGTGAAGGTGGCAAACCCTGGTTACACGTGAGTTTCACCAGAAGTTGACGTCACAGTTATCGTCGAGCATAACGTCGACGTGTCTCGCTCCTTAGACGAACCGTACTGTACGAATGTTTCTGTCGATACTTCAGTCAACGCTGCAGTTTGTGTTGATCGTGCGGTCGACTACGACGATGTGGTAGATGCAGTGCTGCTGCAACGCTGCCGTGCATGCTCTGCATATGAGCCTGTCGGGCGTCGTTGCTATGACGGTGTCACCAAGATACGACCGACCAGAAAATGAGATGCGACAGCAACTGAATACACATCGAGTGCCAAGCTACACACATCCTGCTACAACTGCAATTAGTATCGCGTGCAGTCGCAGCAGCAGCAGCACAGTAGCTGGACATTCGGAAAGCATTGCCTCGAGCAGACGTTGTGACGTCACTGCCAACCAAGCATAGCTGATTTCGCGGTCAATTGACAATGCAGCAGCTCATCAGTATACAGAATTAAGAAACGGGGCGAGTATGGCAAGGTACGAGGTACGAGCCGGGGCTCATTATTACACTGAGTATCGACGGCTTGCTCATTTTACGTCTCCAGAAGCTGGGCGCTGCCTCCCCGCCTCACTCGGCATCTTGCTGCCGTGCCGAGGAGAAGCCAAAGTAAAAGCCGTCACACGGAGCACACCCTAACCAACCATTCTGCTTTGCAAAGACGAGGAAGGTGCAACAAGACATTCGATTCACATCTTGCTGGCACACGGGATCTGCGCAGCCGGCAAGTTCACCAAAAAGGCTGATGCCAGTGGCTAGACAGACGATCGATGGCTCGGCATAGGCTGTCCACCTCTCATTGCACCGAGCTAACGAGCAGGCTAACGTCAGTAGATCAGAAGATCAAGGGCACAGCAGCTCCTTGCACGCTGCTGCAGGTCTCGGCTTGTGCAGGGGCTGGGAGCAAGAAATGCAAGGGAAACAACTCTGCTGACACCTCTGTGAGTATCAGCTCCGCCGCTTGGAACTAGCAAGTCAAATGGTGACTGAGCCACAGCAACGGTGCTGCCAGTGCTAACCCGGCAGCGTCATCGGTGACTCGTCGAGTCGAGGGACCGAGGCACAGGGCAACTGGTAACCATGTTGTGAAAGAAAGAAGGAAAAAGGGGTTGCACTGGCTGTGCTCTAAACACGGCCAGACCCTCCCTCTCCCAAGCAGATCTGCGACTGGCTGAGAAGGCCAGCTACTGTAGATACACTACCGGCTGAGAGGTCGCACAGCAAGGCGAACGACACTAATGAAATGCATCTCCCTCTGTAACTCCACAGATCCACAACGACCACGCAGGCGCTACACAGGAGAGTTTTGCATAGCGCACTCGCAGCGAAGGTGCAGCCCATTCGGAGGAGAGTAAAAGAGGCGGTCAATCAGTGTGCAGGTGCTTGCTCAGCTGGGCGACTGGCCGATCGGTTGACTAGGCTGCCATTCTGTTGAAGCCTCGAGGCGACATGTCCTGTCGCCAAATGACGTCGGGGCTGCAGGTGTGCACCTGCATAAAAAGTAGGAAATCCTACCTGAAGAGGAAGTCCTTGTCCGCATGCCGGCAGCCGTAGATGAGCCAGAGCTGGCCGAGTGCTGCTGTACTGGGATTCGAAATCTTCTGCTGGTACCTACGCGACGACGACGACGCGACGTCGAAGAACGACGCGACGTCGCGACGTCGAAGCTAGCACTCTGCACACTCATGCTGCCACTGCCGGTCGGGCTCGGACAGTAGTGGAGAAACGGAACTGTGAGCCACGAGTGGAAAACACGACGTCGAGAACGCACCTGTGCTCAAGGAACGAACGGGATCGAGGGCTCAAATCCTGCAAAAGGGTGATCTTTTATGGCCAACTGTAAGTGATGGAGATGGCCGTTAAGGCTTTTCTGCCACTAATCAAATGAGGCTGTTAAATCAGCTAATCTTGTTTAGGCCTGTTCCAGACCAGGCAGGCAGCAGCTCATCGCAGGGGGTAGGCTAAATCAGTGGGAAGCAGCACGACTGCTCGAGAATTCAATAGCTATGCAAGTGCAAGACAAATCGAAGTCAACCGATTACCAATCCACGGGCCCTAGCCAAGCAGCAGCGGCCGGCACCAGATGGGCAACTGTGACAAACTTGGGCAATGCATGTTCCACGCCCCCTCTGAGGCTCCATTATTGTGCAGCCGCAGGGCAAAGTGTTGCATCATCGAGGCATCTGCAGGCAGTCACTTAGCCGGCTTTAAAGCATCCCCAGGGGTTCTTCAGGGCTGAAAGCTGCTAATGATCTCCGAGGCAGCAAAATGGCCTTTGCATAGCTTCAGAGCAGCATGGTGGATAATTACCAGTTAGCATTGCGACACGGTACATCAGACTGCAGAACTCAAGAACAGAGGGTAAGCTCAATCTTGGCTGTGCCATTCTTACACCTGTATGCACGTTAGCGCACATATACACAGAGATGCACACGCTCACGTGCACAGGTGTGCACACTCTCGCGAGCTCACCTGCATGCGCACATGCATGGGTGCACACACACACACACACACACACACACACACACGCGCGAATGCATGCACACACACAAGCACGGGCTTGCACGAGCAAATGCAGCTCACATTCGCCACTTCACGCCACACCATGCTCTCATTGCACTCACCAATAACTATACAAGCAGCAAATCACAACGTAAGTCACCAGGCTAATCGCCAATTTCTTAAATATGAATGAACCATTCAAGTCAAGTAAGGATTGCACACCCGATTAGCAGCAGTATTGACAAAGACTGCAATCTGCATCCTGTTGCTTGCAGATTCTTCTATCGGTGTACTAATGAATAAAGAAGCAAGTAGTAAAGGAGTACTTGCATGGCCACTGCCGGCAACGTTGCACACTTAACACTCCGACTTCAAATAAACTCGTTGCTTTGGTGAAGCTACGAAGCAGGTGCTAAAAGCACCCCCTGACCAAAATCGCAAGGTAGAAACCAAACACCAAACCAAAGCGATCTGCAATGCTGCTGATATCCGACTGCGTAAAGGAATTAAAAACCGGTAGCAGCAAAGCACAAACTTGAAAAACTAATAAATAATGAATATGCACTCTAGTTCACCACACATGCTGGGCAGAGGGTGACTTTTACAGGAAGCCTGATGAGAATACAAGCAGACCCAGCCACTCACCTATTTCTCCTATAACCGAGGTTCTCTTCTAAGCCAATCGCTTCTTTGTAGCCTATGCAAAGATTGCTACTTTTGACGCACACCCTCTCTTTCTGGTCGTGCTGCCCGCACTAACTTGAATGTTTTCTTCCAACAAATAAAGCTAATGCTTGGAGTACTGAAAATTCAAATTCCGTAAATCTACGGTCGAATTATATTGTATCTAGGGGACTGCAATTGGATGCAGCATTCGAGCTCAATAGAACCACTGCCTGTACGGCTTCTTGAGTAGACAGAAGGCCCAGGCACTTTCAGCCGTGGGATGCACTTTGACGATGGTCATGACCTCGAGCCCTGATGGGTAAGTGAATCGCCTGGGCCTGCGTTTTCTTAGGGTGCTGTACAAAGGAATCCCATTCATCCATTTTTTGTTGCTGAATGACTTTTCGCAACTTTACAAAACTTTTTCTTTCAGAAATCTATCACGAGAACACAATCAATAATTACACCAATAAAACATGTGTACAGCATCGTGGAAGAACTGAATTTCTGAGGTCACTTTACATACATAAGAAGGAAAGCACATTCACTGATTAATGACTACAGGCAGATTTTACATGCTATCCAAAGGAGAGCTCCCACAGACCAAGCAAATGCTGTGAGAACAGGTGGGCTTTTAGCATCATGAAAATTTAGTAACTCATGATGGGGATGACACAATGCCAGTCGGTGGTTAATGTCAGGTTTTGGGAGCATAGGAACCAAAGGCACGGTCTCCACTAGGTTTTGGACTGTTTAGAGGCACAGCTAAACAAATTGAGTCAGATGGGCAAGTGAAGGGTTTTTAAGCCTGAGGACAACTTTTAGATCAGTAGGCGGCAACTACAAAATGAAGTGACTTAAAATGCTTAAGTGACAGTGAATGTATATTCACCAGGTAGCCTGCCGCATTGCTGCCACTTTCTGACTGGTTGCTGCTGACCTGTGATGAGACTCATCCAGCCCTTCTTTACCTATACGTATCTCTCTCTCTCTCTCTCTCTCTCTCTCTCTCTCTCTCTCTCTCTCTCTCTCTCTCTCTCTCTCTCTCTCTCTCTCTCTCTCTCTCTCTCTCTCTCGCTCCCTCTCTCTCTCTCTCTTCTTACATCTTAACATGAGAAACTGAGCTAAATCAACAGAGGAGATTATCAACCACCTTCCTACATAAGTAACTTCTGTATTAGCACAGAACCACGAAGTGACAGGGTTTCGATCTCAACGTGTAGCTCGGTGTGGGATCCTCTCACCGCTCGGACTGAAATAATTTGCATTAAATACTAATTTTATATATGTAGTAATATTTTAAATAAATGAATACGTGTATATATATATATATATATATATATATATATATATATATATATATATATATATATGATTTAAACACGCTAAATACAGACGTTTACAGCAAGATATGACCCAGAATGCTAGCTAGCTACTCACTTTCGAGAGGAATCCAAGAAGCAGACATACTGTGTATTTGATATATTGCCGCTTTGATCTCAATTTAATTTTCCATATTAATAACTAGAATGTCTATGATCTATGTAATACACACAGTATAGAACCATGTGTGTTTTTCCAATATTAGCCATAAGTGCTGCCTTTAGAGTGCATACTCATGAATGATGATGGTTGACAGTAAATAGTCTTACTTAATTGACCCATAAATACGTCAACCCTACATTTCGATATGGCACCTTTATTTATCCCTACTTTAAGCAACTACTCACTTATAATACAAGTGTAAGCCTTTACACAGTACCCCATCTTCTTACCGAAATGGCCAATGCATCCTGTCTAGCCTTGATCGTTAAATACTGCATTTGAAAAACACTCATGCATGTACACTATGGAGTCAAGCCAGTTGCTTACACTTGGTTACGATGCAAATCAAAATAAATGCACGGATTTACAGATACTGTACACAAGAACACCATAAACAGATGTAACTCTATAAAATTACCATCGCACAGTAACCTGGTCGACGTGCTTGCTACTCACAAGCAGTAGAAAACAGCCAGTATTACCACAGCACCTGTGCTGCTACTAGAGACTTGATGACTCACCGTTGGAAGAGTATGAGGCAAAAGCCAGTGGTGATACTTCAGACCGCATAAAGTCAAACTTTCCTACAGCTGCTACTCGGGCGACTAGTGGAGAGTGGTCCGTAGGGACAGTCTGACGAACACAACAGGGAGGGGGACACACAGGAAAGAGCCAAACAATTAGAGGTATTTGAGCAGGGGCACTGGTGCACCCAGTGGCGACTAGGACAGCTCGATTCTCGATAGTACATTCAATCGAAACGGATGCAGCAGCAGGCCAACGCTATCCATGGGCTCTGTGGAATTCGGCCACCTGACAGCCACATTCTGCCACACGGCAAACGACACGAGTAAACAGTCATTGGATGCAACAGTTTAAACTTTCCAACTCTAAGCAGAATGCTCCTCTGAATTGAGCAGCCGTACCTTTCTAGCAGCCATCACACCTCCCTGGCGTCGTTCTCGCAGTGCAGCCCGAATGCGTCGCCGGGCTCGTACGACAAGTCCGTGCCCTGCGGGCGGATGAAGAGTGAAAAAGAGAGACTGTGCGCGCAAGCTCGCCAGCACCGCACAGTTGCCAGGTCGAATCCGGCAGACGGCAGCTGAGACCTCCTCCTGCTACTAGCCATGCTGGCTGCCTCGGACGAACAAAGGACACAGCACTGAGCCGCCAGCCACAGCCAGCAGCAGCAGAGCACGCCAAAAATCAGAAACAGCTGAGCAGCACTCACTCATCTCCAAGCTCAGCTGCAGCAGGAAGGTCTTCTTCAGGGCTACCGGTCAGAAAATTTTGCCGGGAGCTTGATGTGGAGCCGATAGATAGCCCTAGAGATAGATAGATAGCTTCTAGCTTCTTTCAAATGTCGTCGAGGAACGTCGCCAGTGAATGCCAGGGCTTACATAGCATGCGAACTGAAGGCACGGAAGTCTCGGAAGTGTTCGAGGTTGTGACTAAGTGAGCAGCTAAGCGACTCGAGTCAGAAGAGCAGCAGTACCATGCAAAGCCTGATGAGGAAGTATTTCGGATACATATTCTGGAACACGAGAATGATAGGACCTAAAGTGACTTCAAGAACGTTGAAGTCAGTACGCTGCTTGATGGGGAGCCATCGCAGGTCGGTGATAAGTCGCGCAATGTAGCAGTTGTGACACTCACGACGGACAAGCCTAGCTGAAGAGTTTTGCACCGAATGAAAACGTCTTGTGGCACAGGCAGGAAGGCCTGCGAGTAGTGAGTTATGGGCCATGCATTCCCACTGCATTACGACTTTGAAGGCACTGGTCCGGTTCTCGGTGGCTGTCATTCATGAGTGAGCAGATACATGGCCAGATATACACCTAGGTATGCGGTTAGCACATGCTATATTCTGCCGGGAGTAGCCGGATGATTGCTCTGCAACAGCAGACACAATCCCGAAGCCTCTCTATATCCATACAATCTAAAGGACTTGCTCCAAGGCACACGGGAGCAGAACGCACTAGCAAAGCTGTTTTGACTCGAAAAAGACTTTTCAATCTTGCTAAACTCACACACCAGATCTGAGTCCAGAAAGAAGGACTGACTAAGCCTGGCATACTGTGACAGTACGTTGGCAGCCCAGCCCAGGCAGGCTGGCAGGCGAGCCATTTTGCACTTTAGAAGGCAGGCTGAGCAGTGCTGCAGCACTCAGACGCGGCGACCGAATGAGCCCTCCCCCTTCATTCCCAGGAATCAGCTAGTGCGAGACTTAAACATCGAGCAAATTTGCATGATGCATAATGCAGTAATGGTATAACGAGAGGCCACGTCAACTACATCTTGTCATCCTTCATAAGTGCTCATCCGAAATATTCATGCCTAGCGATGCTTTCGGCCTCGTACAAATCCCGGTCGTCATCTCAGCTGGACACAATGTGGAAAGCGAGCGCTGCCCGTTCGCTGCCTGTTTGCACACCTTGGCCGGCAGCTACACGTCGCAAGCCAAGGCTGGCGCATCGCTACCGCTGACGTAACAGCTGGTCGGACGCCTGCTTACCCTCACACTTGCCGAGAGCTTGGTCTGCGGGCGCCTCGTCGATGGCTCGGCCGACGTCGGTGCTTGCCTCCTGGTCGAGCTGCAGTCGCTGCAGTGCTGCTGTCACCGACGAGGCCGGCGGATGCACCAACTCGGGGGCAGCACTCGAGGCGGGCGGACAGTCATCGCTGGTTGTCGGCTGCAGCATCCAGCCTGCCAGCGACCCGACGGCCGGGACAGCCGAACCGGGAGATTCGAGAAGTGACTTCAACGCCACGAACAGGCCTTCGACCCAAGGCTCTACTATCACCTCTAATCTAAAATGAGCGCATCTCCCTTCAGCAGACTCTGTGCAATCATCGATCGCTATTCTTTCTGACTTGACAGCCGGCTTCTACACGATAACGTATCCATGAAAAGCAGCTCAAGCAATAACTAAGGGCAACAACGAGGTCAGCCGACTCGAGATAAAGTCGACCTTGGGCTCACACCTCGGCTTAGTCGGTGCCATCGACCGATCGCCCGCGCCTCAGGTTTTGCAAACCCTAAAAATGTGGCTTCGACCACTCACATGTCACATACTGCTGCAACTGGATCAGGCCAGTCGACAGTAGATGGGATGGGAGGGGCTATAGCTCAACCTCACACCCCCACCCCAGTAGGCTACACAGCTCGGTTTACAGATTCCACGGTTTGCTACCATGCTTTCGAGAAGTCTAGCCGGGCGTGTGTCACAAATGCATGGACCAGCTTAGCTGTGGCATCTGCGTGTAAGAAAATTTGAATTATGAAACGTATGTTTTATAGCTAAACATTGGCAGATTTGCTGTGGAACTGACGGTCGCCTGGTCAAGGATAGTTTTGGAACTGGACATCCAGATTACATGCCGAGACCACAGGAGATATGCTACCAGAACATATGTTGAGGGCTGAACTTTGCAGTTTCTGAGTGAAACTAGGTTTTCATTAAACTATCAAGTCAGTTGTTTCATCATTCAATTTCATCAAGGTTTCTGCAATCAATGTGAAAATGTCAGCACTACATGCTGTAAGGCAACTGAGAGAGTTCATAGGCAGGCAGGCAGGCAGGTAAGCAGGAGGGGTGAAGGCGCAAGTACAGTAGAGTATTATTTGAATAAAATAGAAGCCTAGATTGTGCTTGGGGGCCCTATTTATTTTCAAAAGAACTACTAGGTAGCTTTCCGAGTATGGGTTTAGGAGGCCAGCCGATTGGACAAGGCAACTGCTGTTTCACCTTACTTCATTTCGCTCAGGAGATCTGCCGGGCAGCACAATGTTGACATGCTGCTGCGTCACGATCTGTCTCACACGGAGCCGACACGCCTCACCTAGAGGAATGCTAAAAAGGAGATTGCCTGCTATATCCCTTCAGCTTTCTAGCTCTGAGCTCTTGGCCTCTAGGAGGGGGCGGCAGCTAAACATTTCAGAGCCCTGCCAACGAATTGCCGCCAAACTTTACCTTCCCACATCCACTCGGTAGGCTGCTACAAAGCAATGGCTCGTGGGTTCCAACATCATCGAGTCGCCATATGATGCTTGAACATAAAACACGTTCCTTGCAGCTCCAGCCGGAGATTGCTCCGAGACCAAATCAGCAGCCTCCATCTGTTCAACCTTTGGCAGACTCCCCGATCCCCCCCCCCAAATACAAACCGTGTAGTCCCACACGAGTGGGCAGCCAAGCGTCCGGTACAAGCACCTCCAAAATGAGAGGCTGTCAAGCTCCTGCGAGCGACTGTAGCTGGGTAGGACGCCTTGGGCGCGCATCCTGGGCGATCTCCCACGAGTGGCATGGCTTTTTTTAGGCTGGGCTTTATAATCAGACGCAGCCACGAATCTTGGGCGTCGCCGCTCGAGGCTCGCTTCCTGCAGAGGCAGTTGCTTGTTTAATGGAGCGATCCCATTTGTTGAGTTGATGCCGAGGCAACTCTCGCTTGAAAGCAGGTCTAGACTGGTGGTCAGAAACAGCAAGCCTTAGGAGAGCAGCTGCAGGCTTTCCGAATTGAGGGTGCACATGTCTCTTTGTGGATGAGTGAGACGAATGTAGAATAGAAATTGTGCAGAGGTGGCAAATGAACTCTTAAGGATAGATAGTCAAAGAGAAGGCATTGACGTTGTGTGAAGCTCTCACTTCGAGGTTTAGCCACCTACCCCCCACCGAATTCCTGACTCGTGGCCATGTCCTGGGATGGCCTGCACTAGATTCGCAGGGTCGATTTAGTTAGTGCCTCACGTTTGACGCAATATACAATGGGTCAATGACGTTACCGTACATGTGCTTGCGCTTCACACAATATACTGTGTAAACTATAGCTGCCGTCAACAACAGACGGCCTTTTATCTGGATGTCAATGTATCCCGCAACTGATCAAGAACTGGCATTTGAGCCGCCTGGGTAACGACCCTTCATCTCAGAATCAGTCAGGAATCGGCTCCTGAATCATTCCGTGTCTAAAATCGGCGAAAGGGTCAAGAAATCGGTGGGTCCATAGATAAATAAATCCTAGCTGATTAAACAGCTTCTTGTTGTAAACGCGACAGAAGAGCCTTTAGATCTATAAGAGCTATCACAACTGCTTGCAGTGGCTATCAAGGATCGCCTACCGCAGGAATCGAACCCACTCAGGACCGACGTCGTGAAAGCAACCGCCTTACCTAGTGTGCCATCACAGCTCACCACCAGGAAATCTACAGTGCGACTCCAGCTTTACCAAAGTTAAATGCAGAATGGCTAATAAAGCTGATTTGACAGCCGAGCTTGCATAGAGCAAACGAAGCCATTTGGTATGTCTTGCAGGCAAATCAAGTTGATTGGAAGCATTCGACAACCATGACAAGCATCCTTTAGTAATTCAGTTATCAATGGCACCTAAAGTGCGTCGACCGACGAAGAAGCCGGCTTGGTAAGAGCAAACATGCCCAGAGTTAAAAAAAACTGCATTGCAGGCCGCAAGGACTGGCATGCACATACCCTGTGGCACCGTCGGCATAGCCAGATGGATAGAACGGTGTAGCGCCAAGCTCCTTCAGTCTCTTATCGGCGGTTTTTGGACAATGCCAGCAGCTGGTATAGTTCGAGTCCCCAAGACCTGCATACAAAGAAAAAGGATACAAAAAAGTGTGGCTTGCCGGCCGTGAGCAGTGAGGATGCTGCCAGCGAGTGCTCGCTCGGCGCCCAATCTAACTGCTTCAGTGAGATGAGAACATTGAGACCCGAACCCTGAGCAAGTGCATGACACTGCTCTGTCACTAGTACGAGGTTTTCATTATCCGGCGATCGCATGCATCGCAGCTATGCCTCTAGCCGGCTGCAGGGTGCAGACCACTGGACGACAGCAAGTGTGCACTAGCTACCGGCATCCAATACTCAACTAGACAGCTCCAGATGCGTCAAAGCGGAAGCAGCACGAGGAAGCGGTGAGTGGGAGGGCACCTCTAGCACAGCACGAGAATGTCGCCCAATCTTCGGCCTAATCGCAGAGCCGGGCGATGGATCAACCCCCTGAGTATGAGTAGCTACAGCTGCTAGGCAAACAGGAAGGACACTGTGAAGGCTCACACTCCCGGCAATATTTCGGCACAATGGTGTCACAAGAGCAAAAAATATAACCATTAACAAAACATGCGAGTAAGCCGACAGCCGAGTTTATGTAAGACAGTCAATATTGCGAATCAACATCCTATTACCAGAGCGCTAAAAACCCAAGGAAAGACGAGTGGACATAAAAGAAGACGGCTGCATATTGCCGGCAGTGGCAGGCCAGCTCCGGACTTCAAAAGCCTGAGTGGCCCGAGGCCAGTCAATCGTTTCGAATGCAAGCGTGCACTAGGACTTTCACTGCACTTAGCTACTGGTGCTTAACCTCTGCCTCTCTTCTAAAGAGGCCCGGTGTAGCTTCAGCATCGGCAGCTTACACCTCACCTAGCACTACATATCTCAGGCTGCCGAGATGTGTAGTGCTGAGCATCTTGGAGTGGATGGCACGGTAGAACTTTCTAGCAGTGTCTGGCGGCTCACTGTCTCCGGTCGACATAATCACAATGACAGCAACAGATTCAGACTCAAACGCGAACTGCAATAAGCGATCTAACGATCAGCAGGCCACCACGTCTCTTTGGTCAGCAAATGCGAGTGGTACACCTATCAACAAGTGAAGCTACAACTAGTGAACAGCCAGTCATCTGCAATAACATAGAGGTGATCGCAATGCACCTCGAAATCTTGATCAAGAGCAAGGTCGAAGATAAACTATCGTCCACTGAATCTAAATCGCCTAAGCAGCCTAAAACGGTTCATCCTGTTACCCTTGCTACAAGTGGCACGAGATTGTGAGAGAGCTGTACATCAAAGAAAGAAAGAGAAAGGGAGGGAGGAAGAGAGAGAGAGAGAGAGAGAGAGAGAGAGAGAGAGAGAGAGAGAGAGAGAGAGAGAGAGAGAGGGAGGGAGAGAGAGAGAGAGAGAGAGAGAGAGAGAGAGAGAGAGAGAGAGAGAGAGAGAGAGAGTGACCAGCAGACTGGCAGGAGAGGTGAGAGAAGAGAGGTGTGGGTGCAGGTGAGGATAAAAACAATTCCAACTGATTTAACAGCCTCTGTTGTATAGAGACAGGAGAGCCCTTACGGCTATCACAATTGCTTGCAGCAGCAATAAAGGATCGCTCACTGCAGGATTCGAATCCACGACCTCGGGATCGAAGTCATGAAAAGCAACTGCCTTACCTAGTGTGCCATCACCGATGGCGAGCCGTAATGGCTCACTGGGTAAGGCGGTTGGCCGAGGTCGTGGGTTCGAATCCTGTGGTGGGCTATCCTTCATCGACACTGCAAGCGGTGGTGATAGCCGTAAAGGCTCTGTCGTCGCTATACAAAAAGACACAATACACCAAGGGTACAGATGAGCAAGAGTATACCAGAGCAGGATGACGATGACTCAGATGAGGACAAGGACTAAGATGAGGACGATGAGGTCGAGGAAGAAGGCATCGATGAGGGCAAAGAGCACCCCGAGGAGAGTGGCATGGTGGATGACAAGGTCGGTGAAGAGCCGGGCAAGGGGGACAATTCGTAAGGCACCGAGGAGGACGCCGTGGAGAATTCCTAAGGCAACGAGGACGCCGTGGAGTATGCCGAAAAGGAGGGAGCACACTGGAGGACAAGGGATGCAACAACGCATATACGTCATTGACAGATTGTAAAAAATCCCGCATTTCCTTAAAAATATTCAAAATCAATGACTGAAGGAAAGGAAAGGGAGTTCTAACAAGTGTTCAAGGAACCGCCATTTTATTCACATCACTCCTTCTATCTTTCTGCCTACCGGGTGCTCAGAGAACAATAGACTGAGTCTTTACCAATGACAGGGTGACTAATATTTTAGGTCCTCACTAGCTACAGCTTCCAAACGTACGGGCACAAAGTGAAAGACACAAACCCTGAGCCAGCCCTCTAGCAAACAACCCTCCCCAATACTGCTTTTATAATGTTGCTTATGGTGGTGCCACTGCTATCGGATGAGACTTGTGTGCCAGCCATGTGGGCATCGGCACAGGCGTTCCTGTGCTGGTGGTGAGGGGGGTTAAGTGCAGATGCCAGTGTTAAGACTATCAAATCAGGTCGCCCAGCACCCTGCTGGTCGGAATGCAGTGAAAGCTGTCTTCTGCCATCCACTTGTCACAAGTCATCATCTATGCAGCTATTCAGCAAACATGAAATGCCATCAGGCAATTCAAAGCATCACCCTGCACCATTCAGCAGTCCATTCTAAATCGGCTACCATTTAAAATTATATACATCCGAAAGGGGGATGCCAAGGGCTGTGCACCATGCATGGAGCACAGCTAGAACTATTTTAGCTTGACCTTCCCTAAGCCACAGTGTCATACCAATGACAGGACTCTTTGGGGGCAGGCAGACCACTCAGTGCAAGAGGAGGTCGGCAGCCCCCCCCCCCACCCACACCTGCACAAGCTAAAGCACACAGGTACACATGCATGCACAGATACATTGACGAGTACAGCCCCGATGGCTTTCCACAGCCCTTGCCCTCAGTCTTCCTATGATTGGCAAGGTAAAGTAAGAGTCAGGTAAGGTACGAGTCTGGCCACCACCTTGGTGTACAACTGGATACACCACTGCTTGCTGACTGGCCCTCTTGACTTCTCGAGCTATAAATGGACTTTATGGGGATGTAATTATGGGAAGCCTCCACTCACGGGCCAGCCAGCAATGCATAGCTGTCTAGGCATCCGGTGCCCCATTCATGGACGAAGCCAAGACTTGCAGCAGACGAACTCACAGGAAACGATAAGTACACAATAAAGACACTGTCCAGCTGCACGAACGAGGCCGAGTGCGCAAATGCTAAACGCATAGCTGAGAACAGGCTCACCGACGACTCACTATGTTGGGGGCCACATGGGCAAGGCAAAAAGAATATAAGAACAGTATACCAATCTCGAGGCAGCGAGCTGTGCAGACAGCCACCGGCTCTTTTTCCTTTCTGCATGCTCGGCTGTTTTGGTTGTCATTTCGGAGCATCTACACCACTTTCTGGGCTTTCGGAGTGATGTGCACACCGAAGCAATGAGGATTAAATTAAAATCTTTTGGTGATGTCGCCGGCAGCTTGCTTGTACTGAAACCGTGGAAGTCACTTCCGGCTTCTGTCACTATCTGTGGTGAACTTGCATCATTTAAGTCTCAGATCAACGATGATGGAACTGTTACGGTCAGCTTTTCTTTGCCCCGGGTAAACTTTCAGGTTTTTGTTCCGGTGTACTTTATGTGCATACTTGTGCATGATTCAGTGCACATCACTAGCCAGAGGTCTTTCTAACTGGTGGCCATGAGTGTCTTAGTGTTTACTTTAGCATGTCTGTCTAAGGATGATGCTTGTTTCCTTTTGCATGCTAGATACCGTGCATGTCGCTAACCCTTGGATATTGATTCTCTTGTAGGGAGCTGTAAATCACCCAGATAAAGAATAAGTTCTCCTGAGGTGCCATACAAACGACATATTTTTTTACAGTCATGTTTTAGGATCAGAAAGTGAGCCTCAGCAATTACTTCAGCCAAAGTGTCAGCACTAGTCCCCCACTCCCTTTAAAACAAACACAGATGCCAGGCTGGCACGTGTAGCAGCAGTCATGAACTCCTCCCCCTTTTGCTGGGCATGAGGGAACGTCCGGATGTTAACTATGGCAATGGCACGTTGGAAACCTAAACGATCTAGCCAATCTGGGAAACATGGTAGTGGCGACTGGCACTGAGCAACTCAAGTCTCTGCTGCACAACCTTGGTCTATGCAGCCCTGGTACAGCCAGAAAGCATCAAGGCACCCGAACAAAAACAAACACGTGTCCATGAATGCTGGTACACGAATGAGTATTCCTGTGCCAACAGCACTGACCCTCCTCCTTCAGATCACTGAATCCTAAGTTGAACCAGGCGATGCTGCCACAGCCGATGAGATTAGCCTGCTACTCATTAACCAGCATTTTTAATCGCTATATTACTAACGCACAGAAGTTTTGCAAAGCGTTGGAGTGCATTGAAAAGGCGCTAATTCTTGGTCTTCTTTTGGGCAGGTTCAGAGATCTGCTTTTAAAGCAGCAGTTTTTACAATGCTGTGCATACATAATCTTTACTGTCGGGCTTTTTCAATGTTCTAAGAAACATGCTTCTCAAGCACGATTGCCGAGTGGGCAGACTACAGTCAGATAGAAGCCACGGCGTTTGGCTCAGCTTCTCGAAGCTACTGAAGTAGGCTTGTCAAAGTAGCTATCTGCAGTGGCTAATCATGCAACAATCGAGGCAAAATTCCAGAAGCAATACAGCTTACAGAATGGTCAGTGCAGAAATGCCGGACCGAGCATAATTAGACAGCTGAATAGACCAGAGCAGCTGGTCGAAATTAGAAGGCAGATGGCTGTGCACACCCTGTGCCACCACAGATCACTCCCAGCAAGGGAATCACAACGGCTAGCCGAACTGCCAAAAGAGCCATGACGGGCTGCCGACCAAAACCGACTGGGAAAAATAGCAGTTGCTACTGCCGGTCGCCATTTCTCCGAATGAGCTGAGGCAGTTAATGTCGGCATTCAGTGCCTTCTTTGCCGTCCCTTCTTCGCTCGCCTTCAGCTGCAAGACGCTGCAAAAATCTAGGTGCGCCTCTTTACGAGAGACCTTCCCACACTCTAGACGTATAATAATGTTAACACTTCACACTTGATAAAGCCCCCTCAGAGTACTCATCTCTTTCTAGGCGCTTTACACCTGGTGTCCGACCGACCGGTGACTGTCAACGCGGCTAGCCTCACGGCCGCTAAGCGATGCAGTCATCCACAATAGACGCCTTCCAAGCAGAGCATACTATGACGGGTCTAATGGAGTAAATACAGTCATTCGCGTCGAGGCTGATAGTGCAAAGGGACACGGGAATAACGGCCGACGACGCAGTCGTCACGCGTACTAAGCCTATTCAGACTGTACACAATGTTCAATTCTAAGCCTGCGCAAACATCGCTGTATCGTTTTGACGATTATTACGTGTCGACTTAGCGCAGCGTAGGAACGACAGCACCCTAACCAAGCTGGACGCCGGCAGCCGGTATACGCATGCAGCATCTCGCTTACCCTAGTGGGCGGGGCTATGTCGTAACCTTGACATTCGCTACAGCCAGTACGTTCGTGCCGCAGACCTTTTAAGATGTCTCACTATTTCGCTGCGTGCGGCCGCTGGGCCCACTGATTTCTTCGACATCTAGGAGATGGCACGGTAGTATGGATAATGAGGGAGACTTAAGGGAACAGGATTTTCACAACGCAACAAGAGAATACATAGTAAGAGTCGAGAAGTTGCGGAAATGAGCCACGCTATTGCTGTGCGTTCGTAAGAGATTTAATGCTAGTTTACAAACCGCACCGTATCGCGCTCATTCTTGAGTACTTTGACCACGCTTTGCCTGCGTGCGTAGCCGATTGGTTCGCGCTTTACGTCTGCGGTCTGACTCGCGCACTTGCGTACGCGCGTTTCCGGGCGAGTGGCTAGCGGTTTCATTAATCCAGTTGCCGCAACGCTCGCGTTGCTCTCCTCAGCGGTGCTGTAGCCAGATTGTTAGATTTCTGGTGGTGGCCCAGGGGTTAAGTTAGGTTACCGAAGTTAATTAGGTGTGCTATTGCGGTGCTGGGCCTCGCCTCGCGAGAATCCAAGTGCAAACTTGCGGCTTCGGAAGATGCGATAAATGCTTTCTTTGTTTCGGACGTCATTGCTTCGGTTTTCTGTCGCAGCTTCACTTGACCTTTGCATGTGCCGAAAGGTTTATTTGCGCACGTACTTATTGCATGCGCGTACTTGCTTCCCCCGACTGCAGTGGGCCAATTGGTGCGTCGCCGTCCGGTTTAGCTTGCCCTGTCGCTGGACGCTTGAGCTTGAGCGTGGAAGTCAGGTAGGAACAGGAACCTTTGGAGCTCTTTTTATTGACCGCGCAATGCTACGCTTTTAGCCCTGCGCGTTCCGGTCTTTTTGTTGGCTACTGGGAATTTCTACTCGCGAGCGTCACTACCGTGCAGCAGCACTAGACACCGTAATTAGCCCAGTTGCAGCCTCCGGAAATACGCAAGGCAAACCAAATTCGACCTTCGCGGACAGCCCGCAGGACCGACAGTGCTGCTGTCGGTCCGAGCGCCGAGAGAGAGAGCGAGGGGCGCAGGCTGCGAGCTAGGGAGTGCCTCTGCCCTCATAACTCCGGCCTGTGTCTGAAAGGCAGATACCCGACCCCGGCGCCATGGAGGCAAGCCCTTTCATGAGTGCCAAGGATGCGACCTAGCCGCAAGGCTGCCCTCTTTTTGCAACCGAGCCAGCGGTCAGCACTCTCGAGTGCCAGCTCGGACTGGCCTCATCCTGCTGTAGCTGGCCGGCTGTGCCCCCTATCGCTTGCCAAAGCAGTTGACTGTACTGCCAGCCAGTTCCTGCAGGCATGCACACGTGAGCGTCCATTGCCCAGCAGTGGAGCTCGGCTGTTGAACTGACTGGACTGTGGAAGGCCTGTGGAGCAAACAGCTGCGGTGGCCCACTCATATATCACATGTCTCTCGTGTCGTCTGCACCGTTTCGAGTGAATGTCAGCCTGCTGATGAGTGAAGTACATCGTTCAGCAATGTTAGATACTAGAAGAATTCGTTGTCTGTGCTGATCAGCTGTGAGTTTGTGTTCGTGCCAGCCGTTATCTGTGTGTGAATGAAGCTCTCTGCACTTATCATTGCCGGTTTTTAATCTCAATGGCACTGATTTGATAGCCTGGCAACTTGACCTGGCGACTTGACATGTTCTGCTGACCTGGTGGAATTGGGGTTGGTGATTAAAATCCAGCAGCTTGCTCGCTCTTGGTGTCCGACTAGTTGCAGAAGCTTGTTCATTGATCGAACAGGTCCGGATCCTTTGCTTTGACTCTAAGCATGTAGTCGAGCCTGATGTCGAGCAAGGCTCTGGGGACGGGGTATAGCTAACGAATGAGCTACTTGCTGGACCTGGGCAATCGTTTCGCATTAATAATAATAATAATAATAACTATACACTTGATAAAGCGCCCACAGAGAACTGAATCTCTCTCAAGGCACTTTACATTTGTTGCAAAGGAAACGCTTTCTAATGGTTGGTGGTAGGATGCTCGATAAACAACAATAATAACATGGTTAGGGTGACATGCACAGGGTCAGCATGCTAGTGTGGTTAGTGGCAGCATGCACAGTGTCAGTATGCATAAGCACGTAAAGGTCGAATCACATGGACCCACTAAATGCTGTCATAAATAGGTGCATTTTAGTTTCTTTTTAAATGTGGGCAAGTCAGGAGAATCATGACGCAAGTCGGGGTTGAGTTCCAGGCCTTGTGAGCATACGAACTAAAGGCACGGTCTCCAAAGGATTTGAGATTTGTAAAAGGTATAGGTAAATAGTTAGATTTCGAAAAGCAAGTGGTAGGATGCCTAGCCTAGTTGGGCAGTAGATCTGATAGGTAGGCTGGAGGCAAAGAATGAAGGGACCTGAAAGTGAGTGACAAAACCTTAAAGTCGATGTCTTGCTTGACTGGGAGCCAGTGCCGGTTGGTAAGAAGTGGTGTGATGTGGCAACTGCGATGCTGACGACAGACAAGCCTAGCTGCAGAGTTTTGCACAGCTATGAGCACCAGTCTGCACAGGCTGATAAACCAGCATTGGGTTTTGATTATGTGTGCCGGCAAGTTTCTGCCCTGGTGGCATTGCAAAGTCAGTTCCAAATGATCAATCGACGATGTATCTGTGGCATAAACGAATTCGGGAATCTGCAACCATGCTGCCCTTAGGCATCATTCACGATCAGCTCGGAAAGGGCAGTGCAAATTGGCTGGGAAAGCTTTTCCGACTGCTATGACAATATCCCCTTCCATCGGGTTGGATAGCAGATGCAAAGAGTTTACTTAGGTGCCCAGCTGAGGGTAATTATGACATTAAGGTTGTGTGAGCAGGTATGTCTATCTGTACATGTAATGGAAAAGCTGCAGGTGTTTTCTTTCATGTATGCAGTCCGTCCTCATTGTGTTTACACGTTGCTCTTGGACATGGGAGGGGCCAAGCCAAACTTCGTCATGTCGCCTTCTGTTTGCCGTGCTTCACTTGAGCGAATGAGAGGAATCGACTTGAGAGTAATGGCTCTTGTTTATATCTGCCCTTATATATGTTTGTGTGCCTATCCCTGTGCACGGTTGTGCTAGTCTATAACTCAAGCAGCTATGCCCTTGTGAATGTGTACTTTATAGTGTCTCTGTCTATATGCAATGGGTACCTGATTGTATACCTGTAAGTTTAGGTGCACGAGCACGTGTCATGCATGCAACTGCATGTGCCTCCGTGCTACTGTATGTAGGTGTAGTACTGCCTTCGCAGTCATCCCATCTCTCTTATTTATATTTAGTTGAAGGCATTAATGGGGGTAGTTTATAACCATTATTTCATTTAGTTCATCAGGATACTTTGCGTGACTTGTGCTCTCTGGGTGCTGCCGATATCATGCAATAGCCTTGCCAAGCTGGTTTGGTCCAGCGGTTAAGATGCTCACCCCGACCAAGGCTGAGATCGTGGGCTCGAGTCATATGTGAAGCACCTGAATAGAGATTAACTTCTTTTGGGGCACTGTACACATGAATTATAGCTATAGACTTGATAATTTGATAATGTATGCTATGCCTTGTCTCATTATCTGTCTCTGCTATCTGGTTTTTTTAAGTAAAGTGCCCATTGTTTATAGCAGTAGCCAAGCCAGCTGGCATCCAGTTTTCAGCTCAGTGTTTCATGAGTGCTGATTGGATCACACATATTGTGCTGCTGAAACACTTAATGTGTGAGCCTGTGAGCATGCAAATGTGTGAGCATGCGAATGTGTGAGCACACAAATGTGTTTTGTGCACACCCGTGTGCACATGTATGTGTTTGTATAAGTGACTTTGTGTGTGTGTTTGTTTTTGTGTGTGTGTGTGTGCATATATATATATATATATATATATATATATATATATATATATATATATATATATATATATATATATATATATATATATATATATATAATGTAATATAAATGAATATAATATTTTAAGCAAGACCCATCAACGTTCAACATCTTGAAGTGCAAGCCACCTATCTGCAGTCATCCTGATCTAATCCATTTTCCCTGCATGTTTTAAGTAGCACATTTGGTGAGCCGTGATGGCACACTAGGTAAGGCGGTTGCTTTCACGACCTCGGTCCCGAGGTCATGGGTTCGATTCCTGTGGTGGGCGATTCTTTATCGCCACTGCAAGCGGTGGTGATAGCCGTAAAGGCTCTTCTGTCGCTATACAAAAAGAGGCTGTTTAATCAGCTAGGATTTTTTTTAATGGGCAGTGTGGGTCTGGGCCCAACCCTGGGGTGGAGGGGGAAGAAGCCAGGTTGCATGGCTCCCACCTCATCCCCTTGCCAGACCGGTGGCTTGGGAGCAGAAGCAGCAGCTTTTGCTGAACTGCTGCCGGTGGAAGCTGTTTGCTGCTAGAAGCAGCCATTGTAGTCGTAGGAATGCTTAGCAAGGCCCTGCCAAGGTCAGGGCCTTGCTAAAGCTTGCTGTTGCTTGTTATCCTCCCCTTCCAGACAAGCAGGGCAGTCGACTTTGCTCTGATTTCACCGAGTTACAGTACATTGTGCTCGTGCGTTGGTATCCTGCAGCTGTCGTCGTGTGGTCCAGCACTGACACGTGGCCCATATGTGATTTGCCTTCAGAAGTTCGAATTTCCCTGACATGCTGGTTGCCCTCCACTCCCCTTCCTGTTGTGCTAGTGCTGCCAGGGAGAGCAACCTACATGAGTATGGCCGACTGTAGGCAGCAAAAGGGGGGCTCTCTTCTTATTGCATCGTGTGCAGGTATTGCTGACAATGGCCGTGACCATCGTTCCTGATCCTCTGTATAACAAGCAGTTCACTGCCTGTGGACTCTGGGCTTCGTTGAGTGATAGTAGTTCTGTCAGGGAAGGCACTGCAGCAGCACCATCTTGCCAAGTGACACATCTTGCTGCTTGACAGACTTTCCTGCTTTAATTAGTAGAGATAATTGCAGTCAATAGCAGTAGCTGCTTCAGAGCCCTGCCTGTGCTAGGCTATGCAGAGCCTTGACCAACCGGCAGAGGAGAGTGAGGTCATCCATCTCACTGTAGGGTAAGCTTCTTGTAAACCAGCTGTGGTGGTGACCGGCTGCAATGGTGACCTCATTGCCTATGATGACATGACCCGGAAAAGTGAACTTCTGGCACAAAACCCGTCAGGCTTGGCCTAGGTGACCTCTGGTCGTTCGACAGTGTGTGCCAACTCTTGTGTCCATTGGTGTTTGCCTAAGATTCGGCTTTGGTGGCCTTCAATTGGTGCTGTAGACGTACCTTTAACTCTGGGGCTGTGACTTGTACTTCCCCACCCACTCGAGGTGTCGAGGGAAAGCACTGAAAAAGCTCCCTAGTCTCCGAGCTGTTTTAGCCCTTCAGTTGACTGTCAGGCTTAGTGTGGCTGTGGCCAGCAGACGTTGAGTAAGAATGTTTGGTTGGCAAGAAACCATTGGAACGTACTACAGCAACTGATAAAGTGAATGCTTGGCTTGCCGACATTCGATCCTGGATGTCGGAAAACTTCTTGAAACTAAATTACGATAAAACCAAACTGCTGTTCATAGGACACCCTAAGCATGTGGCTGGATTAAAAGGCTTTGCTCTCCTTTTAGGTGATGCTGTTGTGTGACCATCACCACGTGCTCGAAATTTAGGTGTCATTTTCGACAGCTGCCTAAATTTTAAAAAAGTTTCATTCAGACGTCTGTGTCTACAGCTAGCCATCACGTCTGATCCCTATCTAAGATTAGGAGCTTTCTTCCACAATGCCTTGCAAAGAATTTAACTAGCCCTTCAGTTCTGTCTCGGCTTGATGATTGAAATTTCCTTTTGGCTGGGCTACCAAAGAAAGCAACTATACCACTGCAGCTGGCTATGAATCTGGCTGCAAGGCTAGTCTTCAAGTCCCAAATGTTGGAGCACATGTCTCCTTTGCTTAAAGAGCTAGGATGGATGCAGGTTGATCAACGGATAGAGAGCAAATTTCTTACACTGACCCACAAGGCCCACCACGGCTTGGCACCTTCGTACCTAGCTGAACTGCTGCACCAGTTTCAGCCTCTTCGTGCCCTCAGGTCCTCTATGGACAATAAATTAGCTGTTCCATTCCTCTGCTTAAAGACAGTTGGCTACAGAAGCTTCAGCTCTGCAGGTCCTAGACTATGGAACTGGCTTCCGCAATTCTTACCTACCGACAACTAATCTCCTGTTACATACTATGGCTCATCAGCGCCTACAAAGAGATTGAGTTCTCTGAGGGCGCTTTATCAAGTGCATTATTATTATTATTATTATTATGGCTCATCCTTTTCAGCGGTCCTGAGCTGCTATTTCCATGCTACTCACTACCTCAACTGCTCTCCTGACTCTGCTATGCTTCCTACTTTCTCTTTGTTGTATGAGATGAAGCCAGTTGGCTACCGAATGCATACCGAAAGCCGCTTAGGCTGTGATTGCGCTATACAAAACTCTCCTTCGTAACACCCACATGGTCTTTATGGCTTTGTGGAGTTACAGATGGAGATACATTACATTTGTCACCGTGCTCACATATGGTCAGCCTGTGAAACCGTGTTTAGCGTTGATATCGGTTCTGAAGAACATCTTGCGCATGGGAAACAGCAATAGCCGGTAGGCACCATCGCACCGAACTCATTCCATGTAGTTCTGCTCGTGCAGCCTATTCCTCATTTCCGGAGCTGCTCGTTTTATTTTCGTCACTGCTGATAACATCCATCGTTATCGTGCTTATATGGCCACTGTAGTGACACCACCGGCTCTTGGCAAGTGCCAAGCTGGCAGCCAGAGGGTCCACTTAAATACAGGGCTTTTTTGTTGATGAGGGGGAATGGAGTATTCAGGCAAACTGGGGCCGGTTTTTGGGTCATTGACCATGATCAGTTAGCTAGCTGTCCATTTTGCTATGCTGCCTTTGTAGTCACACTTTCGCAGCATCTGTGTTATTGTCATAAGTAAAAGGCTGGCTTGCCATCGATTAATGACTGACCCTCACCCAAGTAAGAAGAGTGACTGATGAGTTATTTGTCCTCCCCAACAGTCCTCCCCCCCCCAGATTACCCTCCCCAACTGGTTAACTAGTGGGAACCGACGGTCTGTAGCGACCTTGCAAGGGACAATACACAACTATCTGACAGTAGGAAGTGTCTGGCGACTGTCACCTCGCAGCTGTGCAAGTCGGCAGAAAAAACGAATTTTGCTGTCGAATATATCAACGTGCTCGAAGATTTATGCAACGACTACCTTGATTTATGTTGTCCTGATGTTTGCATGGCAGCAGTGCATGATAACCTCACTGCTGAGATGATCCCTTACACGAAGTCCGGCTTGAAAACTTGTATTATTGGGAGACGAATGTCTGTCTGGTGGGGGTTGACCTAGTGCCGAGTTTTTCTTCCAAGGCCAGCAGTCGCTTGAATCGCCGTTTTTGTGTGATTAGATCAGATCTTGGACTTGAACGAGACATTCCAAGTGAATGTCAGAGCGAACCGAGTCTAACTACTCTCAGCAAAATCCCTTCACTCTACCGAGTTGGATGGTCAGCCCAGCCAATCACGCTGACTGCCGTGGCCAGCAATACCTCTGGGATATCAATATAAGCAATATCTCGTATCATGTTGGGGATATCAGTGAAGGCCTGAGATGTCGAGAAGAGCCAATGCTGCCAACCAGTACCGTTCCACCTCTCCCCCTGCACTGCTGTTTCTGAGCCAGAGCACTGCTGTGGCTGCTAACTGCCTGCTGAAGCAGATCCACTAGAGCAAAAGCAGCTTCTGGATGCTTCCAATTGAGTGGGTATGGCTATCCGATGTGTACTCTCCTAGTTCGCATACTCAAGTAGGACGAGTCGAATGATGCTGTTTCAAGAAATTCTGGAATGACCAGGTGATGATCCACTTTGCCACCACAGCTGCTACACCATAATTAGTGATAGCTCTGGCTAGTTGGTTGACTCTGTTAAGGTGCTTACCTTTGGCACTTGCTACCTTGGTGTAGCTCCTCTGAGGCCAATGAGACTGGTTCTTCCTCTGTCAAACTAAAGCTTTAACGAGTACGATCTGGGGTCTAGGTAACGGCCACCGAGCCTGACTGTCGGCACAACATTCGGTTCAAACTGTGCATCTAAACCTGGCCTTTTCAAGATAAGTCTTGCAAGTGGAATCCTTAGTTGTGTCGAAAGGTGGATCGTGATGTGGCAGAATGGCATGTCTTGGTATTTAAGTTGGTTTGAGGATGGAAGATTTGAGTGTTTGCCATCGGAGGTATGCTAGTGTAGGCTGGAGTATACAGCCAGTTTACTGCCATATTCTGCAGAATGTGTTTGAGCCTTGTATTTTTGGCTGCAGTTAGCTGTCAGTCAGCTTGTGGTGCTGTCTATTATGTAGACGCTTGGTATGTCAGTCTCTCTTAATGGGCTAGCAACCAGCTTGTGAGGTTCATCAGTAGCATTGTGCATATGTAAAGTTTCTTTGTAACAAATGGAAAGCATCTATAAAGAGATTGAGTTCTCTGAAGGTGCTTTATCAAGTGTATTATTATTATTATTATTATAAAGTGCCTAGAGATTTAGTTCTTGTAGGTTACTATACACATTTCTTACAGTTATTAGTATTGTTAATACCACAATTAGCCACTACTGTTGCCGTCTGCCACTGACGAATGTGCCTTTTATTTCATTATATGCCCTGGTCGTCAGCAAGTGTGCCGGCCATGATCTAACATAGTGAGAATGCTTTTTGTTTCCCGAGCCAGCGTTGTGCCGAACCAGTTGGATTGTCGGTATGCATTGAATCGTTCTCTGTGCTTTCAGGTGTCGCTTCTATTCTTCGTAACCCTCTACATTGGTTCCTACTATGCTATACGCTCTTTCAAGAAGCAGGCAGATCGTGAGGAATTGTATTCAGGTAAGCTGTCATCACAGAGACGATCGGTCGTTCTGTCGTCACCAACTTTCTACTCTTTTAGCAGGAATGTTATATGCAGCTGTGTGTGACATTTTCCTTCTTGCCTGCGTGCCTACAAAGAAAAAAAGAACAATGCCAACTTGAGAGTTGTGCTTCGTAGGACCTCATGTGAAAAATTGCCTCTTTTTTGCACATCGACGAGGTCTTTTCCCCTTGTGGTACTACCGAGCAAGACATAGCTGTGCCAACAGGTGCCGAGTGTGTGTCATTCTGCAGCTCTTGAAACTACAGTGCTTGGATATGATGTATTAATAGCTATTTGCACTTTGCTTGCTTGAGCTGTGAATTAAAGCCAGTTGGCTAGACTTTCTTCTTAAGCCTAGTGTGTCAAGAGATAAAGTTAGCGATCTCTCTGGCTTAGTTTCCTTATTCGTAGTACAATTTAAAAAATGCATTGCTTGATACCCTTTCTATCTCGCGGTCTTCGGTCAGGATGTGCAGTTGTGCATAGCTGCCGTGTGAGCTACAATTTGTGTTCTTGTGAAGCTCTCTTTTTCAAATAACGTAATATTTTGATTGCTTGCTTTTCTGGGCACCTCCTCTCATGCACACACACACACACACACACACACACACACACACACACACACACACACACACACACACACACACACACACACACACACTTTCTCTCTCACTCACTATTCTGAGTCCCTATCTGCTGAGCAGCTCAAGTGTCTCAGCGTCAGTTGTGCCTGGGCACTTATGTGCTGCTGTGTGTTCGCCTAGTGGTCCTTTTTATTCCTGTTTTATATATGTAGCTTATTCTTGCACTACAGTGGTGCTTGCTGTCTGTAGTTTTTACTTGCCGTGCACGTGCCCTGACCGATTGAGGTGGTCCTCTGTTGCAGGTGACGACGAAGATGCTACCGTGTACCGGTTGTCGTAAGTATCCACCATTTTTCTGGCTTGCTGCCACACGACCAACGTTATGTTATGTCAGCTGTTTCTAGGACATTGAGCACCTGTCACCTGTGCCAAAGTCTTTGCTGCATCTACCGACAGACGAACTGCTGTGTCTATGCCGAGGTCTCCCCGACCGACCGCTTATAGCTACTTCTGCTTCGATGCCAGCATTACCGAGAGCTACATGCGATCGGTTACTACACAGCTCGAGTGATCCCTCTCTTATATACATATCGACTTGTCTGTATGAATGTATGCTTGAACGTATCTCAGTCTGCGACCTTGCAAAGCCACAAAGACCAAGTGGGTGTCACGCTGAAATAACTTCTAGAGCACACTCAAAGCCTCATTGGCTCTCGGGTATGTAGCCTAAAAGTAGCAGTGCAAGATGGCTGGAAAGGATATGCCCAAGTCGGAAGTAGGTAAGAAGATATCGTTGCATAACAATTGTGGAAATTGGTTCCAGCCTGGAATTTTGCAGCTAAAGCTTCTGCCTCTAACAGCAGCTTGTTGAAAGAATAATACAGAGATTTATTGAACTGAGAGGATCTGAAAGCATGCGTTGCAGAGTTCTTCCGAAAATTTAAGTTGTTGTGAACGCTGAATACCAAAACTGATACAGCTAAGAGCTGTTTAAAGCTAGTCAGATTGTTGTTTGACCATACGAAATTACATGCCTATATACGTCTTAGCGCTTCGGGCTGGTAGACCTCCAACGCCGGCGGCTAGTAACCTGCATGCTAGCTATGATCGTGCGCACCTATTATCACTTTGTCGTCGTAGTTCAAATGCATTCGTAGATCTTACAGTTGTTGCTAAGATTCGTGTATTATGCATTAACAAATGAATGCGCCCCGGAGTTGCCACGGTGGATGGAGCCACCAGGCTAGATGCCCCTTGTTTCGCAGGAACTGCAAGCTGAGTACCTGCTCATTCGGTATTCCTAGCATTGTCTCGTATCGCTAAGCACGGTCCCCACAAGCGTCACTGTGAATCTCTTCTCTAACTTAGTGGTCATTAGGCCTGTTAAAACTCCGGCGGTCCAACTTAAAGCTCGACTTTGGAATCCTCGCTCAATGTGCAATAAACCCCTAGTAATGAGCTACCTTATTTAAGGTCTCGGCCTTAAGGTCTCGATCGGCTCGCCTTGACTTGACTAACCTGAAACTTGACTAAAATCGATAAATTGCCCGACAGTTAAAGACGCTACCCTGCTTGGTTTCTTATTCTTCCACACCCCTAGATGAATCAAAACTGGAGGTGGAGTTGCTATTACCATTCGTAATTTGAGTTCAAGTCATTTGCGGGGTCAACGAAGCAGTCTTTCGAATGTATTTCTTGATTTAACTCGACAACAAGCTACCGATGGTGGCATTAGTCTATTGCCCACCAGGTACTAAGTCCTCCTTTTTCTCAGATTTCTCCGATCTCATTTTGATTCTGTGTGTGAGAAATCGGTCTTCTCTCGTTATGGGCGGTTTCAAAATTCACTTTGATAACTTATCTGACGTCTTCAGCACTAAATTTCGTGTATTGACTGGCTCATTGTCTTTTGTGGCTCACGTGCATAGCCCTACTCACTTCAAGGGTTCGTAGACCTTCGTTCATCCACATCAATACTGTGTAGTCTCCCAATGAGATAGGATCTGAACCATTGCAGTGCTGTCCCACCGATGCCCAGGCGAGATGAGAAGTGCTCAAGAAGTATTTTGTGATCAGTCATATCAAACTCCTTTCTGTGCATCGTAGCTCGTAGGTGATATGATCTTGCTGGCTCTCAGCTGCAGTTAGCTGGCATCTGATTGCTGGGAATTATTACTCGTGGACAGCTGTTGCAGTTCGTAGTGCACTGACAGGCCCACTTTGGTCACCTACTGAGTATCTTCAGGCCTTGCAAGGATCTGGCAACTTGCCTACAAGTGGCCATATATTCGATGGAATTAACGCATGTCTTTAGATCGAGAGCTCATCCGAGGTGGCACGGCTAGAGAAGTATGCTATTTACACGGTGCCATCCGTTCGGTGGCTGGTTGGCATTTGCCGAATTGCTGAGCCAGTTTCAGGCTCCTGGTATCTGCAGGTTCTCTATGGACAATAAATTGGCTAATCCATTTCAACACTTGAGGACCGTTGTCACGGAAGCTTCTGCTCGGCAGGCTCTAGGCTGTGGAGCTCACTTTTGCAATTCTTTTGCAACGGCATCTACTCTCCTGCTGCTGGCTGTTGCATGTCATTCCACCAGTCCTTAGGTGCTACTTCCAAGCTGCTCACTGCCCTGCTGATTCAGCTGTGCTTGTCACTTACTATTTTTTGCATAGGATTGGGTTTTTTTGGCTATGGCATTCGTGCCAAAAGCCGCATAGACTTTGTGTGCTCTATATAAAACTCCCCTGCATAACACCCACTTGGCCTTTCTGAAGTTACAGATGGGGATACCCTTTACATAAAAAAATTTCCTTCGACGAGCGTGTGCCACTCCGGTTCTGATGCGAGGCGTGTCTCTTTATGTGCCGAGTGTTGGCCGTGCTGCGC
Source organism: Cristatella mucedo (assembly GCA_009760855.2). Taxonomy (NCBI): domain Eukaryota; kingdom Metazoa; phylum Bryozoa; class Phylactolaemata; family Cristatellidae; genus Cristatella; species Cristatella mucedo. Next base: position 4,743,885 of record WPIO01000006.1, on the reverse strand, counting down.
CAATGCTGTGCATTCTGAGAGCGCACGCAGCCTGCAGTCATCCGCTTTTGCCCACTGCGTGCACTGAATGTGCACTGGTCGCACCCCTCGACCTCCACACACCGATGCCACCTCCTTTACTGGTCCGGAGCAGAGCGCATGCGATGCTGTCACAGAAGCAGCGGTGTGCGGCAAAGGAAAGCTGCCTTGCTGCCTTGCTTGCAGGGTTTGGTGCTGCTCGTTCACGCTCGCCACGTCCATGGCTGCGGTCCTCCTTCTGCCGTTCTCGGTGCTGAGCAACGAGGTGCTCATCGCCTATCCGAACTCGTACTACGTCCAGTGGCTGAACACGTCACTCGTTCATGGTATGTGCACGCATGCCTGCACGGTGCTGTGAGAAATATGTGCATTTTAGCTTCTCAAAAGATCTGAGGTTGGCTTGAGGCATGGCTGGACGACTTGAGTCAGGAGCCTTATGGTATGATGCTTTGGCTGGTTGGAGAGTAGTTCTGATAGGGAGGCTGGAGCCTGGGAATCAAGGGACTTAAAAGTGAGTGGAAAAAACCTTGAACCCAGTACGAAACTTGATCAAGAGCCAATGCAGGTCAGCAAGAAGCCGATTACTATGGCATTTGTGAAGCTTGCGACAGACAAGCCTGGCTGAAGATTGCCCGAATGTTTGTACTGTTAATGTAGCTGAGAGTAAAACGACTTGACTCTGGAGCTGATGTGGGTGTCTTACGAAGGTCAGTTTGGTACACGACCTCGAGATTTCGTTCGCATGTAACAGGGGATATACTAGCAGAGCCGACTTTGAGCATTAAGCTTTCCCATTTCTGAGACATGCTAAGTTTGCCCATAGCTAGTAAGTCGGTTTTATCATCATTCAATTTGAGAAAGTTTGCTGTCATCTATATACAAATGTCAGCAATACATGTAGCAAGAGAGTTGAGGGAGTTTGGTGTGCTTGAAAGCTGGCAGGGATCAAAGCATAGCTACAGCTTTGTGTCGTTGGCAAAGCGATGAAAGCCTGGATTGTGCTTGGCAATACATCTGCAAGATGGTATGAGTATATCTGGGAGAGAATGAACTGCAAAATGAATAGTAATGCACTTGATAAAGCGCCCCCAGAGAACTCAATCTCTGTCTAGGCGCTTTACATTTGCTGCAAAGGGAAATGCAATTGAATCGTGAGTAATATCATGCTTGATAGACAAACAACATGAATAACGTGGTTAGGGGTGACATGCACAGGGTCAACATGCAAATGTGGTCAGTAGCAGCATGCACAGTGTCAGCACGCATAAGCACATGAAGGAATCACAGGGACCCACTAAATGCTGTCCTAAATGGGTGTGTAAGTTCTTTTTAAATGTGGTCAAGTCAGGAGATGTTCTGATGCAGATCGGGAGGGAGTTCCAGGCTTTGGGAGCATCACGAACTAAATTCACGGTCTCCAAAGGATTTGAGGTTTGTACGAGGTATTGGTAAACTGTTGGATTCCGAAAAGCGGGTGGTACGATGCTTGGCCTGATGGGGGAGTAGATCTGAGAGATAGGCTGGAGCCAAATAATGAAGTGACCTAAAAGTGAGCGACAAAACATTGAACTCGATTCGTTGCTTGACTGGTAGCCAGTGCAGGTCGGCGAGAAGTGGTGTGATATGGCTGCTGCAACGCTCACGACAGACAAGCCTAGCTGCAGAGTTTTGCACCAGCTGCAATCGCCTGATTACAAATGCCTGTAGGCCAGTAAGCTTGAGTTGCAGTAGTCGAGACGGGATGTCACGAATGCATGGACCAACTTCGGCGTGGTATCCTTATCTAAACATGCCCGAATTTTTGTAATGTTATGTAGCTGAAAGTAGGCAGATTTGACTGTGGAGCTGATGTGGTCGTCTAACGAGAGGTGAACTACGAACCAAGGATCCCTCGTGTAGCTCTTACTCTAAGGCTCCTCGAATGTTGACATTAGTGCTGTCAAGTCTCCCGATGATATAGGACCTAAACCAATGCAATGATGAGAGGCCATCCAAAGGACTTGGAGATCAATGGTATCAAACACTGCCAAAAGATCCGGCTAAACAAGCAGAGACACTACCCAAGTATGCTTCCTGAGATCGGCCTTATACACTCAAATCAGTGCTAACTCTGGAGTGATAAGCTCTAAAGCGTGACTGGAACTTGATTGCTAGGAGTTAAGATCTGAGGCTAAGGACATGTGCATGTTTATTATGCATGGCAGCAGCTAATCGATGCACCTCAGAGGGAGAACAGTGGGTATAGGGTCGTAAAGCCATTAGTCATGTTAGACTGAAAGATAAACTTCGAGATGCAGTCACTAGAGGCAGGTTTGAAGATGAAGGACATTAAGGTGCTGCAACAATCTGAGGAACAGAAGTTCAGTGTGGGGTATTACTGAGGGAGTAGAATGCGCTGGGGATGTTAACCTTGAGATGGGCTTACTGATGATGTTATGTTGGGATTGACTCACTGATCTTATCCATTTTGCTGGCAAAGAACCGAGAGAATCAGCTGATGATTTTTTCCGGGAATGAGCCGGCAGCTGTGCTGCATTTAGGTAAAGTGCACTCGACCTTCGACATCAGCCCCTCTGCCTGCCCACGGATACTGAGGTCATCTAGTTGGCAAACTTGGGCATTCAAGTTCTAACACAGCACAAGCGATTGATGGGCAGTTAAGGAAAACGAAGAGAGAGCATTAGCATTGTGAGCCTGAGTGAGTCATGCATGCTGTGTGCACACTAAGAGGGGGTGAGATAGGGCACGAGTGGGAGAGGCTGCCAGCTGCTGGATCTGGCTGTAGTTTTAAGCTTGGCTTACTACTATACATTGGTGCCTGCAGCATGATGTGCTTAAACCAAGTTCGAAGTGTCATCCAAGTTCGACCTTTTCAGCAGATTTAATACACTTGCATAGTGCATTTGGACATGTGTTGTGCAGTGTTTATAGAAGCTAGTGATGGCAACTGGTTTCAGCCAGATGTGGTTTGGCGTGAGTGAGGCTGACAGTTTCGAGAGACTGCAGCTCAGGGCTGCTGAAGTTGCGCACCTTGCAACTTTGTTTAACTATGACTTCCATGCCCAGAGGTAAGGTGCTTGCTCTTCACGACCCGGGTCTTGGGTTCGAGTCCTTCAGCCGGCAATCCTGCGTCGTGGTCCTATTGCATAAATATGAACATGCATTCGTTCTAGTAAGTTCATATCCACAGAATTCTAGAAGCCTTTGGCCGATCCCTCACCTTTAAGTGACTAACTTAGAACCAAAGCATTCCAATGGTGCCCTTTGAATGCTTTTTCGGCATCCCGTGAAGTGAGGTCCGCTGGCTGCTTGTGGAGACTAACCAGCTGTTAATCGAGCGTTCGATGCAGCATCCGGCGGCTTGGCCTGTATAGCCGGCTTTCCACACAAAGTATAGCCGATTCTTTTAAAAAATAACATTCACTTCTGGAAGGAGGCCAATTCAGCTCACTCCGAAAGCATGTCTTGCTGTTCGGTGAGCTTTCTATGATGTATCTAAAAAAATAAGTAATAATACAAATGACGAAAAATAATGTCTAAAAATAGCTTCTTTATCAATTCTTAAATCCGGTCTCCTCTATGTCAAGAACGGTGGCTTTCCCTAGGAAACTGAACCTGAATGTGCACGGCCAAGGCATGGCCACTCGAGCAGCCTTTTTAAACGTGGCTAAAATAATGGGAAATCGCCCATCTTTTAAGAAACAACTTGAAGCTGCTTGCTGACAAAGGCTTTAGAATTTCACTTATAATTCTTTTTATTCCTCTTTGAAAGCCTTGTGGCATGGATGTGGCAAGGAATGGCATGTGGAGAGGGGGCTAAAAGGAGGTATTCTTGGCCAATGAGGAGCTGAACAACTCGACTATGATTGTAGCCTTCTCAGCCTGCCCATTGGGGGTGTGCTGCCCTCCCCAATGCCTTTGACTGTAGCCATCTGCTCCTAAAGCCGTGATCGGCTGCCATTAAATTTTTTATACCGGCTAATCACTTAAGCTCAACGATGGAGGGAGGCATTCGACTTATCTCGTAATAATGATAATAATAATAATAATAATAATAAAATGTGTGTATAGTACCCTAAGAGAATTTGATCTCTGTCCGTGTGCTTTAGATCTCACTTCGGGAGAATCGATACTCAAGGTTTAGTTAAGTGTATGGTGGCTAGCATGCAAAAGCAAACTAGTTATCATGCATAGGCCGGCATGCTAAAGAAAACATTATGACACTCAGCACGAGCAACCAGTTTATAAGACATATGGTTAGTAATGTGCACTGAATCGTGCATAGGTACATGCGCAGAGCCCATCGGAACGACAAAAAACCGATAAGTTCATAGGGATAACAGGAAAGCTGATCAAAACAGATGTACCTTGAGCCAAAGCTTGGAAGCTGAAAGTCGCTACTGGTAGTGAGCGTAGCTAGAAGCAAGTTCCAGACTTTGGATGCATAAAAAAATTCATTTGTATAGCACCTTAATACCTCTTAATCTCTATTCAGGTGCTTCACATATGCCACGGGGCTCGGGCGCATGACCTTGGTCGGGGTGAGTGTCCTAACCGCTGGGCCAAATCAGTGGAAGGCTCAATCGCCAGATTCCAATTTAGTGCTAGGTAGTGCAAGATGACTCATGCTGAGGATCTGGTAGCTAGAGATCACTGAGAGTTTCGACAAGAGCATGTAACTGGAGGAGCAAGGAGGTCGGATAGGTAGGCTGGTGCTAACTGAGTGAAGTGACCAGCAAGTAAGCCAGACTAGGGATCTTGAAATCAACTCGATGCTCGATAGATAGCCAGCAAAGCATAGAAAGAAGGGGTGAGATGGCGCAGCTGTGCCGCTGATGTTACCCAAGATGAGCCTGATGAGCAGTCTCAATGCTGGTGAAAGCAGGACGTGAGCCAATTAGTGCTCATCTTTCCACTCTGGAAGGAGAAGTCCGGCACAGCTGCCGCAGTTAGCCCTAAGTGCTTCCACTCTCGCCCCTCATCAATCCGGTGAACACCTCGAGATGTACAGGCACCCTTCACTCTTCTTGTTGCTGGCTGCCTCTGGCAAGGTCAAGATCTGGCTCCCTCTCCTGGCCTAATCTATTTTGATATCAAGTTTAGGGCAGTATACTTATAGTCGCGCTCATGGCTAGGTTTAGTAGAGTTCTTCAAGCAGCAGGCTTGTCAGCTGAAAGCTGCTGTTGTCGACAAACTTGTGCTTTCTATACAACATCTATACAGTGCCTAGAAAGAGATTCAGTTCTCTGAGGGTGCTGTACAAACGTATTATTGTTATTATTTTATTATTGTTTGAACTAGCTTGCACTTATTACGATCTTCAGAAGTTTCGAAGCAGATCGAATGTCATGATTGACAGTGCTTAGGTATTTCTGTTAAACTTCTCTGCAGCCAAAAGGTCATCGACGGAGGCAGTATTATCAGCACTCAATATGCGTAGCGCTTAGATTGTCGATCGAAAAAATTGCATTTGCTCACACCACTGGTATTCGTTTTGGCTTCTGTGTAAGCTGGTCAATTTTCATACGGTTGAATTTGTCCCATTTTATAGACATCGGGTCCAGTCTTTGAGGTATGGATGTTTTTATCAGCTCCTTTGGCCTTAACCTTATCCCATCCATTTAAAGTGTTGGAAAACTGGATTCTGTAAATATATATAATTATTTTGTTATGCGCCCGAAGAGAACTGAATCTATTCAGGCGACTCATGTATGCCACTGGGCTCGATCGAGCCACGATCTCGGGTACAAATGCAGTGACCTTGGCCTTGGTCGTCAAAGGCGAACTCCTTAACCACTAGGTCAGACCAGGGCTTGGATTAGCAGATGAAATCAGTTTGCTTTATGCTTTAGAGTGAGATCTGCTAGGGTTCACCCTGCAGCTGAAATCAGTTTGCTGTTGAGTGAGATCTGCTAGGGTTCACCCTGCTATTGCAAGCGTACTGATGTGCCCCACCTTAACCCTCCCTCCCCCACTCACAAGTAGGCTAACGGTGCATGATTCAGTAAGGGTGAGTGCTGGCTGGCTAATGGTAGGCATGCATGCTGTGCACTAGCCACTCACTTTAGTGGCCATTCTGTAAACCCTTCCACCCTCCCTTTACTTTCTGTAACGTGTTAGGCAGTCGGCAAGCTTGCCTTCGTGTACCAACTGGACTTTGGTCATGTTCAGTGTGAACTGAATTTAATCTCTTTCAGTGTTTGCTTTGTTGATATTGCTGTAGGCCTATGGAATAGTGTCTTTTTCTTCTCAAACTTGGCATTGTTCATCGTCATGCCATTTACACACTTCCTGTCCGAGTCATCTGGGTTTACCGGCTCGAGAAGGGTGAGTATTACCTAATAAGCACAATATTAAAAAATCGTTATTACTTTGTCAGTACTTGCTCTTTACTCCATCGGCGTCATCTTCCCATTTGTGACTGCATTGCTGAACAGCTGGATCAGTTGGCATATTGCTTCATGTGCAGTCAAGACTGTATGAAAGGCACATGCATAGGTGTCTGTGCCGTTTGTGTGTGTGTGTATGTGTGTGTGTGTGTGTGTGTGTGTGTGTGTGTGTGTGTGTGTGTGTGTGTGTGTGTGTGTGTGTGCGCGCGTGTGTGTGTGTGCATGTGTGTGTGCGCACAGTGTGTGCGTGTGTGCTTATGCTCCTGATCTGTCTCGGGTATTAGAACTAGATCACCACCAGTATGCAAGAGCCCGGCTTAGATGAGACAATGAAATATCGACTAAAGTATAATATATAAATACCGACCTAAGACTTGTGAGTGTGCAGGTAATCGTGGGTATATTAATATTGTCCTTTGTCTATTCATCGTTCTGGACTGGTATCTTGACATGTACCCAGTCATAATTTCTGTCAGCCGAAAAAACTTGCATGCCGATAATGTGCTCAAACCATCGATGCATGGAGCACGTGCTAGCATCGTTGATGGCATTCAAGGCAAAGCTGTAACAAAAAACTTTCCTCTTTCTCTTTGCTATTACTGCGGCAGATCAAGTGAAATGCCTAGAATGGGATTTGGTTTTCTTGGGGCACTGTAGAAGTGTCTTATTGTTATTGTCTGCTGTTATTATGAATACTTTTTTAATGCGTCAGTTTTTAATTTTGACGGTTGGGAAGCATAGAGGTTCGAATTATCGTTCACCGGGGCAATAAGGAACATAATAGGAGGGTGCATTAATATAAATAAATGTAATTCATTTGTATAGCATCCTAAGAGAACTGATTCATGCCCTTCACATGTGCCGCTGGGCTCAATCCCCGTGACCTTGGTCGTCAAAGGCAAGCATTTTGACCTCGATCGTTAAAAGTGAGCACCTTGATTACCGAGCCAAACAAGCGCAGCACTATTGCCCCATAGTAGCAAAGTTTAGCGCTCTGGTTTGGGCCATGGGTTAATTTACTTGTTTTTAATGACCGAGGTCAAGTTGCTCACCTTGATGACTGAGGTTGTTGACTCGAGCCGTGCAGCATACACTGCCCTACAAAAGTTTCTACAAACCTAGTACTGGCACACTACTTTACTCAAAACAAACAAGAATTAGATTGGATCTAATTTTGTAGCAGTTTTTATTAAGCAGAGAAGCCAAGAAATATATAATTACATGTAAAGTATTGGATGTAATCAATAACTAGTGGAGGCACCGTGATTTTTTTAACCTTCTTACAATCCCATATATTAAGCTCCTGGATGCAGATTCGGTCCTGTTGTTTTCAACTGCCTGCCAGCTTTGTCAGTCAGCTGACTCCTGCTATTTTAGTTGTTCTATTTTTGGAATTTGCAATGTTGAGACAATATAGATGCACGCCTGAAAGCTTTCTTAGCAACTATATACTTGACTGCAACGATGGTTATTTGAGCATCCGAGATGCGCTCCACCCCAACCCGTGCGGCAGGGATGGCTTGCAGTCAGTGTGATTTTCTTTTCCTAGCCCAGGCGAGTTTTCTATAGCACTGTCAAAGCCTAGGCGGCTTCGGTTGCACATGCGATAGCCAACACATAGTAGTCACGTCTAGACTGAACCATAGAGCTAGGGAGAACTTTAGCCTGCCCCTGTGTTGGGCAGTCCCTAATCTTGGGCAGGGATTAAACATGATGGCTAGCTGTGAAATTTGTCTTATGAATAAAACTTGTAATCGTCAATCGGTCATCAAAGAGAACATCTAAATTACGAGCACGTGATGATTGGTGCACTGCAGCACTATCATTTATTAGCTTAAGAAAGTTGGCTGCATCCTAATTCGAATGTCGCAATGCTGGAATTCAGTTTATCGGCTGCTGCAACAGATTTCGAAGTTTAAATGATGGGCACTGCTTGGGATGGACAGCATAGAAGTGAAATCATCACACACTCGTGGCCTTTCTTCGAGCACAATTAGCGACCCTTTGATTTTCTTGCTGAGCTTTTCTGTTGATTCCATCGGTCAGTCCGGGAGTCCAGGCCTATGCCCAATAAAGAAGCCGCTCCCACCGCGCGGCTGGCTGCTGTCTGGGTGTGCACGCGTGGCAGCAGTCGGCTTATTAGCCAGGCGGCGTGTGCCCTTTCTGCTCCTGCCGTCGCTGCCTGCCGTTGCAAACTGCCGCCGGTGCTGCCTGTGGCGGCCGCACACAGGGACTGCGAGCGCGAATGAAGGAGACTGCCGTCACGCTCATCCTGCTGGCCGTGCTCGTCGTTTCCCTGTTCTGTGTCGCATCGGCTTTCTTGGGCATCATCGGCCCGCAGAATAACAGCGGCAGCAGCCACCGGCTGCTCGACGGTACGTCTCACTCTCCGCTGGTACGCCCACTTCACCGGGCGGTTTGGGATCTCTCTTTCCGTGCACCGTTAGATCGGCTTCTGTGTTGGAGCGCTCTTCAATCGGTCGCCACGTTCTTATTTGCAGTCTTCTTTATCGGCACCTGGCTCTCCTGCGTTCCATATGTGGACTCGTGGATTACCCTGATCGGCGTGCTGCTCCTGCTTCGTGAGTTGGCCTGCAGCTACGGCAGTGGTTTGGGTTGGGGCGGGTCGGCAGTTCGCCAGCACGAATCGTCAGACGCTCTAGGCGCAACCCGGAAGCCGTCTGATGCCTGCATGGTCTGCTCTATCCAGCTGATGTGGCCCCTGGTTTGGCTTCGGCTTGTCACTTTTGCGAGGTGGTCTCGTGATCCTTGTCGTTTGTAGTGTGCACTCCGCTGGGCTTTGCGAGGCTGTTCTCTATGGTCAACAAAGTGATAGTGAAGCCTCACGTAAGTGTCGCTGCTTGCTCTAGATTGACTTTGCTGGCTTTTGAGAGTCTCCCCAGGTTTTCTGGGCGGTCTGCAGCATGCCGTTCTAATGCTTAGCAGTGCCTTCTACTTTTGTTTTGTTTGCTTGCTCGTGGTCATTCCGGTTGCCCGTTTGAATTTAAAATTGGCTGATATGTAGGAAAGTACTTTGGTGGCCTGGTAGCAGTATACTCGAGGTCGTTATCTTGCTGCCAAATGTATCAACCCTCAGCAGTGTTAGAGCTGTGAAATCCATCGTGCTTCTCCAGCAATAGGGGGCCAGCCTGACTCGAACCCAGTTGAACAGCAGTGGGGCGAATTTGATAGGTGGCTGAGGCAGGTGTTCGGCCTGTACCGTGGCCCACCTTTTCAGTAAAACTTAGGCTTTGTGGAATTTGCTGCAGCAGTAGAGACAATGCAAAAGCCTGTGCTCTTTATGCCTGGCAAGATAGGGGAGGTCTAAAGAATCATGGCTGACGACACCACACTGTACTCATACATATTAACACATATAAGTTTAGTTGTAGCTGTTAATATGTATATTCACAGGCTGTGCTCAACTTTAGTATGCCTTACGTCATTGAAACCCTCTTTATACTCGAGCGAATTTACTACGACAGTAGCTGTGGCCATACTGCTAGGATTTTTGTAACACCGAGTATAAGAAAATGCTCGCAAATATGCAAGTGTTAATTCTCGAGGGATATTTAAACCAGACAATGTCTTCAGAGAGGCTACGTTGCCTGGGGGGGGGGCAGGAACCAGCAGAATATATTTTGCTAGCTAGTGGTGCCTGAGCTATTCATTTCCAAACATTATCTCCCTAGTTTCTTTGCTTTGGCCTTTCAGCTTATAGTAGTTAATGATAATGATAACAAGACATTAATATTGCACCCTAAGAGAATCTAATCTCTTTCTGGGCACTTTACACATGCTGCAAATGCAGGATGTTAATTGGGTAGAGGTAGAGTGCACAGTGTCAGCATTCTAAAGCCCATAAAAGATAATTCATGCAAACGAAGCGAATGCTGTGTGGAACAAGTGGGTTTTATCGTATTTTAAATATAATCAAGTTAAGGAATGTCGTGACACCATGTGAGGGGAGAGTTGCATGCTGTGTGTTCGTGCAAACTGAAAGCTCGGTCTCCAAGGGATGTGATATTGGTTTAGAGGCACTACTAAACAATTTGAGTAAGATGAGCTAGGCGTACAATGAGAAACCTGTTGTAGCAGCATTTTTGATTGGTAAGAGGCATCAAGAGAATGAAATAACCTGAAATTGAATGACGACACCTTGAAGTCGATATGCTGTTTAATGGTGAGCCAGTGCAGATTGGTGAGAAGTGGTGTAGTTTGACAGTTGCAACAGTGGCGACAGACAGGCTTAGCTGTGGAATTCTGCACTAACTAAGCAGTGTACTACACAGGCCAGAAGTTCTCCGGGTATTGAGTTACTAAAGCCAATACTGGTTGCCACAAAAGAATTGACCCAGTTAGATTCGGTTTCTCTGTTTAAGCAAGCCCACACTCGTGCTATGTTATGTAGCCGAAAGTAGTTAAGTAACTTCACTGTGTAGATAGAGGTGGTGTGGTCGTCTGTCTTAGTGTCTTAGCCCAAGAAGTAAGGTGCTTGCTTGCTTTTCATGACCCAGGTCATGGGTTTGAGTATTGCTGTGGTAATCGAATCATTATATCCCACTTGCAAGCCATGGTTATAGCCATTAAGACTCTCCTGCTGCTATATAAATAAATGAGGCTGTTGAATCAGCTATATTTTCGCTGAAAGGTCACTTTGGAAAAGGACACCAGATCACTTAAATGTGCCACTGGAAATGTGCCTGACATTCGAAATTAGATGGCTGAAACTGTCTTGCGAGTGAATAAAGATCAAACCGACTTACTAACTATGGCAAACCTGGTGTTAATCTGAAATTTGAGCTTCCAAAATGGCTTGGCCAGCATACCACGAGTAGCCTCTGTGTGGAACATGATTGTCCCCTCCCCGAGTGACTTTTTGCTACTCGACTACGTCACCTCAATTGTCATGCCTGACAGTTTTTATGTAGACACTATTTCAAAATTTGCGCTTAGATAATGACATGGCCGCCAGCCACCTATTCGTGGCTTCCCTGTCTAGACAACATGCTCCCAAAGCCTGGAACTCACTCCCGACTGACGTCATGACATCCTCTGACGTGACGACATTTAAAAAAGAAGCTTATCTACATGTTGTGCTGATCATGTCACATGTCACATCAAACAACGTTATGCTTGATGACATTGTGAATATTATAACTAATAATTTGGTCATGTTTTCTATACTATATCTGTAATGTGTTCAAAAAGATTCCGTTCTCTGAGAGTGCCATACAAATGTATTATCATTATTACTTCTATAATTTGTTACTTGTAGGTCTTCCTGCCTGTGCAATAAAACCCTTACACTTGGTCGGCTGGTAGCCTTGTCTGTCACAAACGTTGCAACTGCTGAAGTGTATCGATTTCCAGGTTTTATCACTCACCTTTATGCTCCTTGATTAGTTTGCCCTAGCCTACCTATCCGGATTACTTCTTCCTCAGGCCTACCATGCATCACCTGCTAACTTTGGTCGTTTGGCTGTTCATCTAGCAAGCATCAAATCCCATGAATACCGTCCTATCAGTTACTGTGCTGCTTAAGCCTAGGTGCAGAAAGTTGTTGGGCCTGGAAGGACCATCACCGTGGTCTAAAAACAGTGTTTTATAACAAGTGGCATCATTCAAATTTAAAGTTTTACAAATAAGGAGCACTTTTTCTCATGCTCGAAGATCAAAGACCACTTAAGTACACTCACTACCCACTGACACAACGTCATTCCTGATTTGTTGTCATTGGAAGAGTCGCTAAAAATGCATCCAAGCTTTGGAGCCTTTACTCCGGCCACGTGAATCTCCAGTATGTGCTTAGGATTGCTGACACAATGCAAGTTGTCTTCATCCATTTGACATGCTTTTTGGCATATTAAGGTGCCTAGAAAGATAAGGTATAAGAGATGAGGTGCCTGGAGAGATACATGGTCTTCGGGGTGATACATAAATGGATTATTACTATTATTACTATTGGGATTTCGACATTCTTATGTGTTGGCTTTGACTGTCTGACTTTGTTGTCGTGGATCTTTGTAAGTTCGTCGTCTTCCCATGAATGGAATCACTTTGTATGGCAAATCAAAGTTGCCATCAGGTTCGGAGAAGGGATACATTTAGAGATAGCTGGATTATAGTTTTTGCAATTCTGTAAAGTGTCTTGTTTTGCTCATCTAATTTTGAATACCTGAGCTGGCATTGTAGTGAATGCTGGTTCTGGGATGTTTGTTTTCCTTTTTTGAGTCTCCTTTCTTTCTTTCGCCAGTTTCTACGAAATTTGAACGAAGAAATGTACAGTGTTGCGTTTGTTGAAGATAGCTTGAGAAGGAAAATGACAGGTATTGCATAATTCCCCTGCTCCTGTGAATAATCGTGTAAAACCTGCTTCATTATGAGTGTATCATCTCCGAAGATGTGCACGTTGCCTGAAGGACCTCCGTTGCCATGCTTAGCAAGCTTTGGTTGTTTACCGTGGGTTGTTAATAGTGAATAATTAGAAAATGGGAAGGCTTGCAGTTATTTTTCCAAGCGTGGGTTTTATCCCTCTAATTAACTAATCATTGAATAACGATAACCGATGGAACAATCGCCGTGTCATTGTGCCAACATTAACTATCCTTCAATGTAACAATTGACCTTTTGATGTCCTTGAAAAGTCGAGGTCGGTCTGTGGCTAAATGCCCATACATTCCAACCTGGAAACATCGGCAAATTCAATTCTATGTGTTGTAAGAATGCACCAAATACCTCAAACAAGGCAGGACACTGCCTTACACCCGATCAGCCTTGACAAAGTTAAAGAACGAAGTATGTCGTGAATTAATTAAGCATGATCGCACAATTTAGATAAGGATACCATGTCAAAGTGGTTACGTGCATTCGTGACATCCCATCTTGACTTCTGTAACTCATTGCTTGCTGGCCTACCAGCATGTGCAATCAGGCGATTACAGCTGGTGCAAAACTCTGCAGCTAGGCTTGTCTGTCGTGAGCGTTGCAGCAGCCATATCACACCACTTCTCGCCGACCTGCACTGGCTACCAGTCAAGCAACGAATCGAGTTCAATGTTTTGTCGCTCACTTTTAGGTCACTTCATTCTTTGGCTCCGGCCTATCCCTCAGATCTAGTCCCCCACCAGGCCAAGCATCGTACCACCGGCTTTTCGGAATCCAACAGTTTACCAATACCTCGTACAAACCTCAAATCCTTTGGAGACCGTGCATTTAGTTCGTATGCTCCCAAAGCCTGGAACTCACTCCCGACTTGTGTCAGAACGTCCCCTGACTTGACCACATTTAAAAAGAACTTAAAAACACCTATTTAGGACTGCATTTAGTGGGTCCCTGTGACTCGACCTTTATGTGCCTATGCGTGCTAACACTGTGCATGCTGCCAATAACCACATTTGCATGGTGACCCTGTGCATGTCACCCCTAACCATGTTATTCATGTTGTTTATCAAGCATGATATTACTCACCGTTCAATCGCATTTCCCTTTGCAGCAAATGTAAATCACCTAGAAAGAGATTGAGTTCTCTGAGGGCGCTTTATCAAGTGCATTAATATTATTATTATAAATATAAAGTTCAAGGTCGCTTGAGAACATGTATAGCAATACGAAGCTAACCGAAATCAGAAAGGAACTATCCAGTGTTGTACAAGCAGAGCTTATTCGCATTTCACATTGATCTGTCTAGCATTGACCAAGTTATTGTATTTACATGGCACTGAGCTACGCTGTAAAGAAAGCTGTTTGAAAGTCACAAGCGTGTACCTTAACGAGCTGCAAGCTTGTACCTCGATGTACCCAAATGCAGTAAGTTTGGATGCGAGTCGCATACGATGCTGAAATATGTAAAGTTGTTATTTACGTTATGAGGCTTCCTGTTTACTTCCTGGTTAGAAATGGAACTCCTAATCATTGTTTTTAACGCTTTCTTTTCATGTGGAAATCATCAAAACTTAGATGACATTTCTGCATTTGTCTTTTGGAATGCACCTTGAACAAAAAACTAATTTTGATCAAATTTGTTGGCCAATTTTCTTATTATTCCCCATTTAAAGCATTCGTGATGAGCTTGTTGAAACTATGGTTGATTGCATGGATTAAGAGCCGTTAAAAAAAAAAGTTGCTTCCACCCACCTGCATTGCATTTTCTTTTGCCATTTGTCAGTGTGCACTCTGTTCATTATTGCTCCAAGCCTCACTTTTTGCCTTGATATATCCAGATTCAACTACCGAAACAGGTTTCAAATCTTCACACTTCAATCTGCCTGTCTCTTGCTGGTCCAAACACTGGTGACTGCAGCAGTCAGTTTTGTTCCTATCTCTAGTTTCTTAGTTATTACCAATGCCTGACCATCACTACCAAATATGAACTTTGATCCTATTAGTCTAGCTGTCAACTGAAAGGTGTGTGAAGCATTTCCTTATGTGTGGCTCTATGACTTTCTTTTATATTGAGTATTTCTCTATTCACTTATTAGCTGCCAAGTGGCAACATGTGCTCATTTTCCATATGCTAGCATCTTTTGAGACTAGTTTTATTATTTTACGTATTGAAATGGGCCATGGTTGATATCTTTTGTCGAGTGCGTAGCATATACATTTGCAGTTTATGGCTTGATGAGCCGGCAATGAAGTGCTTGAATCTTCATCTCGATTCCTTGTTAAGGTGACTTGATCGCGTATCTGCCAAATAATTGAATGGTAGATTTTTTGGGTATTGCGCACTTGCAATGCAAAGGTATAAAAAACTTGATTCCATAATTTTCTATATTTTGCCCTTTAAACCGGATCGGTAAGGCTTAATCCGACATAGTCTTCTGGCAAACTCAACAGTGCTATGCCTTGTCAAGCTGATCAGTTGTTTGTGCTGAGGATTATCTTTTCCTGCTTTGTTGGCCAAGTTGACTGTCACTGGGATGACTGTCACCTGGATGTATGCTGTTCTGCTTTAGCATGAAGATTTCGTTTGCACTTTTAGTAGTCGTGCAAGTTTAGCAGCGACCTCTTTTGCCTTACTTATTGGACTGTACTGCAAAGAACCTGTGCAGAACTCTGATGCTGATGGAAGGTTCAGCCTCGCTTGCGCTATGCCTCTGATATGATGCTCTTGCACTTGGACTGGTTAGTACTAGGACTTAATTTTGTGAGCTAGCTGTAGAGAGTGCAGTCTGGCCTTACTCACTCTTTCTCGTTTCACAGAGCAGTCATTGACGTTCACTCTTGCCCCTGTCGTCAATGGTGTGCGAAGACGAGGTTATCAGACTACATCTGCTCAAAGTCATCGTCAAAACATCAGCGACTTGCTTCATGAAACCGAGCTGGCAAGGAGAGATCTAGGTAGGAACCGACGTCCGATGGAGAATGTTAATGCCTGCTACGTTAGGCTAATACAAGCTTATAAATTGTGCACTAACCACTCAGTTAACTCCATTGCCCATTGGTTTGTTTAGGATACCACCTGTGATGTCAGTGCATGTTATAATAATAATAACACATTTGATAAGGCGCTTTCTGAACTTGATTTCTTTCTATCAGCTCCACATTTGCTGCAAAGGAAGCATGATCGAAGGGTTGGTGGTAGGATGCTCAATAAACAACAACAATAACATGATCAGGGACTCATGCACAGGGTAAGCATGCAAGTGTGGTTAGTGGCAGCATGCACACGTCAGCACGCATAGGCACATAAAGGTCGAATCACAGGGACCCACTGAATGCTGTGATAAATAACTGATTTTAGTTTCTTTTTAAATTTGGTAAAGTCAGGGGATGTTCTGACGCAGGTCGGAAGGGAGTTCCAGGCTTTGGGAGCATACGAACTAAAGACACGGTCTCCAAAGGATTTGAGGTTTGTACGAGGTATAGGTAAACAGTTAGATTCTGAAAAGCGAGTGGTACGTTGCTTAGCCTGGAGGGTGAGTAGAACTGATAGGTAGGCTGGTGCCAAAGAATGAAGGGACCTGAAAGTGAGTGACACAACCTTGAAGTCGATTCGTTGATTGAATGGGAGCCAGTGCATGTCGGTAAGAAGTGGTGAGATGTGGCAGCTGGAAGCTCACGACAGACAAGCCTAGCTGCCGAGTTTTGCACCAGCTGTAATTGCCTGATTGCACAGGCCGGTTGACCAGCAAGCAGTGAGTTACAGAAGTTGAGACGGGATTTCTCAAATGCACGGACTAACTTAGATGTGGTATCCCTGTCTAAACAAGCCCGAATTTTAGCAATGCTTGTGACTGAAAGTAGGTAGACTTGATTGTGGAGCTGGTGTGGTCGTCTAACGAAAGGTCACTTGGGAACATAACACCTAGATTTCGTGCAGACTCAGCAGGAGATATGCTGGCAGAGCTTATTTTGAGCATTAGCCTTTCCAATTTATGAATTACACTTGGTTTGCCCATAACTAGTAAGGTGGTTTATCGTCATTCAATTTTATAAAATTTGCTGCCATCTATGTGCAGATGTAATCAATACATGCAGCAAGGGAATTAAGAGAATTCGACATGCTCGAGGGCTGGGAGGGATCAAAGCAAAGGTACAACTGAGGATCATCCGCATAGAATGTTCAGTTGCCAAGTCTTGGTGGTGTCAGTGGCAGTGCTATTCGAATAAGTAAGGCCAATAGTCATCTTTGGCATTTTGTCAACTTCTGCATATGACTAGTAAGTAGGTTGCTGAGACCACCTGCCTGGGGTCTGTTTTTTGCATATTGCTGGGACCTGCCCCACTCAACTGCTGTTTCCTGCTTATTGTGGCTTATGTCGTGGCTGACTTTATTTTCAGAAACAAAAATGAAGGTTTCGTCTGTGTTGAGGAACATTGGTTACCCATTAGCAATGATGGCTCTCTCTATACTGACGGTACGCATACCCTTGGCAAATGCTGTGTTCGCGCTGGATTGGCTTCCCTTGGCACCACCACTCAGTGGCCGGCCAGATCTGGGGGCGTGCCACGTGCTGCTACTTCTGCAATGCAAGGCTGAAACTATCGCCCTCATCCAATCAGTGCTGTCCACCATTCAACCTGTGTAAGAGCTAGTGGCAGAGCAGCAGCTGTCTGACGCTTTTATAACTCATGGAGCAGTGGCTTTGCAGCTTAAATTGTTCGTCCTCTAGGATCGAGGTGGTGGAATTCGTCTGGGGCAAGTTTGGGTGGCTAGAACGTCTAGACTAAGCTGATATCCCAAATGCAGGCTCTAGTGCTAGTGCTATGCAATAGCATTCTGTAGCGATGTACACAGCAAGAGGCAACCATATTTGCATGTAATTATATATATATATATATATATATATATATATATATATATATATATATATATATATATATATATATATATATATATATATATAGCAGAGCAGGCAACAAATGTTGAATGCATGATGCGTATTGCCTGGTTCTCAGTCTACGACCAGCTTGCAAGATCATGTCAAGTCATTGTCGTTCGGGGCATGGTTTCACACCCAACCCAGTAAGGTAATGCGTTAGCTGCATTTGCCAGCTAAATCCTTCATTAAACCTTCGTTCTCTTCGGTGGCTGGCCTCTCAAATATCTGACTTTTTTTAACTGCTTAAGCTCTTGCTACATTCCTTTTTCAAAGAAAAAACTGACCTTGCATGGGGAAAATGTATTCGGTAACTTTTTTGCACGTCAGTTCTTGATTATTCCTTCATGAAATCGCTTCTAGTTGGCAATCGCATGCACGAAACTAGCAACGCACCCCCTTTTTCATCCAAAATTTTCCCATCAGTCCACACCCAGTCACGTGCACTCGATCGCTCACGTGATCGCAGGCACAAGCTCACACCTCGAAGAGGTGCAATTAAATTCGGGCTGGGTAGCGCGACCGAGCAACAAGTCTGCTGGCTCCTAAACCAAAACCTTTATTTCAAGCTATTTTGGCCAAGCCCTGTCTACACACACTAGACGGCTGCCGGCATCGAGGGATCTAGCCCTCCCTTTCGGTTGTACTCCTTCGGCAGCCCTTATATTCCATGCATGTGTTGTTTTTCGCACTGTCGGGTCATTGTTCGTTCCGAACCCGCCTGACAGCTGGCAGCAGTTTGTGGTAGATGGATGTCCTCACAGATGCTGCCAATGCATGGATTTGGGCAGTACTGCCGAGTCATCTGCAAAGTCATCGTCTGCCCTTCCACCGGTCGTGAGCTTGTGGCTGCTTAAGCAGTCTGAGAGGTCTCCGAAGACTGCAAAGTCACGTCCCCACACACTGTCACATGCTCACTTCCATTATAAGCAGGATTTGCTTGAGAGCTAGTGAAAATTCCGGCTACCTAACGCTGCAGTGCTGTGTCCTGCCATTACCGACAATTAGGTGAACCGTGATGGCACACTAGGTAAGGCAGTTGCCTTTCACGATTTGGTCCCGAAGTTATAGCTTCAAGTCCTGTAGTGGGCAATCCTTTATAGCGACTGCAAGCGGTGGCAACAGCTATAAAGGCTCTGCTGATGCTATGCAAAAGAGGCTGTTAAATCAGCTTGTATTTTTTATTTGAAGTGCTCTGTGTGGCATGTAAAACTAGTGTTTACTTTCTTGTTGCTCAGATAAGTAAGTTCGTGTTGTTAAATCTTTCGAATTCGCTGTGACTCGACAGCTTTGCTTCTTTTCTTGCACTTCAGGTGATCTCTGTGCTAATGGTTTCCTACCACACGCTGGAGCTTTTCTTTGGCCGAAGCTCGCTTCCGGGAGTGGACCATGTAAGTATCTGTTTCGGCCCATGCATGATGAGTGCTCTTGCCCAGTTTCATATGACGGGCTAGTGCAAATCATCACGTGAACCCCAGCTGTCTACGACTGGCATGAGTGTGTGGGTGTGGATGTCGGTGTACACGGGTATGTGCGAGTGCGTGTACCCACCAGTGCCAATAGCGTTGTTTCGGTAAAAATGCATGCAAAGGCGTGCTATTGCCGAGCCAGGAAACTACTGGGCTACAAGCAGCCCCTAAGGCTTCGAGTCCATTCGCCGCCGTACCAGCAGCAGACTATCGGCAGAGCCGTTGCAGCAGCAGCGACCGATCTCTGCTGCTAGAGGCCAAACTTGGCTGTTGAGTATGGGGTGGCTGCACTCCGGCCTCAGTTGGTCTGCAATGTGTAGAGCTGCTGCGATTTACATTAGGCGTGGTGAGCCCATCATTAAATTGGGTGCCGACTTGCTTCTTGTGCAAGCTACTTACCAGTGTGGCATGCGTGCATAAGTGTGAAATTTGGCGTATCCGTGAGACGGCGCTGGTTTATTTGGTAGGGGTCCAGCGGCGGGCATTCCCTCTTTTTTTGTCAATGAAACGAGTAGCAGGTCGTGTAGGCAGCTCATTTAGGCAGCTACTTATTTCCTGCTCACCTGGTTGAGGTTGAGTTGTTACCAATCCGACCCATTTCCCTTTAGTAATTCGTTGCAGCAAGGCACTCTGGCAAAGTCTTCATGAATAAGTTACCTTGTGTGCTTTAGTAAACTGATCCAGGTCGAACGTCCACTAAGCTGAAATGTGTAGCGTGCTCCAGCGAGTCACTGCTGTGCGGGTTTGGGGGTAAGGTGCTCGCCTTAAACGATCAAGGTCGTAGGCTCGAGTCCTTCGGCATATGTAAACCGAATGGATTAAATTTAGTTCTCCCTGGGCACTATTCAAATACAGTAAATAATTATGTAATCATCGGAACTCTTCTGCCTAGTACTTTTGGAGCAAAATTGGGGCAGCTTTGCAGACATGTGTACCGAAATGCAAGCACTGATGCATAGCATACTCGTCCAACGGTTCGCTTTGATCTCTCACACCTGTGCATAGTGCTTTGCAAGTGGTGCACCTTGTCGCTGACCTCGCGACTAAAATGAGGGAGGAGTGAAGAAGAAGGGCTGAACGACGTGAGCTGAGGGCATTGCAGAGCATCAAACTTTGCAAAGCTGTTCATCCCAGCTCACGTGCACCCTTATATGATTTCTGGACTGCCATTGATTGATGATTTATTTGAGTGCAGTGGAAGGAAGCCTTCACACACTTCCTTGACTGCCCTACTGACCCAGCCACGGTTCTCCCTTTCCCTTTGCGTGAGATGAAGGCTGTTAGCCAGATTATGCTCACCGAAAGCCACTGTGCGTTCTGGAATGTGCTGTAAACACCCACATAGTCTTTATGACTTTGTGGAGTTACAGAAGGAGATACGTTACATTACATTAGAAAGCTGTCATGCTTAGTCCTAGTGGCTTTGTGGAGTTACAGCCGGAAATCGATTGCATTTAATTATTATATTATTATTTTTTCTTCTTGTCCCAATTGGATGGAAATAAAGTTGTAGAATAGTGATGTCCTTTTAGACTTCAGCGGTACCTCAGCTTACGAGTGTCTCGACATACGAGTGTTTCGAGATACTAAGCTGTCTCGGTCGATTTTTTGTTTTGCGTTGCCAGCTAAAATTCAGGTTACAAGCCAGCATCAGATACTCTCCCCTCTCCCCCCTAATTGCTGTAGCAAACCTTGCACTGTGTGTGGTTGCTCAGGCCAATAAGGGTAGGGTAATGAACGACGTTCCCTTGCAAGATGCTCCCCTACGACCCGGGTGTGATGTCAAACTCAGGCCTGTTGGTTCGCTCCCAGACAGACTTGAGCGAGACACCGTGGTACTTGAATGCACAAGATCGCCAGACTTCGGTATTAAATCCGACTACGGCAGGAACAGCTAAGTATGTACTGTACTCTATTTAGGCAATATCATCTTGTGAGAGTTCATCACATACCTGATAACAATCGTCACGTCCACGTAAAGGCCCAGCCAATAAACTCAAAGCTAGGAAAACCGGCAAAAAGGGCAAAAATCAGTGAATGGGATTCAGATATTCATTTCAGCCTTTCTCCTCTGACTCTATTAGCATCTTTAAGTCGTCTGATCTTCATGTTACTCATGTACATTAGGATTAATAGCACCTGTTTGTTGTAAAACATTCCATTGTATTGTTTTTAAAACAATATTCGTTATTTATAAGTACATTTTGTGATTTAAAAACATGTAACAAAAAATCTCAGTGTTTTTGGGTTCCGGAACAGATTAATGGCGTGTCAATGGGAAAATTGATTTGACATAATTTGTCAAATAAAAAGTAATTTGAGTTATGGCTGATAAGTTATTGCCAAAATCCGACTGGGCAGAGCTGCCGGTCTAATGCATGATGCACGTGTTGTAGGGTTTCAATGGTCTGGCTTTTTAAGTAATAAATGTTTTCTTAATGACATGTATCTATATCCTGTTACGCTTGATGCTGCAATCACCTATGCTACTGCTTGTCGTATTTTCTTTGGTTGGGTTCTGCTGTTTCTATTGCTGCATATCTATGTTTGCAGGCTATCACCCTGGGGACTGTTTCCTTCTCGGCCTTTGGTTTAGCTGGTGTGGTGTGTCAAGTCATCGTCATATTGTATCCTTTCAGCCATCAAACGATAACAGTTGCTATACAACTTTGCTTGATGTGTTTACAGATCAAGTGGCTGTGTCTATTATTTAGTTTCCAGGTCTTAAGGGTATACCGACCCTGCATATTAAAGTCATTGCTAGCGACCTCGTCTTGACACATTTGATGAAACACTGTTGTGGAAGGAATATTTTTTTAGATATATGTAGAAATATTGTGGCCGTGTTTTTGGTCCTTTATAGCACAGTTGAGTTTGAGTGGAAGGGCTTTAAGCAGCATGTAAATTGTTGATTAAGTCCTCTCACTCCTGTATGAATGCATCCTACATGTGAGTCGGCCAGCTCGGAAATGCATCACAAGAAAGGATTGTTATACTTGTCAGCTTAAGTGGATCTAGTTTCTTCAAATTGGAGAGATTATCCCTTTACGCGTGACATTCGTCGGGAGACCATTCGCTTGCCCATATATGTAATTGATATTAAGCAGGTGGCTGTAATGGCACACTTTCATTGGCCCACCTTGTGCGAAGCACACTGAGTTTTCCTGAAATTCGCATGGGAATCTCTTGCAAACAGTTTCTGTTGCACTGTTAATCTCCAATAGTTGGACAAATCAGAGCAGAAAGTAACCAAATTGTTCGTTCATAAATTAATGCATGCCGAATTGTTCATTTTCTTGCTGCTTTTTAACCAGACATGGGCAGATTTCTTACTTACTGTCTATCGTCTTTGTTGGTACATTACTTTTGCCTACGTCTTCGTGGCAGAACAGCGTTAATGGCTGCTTTTCGAGCTTGCACTGCTTTGGGACTCAAACCCACGACCTGGATCGTTGAAAATGCGAGCACCCTACCCTGCAGGGCAAGAGCCAGCAGGGCCGGAAAGATGCGCCCAGCTGTTTAAGCTTCGTTATTGTCGCTCTCCTAGCGATCTCGGTGATCCTAGCCTGCTGCACTGTTGCTTAACAATATTAGGGTTTGGTCAGTGGTAGAAGAGCTTGATGAGCTTCTAGGGATCGTTCGGTTGTGCTTGTACCTGGTCATGTGAAAAGTAAAAGTATAAAATATAGTTCTAGCGTATGTACGATGATTCCGACCAGCTAAAGATGTTGGCTTTGTGTAGACGGTCTCATGCTGTATCATCCTTAAAGAAGCTCTGCAGTTATATACTGTTTGCATCTCTCGCCGGCCTCTATGGCCTGCCGATATTCATGGGTCTGGAGCCCAGGCTCCGAGACACTGCGATGACCAAGATCACGGCTAATTGTGCTCTTTGGGTGGTGTTGAGCACTGCGTTGCCGGTTCTCTGTCGACTTTTGGGTAAGTGGAAAGGCAACTGCAGCAGCTGCTGCTGCCTGATCCATTCCTTGGGCTGCTATCATGCCATGATCCCTTTGACCTGGCATCTTTGATTAGCTTTTGCTGTAGTTTTGGTGCGTTATTTTTTTTGTAGGAATTACCCGATTTGACCTCCTGGGTGAGTTTTCACGACTCGACTGGCTCAGCAATTTTTATCTCGTTCTCTTCTACAATCTGCTGTTTGTGACAGCCACTGTGATCTGCCTTTTCAACAAACTGAAGCTCAGCCTTTACGTGGCCATGTGCCGAAAGTTGGGTGCTTCGTTGCTGCGAAGCCGTGCCAACAGCTCTCATTCACTGCCCCAGCTCTTTAGCCCGGCACGTGCAAATGGCATCAGTACATCGTCGTCACAGCATTTGAAAAGAGCTTGACTGGAGATGCCAAGTTAGTGCAAAAATAAGACTACCACTTAGTATCCAATGTGGAGGCTGCTCAAGAAATTTCTGCATGGTCTTTATGGAGCATCAGAAATAGACATCCCGGATGTAGAGTAGATCTTCTCATATGAATTTTTGTTATAAGGTTATTACAACCCTGTTAGTTGTTTGTCCTTGTAATTTATGTTTGAAGCATGGCATTAATTTGACGATAAGACTCATTGGAAGAGTTTTTTACTTTTCTGTTGCATTATCGGAGCACTACTACCGGTTGGTCGATTGGTTTGAGTTAACCTCCCTCTGCCTGGCTCAGTATGTTCCATGTAAGAGTGCATTGACGTTATTAAACTGAATAGCGTGATTGCATCTTTTTTATACCGTCGTGTGCCAAACTACAATGCAGTCATGCTTGATGTACACAGAAATCTATTGAAATAAAGAAAGGAAAGGGAATAGACAATAGAAAGAAAAAGGCATAGACAGGCACTGATTATCAGTAGCAGGAGACCACTACCGGCTATCCAGTCATAAGTTGTAGCTCGATGCTTCAAGAGGAGTTTGACCTAGTCAACTGCGCACACTGGTCAAGTCAAGAGTTGGATAGAATCGGCTACTCTCGGCGATCTCTGACTGTCCGATTGGGCCAAGACGAGGCTGCACAGAAGCAGAACCAAAATGAAGGGCAGCTGACAAGAACAGCAAGTGGCAGATGTCTGTTCTTATAACCGACCAGCTGCATTAAAGGAGCCTTGGGCATTATGCTGCTATATAAATGTGGTGGTTAACTCAGCTGCTCATATTCTTGCAAAACCGGGATGTTTTAGATGCACAATAATTTTGTACCGACTTTCAAGTGATGACGGTCTCGGATTTTAGCCACCCGGCTTACGAAAACCGCTAGAGGGTTAGAATTGGATACTGTGCTGTTCAATGTATAGCTCTAAAACTTCCTGCCCGACCAGTATTCATCACTGACTGTCACTCTGATGGTGGTATTTTAAAAACTGTTCTCAGGGATGACGAAATAAATGCAAACGAATGCTTGAGTTCCAGCAGCAGCCGAGGTTCGTCGTAGTACCAAGCTGTTGGATTATAAGCAGCACTATAGAAAGGAAGATCTGGAGAGGGGGGATCCTGCAGCCACTAGTGTGGGACCCGGCAATTGCCACTTGAGACCGAGCTGTGCAGTACCAGTTTTAGGTGCTTGAAAGTGTACCAGAGTTAGGTGCTTAGCAATATAAAGTGTGTAAATACTGTATATGTAGAAGCATTACAGCCTTATTTGGAAAAAGTACTAGATGCCTTACACTGTAAGGCATCTAGCGAGTTTTCCAAATATTCAAAAGACAAAAGGACCTGTCCCAGACTCTACATACTGATGCTATGCGAAGTGGCAAACCTATGGAGCTCAATCTATGAGCCCCGAGTTACATGTGATGTCAGTGGTGTAGCCATGAATTATTTTTTTAACATGAGCCTTTGAAGGGGGCTGAGCCTTTGAAGGGTTGAACCCTTTGTGGTTTCATTTAATTGATGACACTGCCCCTGATCGTTGTACGAGTGGTCTGTGACACTCAATGCGGTAGACAGTCGGATGTGCTATTGGTGATTGTTATGACTAGGTAGTCGGCCCACGGGTAGGTGGGCTAGAGGGGCGAAGAGAGTTGGTGCTTCACCCTGTTCTGAGAGTGGTGAAATAAACCGGTGGCGTTGCTCTTCGCCTAGCGTTCTGTGCTGTTCGCGACGATAGCTCAAGCTACAACCTTCAAGATTGCCAAGCACTTTAAGGGAACTGAACACATAAGGGGCTAAGCAATTCAAGGAAGCTAGATTTTTAAAGGTGAAACCTGACCTAAACCTAGCCAACAAATCATGGTGGGCAATAAGACCCTTGTGCCCGGCTGAGAGGCTTCAGCTCTATCAACCTGTTAACTGTGGCCTCATTTAGAGGTAGTACTCGTCTCACTTGCTGTTATACTAATAATACCTATCTTATACTTACAGTTATACATTACCAGTGTTACTTACAATGGCTGGTGCAACCGGAACCCCAAGTTGTCACTGTTTAAGCTGCTTGAAAATTTTTAATCTGGCTGGATGACAACCATGTCTGCATCTCTGCAACTCCAAAAAGACAATGTGGATGTTACTCAGGAGAGTTTTGCATAGCGCACTGACAGCCTAAGCGGCTTTCGGTACGCATTCGGTAGCCAACAGACTTCATCGCACTCAACTAAGAGAAAGTGGGAAGCATAGCAGAGTCAGGAGAGCAGTTGAGGCGAGGGTCACACACTCGACCAAATTTTCTCATATAACTGCACTTTGTCATCACCAGTTATCACCAAATCCTGCTTATCTGACCACATGCAGATCTCATTCAATCTACAGTGTGTGCCCACATTCTCCTCTAAAATAACCTGTGAATCGCGAAACCTCAAGACCCTTGACATCGATGCTGTCCGTGCGAGCATATCTGCTTCACCTTTGCTGCTCAGTCCTCCCTCCGATCTGTCATCACTGGTAGATTGCTACAACACGACACTAGCTGACACGCTCGACGAGTTTGCACCTTTGACAAAGCGCACTGTGCGCCCCCGCCCAGACGGCCTATGGTTTACCACAGACATTAAACTAGCCAAGTCTACTAAACGAAAGCTTGAAAAGGCATACAAAAGATCCGGACTAACTGTCCATCGACAGGCATATGAAGACTACTGTAGGTCGTACCAATCGATCCTAGCAAAGGCTAAGTCTAGCTTCTATAGAAACATTGTTGAATCACAGATGCACAATCCAAAAATGCTGATGTCGACAATAAACCATCTCCTCAACCGTTCCCAGGTTAGCTCCTTACCTGATGATCCTTGTGATGATCTAGCCGATCGCTTCTCTCGATTCTTTGTGCAGAAGATAGACAAAATCAGGGAATCCATCCCTGCGATGACAACCTTCCGACTAGAATGCTGTTCCTCGGTTCCTGGCTGCGCCTCAATGTCTGCATTTAAACAGGTCACTAGTGATGTAGTCCTAAAGCTCGTATCTCAATCAAAGAAGACAACAAGTCCACTGGACCCTATTCCCACTGTCCTGCTCCTACGTTGCATTGATCTGCTGCTGCCATGCATAACCAACATCATTAATATGTCATTAGCCTCAGGTCAGGTCCCAGCACCTTTCAAAAAAGCTGTAGTCAGGCCACTTCTCAAGAAAGCTACACTAGACCAAGAGAACTTAAGCAACTACCGCCCAGTCTCCCTTCTACCATTCCTATCAAAGACACTGGAACGGGTCGTGGCAGACCAGCTGAACTCATATATCGAAACCTCACACCTTGCTAGTAAGTTCCAGTCTGGCTTTAGAGCTAATCACTCCACAGAGTCAGCATTGCTTCGGGTATACAACGACCTACTTAGGAATGCAGACATGGGTAGAGTGTCTCTTCTTGTTTTGCTCGATCTTTCGGCAGCTTTTGATACCATCGATCACAAAGTACTTCTAGAGCGCCTCTCATCTCGCCTGGGCATCACTGGCACTGCTCTGCATTGGTTCAGGTCCTATCTCAGTGGGAGACTCCAGAGTGTTGACGTGAATGGACAAAGATCATCTGAAGTACCTCTAAAATATGGAGTACCTCAGGGCTCTGTGCTAGGTCCGGTCCTTTCACCGTTTATACTCTCCCTCTCGCTGATGTGATTGCCAAGCACAATCTAGGCTTTCACTTCTATGCGGATGACACTCAGTTGTACCTTTGCTTTGATCCCTCCCAGCCTTCGAGCACCTCAAATTCTCTCAACTCACTTGCTGCATGCATTGATGACATCCGATCATGGATGGCAGCAAATTTTCTAAAACTAAACGATGATAAAAACTAACTTACTAGTTATGGGCAAACCTAGTGTTATTCAGAAATTGGAAAGGCTGACTTTCAAAATTGGCTCTGCCAGCATATCTCCAGTTGCATCAGCTCGAAATCTAGGTGTCATATTCCAAAGCGACCTCTCGTTAGACGACCACATCAGCTCCACAGTCAAATCAGCCTATTTTCAGCTTCATAACATTGCTAAAATTAGGGCTTGTTTAGATAAGGATACCACGTCCAAGTTGGTCCATGCATTCGTGACATCTCGTCTCGACTTCTGCAACTCACTGCTTACTGGCCTACCAGCATGTGCGATCAGGCGATTGCAGCTGGTGCAAAACTCTGCAGCTAGGCTTGTCTGTCGTGAGCGTCGCAGTTGCCACATTACTCCACTTCTCGCCGACCTGCACTGGTTACCAGTCAAGCAACGGATTGACTTCAAGGTTTTGTCGCTCACTTTTAGGTCTCTTCATTCTATGGCTCCAGCCTATCTTTCAGATATACTACCCCATCAGGCAAAGCATCGTACCACTCGCTTTTCGGAATCCAACAGTCTAGAAATACCTCGTACAAACCTTAAATCCTTTGGAGACCGTGCATTTAGCTCGTATGCTCCCACAGCCTGGAACTCCCTCCCGACCTGCATCAGAACATCCCCTGACCTGACCACATTTAAAAGAAACTTAAAAACATACCTATTTAGGACAGCATTTAGTGGGTCTTTGTGATTCGTCCTCAATGTGCTTATGCGTGCTGACACTGTTCATGCTGCCACTAACCACATTTGCATGCTGACCCAGTGCATGTAACCCCTAACCATGTTATTCATTTTGTTTTTTTTTCAAGCATGATTTTACTTACTATTCTATTGCGTATCACTTTGCAGCAAATGTAAAGCGCCTAGAAAGAGATTAAGTTCTCTGAGGGCGCTTTATCAAGTGCAATATTCTTATTATTATTATTATTATAGCATGGAAGAAGCAGCTCAGAACCGCTGAAAAGGATGAACCATAGTCGTCAGCAGGAGAGTAGTTGCCGTTGCGTAAGAATCGTGGAAACAAGTTCCAGAATCTAGGACCTGCAGAGCTAAAGTTTCTGTCGCCAACGGTCTTTAAGCAGAGGAACTGGACAGTTAATTTATTGCCCTTACTGGATCTGCGAGCACGAGGAGGCTGAAATTGGTGCAGCAGTTCAGCTTTAACAACCCCATCGTTGGATTGCTAGGAACAGATAATGTGACTTCAGTCTTTGAATAAGATAGACTAACTTCATAGATTCATCCATCCATTAAGTACTTGAAAAGACAGGTCCAGGGCAGCAATGGTTAAACTTGTAGGCAGTAGCTTTTGATATAATCAGCATTACACGGTTTTTCGCTTGTCCTCCAGCTTTTAAATCGGTAATCCCCTCTTCTTTATTAGTCAGTGTTCTCGGTTCGACCTCGAAGTCGGCAATCGAGCCACCTACGAACTTCTCGAACTTCATCTGCCACTGTAATTCCCTAGCTCATTCGCTAGCTCTCCAAATTCGGCGTCAGACTTACGACATTCACTTGAGATTCTGGATGTGGGCTGTACGTGTGTCTTGTTGTACACTCTCGAAAATGTGTTTTGAGTGTCGAAGCAATATCTCTTGACTGCAATAGGCGACCCCTTAGATATATACTTCTTAGAGCTGCTTGGCCATCATCTGACGCAATCATAAGCTTACCTGTTTTAAGAAGTCAAATCGATGTATCGACTTACCTAATCTGATGAAAAAAGTGTACGAAACAGATCCTTCAGCATTCAAGGCCTGGTCAATGAAATAGTCGGGAAACTTTCTTGTAACTGGAGTTGCGGATTTCGAAAATTGCCGGAGTTGACCGAGACTGTGTACATGTCTACTATTGTTGGTAGCGGCTCCGATCCATCCGTGCTGAATAAATGACTTTCGAAAATGGTTATCAGGAGAGATTGAAAATGTTATAGCAAACATTCAAAGTAAAAAGTTAAAGACCACAATAGGCTTTGTGATTGTCTGTGCTCTTTGCATGATTAGAAATAAATGACTTCCTAGAAAGAGATTTGAGTTCTCTGAGGGCACTATAATAAATTTTGTTTCATAATTTTCATTTTTACTATCTGTCGATAGGTGATAAAACAACACTGATACCGCTCAAGGTCTTGGAATGCCGCAGTGTGTACTGGCTGCTATGACGATTTACTTGAAAAAGGACAATTTTTGCCTCATGCGAAAAGATATGGTGAGGCTAAAAAACCTGCCTTACTTGGCTAGTGATGCAGCACAGTCGCCGGTTGCCGCTGGGCTAGAGAAAAATGACAGCGATTTCATATAAGTTCTCAGGAATAATGCTCACGACATCCATCTCTATAATCTAAAGTGCCATTCACTCATCAGCCGAACTTCCTTTGCGTCCTCGGATTAGTCTTTGTTCTTGGTGGTCTGCTCACCGAAAGTTACCCTTCAGCAGCGACAATACATTCCTCAAATGGAAAGCTGAATCAAGATCGCCACTTCATCAGTTAGGATGAAACACCCAGATATCTAATGCCAAGATAATTGCGAACACTGCTTAATAGAAGCAGCTGCTTCTTAATGTGATGAGTAGGAGTGAAAGTGATGCATGCTGAAATTAAAGAAGTTGTCATTAATGGCCATACTTATTGAATTTTTGCAGTTATAGCGTCTGAGCCTCATGAAGGAGGATTCGCCCACAAAGGAAGACAGCTAAATTGTCACTGGTGAATTGACATGATTGATTTCCTAATACTGCCGTACTGAGCCCTGCTGAGTTAAACAGTAGAGCCTATATCCAATTCGACTTCGATGCAAAAAGAATATGTCTGCATAGCTGGAGCCTCAAGAGAGGCAAAAGCCAAATGTGGCCACGGCCGTATTCCTTTTTCTTTAAGCGAGACACGAGATAAGGCTGGTGGGGGTTGTAGCACTATGACTCAAGTTTAGATGCTCCTGGAAACTTCTGCGAACGTCTGTTGAAATGCTATGGCCACTCCGAATTAGTGGCATTTCTTTTGGCAAGGAACCACCTTAATCGTGCACATGGGGTGCTTACTCATCTAAATTAGCACTGGCCGCTGTACTCTCTCTAGAAGGGGCTTTTCGGCTTGATCGAAATGAGATCTGTTGGAACCAGCTCCAGCTTTAAGGGCTCTACGTCGCCCAACTCTATCAAATCTGTCGAGCACTAAAGAATGTATCTTTGGAGTATGGTTATTAAAAAAATATGGTCAATGTTTCAGCTTCACATTTCTTCTCATTGCCGACTAGAACGCCTATCTAGAGTTTTAATAATAATAATGCACTTAATAAAGCACTCTCTCTTTCTAGGCGCTTTACATGATTGTATCCTACAAGTAGCCCTACCTTATGGCCCAACATCTTTTAAAAATCATTAGTTGCTTCTTCAGCACTTTACTTTGGCTGATGCCCAAAAGCCGATCTCTGCTGAGCATATGCTGACCGGCCACTCGTGCAGAACAGAACTATCCCTACGCATGCAATTTCGGGTCAGCCTCCAAGGTACCGCATTATCCTAACATTAGTATTCTGCACGACCTTAATAAGTATCTGAACATTTCAGCATGAATTTTCAGCCGCACCAATTGAAGAGTTAGTTTGCTATTAGACCCCAGCCTGGAACCACAATTAGCAGCCGTTGCCAGAAAATCTTGGTTAAACCACTGACTGACAGAAAGTCCAACATTTGAAGCTGCTACTGTAAGATGAGAGCAGCAGCTGTATAGTATACAGTACAAACGGTTCTATTTCTGTAATTTCTAAAACCAAAAAGGAACGAACGCGATTCTGATTTCGATCGACACACGGTAATGGCAGCAAATGATGTCGTCGGTAGCAGCAGCTGCTGCACTCTCTAACAAAGCGAGCGTCCTTAACATAGTCTCAAAGTCCATGCCCGTTCGAATAACTGACAGGCGTCGAGGTGACAGCAGGGGCAAAAAAAATTGAAAAACCGATCGCCGTCACTGCCAACGAGGCGTCGGCCTATCGTGTGCAGGGGCTCTCCCTGGCCACTGCCGCCGAGCGTTGGCTACAGGGAACTGTGGTGCTTCCTGTACCGTCTGCTCTTGCCGTACCGCCACAGGGAGGCATCGGTGGCTACTGCTGCTGCGACCTCCGCCGACCTCTTCACTCTTGCCGTCGATGCCGTGTTCGCAGCGTCTGCCGGCGCCAGGGCCGAAGCGCCGCAGGCCAGGATGTGCTCGTGCAGCTGGTGCACCGTGCGCCACTTCTCTCCGCAGGCGACGCAGGTGAACGACGGCTCGGCTTTGTTTGCTAGCCGGCGCGCACCCCTCGGCACGGGCGCCGTCGCCATGGAGCCCGGCCTGCCTCGCGCCTCCGGAGGGCAGCCGGCCTCGACTTCGAGGTGAGTGCAAGCCACGTGAGAATGACTAGACCGCTGGTGGGCAAACAGGGTCGACTTTTCGGCAAAAGTCTGAAAAAGAGACGAGACACTAAAATTAGGCGACAAAAAGCAGCAGAGTCTTAATAAGGGGCGCAGCAGCTGGGCACCACGACGAGCGAGTGATCTGTGAGGGAGGCACGGTGGCTGGGGGAGGGGAGGCGTGGTGGCTGGGGGAGGGGAGGCGTGGTGGCTGGGGGAGGGGAGGTGTGGTGGCTGGGGGAGGGGAGGCACGGTTTCCACCCGGCCAGGCAACGGTGGAATCATTCACCAGTGGTCCACACAGCCAAGTCTGTGGCAGAAAGACCGTCTCGGCATACGAGCACGGCTACGAATGACTGGCAGCACTGAGTCCCGCTCACCTTGTGGCACACCAGGCAGACGAATTTCCATGCTCCAGGTTCGTCGTAGTACGTGGTTGGCTTGACGTGCTCGACGCACTTCTGCAGAACTGGCGGCGTGTCGTTGAGCAGCAGGAGGGCTGCGGCTGCGGCGCCACCACCACCGCCCGAAGCTGCCGTCATTGCTGGCACATAGTCGTGCATCTTGGTGAGGACCGGAGGTCCGGCGCACACCGCTGGAGAGACGGCAGCTGCAGCCAGCTCGTCACCGCATTCCCCTACAAAGGGCACTCGCTCGGTCGCACGAACGATGACACGTGAACGGCTATTGGCTGCAGCGGCTGTGGTAACGGAAGCAGCAACAGCAGGCGCCATCTTCGCAGCCCGACGCAATACAGCGAGTGCCATCTGCGCGTGTGCAGCTGCACTCACCGGCCTTGCACTGGCCGACGAACGCCGACAGCGCCGGTCTGTCGGCCGTCCACCTGTCGTCGTCGTCGTCACCCTCGCTCGGCGAGCGAGAGGCTGGGACGGTGGCGGCGGCCGAGCCGGGCACCGCTGCGTTCCAGGCGCTGCTGCCGCCTTGCTGCTGCTCCAGTGCGAGCAAGTGCGATCTCTTGCCATGAAGCCAGTTGCTGAGATTGTGCGCGACGTGAGCGGCCACGGTGTCGGCGGCCAGCGGCGGGCCGGAGAGCAGGTCGTGCTTGCCCGGATACTTGCTGAAGGTGCTGTCGCTCGGCCGCAACCCGTGCTCGATCCTGCAGTGCTGGCTCATGCTCACGTAGTTGCGAAAGCACTGCTGGCACACGGGGCACGTCGACACGAACACGGTGCCGCTCGGCTCGGCCGCGGCTGCGACGATGGAGGCAGTCGTCGTCGAGGGCTTCTGGTCTCTCTCGGCCGAAGAGCCGTTGAGAGCTCGACGGCCGTCACCTGCGACGCCATCTGGCGGCCGATAAATTTGAGGCTGGCTGGGCACGGCTACGATTGCACTGGTAGCGGCTGAGGCTGCGGGGAGCCTACTCTGCTTCGGATAGAGAATCTTACCCATGGCTGCTGCAACACGGGCGACGACCAAGTACGCCTGCAAAACGGGCACGCGGCGCTTCATCAGGGACAGCGCGCGCACACGGAATTGCTGCTTATAACTCTACTCCCCCCCCCCGTGGCCGCCGCCGCAGCCAAATAGCGCTGCCCATGAGAGCAAGGTCTCGCGGGAAACTGTCTAGATTCGGTAGTCGCTCGCCGGGTGAGACAGGCTTGGTCGGCACGCACGACTATAAAGCCGATATGCCAGCAGTCTACACACTCCTCAAGTAGATTCGAGAACGAAATAAGTCTAACGCGCGGATGAGTTGTCCGGAAAACATCGGTGAGACGTACATAATGCTAGTTAGCTCGGCGAGTGCGAATCGACTGCATCAGAATGAAGCGGCGAGGAGAATCAATTATTAGTAAGCATGAGAATGGCGCATGTTCTCCGGCGAGATAACTTGTTTGTGTGACAAGCTACCGGCTGAATGGCTTCAGACGTCGACGCGAGGAAGTTCCTGTCGTGGTATCGCAACGGAGAGAAGGCGAATGCACTGCCCGAGGAACTAAATGACAACAGGACGCAGGAAAAAGATCAAGATAGGGCTCCAAAGCAGTTTTTGAAGGCTTAGCGCAGGTTTACGGACATGTAATAATTATACATAAACGAGCTCAGGCCTTACGAAAAGCGCTTGGCTTGCTTGGCAGGAGACGGCGCCGGAAACGTGCCGGCGACTCCACTTTAACCCATGGGCGTCGGAAGCGAGCTAGCGATTCCATCTCTGATCATTATCAGTTGGTCTCTGTGACTTCATCATGACCGAGAGAAAAGTTATTAACGTATGTACTGCGCTAGTTTGCTCTTATCATAGACACGCGATGTATTTTTTCAGGCTGGTTTCTTGAACAAAAAATTATTTTCTGCTAGCCACAGCATAAGAGGGCCGTGTGAAAACGCCTAGAGCCGAAAGTACAACTTTCTAGAGCAGTGGTTGTCAACCTTCCTAATGCCGCGACCCTTTAATACAGTTTCTCATGTTGTGGCGACCCCCAACCATACAATTATTGTTTGCATGATGTGGGAATGCGTGTTTTCAAGTGGTCTAAGGCCACCCTTTGTGAGAGGCTGAGGTTGAGAACCGCTGTTCTAGAGGATGCGAGTCGCTGGTTTAACGCAGGCACGATTCAAGAACGACCGCTTTTTGTACAACCGCGCGAGCTCACAATTTATAAGTGGCAGCTACTAATGGGGGCGTTATATACAGGACCTGAATTTTATGACTTTGTGCAAACAGCTGGTGTAAGCAGGTGCCGTGCTACAGGCTCAATTTCGAAACGATAGCTAGACCCGAGCAAAATTTGAATGCGGTCGGCCAGCCTGAACAGCATGCATTAGTGGGCGTTTCAATTTGCAGTTTTTGCAAGACTTGGCTTGCCCAGCATCTGCTAATATAATATCCTACCTTGTTTGGCGAGTGTTGAACCTGCTCTGCGAGTCTTTTCTGGCATGACTCTTATGACACGGACACATTCACTCAAAACTGTTTGATTTTTTGGTAGAGGTCTTGAAATAAGACCAATGTATTGTAATTGCACATGGATGATCTATCGACCCTGCTATCTTAAGTGTCACAGATGATCTGGCTTCCTAAGTAATGTCCCCTAGATAGTTGACAATAAGCTGCATAAGTGTCACTATTTTGACACCCTTTTAATTCCAGCTTACGATTTACACTCTTTCAGAAATACTATCCGCCGGATTATGACCCCAGTAAGATCCCCAAGCTCAAGCACAAAGAAAAAGAGAAAAACAGGCTTTGGTCGATCCGAGTGATGGCACCGTTCAACATGAGGTAAGAAGCAGACTTTTCGGTACTTCTTTTCGTGTGCACTGGATGAGGCCATTAGCCATTCATTGATCTGACACAGCAGCGCTGCCACCGTTCTTGACAGAGTGGCTTTCTTTGGGGTTGGGGCTGGTGGTGAGAAAAGCACTGAGCTAGTTTCTGCATGTTGTGCGCGGTTCAGCATCATCGATCAAATCACACTCAGTGCTGAGTTACCCTGATGGCTCAATAGGAAGTTATGAATAAAGCATGTGTATAGTATATTCACTTAGCCCTACTGTGTAGCATCTTGTGAGGTTCTTGCTATCCACGGCTGTTGTCGTTCTTGCAAACAGTTGTAACATGCAAGAATGGCAGTCTCAGGGCTGAGGATAGTGTTACCAAAATTCTTCTGCTACCGTACATGGAGCTATCGTTGATATCGAGAGCGTATTCAACCACATGGTTTTGGATAGGTAGTGTGATGCTAAGGCATTTTCAGCTATACTAGTTTCTATGTAGCAAAGACTTTTTTGAGTATTGGGATGCCAGATGCAGGCTTCGTTTTCTATTGCTCACCCTAGCTGTTCTGGCAAAGTTTTGGAGTCGCCAATTAAATAAAAATTTCCACTAGGCTTGATGCTGCTCTGTAGTGAAATTATGCGCATTGTAGTAATTCGAAGTAAAAATAAAAACAGTACATTTGTATAGCACCCTCAGAGAACTAAGTTTCACACTCACCACTACCTCTAGGCCAGAGAAAAGATCTCGGAAACCATTCGATTCTTGATAGGGTGCCTGTGAACCTCAGAGAAGTGGTGAGATGCAGCTGGGTCATTGATGACAAGCCAAATGAGCGGTACAGTTTTATACCACTTTCAGACGATTAAGGGCATTGGTGGGGAGTTCTGAATGAAGGCTGTTGCAGTTTTTAGGCCGAGGTGTCATAAACACTTGAACAAGTTTAGCTGTAGTTTGTCTATTCAGGCCCTCATTTTGGCAATGATCCTCAGCTGAAAGCAGTCCGACTTGATGAGTATGCAATGTGCTCATTCAATGACTAATCGTATTGGCATGGCACTTCCAGATTATGGGCACTTGGCTTTGGAGTGAAGCTAAGTGATGCAATCTTGATTATGTGATCTTCCAGCTCGATGGTGACAGGTCAAGGTTTGATTATGTCATCCGGGATCAGGGGTGTTATGGGTTAATGGAGTGCTTAGCCTGTACGAGTGGCTGCTCATAACCGTTTAAGAAGGATTTGATTGCATTCAATACCGTAGGTTGGCCTGAGTAAGTGATGATAATATTCAATCTTTAGTGGAACTGCATAGCACATTTGTCTGCTATACAAATTTTTTTTTCAGGTAGTTTTATTTTTTGAATTGAAGAAGTAACTTTCTTTAATCATTCGTTCTCACCTTGTGGCAGGAAGTGTGTGGGGATATGCTTTCCTAAGGCGATTGTTTTCTGCACTGAGATATGTTCCCAAGTCTCAATCTGTCAGTTTCCAAGCCTGCTGAAAGAAACCGTAATAGTAAGTATTTCTGGAGTCCCGCTATTTTTTTTTTACCTTCCTCCGTTCACCACCTTCTTCATCAAAATACCCTTTCCCCTAGGTCTGAGGCATGCAACGGGCATAGCAAAGTACAGGCTGGTGAGAGCTGTTTAAAATGTTGTCACATATCTCCAGATGTTTTGCTTACACATACAGGAGTGTGTACGTAGGGGTATACCTTCCCTGAATAGTAATGAGCAGCATGTTTATGGTGAGTCGTTATGGCTCACTAGGTAAGATGGTTGCTTTTGAAGACCTCGGCCCTGAGGTCGTGGGTTCGAATTCTGTGGTGGGCGATCCTTTATCGCCACTGCAAGCGGTAGTGATAGCCGTAAAGGCTCTTCTGTCGCTATACAAAAGAGGCTGTTAAATCAGCTAGTATTTTATATTTTTATGCGAATGCATGCATGCATGCTTGTGTGTGCGCATGCATGCTTCTGCGTGCGCATGCAGGCTTGTGCTTGCATGTGTATGTGTGTGAAAATATCGGTTATTTCTGCGAAGACTAAATGTGTGTTATGCTCGAGTGCTTTCTCTACCTCAGTCAAAGCAATAGCGACTTTTGGTGCCCATACGATTTCCAAATGACTCCATCTCACTCAGCAAAGATAAAGTACAAAAATTCGGGCTTGCTTATTAGGATAGCACAGATGAGCTGGTCCATATGTTTGTGGCATCTCGTCTAACGTCTGTATCTCACTACTCGGATATCTTCTTGCCTGTGGAGTAACTGCCCTTACTGCTGGCACAAAACTCTGCAGCCATGCATGTCTGCCATGAGTGTACCAGTAGTGGCATTACACCACCGGCTCTCCCGATCAAGCAGACTATTTTACTTCAAGGTTCTTTCACTCCCTTTTAGGTCCCTTCATTTTCTTTCTTCAGCCCAGCTATTGGACATACATTTATCAGGTTTGGCATTGTGCCTTGGTGCCACCAGTCCTTTGATTGTGCCCCTAACGAACCTCAAAGCCTTTGCAGATTGTGCCGGCAGGTCTATGCTCCCGAATTCCATTTATCAACCCTGTCTAGTATATGCTTTAATAGATTGCTCAAAGCATGCTTTCGTTGTGTAGGTGCAACACATGCGCAGAATATATTTACAAAGGCAAGAAGTTCAACTCTAGAAAAGAGACTGTCGAGGATGAAGATTACTTGGGATTACAGATTCATCGGTTTTACATACGATGCCCTCGCTGTGTGGCCGTTATCGCTTTCAAGGTATGCCATGCTTCAACATAAATGTTTGCTTTGGTGTGTCTGTTAAGCTTGGGTTTCCTATCACGGTGGCTAAGCTCCAGTTGCCCTTTTTTTTAGACAGATCCGCAGAACTGTGACTACACCTTAGAAGCAGGAGCATCCAGAAACTTCGAGGCTGCAAAAACTGCCGAGGCGCTGGAAAGGAAGGCTCAGAAAGCCCGAGAGGAGGAGGAGGCCAACAATCCGATGAAGGTGCTGACGTGGCTACCGAGGCAGCATCCTTGCTGCAACATGTTGTCTGTGTATTATGTTCACAACTCCTCTCTCCCACCGGCTGCATGCCCAACCCCTGCTCCCCTGCCTCCAGCCCAATCTCCTCCCTCTGCCTGTCGGCTATATATTTTGTGCACTCAGCTTCGCTGACTGCCACCCTTGCAGGTTCTCGAGAACAGGACTAAGCAGAGTCGCCTCGAAATGGAGAATATCGAGATCCTCGAAGAGCTGCGTGACACCAATGCAAAGCATGCTAAGCTCGATTATGAGAAGATGATTTCAGATGTCAAGTCTGGTGCTGGGGAAGAACTTCGCAGAAAGCTGCAGGAAGAACGTGAAGAGGCTGAGATACGGTCAGTTGCCTCAGCCTCTCCACCGTGCTTGGTTTTTTGTTGCTCATGAGTAAATAGTGATCCATGTTACCACACATTAAACCTTGTCTGCTGTGACAAGAAAGTGTGCTGTCATCATAGCGTTGCCGGCTGGGCTGTGCTATCCTATCACCCATCACCTCGTCGTTTGGCACAAACGTCACTTCTTTTTCCACTGTAAACGACTCCTTCTTTTTTACATCAATATTTTGTTTCTTTTTACGATCCGAGTTTTTTTGCCCTCGTGAGCACAGTGTTTCATTCATCTAGATTTCTTGCATCCTTTAAGTTGCAGATTGTGTCTTAAGATTGGAAGCAGACGTCACTTTGTTCATGCTTCTTAGGCTTAGCCCTGATGTATAAATCCGAATCTATGTATAAATCCGAATCAATGTATAAATCTGAATCTATCGATCCTAGACCGTCCGTGCAGAGTTTTGTTTTGCTAATTACCAACGTTTTTCAGAGGGCGTTGCAGTATTCGTGTGGTCGTGCTGAGTTCGTCGTGCACACGTTGAAAGCCACCTTTTGTGGCCAAACATGATGCCTGTGTGAAACCATATCCGAGATGCCTTATAAATATATGGACATTTCTTATAGATACATTGACGTTTCAGATAGACTTGGCAAGTTCAGTGTCCATATTGATTGTCATCGAAAGGTGCCAATTTTTTATTGGATGACCTGATGTGCGTCCTCCCTAGACTAATGTAAAGATGTTCCTGTGTGGCTGGTTGCGTGTGCTTGTGAGGTGGTGGGCAGAGATGTACTATACTGTCATTGGCGGTGGGCCACCTGTGGCTTTACAGTGTAAGGCTGTTGATGGTGCTAAGCTGCCTGTCTTTATTCTTGCCTGTTCTTTTTTCTCCTTAAGTTTGACAGTACTACTGATTAGTCCTGTGGTGTTTTCACTGTGCACTAAACACTTTCTGTCATTTATTCTTCATTAGCTGTCAAGGAAGAGGGTTGATCCTTATAATAGCAGAGAGGGTGCATACTGCCTTTCTGCAGTTAATCTATGATCTGCATGGGTTGCATTTCGCTTTAATTATGGATACTGTTTTGATCCAACGTGGTAAAGGCAAAGCGTTTGTAAATGCAGATGAGGTCTCATAATGGCCATAGCAGTTTTTCTTTAGCAGCTGATGTCAGATGCTGTGCCCCACAGATTTGCAGTAGATCTCCGCATGCTAGCCAGGTATAAGCCTGACCAGAAGGCCAGTGACTACTGATGCATAAGTCACCTGGGATACCATCGTAGACTGCATGCTGGTAGAGTTTCAGGGCCATTTGGTGACGTAAGGGCTATGGATTTTCACAAATGCTATGTCGAGCTATAAATATTGAGCCAGAAGTTCATCTGTCAGAGGTATTCAATCACCATAACTGAATGTGGCTGATTGGAAGTCGACTTGGCATGTCTCGCTTGCCGGTAGCAGGACTCCGGAAATATGATGGCACAAATTAGCAACGTGTTAATCGTCACCAATCAGAGGCATGTCTTAGGCCCCTACAGATGTATTAGGAGCGCCGAGCTGTTTAGACCTTGTAAGTGTTTGTTTTCCTTGACTCAGATTCCCATGGCGGCCGGCTTTCAGTTAAGTCTGTATTTTCAGCCTACAGCTTCAGTCGAAACCGCATCAGAGCACACACATACAGACAGTGATTCAGGGTGTGGAGAAAAAGGCCACCTTGGACTGCCAGTGAGGAGCTATATCGGTTTGGACTTGTCTAAGCTGGTAGTGATTCAAGGTCTTCGGTTGCTGATCTCAGGCAGGCGTAACGGTTGCGTGATTTGCCACTCCTTTGCTATTAATAATGTGTGCATACACTCAGACAGTACGTCAGGATTTGGCTTGGCCACTTAACTAGTCAGTTAATGCCAGGGTAAAAGCCGTGTTTAGAACTTTACTTTGTGTACCATAAGTCGTTCAACCGGTAATCGAGAGATGCCAAGTTGCATTCTAGGTCGGGCTCACTAAGGGTTGGTGATTTCATTCTTTTTTCAGACGACCGTCATGAGGCAAACAAAAGAGATTTTGTACTTGCACACAGCTTGCTTGGTCTTATCGTTTGGTCTTATTATTGGTCTTATCGTTGATTTGGAAGCTTTTAGTCGGCCCTGTTTTGATGGCTATATGCAGAAGCATATATTTTTCATTGCATGAATGCTGCTGCCATCTGTAGACGTTATGCTGGGGCCTCATCTTACCATTTCTGTGCTTAGTTGTTCTGGTGTTGTTTGGTCATGTTTTTGCTTTGCCATAGTGAGATTCTTGGAAAAGACCGTGCTGGTATAAAGAGGTTGCATGATATTGAATTGGACCGTGATAGTGCCGACGAAGATAATGCTTACAGGCATCCTTCAGGCTCAAAGAAGGTACGATATGTTTGTTCACTGCCATCGTAGTGTATTGAGTAAAATTATGCACACAGCTGTGTGTGACAAGATTCCTAATGCCTACCCCTTGAGCGCTTGATAGGCCTTTGCACGAAGTTCAATGTTTGAGCAAGCTCTCTGCCATGAGGATCATTGCAGCCATATGCTTACGAGTACATAAATTGGCTGGTTAGTACAGTAGGTGAGAACAATATATGTGTACATTGCCAGACATTGTGCTTCGGCGGAGTAATCTCTGTCCCTAACTCGACAAAGCCACAAGGTCTAAGTCAGTGTTATGCCGGAGAGTTATCTAGGCAGCACTCAAAATTCAAGTGGCTTTTGGTGTGCACACTGTAGCCAACAGACTTTATCTTATGCAACAAAGATTAAGTGATTAGCATGGAGGCAGCAGCGCTGGATGGCCAGATAGGATGTGCCACAGTTGGCAGCATGAGAAAAGATGCCGTTTCCAAAGCCTCTTGTTTTCCACTTTTGGCTTGTCCAAGCAAAGGAAATATTAAACATTCGAGATATCTAGTCGTAGCAATGATGCGATTCAATGTGTATGCTTGTGGGGCAGTTACTACATTTATTGAATACCGTGGCAACATTGCACGACTTTCAGTGGGTTGCTTGTTCATTATAATGGCTTGCTCCTCGATTTTTAGACAAGACCGAAGTATAGCAGCGGCAGTCGTTGATCAAGTTAGTTCGTGCTATGCTGTCAAAACAATCAATTCTCTCTGCTGATAAGGACTTAAGCAAAATCGTCTATGCACTCATGAGAATTCTCAAGAGTGCTTTAGCATAATTATCGTCACACCTTTAATTTCTTGGTGCTCCACCTTTTACTTGCTCAGGAACATACTGTAAAAATGCACTCCCACTCAGTGAGATTAGTCATCCCTTGGCCACGAGTCTGAGAGTGTGGAATCGGCTGTCTTACTCGGCCTATGCAAGAAGTGCAGTCTCCGGACTAACAGCCACTGCCCGTGCCATCCAGGCTTTTGCAGCCTGCGGGCAAATTCGTGTTAGCTGATGTTAACTGATGGGGTATGCTCTTACTTTACCTGCTCCTTGATGCCAGCCACTAGCTGATGAAGACTTGTTCAGATATGGCAACTGGACACACTTTTTTATAGTCAATTTGATGGGTCTTTTTTCACTTTTTACGATTTTCGCCATGCTTGCTGGCCTTGGCTTTGCTTCCAGTGTACATGACGAGGATTGACTGTGTGTAGGTTTGTTTTGAGTGGGAAAGCAGGTGAGAATCGTTAGCATCCATGCCTCTTTTTATACCATTAATGTTTACTTTTCTAGAAACCGCCGATTGCTGCTTCCGATGAGGCATCGG
Source organism: Cristatella mucedo (assembly GCA_009760855.2). Classification (NCBI taxonomy): domain Eukaryota; kingdom Metazoa; phylum Bryozoa; class Phylactolaemata; family Cristatellidae; genus Cristatella; species Cristatella mucedo. The sequence continues at coordinate 4,701,691 of WPIO01000006.1, read as the reverse complement.
GATCTCAAACCTCTGCTGCCTCAGCCAAGTCACTTGCGGCTAGCAAGCACGGCCTCTCTTCACAGGCTCTCTCCAAGGCAGCCCGCTTCGGCATCGTGCTGAAAAAACCGACTTGTGGCTCGGCAGCCGACAACAGCATTGCAGCCACGACTGCTGCTGCAGCAAAAGCTGGCAGCGCTGGTGTGCAGTTGCAGTTTGCAGTTGCAGATGCACTTTTGTCTCGGGATGCTCCAGCCGAGTCTGCTGTGAAAGTAGCTGCTGTGAAGGTAGCAGGCGTAGCTACAGCCGGTCTTACCGGCCTCTCGTCTGCTCAGCCGGACAGTGCGCCGCCACAGCCTGCCAAGCAGCCTGTAACACTGGTAGGACAGTACTCGGATTCAGGAAGCTGCAGCAGTGATGGTGACTGACTGCATCTCGTCCTCCATCCCTACCTCCTACTTGTTTCCGTGATGGTTGCTGTGTGGTCGTAGCCGGCTGCCAGTGGAGTATGCAGCAAGTGGTCCGCAGAGTGCAGCAGTGGGGCCTGCTTTTAAGGATTGAGTCGATCGCCCACGAACGAAGTGACTGCTGACATCAGCAGCCGTCATATGTATCGTCACTGTTTTCCCTTGTGTCATTAGGCTGTCAGCCAGAGCCATGCTAGTTATTGTTAGCTCAATTCATGATTGTACACAAAATGCTGCACTGCGCTATTACTTAGGCACGCTTGACAATAAAAAATGCAAGCTAATCAGCTTCGTTTTCTGAATTTTTCTAGCTAATTGACATGAACTGACGTTGACTTCGTCCCAAGCTAGATCTATCGTTGCTGTCACATTTGCTAATTGACACTGACTAACATTGCCTTCGACCCAGACATTGGCTCACATTGCCTTCGACTCTGGCTGGATAATAATAATAATGATAATAATAATAATGCACTTGATAAAGTGCCCTCAGAGAACTCAATCTCTCTCTCTAGGCGCTTTACATTTGCTGCAAAGGGAAATGCAATTGAATGGTGAGTAATATCATGCTTGATAAACAAACAACATGAGTAACATGGTTAGGAGTGCATGCACAGGGTCAGCATGCAGATGTGGTTAGTGGCAACATGCACAGTGTCAGCACGCATAGGCACATGAATGACGAATCGCAGGGATCCACTAAATGCTGTCCTAAATAGGTGTGTTTTAAAGTTCTTTTTAAATGTGGTCAGGTCATGGGATGTTCTGACGCAGGTCGGGAGGAAGTTCCAGGATTTGGGAGCATATGAACTAAATGCACGGTCTCCAAAGGATTTGAGTTTTGTACAAGGTATTGGTAAACTGTTGGATTCCGAAAAGCCGGTGGTACGATGCTTAGCCTGGTGGGGGAGTATATCCGAGAGGTAGGCTGGAGCCATAGAATGAAATAACCTAAAAGTGAGCGACAAAACCTTGAAGTCAATCCGTTGCTTGACTGGTAGCCAGTGCAGGTCGGTGAGAAGTGGAGTAATGTGGCAACTGCGCCGCTCACGACAGACAAGCCTAGCTGCGGAGTTTTGTACCAGCAGCAATCGCCTGATCGCACATGCCGGTAGGCCAGCGAGCAGTGAGTTGCAGAAGTCGAGACAAGGTGTCACGAATGCATGGACCAACTTAGATGTGGTATCCTTATGTAAACAAGCCCGAATTTTAGCAATGTTATGAAGCTGCAAATAGGCAGATTTGACTGTGGAGCTGATGTGGTCGTCTAACGAGAGGTGGCTTTGGAATATGACACCTAGATTACGAGCTGTTTCAACTAGAGATATGCTGGCAGAGCCAATTTTGAGCATCAGCCTTTCCAATCTGTGAATCACACTGGGTTTGACCATAACTAGTAAGTTAGTTTTATCATAGTTTGGTTTTAGAAAATTTGCTGCCATCAATGTGCTGATGTCATCAATACATGCAGCAAGTGAGTTGAGAGAATTTGAGGTGCTCGAAGGCTGGGAGGGATCAAAGCAAAGGCACAACTAAGTGTCATCTGCATAGAAGTGAAAGCCTAGATTGTGCTTGGCAATCACATCAGCAAGAGAGAGAGAGAGAGAGTATAAACCGTGAAAAGAACTGGACCTAGCACGGAGCCCTGAGGTACCCCGTATTTCAGAGGTACTTCAGATGATCTTTGTCCATTCACATCAATGCTCTGAAGTCGCCCACTGAGATACGACCTGAACCACTGGACTAGGTCTATCGTGTCTTTCGCATTTGCTACAACCTTTCGTCATCCAATGGTAAGTTAAACAAGGAGTGGTAAAATTTTCTTTGTCAATGAATTTAGCATGTCTGCTCCGAATGTGATTCGTGTGTCCCGATGCTGCCAGAAAAATGGATGACGATCGCAGCTGAACGTTGCATAATTGGTAGCTGTCAGTTAGTAGCAGCAGCTCAGTCGATTTCCTATTCGGTCAAAGTTAATGAGTCACCCGTTTTGTTGGGGAGTACATATTGTCATAGTGTTCTATCAGTGTAATGCAGTGTGAATGCAGTCAGCGAGCTCCAACGTGTATATTGTTTACCCGGAAATTATGAAACATCGGTAGCAGATCATCACCGGCTTCGTGAGGAGTGGTGGATCAGAGGCTCGTGTGGTAGTCTTTGTGCGAATGCATGAGTCTCAACTCTCCGTCGTCATGCTCACAAAAGCAAGTGTGGGATATAGGTGGGCTTGCGCCTTTAGTTTCAGGTTGTACCTGGAGAGATATTAGATCCTCTGAGGGCACTAATGACAGATGTGTAACGCCGAAGGCTCGGCGGGGTAGGCTTGACCTGCAGCTTACCTAGCGGCGTAGCTTAGCACCTAATGCCGTTCGGTGCGCGCCTACGCGCAATAAGCTGGCCGCCACGAAACAAGCGTTTCTGGCGCTGACCTGCTGACCGTTACTAAAGGGGGTCGTTAGTCCGTGGCGTGAATTGGAAAGCGAGACACAAATTGGTGATTTTACTGAACTTTATTCGGAAGCGCACAAAGTCGCTGCGCGTCTAGTTCAGCTTTATCTCCACACTCCTCGCACGTTCTCAACAGCACCAATACTCTTGCGGAGGAAATACTTCTCCACACTGAGCGCGAACCGGAGCCTAAACCCTGACCGGAGAACTAGAACTCGGTTTCCACCAGTGCGGCATGCAGAATGCTCCACATACGTCAACCTCAAGCACTCTTGCGGAGGGAATACTTCTCCACACTGGGGCTGCTTACGTGTATAATGGGAAATGACCCAAATAGACGGAGCCAGAACCAGAGCCTAAACCCTAACCGGAGAACTAGGTCTCGGTTTCCACCAGTGTGGCAGGAATACTCCACACACGCCACATCTAGCACTCTTGCGGAGGAAACACGTCTCCACACTTACGCTATTTACATCTATACTGGGGACGTCCCAAATAGACGGAGCTCAAACTGGAGCCTAAACCCTAACCGGAGAACTAGGGCTCCACACACGTCAACTACGCCTAGCTCGCACCGGCAAATCCCTATGCCGAGACCGGGTGCTAACGCGCACACACAAAACACAAAAGAATCACACAATGCCAGCTCGGACGCGATACGACCGTATTCGGTGGGGTCCACCGAATCCTCCTAGCGCTGTCTCGTCCTGTTCCGTCAATCGCCGGCTGACAGCCTGCCCTCCTCCCTCGCTTTCAGAGAAACGAGTGTTCGATGGCGTCGAAGCGCAGAGCCGGACCAAAGACACGAAGATACTAAAGACCCAGAGCGAGCGTCGCTTGACTCTTAAATACTTTTCTGGGACAATGGGGCAAGAGCTTAGTGGTATTGGGCCCGACACCAGGGCCCATTACGGTAAGGAATTAATACCAGCACTAGGCCACTGGAATGTCCCCTCTGTCCAGCTTGAATGGCGAATGGGTTCCAGACGATTCTTTTTGGACAGAGTGATGGCGAAGGTTGACAGGCCAGCCAACATCAATCAGCCGCCATTGCGGGTATCGGACCAATTCTAAAGGCCGACTCGTCTCTGCTGGTCAGAGAGCTTCCTGGCTTGCTCTTAAGCGCTTACTCTCTAACCGCACTGACGCTCCTCTCTGGCTCACTGCTCCAGGACAAAGGAGTTCTAGCCAGCCTCCGAACAGCTCTTGTTCGCACTAAAATTCAGCCAAGGCCAGCAGGGCGCTACAGATGTACTGTTAATGTTAATATTATTATTGTGAGTGCAACGCACCAATGTACAACATGCTCGTTGGGGGCAGAGAGAGCCAGTCTTGTAGGAGGCTTGTCCAATAAATAATCTTAGCTGATTTAACAGCTTCATTTGTGTGGTTTGTTTGCACAGCAGAGAGCCAGCCGATGCCCAACACCGACAGTTTATTACCAAAGCACTGAGCCGAAGTGCGCACGGCGCTCTTCGGCCCCTACTCTCCCTCGACTGCCCACTCCTTCCACTCTCCTGTCCACCATCTTCCCACCAGTGGGTTACCGGCCTGTGTCCATACCACATCACAGGCGGACCACAGCTGTGCACCGGCCGACCCAGATGGTGAATCCACCATCTGGCCACCAGCCAGTTACCGGCCTGTATCCAATTTGTAAAGTGGCAGAAGAGCCTTAACGGTTACCAGCAACGCTTGGTTGGCAATTTAGGATTGCCCACTGCAGGACTTGAAGCCACGACCTTCTCATCTTACCCACAATCAGATGACCACTATCACAACCATAGGTTCACATAGCCTGTGAATGCTGATATTAGTTTTAAAAGAAACACTTCCGGGAGCATGCTCACACACATATACGTCCGCGAACGTAAATTTTAGCTGAAGATGTACCAAGTAGATTTGCGTGTCGGTTGTCTCAGAAGCACCAGTTCCACTTGCAAGTTGCCTTAAAAAATTGAGCTTTCATTTATAGTACGCTGTGCACTCGATAACTCGGCATTAAAACTGCTCATTTTAAGTCACTGCTTTTAAAAAGTCCGTGATCGTAAATACGCTCTGAGGAATAGACGACCGTGCATTTAGTTCGTATGCTCCCAAAGCCTGGAACTCACTCCCGACTTGCGTCAGAACATCGCCTGACTTGACCACATTTAAAAAGAACTTAAAAACACCTATTTAGGACAGCATTTAGTGGGTCCCTGTGATTCTTCCTTCATGTGCCTATGCGTGCTGACACGGTGTATGCTGCCACTAACCACATTTGCGTGCTGACCCTGTGCATGTCACCCCTAACCAAGGTATTCATGTTGTTTATCAAGCATGATATTACTCACCATTCACTCGCGTTTCCTTTTGCAGCAAATGTGAAGCGCCTAGAAATATATCGAGTTCTCCGAGGGCGCTTTATCAAGTGCATTATTATTATTATTATTATTACTTAGTCTGTGTCTGTCGACATATTGTGTCCATGGCAGGTACACACTGACGGATGTGTCACTTGCGCCTTACATCTGATCGCACTGCAAGCTTAATTATAATAAAATAGTAAAATAACTGTATGACAAGGAATGCCTAGCTGCGAATCTTACAGCCCTGCCTCCGGCCACCTGTTCTATCTGCGCAGCAGGAAGCAAACTCTAGGCTTTGGGCTCTACATATCTATGTGGAGGTACGCAAGAGCTTTGCCAAGGACGAAGAGGTCAAGGTGAAACTGGAAGCTCAAGGTTTCCGGTAGCCGCGTGCGCGCCTCTCATCTCAGTGGGACCGGAATGTCTTCTTTCAAGAATGCAGCGAAGTCGCGACAGAAGTATCACAAAGAGCGGGCTCAGGTATTTTTTATTGCGCACTCGTCGCTTTGTGTTTTACAGGGCGTACCGCCGCTCGCGGTGGCTGAACGGCCGCCGCTGTAGTGTAGGCGCCTCGACTACTCGCTGGGCCCGAGTCGCTCTCCGTGCGCTCGATTTTCCGTCGGCTACCGCGCCGCCTGCCGCTGCTGCTGCTGCTGCGGCGGCTTCCGACATGCGTAACATTCGCCCGGTCGGCGCCTGGTTAAGTCCACCTAGGGGCGTCCCATACTATTTTCTCGTCTGCTCTTGGTTTCCCGATCGTCTCTTGGCTGCGCTCGCCGTTTCTTTCGTTAGCGGCCTAATTAGTGCCGCTTCAACGCTCGTCGCCGTGCAGCTTATTGCCTTCCGAGCAGCGAAACGTCTCACTAAGTCACTCGGCCAGCTGGTCATTCAGTTTTCATAGCTAGTGCCGCAGCTGTGGGATTGGCCATTTCGGTCAAGTGCTGCCCTGTTTCCATCTGCGGCGGTCTGTGCAGTCTTCGTAGGCCATCGCAACTCCCTTAATGTGGGTCATAGTAGGGGACGATGAAGCAAGAACATGCAGCTTACACGTGCAAGTACTGGCAAGCGAGGATTTTCTCGACATCTGTTTGTAAGAGCTTCTTCAAACACCGATAACTCGAGTATTGTGCTTGGTCCTTCTGTGAAAGATATGTGAAAGATAAAAGACTTGTATGATAGAGATAAAGACGCTGCGAAAGATAATGACTGGCCACGAACTGCGTTAGAACTGGCCATTGGTCGCGTTAGAACTGCAGCCGTCAGAGCATTGCCCATCGTTATCACAAGGCCCCCCAATTATATGTAAGTGGCAACTGTGCAACAAATGCCCCTCGTAAGTTCTCAATAGAAGCTTTGTAGGTATTAGTAGGGTGATCCCTGAGGTAATTATATGTCTTAGAGGCCGATCTTTAGCTAAGAAACCCTGTCATTCACCATTGCCACTGCCACTCTTGTTAATATTGTTACTATTTTTGTCGTTGGCCAATGTGCACCAAATTTAGAACTGTCATGACTGATAGCTAGTAGTAAGTGATATGGGTAGACCAGCTTTCTATTTTCTTTGGGTTTCGCCTTTGTTCAGTCTTAAGTATGCTCTGATGTGCAGTCTGTATTGGTTAATTCACTGCTTCAGTGCTTCTAAGCACTCAGCCGATATCTAGTTACTGGCATTCGTGGGAAGAAATCAATCGAGAGGTGCCAGATTAGAAATATTAGATCGTGCTCTAGCAATATCGTGACTCAAGTATCTCCTCCGGCCGTCCTGAACTGCTACTTCCATGCTACTCACTACCTCAACTGCTCTCATGACTCTGCTATGCTTCCCACTTTCTCTTTGTTGCGTGAGACGAAGTCTGTTGGCTACCGAATGCGTACCGAAAGCTGCTTGGGCTTTGAGTGTGCTTCAGAAAACTCTCATGCATAACACCCACATAGTCGTTGTGGCTTTCTGGAATTGCAGATGGAGATACATTACATTCAGATGTGAAACTTGTTAGGGCCTGCAGGCATTGCTACCGTTATCCAGCACTTAGCAGGCTTAGACCTATCAACAGTGCCTGATTGCTGGCTGCAGCCTCGTTATTTGAGTCTGTAACAGTGGTTCAGGTCTATGAAACGTCTTTAAAAATTATTGATGTTCAGTGCAGTCATTTGTTGTTCATTGCTTCAGATGAGAATGTCTATGTACCTGTTTCTATAGCTTGGATTGCTTGACAGCAGCAGTTGTTAATGCAGACGGCAAGGGAAAACCTGCCACTCACATAGAGATTGCGATGACGTGCATTTAGAGACCACAGCAAAGGCCGTGTTTTGGCCCGGACTGAGTGCATTTTTTCCTCTAAACAGCAGTGCAGCTGTGCACTCTTGATGAAAATCTGCTAGAAGAGGCAATACTGTACTGATATAAAGAATGAATCGGTGAGCCGTGACGGCACACTAGGCAAAGTGGTTGCTTTTCACGTTCTTGGTCCCGAGGTTGTGGACTCGAATCCTTCGGTGCGTATTTCTTTATTGCCGCTACAATTGGTGGTGATAGCCTTAAAGGCTCTCCTGTCGCTATACAAAAGAGGCTGTTAAATCAGCTAGCATTTATTTATTTAATGAAGCTTGCAGGAGGAATGGAACATTGAGATAACACCGGTGTGCCTTTTTACTATCAGGCACACCGGTGTAATTGCTTTAATCGAGTGATATCTGCTCAACGAAGCACGTGCACTTAGGTTTTCATCAGATGGGGCTTGTCAGCAGAGTCTGCTGCATTTGCCATTTGACACACTGTATATGTTTCGACAGAAGAGAGCTACTCGGAAAGACTCGTGGTTTGAATTGGCAGCTGCCTGAAAGAAATATTGAGCAGAATTGAACGACTGGTTACATTAGCATTGGTTATTGTGGCACTAGCAATGTCTCTACCAGGCGTATCCACACCCAGTATCTTTCTTTTAATCTGTTTCTAGTTTAAGCATCATACATGCTATTAGCTGTTTTTTCCTGCTCTCGAATTTCCAATAAATACTCTATGATTTCTTCTGCTTATCAACTTATACAGTTAAGAGTGAATACGGTTCAGTAAATCAAATCCATCTGCTGACCTCTTTAATATGCCTTAACCGCGATCAGAAGCCGACTTCCAGGGCTGTTCAGTTTGTTTGGTTGCCCATTACAATATTGAGGATTTCATGTATAGCTCATGGCACGTTTTCATTTATCAATGATACTAAATGGCTAGCGCAGCAAAATTGCTATCATTGATTAGTTCATGCCCTGAGCTACATGTAAGCTGCCAGAATAATGCTCTTCTTTACTCATGCACAGCCATATTGCAATTAGGGCTATTGCACATCCTCTGGTCGTTCATGTGTATGGCCGTTTGAAACATTCCATGCGATTTCTGTCAATGCTAGCAAGGCAACAAACAATGACACGAGCTACCCATACAGTAATACCTACTCGCAGGTTGTTCCCTGGACTCCAAGCTTGAGACCTTTCTCTTTTTTTTTTGCTTGTATAATGTCTGACTATGTGCATGAGTCTGCTAACTGCTGTCTTAATCGACGTCTTTCTTAAAAAAGCCGACGCCAACGTGAAATGCTTGTTCGTTATTAGTATTCACTTGGATGAGTAAAAAGGATCTGAGCTCAGAATCATAGCTTGATTATCATAGCTGACCGTATTCTCACATATAGAGTAATCAAGGGTTTGGGATCAGCTTATAGTTCTGAGTTCTTTGTATATGGATGAGAATGCCACGTTGTGATTCCAGTTTTCATTTGTAATGAAATCGGCAGAGAAGCTCTTGTATTTGCTGTGCATAATAGTCTATTAATAGGCCGACTTGTTTTAGCTTGGCTACTCACCCTGCACGTACATGCAGGATTTAAGGAATGTGCTGCTACTAGGCAGAGTGATGCTCTGTCGGTATCATCATGGAGCCAGGCGGTCCTTGGGGGGGGGGGGGGGGTAGCTTAATTGAGCCTGTGCTCACACGCTGTGTTTTCAAAGTTAACATTTTTTAGCATTTGTCTTCGTTTTGCAGCCTGCTTCACGCCAGCACTTGGGAATACTTGAGAAGAAAAAGGACTATAAACAGCGTGCCGAGTAAGTAGCAGAAGAAGAAAATACATGCTTTTCATTGCCGAAGTGTGAATACAGGTTTGTTGTGAAGCTAGTTTCAAGCTGTATGTTAGGTAGGTTTTTTCGAGATGTGATCAGCCTGGTCAACTTGGACATCTGGCATAACTCCGTTTGGATGCACTACACGACTGTATATATGTGTCTGCAGTGACCACCACAGGAAGGAGAAAACCATAGTGGCTCTAAAAAGGAAGGCTCTGGATAAGAACCCTGATGAGTTTTACTTTAAGATGATTCGTACTGCAATGGTGGTAAGTTAAGTATGTACCTTTGCTGCACAGAAAGTTGGGCTACATTGAAACTGTTCCCAACATTTTTATGTTATACCGTTTTTGATCTGGTCGCACAGCCGAGCTTCGTGGGTAATCGAGCTGGGCAGTTTAACGAGCCTTTTTATTGCAATGCCATTTCAACGTGCTTGCACGTGCACAATCTGTTTTATTTCCTATTTTGATCGAAGCTTGTTCTGCCGAAAGATCAAGCAATACAAGCAAAGAGACTTTACCCAAGTCTGCATTCTTGAGAATGTTGTTAAGCACCCGAGGCAATACTGACTCGGTAGAGTGATTGGCTCTAAAACCAGACTATGACTTACTTGCTAGGTTTAAAGTTTCAATAGTATAGTTCAGCTGGTCTGCCACAACTCAAGCTCTCTTGGTCTAGTGTTGCTTTCCTAATTAATGGTTCTAACAACAGCCTTTTTGAAAGGTGCAGTGATAAGACCCGAGGCTAAGGACGCATTTACTATTTAAGTAATGTACGGCAGCAGCAGATCTGTGTACTGTAGAAGTAGGACAGTGGGAATAGGATCCAGAGGGCTGGAAGGCCGTGATAGCCCAGGAGGTAATGTGCCTGCTCTTCACGTCTGAGGTCGTGGGTTCGAATCTGCAGTGGGCGATCCTTTATTGCCAACTTCAAGCAGTGGTGATAGCCGTTACGGCTCTGCTGCTGCTATACAAATGAGGCCGTTAGATCAGCTAATATTTTTTATTGTTGTCTTTGACTGGAAGATGAATTTCAAGAGAAGGTTGCTCCTAAGGTCGCCTTGAATACAGATATCGAGGTGCTGCACATAATTGAGGGAGAGCAGTCATTTGGGGTAGTTACTAAGGGGCCAGAGCTCAGTTGGGATATCGTTACGTTAATGATGGTCTCTAATCTTGTCTATCTTGCTGACAAAGAAGCTAGAGAAGCGCTTCGCTAGATCACAATAATGACTAGGTAAGGAGCTAACTTGAGAGGTGGTTGATGGTAAACATGAGCATTTTTAGATAGCGCATCTTTGATTCAGCAATATTTTTATAGAAGCTAGACCTGGCCTCTGCTATGATAGGTAGGTATGGTGAACTGTAGTCTCATGTACCTATCGATGGCTAGTCAGTCATGATCTTTTGTATGCTTTCTCGAGCATGCGTTTAGGAGACCTGGCTAGCTTAATGTCTGCAGTAAACTATATGCAATCTGGGCGAATGCACTTATTGCACTTATTCAAAGATGCAAGCTCATCAACATATTGGCTGGTGTCGTGTTGTAGCATTCTACCAATGATGAGAGGTCTGAATGGAGATTAAGCAGCAAGGGTAAAGATATTGTTTGTGTAGAGAGCATCAATGTCAAGGGTCTTGAGGTTTTGTGATTCACAGATGATGATCACAGATATTCCGTGTGTGGAGAAAGGCACAAGCTGCAGACTGAATGTGATCTGCATGTGGTCAGACTTGAAGACTTTGGTAATGATAGGGTGCGAGAGAAGACAGTTGTGGAAGAATATTCGATCTAGTTTGTAACCCCTGTTGTGAAGGAGTTATGCACATGAGCCGCAAGAGAAAATTGAGTCCGTGTATGTAATCCGGCACTGAGTATCAGCTGAATTGTCGAGATGAAAATTAAAATCACCTAGAACGAAAAGAGACGATTTCTTGCACACATGACCTAAAAGAGATGAGAAAAATCGTAAATAAAGGAGGGCTTACTCCCTGGGGAGATAGATTACTGCTACCACTGACAACATGTTGTTGGAGCAACTCAAAACAAGAGATTCACAAGACTGCTTTGAGGAGACTGTAGACGGTTTGAAATTGGGGGCGGATTGTGTGACAGTGGTGACTCATCCACCCATTTTGATTAATTTTGGGGTAGGAAAGAAAGCCTGTCGAGTGGGTGTTGGTTATGGTCGGGTCGTTAGTCGATTACAGCAAGGTCTAGGTCAAAGCAAACAGGCCGAGACTGTCGTCCAGAATCATGTCGCCTGTTATTAGGGGTTTACAGCACATTGAGCAAAGGTTCCAAGGGCAAACTTAGAGATTGACCGCCGGGGTTACAGAAGGCCTGATGACCACTAAGTTAGAGTGATATATAGCGGAGCTTGAGGGAGAGTGCTCCGGGTGGCTCGGGACAAAGCTGGGAATATTGAGCAAGAGTGGTTTCTGCCGGTGCGTTTGCTTCGAGTGGGTTTCATACACGAGATGCCCCATTCTCGAACCCTGGCAGCAGTAACAGCAACCAGGAATGCATTTGAACGACATTAGTGAACTGATATTAGGCACTCACGATCGTCCCTAATAGGGAGGCCGTCCACAGTCGGCAGAGCTTAAGCCTCACCCGGCCTAGGTATGGTAACAAGGGCCGGGCAGGCGTGGGGAAGCATGCAATGGGACAAGCGATTCGGGCAGGTCACTAGCAGTCAGCGAAGCAAAAGCTGCAGCCCGTTTTGGCGAGGAAGCGCAGGCTGGCATAGAGCCAGGCTCACCAGGAGAATGGCAGCAGGAAAAGCAATTCAATCATTTAGTACTTAAATGTCTGTAGATGCTTTATTTCTTTAGGGCTACAATCAAACAGTAAACAGATATGATTTAAACAGGTCTTTATTGTATCGGTTTCTGTATTCGATGTTCGAGAGAACTTATAGCACTTACCATGCTTAGTGTTATGACCCGGTTATGTTGGATTTAAGGTTAACAAACAAACTGAGCCGGTAGAGGCAGCCCTGCAGTGTAACATTTGTTTCCCGCTTGCAGAACTTGGTCAAGGCAGTTTTTGTTCGTGACTTTTGTGGTCGTGTTTTATATGATGACTGCAATCTGCACTTTTTTTTGTTCCGGGTATATACTCTTTTTTAAGCCTAAGTTTGCTTTAAAAGAGAGAGAGAGACAGTGAGAGTGAGAGACAGAGAAAGGAAGGGAAGACAATGGTGAGCTTTCACTGCATGTCGTGATTCAATCTGGCACTACTGTGAGGACATCAGGGAGCACTTGGCACCTATTGGGTGCAGTGGGGTAGCTTATCAAACGCCGAAATTTGGTTTACTAGTGAAGCTAAGTTTAAGGGAGCTATTGCCGTGCTTGTAGTAGTTTTTGCTAGAGCTATTTGTTGATGAACAGCTTAAGCAAGGAAATGTGTGGTATTTTGGCAAACTCCGCAGCTAGGCTTGCCTGTCGTGAGCGTCGAAGTTGCCACATTACTCCACTTCTCGCCGACCTGCACTGACTACCAGTCAAGCAACGGATCGACTTAAAGGTTTTGTCGCTCACTTTTAGCTCACTTCATTCTTTCGCTCCTGCCTATCTCTTAGATCTACTCCCCCACCAGGCCAAGCATCGTACCACCGGCTTTTCGGAATCCAACAGTTTACCAATACATCGTACAAACCTGAAATCCTTTGGAGACCGTGCATTTAGCTCGTATGCTCCCAAAGCCTGGGACTCACTCCCGACTTGCGTCACAACATTCCCTGACTTGACCACATTTAAAAAGAACTTAAAGCACACCAATTTAGGACAGCATTTAGTGGGTCCCTGTGATTCGTCTTTGATGTTGCTTATGCATGCTGACATGGTGCATGCTGTCACTAACCGCACTTGCTTGCTGACCGTGTGCATGTCACCCCTAACCATGTTATTCATGTCGTTAATCAAGCATGACTCACCATTCAATCACGTTTTGCTTTGCGGCAAATGTAAAGCGCCTAGAAAGAGATTGAGTTCTCTGAGGGTGCTTTATCAAGTGCATTATTATAATTATTATTATTACTATTTGATTAGCAACTACCTGCTACCACGCACATCCCTTTTAATGACCTACCTTAATTAAGCAGCAAGTAGATACATTCATTATCGTAAATGGTTTGAAGCAGTTGTATGCCGAACATGTGTGGCCACAGTGACGGCCACACTTACTCAGCTCTGCAATATTGCTGCCAAATGTCGTCGTGGCAGGATGGAGAGCACCAGAGTGAAGACAAGACACCAAAATACACCGATGAACAGCTGAAGTTGATTCACAGCCAGGACATTCGCTACGTCGGCTTTAAGCGATCTTTGGAAATGAAAGTAAGCTCGTAGCCCACCCTTTCTTTTTGCTGCTTTAATCGCTTTCATTATAGAGCTGTTTTTCTCATTTCATTGCTGTGTTGCTTGATCCAAATGTGTTGGTGTCCTTGTTTGATCGTGCTCAATTCACTATGCTTGCTTTGTATTTGCTTCTGTGATGTGAATAGAACACTATTACAATTAGGCATTGTGTATTCACATGCGTGTCCAGGCCTGCTAGGGTAGCAGTTAAGACAAGCTTGCTTCTAAGGAGCATGCATAAAAAAGGATGCCAGGTCCATTCACGATGATATGCAGAAGTTGACTTAAATAAGCATTAATGTATATTTGTGGCTCGCAGAAACACCCCTTCCTTTGTGCCATTTTTCTGTTGTATGCTGGTTTGTGAAAACCACTAAGAAAGGCACTATGTAAATTGGGTGCATTTATTCTTCGTGGTTCGGTCAAATGGTTCACGGTTGAATGCCAACTACACTGGGTTGGGACAGTGGTGAGTTGCTTGCCCCAACCAAGGTGAAGGTGAAGGCAGTTGATGACCTTCGTGGACTCGAGCCCTGTAGCAAATGCGAAGCACCTGAATAGAGATTAAGTTCTCTTTGGGCACTATGCAAATAAGTTGTAAACAAATAAATAAATATCTGTGCGAGCACACACACACGCACACACACGCACACACACACACACACACACACACACACACACACACACACACACACACACACACACACACACACACACACACACACACTAAATCATAAATTGCAGGTCGCTGATACTTTTGCGAACGAGTATGCATTCTTGCGCGTACAGAGTTGACGATTCCTGATTTAATAAAAACAAATGGCATGCAGGTTATCTCTCAAGCATGCAAGCCGTAGCAGAAAACCCCTCAAACTAAAGAAAGCACTCCCCCTATGAGCTGCCAGTTTATGACCTCCACAAAGGAAAATACTTACATAATGTGGTCATTTCCCCCAATAATGACATAGAGGCCCAGGTTTCAGACACCCCCATCTCCAGGAGGAAAGCACTGTCATAAATCACTGATTGCCATATTTATGGGCAACAGAGTGTGACAGATGAAAACATGTCCTGAAAACTGGTCTGTTTTGTGGCCGATGTTTGCTGGCTATTGTAGGTAGTGACATTAGTTTCACTGCCGGTGTGCATGTTCAAGACAAGATATTTCACATGCTATATAGATACCGATACCGACATACAGGTTGTCATTAGTGAATAACTAAAACACTGTTAACTTGTTGGTTTAATTTTTGCTTTCTTTCTGATATCCAAAGTGAAGCATCCACTATCAGAAAAGCTCAGATAGTGGCCAATTAAAACTTGGCATTGCGAACAACTTTCATCGTACTTAGCAAGTTCATGCAAGCGACACGGTTGGAACTGAGGGATCTTGCAGGAAAATCCAGCGAATTCTATTTCTAGTGTGTAAAATGTTTTGTGAACGTCGACACCACAGCCTTAGCTGCAAGTTAAACCATCTTGATATAGGCAAAGCTGTGCCTGCAGGTTTAATTTCAGTCTACAGTCTAAATATAGAATATAAATATTTGAATATTTTAAGAAGGTTGCATTGAAATTTTTTTAGTTTTGTGTATTTATCGCCCTTGACATTATCAAGATTTGGCCCTTTATTGGCCTCATCCCAGGCATTTCTCTTAATTTCTTCAAGTTTTTCTGGTTAAGGGAATACAACTTTGGCTTTTTGTGAATCGGCATCACAGTGTGTGGTTGTGTGCCTGATTTGTGGCTTTGCCAACCATCTTTCCAGTTCAGGATTGATCATGACCTGATGTACCGTAAGCTGTAGGAATGCTGATCACAGGCAAGAATGGTCTAGCTAGGGCAAAACGAGTCAGAAAAATGCAAAGGTCCATGCGACCTTGTATTGCAAAATAGCATTAGTTAATTTTTGTATGCACTCTTAATTTCTTCCTGATACCTTTGCTTTGATGCAGAACAAGTCTTTGTGTGTCTGCCCTTTAACTTTAGTCTTCTTACTATGATCCGGCCACCTCAATTACCGTGCTTCAGCCTGGTCACTATATCCGTGTGAGCAAACAAATACAACAAAGGATATGTCTGTGTCTGAGCTTGCATATACGTATTTATTACAGAAAATTCAGAAGTTGCAGTCAGTAACACATATTCTGGAGTCTAGTAGTGCTCTTGGCAAGCATACGTTTTTTGTGGACAGCAAAAAAGAAGGTAATTTACTCATTCTGGGTTGCTGTGCTATGCTGACCGCTCTTCATGTGAACAGTGGTTTAAGCTTGTCGATTGAACCAGCTTCCGGATAGCTACATTTAACTACACGGCTGAATATGCTGTGGCTGTGTTATGTCACTAATAAGCAAATGTTTTATTTTAATTGTTAATAGTTTGTGCCAGGACAACATTTTCAGCTTTGTCCTCTAGTAACAGCTGTCCGCAGTGGCATTGGATGATGGCACATCTTTTTGGCTGACTAGGCAGGAAGTTCAATACAAACTGCTGCTCCAGCTACTATTGTCAGTAGGTCTTCTAATGTTGGCTGTGTCCTCAATAGTTTCATTTGTGTAAGATGAATGTGGATATTAAACACCGAAGCAGAGGTTATGTGTCTCCCGAGTCCTGTCGGTACATTATAGATCTTGTGTATCTGTTTGGACCTTTTAGAGTTATCTTCTCTCCTGATGACACGTGGAATTCTCCAATCCTAATATATATCTTCATATGCTCAGGTTGATGACCCAGGTCAAGGTGAATGCATTTGGTGACTGGTGTCGTTAGCTCTAGCCCTGTGGCGTATGTGAAGCGCCTGGATAAAGATTAAGTTCTCCTAGGGCGCTATACAAATGAACTGTATTAATTTTATTTGTGCGTGTCTCCCTGAAGGATTTAAGGCAAAAACAAGAGCTCAAAGGTCAAGACTCAAGTCAAATTGGTTGCATGGAGGGAGTGGCAGATTACATATGCACTCCTATTGTTTGTAGCTGCTGCTAGTCCCCTGACTGTTATCTCACAGCATTCAATGTTTGCTAGCTTGAATACCAGTTTAGCTTTATACTTAGCATACGGAAGTCTAGGCTCAGACATTGACTGTCCTTGATAAGTTTGGTGGCACACACGGTGGTTTTCTGCTAGGACTGTTGCTGCATTTTATAAATCAGTTTTTATGCTGGAAAAAATGGAGCACACCCTGCGATTCGCACTGCAATTCGTGAGTTCAAGTCCTGCTGCGGGCGTTCTTTTATTGCCCGCTTTAAGTTTGGTGAGAGCTGTTAAGGCTTTAAATCTTTTATGCAACTTGGTCAGTTACGTAGTTCCATAAAGCATCAACAGAGCACCAGGCAATTCTGACATTTATTGCTTTTACTATACTGTCATGCTGTGGGTATGTGAAAATTCCACGCCAGCCTAGCGATATGTATGCAGTTGCAAAAGCTCTTTTATCGAAAGATGTTAACATTCGATCGGAAGCTCGGCCACCACCACTACTACTACTACGGCCACCAGCTTTCTCCCATCGTCAGCTGAATGCACAGTGAAAGCCCACGAACAGTCCTCAACTGCTGATGAGACATTTGGCTGTTGATCCCTTAGCAACCAGTATTCTTGTCTGCCGATTGATGTCGCATCGTCAATTCAAGTGAGGCTGCTGAGTCCACTACCACTTAGTGTACTTTTTCTTTGCTTAAAAATCTCAGTTGTTACCACGCCGCTTAAAGAAACACCGATACATATACCTTAAATCCTTAACGAATACCTTGTTTATAGGGGAAGGAGGTGGATATCAGAGCTAACCACGATCGGCTTAAAACTGCAACTTTTATTGCATTTCCATCTGAAAGGAGTTCATCCTTCGTGAGGTGGCAACAGTAGGAGGGATAGCAAGGTGGGTTGCATCAGGTGTGGAATTACGTCTGATCTCTATCAAAGGTTTCGGACTGTATGCCACAGTAGTTTGAAAAAAATTAACTAGCTTTCTGGTTCTTTCCAGGCTAGATTATTGAATTTCAATTTTGGCTAGGATGCCATAAAAGCCATTAGGCCACTGAAGCTGGTGATCAATATGGCTGCAAGGCTAGTTAGAAAATCTCAAGAGGTTCAGCCACCTGTCTCCTTTGCTGAAGGAGCTTCGATCGCTTCTGGTTGAGCAACTAATACAGAATAAAGTTTGATATTTCTCCTGCTGCCGACTTTGGCACATCTTTTGTCACTTGCATGCTGACCCTGTGCATGTCACCCCTAACCATGTTACTCTTGCTGTTTATTGAGCATGCTACCACTAACCATTTGATCGTTTTTCCTTTGCAGCAAATGTAAAGCGCCTAGAAAGAGATTGAGTTCTCTGAGGGCGCTTTATCGAGTGTTATTATTTTTTCCAGCCGTCCTGAGCAGTTACTTCAATGCTTTTCACTACCCGGACTGCCCTCCTGACTCACCTATGTTTGTAGAAGCAGTTATTTCTTTTTGCTCAAACTAGCAGTGATTTAAAAAGTTGGCCTGCTAGGCAAAACACTGATGAACAGTCCAGAATTATGAAAACATTTACTCACTCTATCTTATAGCTCTGCTGATTATGATTATTCATCTTAATGCTCTATCCCAGCAGCACTGTTTAGGAGTGACCATGTGAGCTGGGACAAAGTTGCCACTTTAAATCTTGACCCTGACCTCCAAGCTGCATATCGGGACCATGCCAGGCTTTCACTTCCTTGGTTCAATTTTAGCCAAGGAGTTCGATGTGGCAGCCAGACTAAATACACACCCTGCTTTGATGGACAGGACTTTCAACCGCCCTACACTTGACCAACTAAAGACAACTTTGGCATGTGCTGCTGAACTAGACCCAGAGGTGCTTAAAGTATGTAATATTCTTAGCATGCTTTGCCCTGCAATTTCATCCAAAATAAATGTTCTTTAATCCGATTTTGAACTGCACCTGGCCCATCCGAGGTTCATTCTTGGTTGTCACATCACAGCCATGGTATACTGGCACTAGCCGAATAGCTGGGCATTATTGAGTTTTCGATACACTTTCTTCATTCAGGAAATGGCCAGCGCCAAGGAGAAAGTGATGCGTGAGCTTAAGAAACGCATCAGCCGAGAAAAAGAGCTCAAGATAATCGAAGAGAAGATGCAAGTTAAGAAGCAGATTCTGGTATGTATCACTATCCTGAATGAGAAATGGCAAACGCTTACGCTGGCAAAGGCACAAGAGTAGTCCTTTCCTTTGGCTCTCCTTTCTCTTCAGTTGTGTAAGCCTCACTTTTTACATTTTTGATTTTGCATATTTTTGCATTTGCCATGCATTTCTGCTGACTGACACCAGGATGAAGCCCTGATGGCTACGTATCTGATGCTACCCCGATTGTATTATCATTCTTTCAGACCATGCGGCCTTTACTATGTGCTCGGAATTTAGTTACCGTCTGTGACAACAGCCTACATTTTGAAAGTTTCGTTAACAAGACCGCCTTCACAGCTAACCATGACGTCTGATCCCTATCTTAGATTAGGGACTGTCTACTACGGTGGCTTGCAAAAATTTTCACTAGCTTCCTTGTTCTGTTGATTACAATTCCATTATGGCTAGTCTACCGAAAAAATTCATTAGGCCACAGCAGCTGGTGATGAATATGGCCGCAAGGCAAAATCGAGGAGGCTCAGCCATGTGTAGCCTATGCTGAAGGAGCTTCGGTGGTTCTCGGTTGATCAGCAGATGCTAAGTTCTATGCTGACCCACAAGGTCCACCACGGCTTGGCTCATCCATATGTAGCTGAACTGCTTCACCAGTTCCAGCATCCTCATGCCCTCAGGTCCTCTTTAAACAATAAATGAACTGTTCCATTCATCTGCTAAAAGACAGTTGGTGACAGAAGCTTGAGCTCTTCAGGCATTAGATAGAGGAACTTGCTCTCACACTTCTTACGCAACGATGTCTATTCTCCTTCGTAACACCGCCAGGCCCTCGTGGCTTTGTAAAATTACATACACATCACATTACATTACATTAGCCCTTGACATGCTCTAGCGGCAACGGTGGTTGTAATGTAATAATGATTGATCTCTGTCTATAATTTTACAAAACCACCAGGAGTAGGTGGGTGTTAGTCAAGAGAGTTTTCTGTAGCCCACTCAAAGCCTGAGTAGCTTCAGGTAACCATTCGTTAGCTAACAGACCTCATCTCACTACCTCAACTGCTCTCCTGACTCTGCTATGCTTCCCACTTTCTCTTTGTTGCGCGAGACGAAGTCTGTTGGCTACCGAATGCGTACCGAAAGCTGTTTAGGCTGTGAGTGCGCTATAGAAAACTCTCCTGCGTAACACCCACGTAGTCTATATGACTTTGTGGAGTTACAGACGGATATACATTGCATCTCACGCAGCAAAGAGAAAGTGAGAACCATAGATGAATCAGGAGGGCAGTTATGGTAGTGAATAGCATAGAAGTAGCAGCTCAGGACCGCTGAAAAGGATGTGCCACAGTCGGCAGCAGGAGAGCAGAGTAGGCATCGTTTCGAGGTAATAGATTTGCCATGCCAGTCGTCTTGTTTTGAAATCCTACAGGAGAGCATCAATGCGATGGCCTAGATCGGCGATTAAGGAGAGAGAGAGAGAGAGAGAGAGAGAGAGAGAGAGAGAGAGAGAGAGAGAGAGAGAGAGAGAGAGAGAGAGAGAGAGAGAGAGAGAGAGAGAGAGAGAAATCACAATCTACCAACCAGTTTAAACTATCCGTTAAAGGAGGAAAGTCAAGAAAATACCTATAACATTTGTCTGACAATCGAATATGTGTTTATGGTACCTTTCGAAAGACGGATATGTTAGAACTCTGGGATAGGAAGTTCTGACGACTTCTGCATAAAAGGAAAAATTCATTATGCAAACCACGCCTAAGCGGGATATAAACCGTAAGCAACAAATATACAAATAAATTTTTTACTGATCTCTGCTTCATATGCAACATGTATCCCAACTTGTCGAACCTTGGTAGTTCGCTATAGCTGCTTGAAGCTTGTTGAGGTGCATACTTGTGACTTTTATACAGGTTTATTTCCAGGGTTGGTTGGTGCCTTGTAAATTAAATAACAACTAATATTTCACGTATCAGAGTGAAATTTGAAATGTGAGTTCAGCTCTGCCTTTTACCCTAGTTTTTAATATTTTTGATTTTGGTTTGATACAATTGGTTCTATATGTCCACGATTACGGAAAATAAAGCTCCAGGACGTTTGATGACGTATACAGCCAAATGAATCAAACCGAAATCGAAAATATTAAAAACTAGGGTGGAAAAAGCAGAGCTGAAGTCGTATTTCAAATATTTCATTCCGATACCTGAAATTTTAGTTGTTATTTAATTTACAAGGCACCAACCAACCCTGGAAATGAAGCGGTATACAAGTCACAAGTATGCAACTCAACAAGCTTCAAGCATCTGCAGCAATCTACCAAGGTTCGAAAAGTTAGGATACAAGTTGCATATGATGTAGAGATTGGTAAATCTTTTATTTGTAGATTTGTTGCTTCCTGTTTACATCCGGGTTAGACGTGGTTGGTATAACCGATTTTTCTTTCACTTGGAAATTGTCAGAACTTCCGATCCCAGTTCTAACATATTTGCCTTTCGAAAGGTATATCTGATTCTTGGAAAAATTGTATAGGTATTTTCGTGGCATTCCCCGTTAAGCCGCTGCAAAGGTGGTTGGCCAGTTCATCCAACGAAACTATTCAGGAACTGACAGCTTCGATGCCTCGCCGGCTTCAGGACATCCTCCAAACCAAGAGGCACCTGCTTTTTCGCATTAAAAAGAAGGGATAATGATGCCGCGCCCTGTAATAGGCTAGTGGTAATTTAAAAAAAAATAACGTAGTAACGTGCAAAGCTTTTTGTTACCGCTTTCAGAGAAATTGCAATGTAAAAATCACGTGGCACTCTGGCATTATTGCTCGCCTGCATTAATACTCGGGGCCCCTGCGTGTATGTCGAAAAAATGCCCTTTTTATTCTTGCCTTTTTTAGGACAAGAAATCTAAGCGAAAGAAAGTTCAAGACGAGACCGTCAAATCAGCTGCTGTCTATCGATGGTGCCCAATGAGGAAGAAATAATTGTTGCATGCCACGATGATCCGGCTGTCATCCTTCACAAATCCTATATGGCATCGTCTGCTAGGACGATGCACGTTTGATGGGACTGCCTGGTGATGTTACTCGATGTCTGCCTGATACATGTATATATGGCTGCATGCATCTGCGTTTCCTAGGTATTTGCATGCCACCACATGCTCGTGAGGCCCACATCTCCTACGCACGACAGGTGTGCCTGAGCCCATGAATGCATTAAAAGATTACTAGCTGATTTGACAGCCTCTTTTCTATAGCCACAGAAGAGCCTTTAGGCTGTTTGTCTGTTTCTTCAAGACAGTACGCAATGCCGATTCATTTGCACCCTATAGTACAGCGCATTTGGTTTTACAGAAGCCTGTTTAGGACTGCATGCGACTCTTGTGCGAACCTAAAGCATGAGACATTGCCTGGTGCCAGCCCGGCAGCTGTCTTGTCAGGTGGTTGGTAATGAGCCCATGTTATTACATCTTTCTTCCAAAAAATGCCGCAGCACCGCTGTGACACAGATAAGGTTCTACGTGCCATTTGTAGACCATTCCAGATGGTTACAGCGCTTACAGGGAAGCAGCTCCGAAGCAACTCCCGCGGCAGCCTGCCGCACGTGCACTCAGTGCTTCCGGTGCGTTGCTCGGGTCCTGTGCGACAAGCTACAGGTTATACCGCAAGAGCGGGCTCTATCGCAACAGCGTATGTCCACTAATGTGCTCCCAGTCACTATAACACAGCTATCTCTCTCTGACAACCGCGTGCGGCTGGTTAATGATACTAAACGGCGCACTGTGCATCCACTTGTGCCATTCCAGGCACACGAGCACCACGCAGCCACAGTCCACATTTGTGTCACTGGAGAAGGTCGATTGTCGCTGTACCTCTCCTTAGGTCTGGTCGGCGTTCTCAGCAGCTCCGATTGCACAAGGTGCACATAATCGAGAGACGCTGCGCCGGACACTTGATTCAAACACGTGACTAGCTGTCGCGATGCCCGTCTACGCGATCGACCAGCCTTCGAAGCTCCTCGAAGGGGCGAGGCAATAGCAGCCTGTCCCACCAACCGTTGCGACAGGATGTCGCAGTGCTATAGCATCCTGTCCCAGTCGGTGCCAAACGGATTCTCGTCGTCATCCTGTAGCTGGCTGGACAGGCAGGCCGCAGAAGCCGGTGGCGGTGGCGGCGCCGCCACCGACGCCGGCTCGCACCACTGCTGAGTCGAGACGCTGTGCGGCTGCAGCAGCGCAGCGTGGTGGTTGCCGCCGGGGGAGTGGTCGTGCCGAGTCAGCCACCGAAGCTCGCTGCCCTGCGCCGTGCCAGTCAGGAGGCAGCTGCTGCTGCACTGTGCCGCCGACGGCTGCGGCTGCAGGAGTGGGCCGGTGGCCGCGGCGAAGGCGTGAGCCGGCGGCTGCTGCATCGGGCTACCATAGCCGCTGGGCAGGGCTGCGGCTGCGACCACGGTACTCGGTGCGACGCTGCTGCTGCTGCTGCTGCCCACGGCCTGGCTGTGGCCTCCCCAGTAGCTGTGCAGCTGCTGCTGCTGAATCGTGCGACCTGCTCGGAGAATGACCTCGATGTTAAAGCCCTGCACGCTTATATCGAGGTGCAGCCGTGCTTCACCACGTGGTTCTCTAGATCGCGGGCCGAAAGAGCCAGTCACGGCAGCGCCTAGCCATGGCAGTGGAGGTGCCGGCAGTGGCTCGGTCAGCGAGAGACTCGCTCACCGGTAGGCTGGGCTTTAACGTCTCTTTCTTTTGTCGGACCCTTGAGGCTTCACTCGTGCGCCGTTTAACCAACTTGTACAACCAGGAAAAGAATAGTGAGAAAGGACAGGCAGTTGGGCTTTCAAAAGATGCACGAATTCATGTCTGCACCTCAAGGTTTGGATGTGGGAGGAAGCCATGCCTCGTCCTCCTCTGTGGGCTATTCGAGTGCCTTCCTTCGTCACGGAAGCACACTGACGCGATTGGGCTCTGAACCTAGATTATGAGAGTTGAGCAAAGATTGGATGAAGATGTTAAGAGAGTGAGCCAACTTCGTCACTTTAGCACACAAGCATTAGCAATTACAAGCTGTATATGGCAAGCCATCTCTGTGCAAAGTCTTGAGGACTAGATCGCTGTGCCATTGACAGCTTTCCATAGCCTACTTTAAGTCGTGTGTGGCTTTCGTCATGAATAGGTCGCCAAAAACGAACACGCGAAACATAGCAGTAGAGCCATCGAGTAGTGTGGATAATTTAGCCAATTGTGAAGTTTAAAGGAGTCAACTAGAGGTGTGATTTGATAAGAGCTTGAATTTCATCTATCCGGGAACAACATAGACTCCTTAGGCAGATAAGCAAAGGCAAGAGTTTAGCCTAGCTCGCTTAAAGTCGGAATGAGTTTCAGTGAGCTCTCGGCTGCCACAGGCAGTAGTAGTCTTCTCACACAACGAAGCAAGCACTTCGAGCATACCCGCAGGCGGAGAAGGGTAGGAGGGGGTTGGCCAAAAGTAGCAGGGAAGTACAGGTGAGCTGAATGTGACCGGACAGGCATTAGAGGCAGATAGTAGCTTTCATTGATTTGAGATCCACAGTCATTGGTTAAAGGAGCAGCACATGTAGCAATGACTTGCACGAGGGCCCAAGCGCGCGAGGGACTGGCACTGTCTGTCGTCTGTGTCATGTCAATCAAGTGAGCGACTAAGAACTAAGCTGACACCAAGCTGCTTCCAGGCATGTGCCCGACCGGTCATTCTAGCATCTTGCTGGAGGCCAGGCAGTGCGTAGGGCAGGACAAGCCAGTGGGAACAGGGAAATGCCATATGACAGCGATGGCCTAGCACTACTATTACATGGGGGAGGGGAGAGGTTTCGCCAAGCAGCAGCTGCAGCAGCTCTACCTGATAGCAGGTCGGCGGCATATAGCTGCTCATGGATTAGCTGCTGTGGCTGCTGCTGAGCAAGTTGTGGCATGCTCTGGTGCTGCTGATGAGCGAGCTGATGCTGCAGCTGCACTTGCTGATGTGACAGCTGTCTTTGCACAAGCTGCTGCTGCTGCTGCCCATACTGGTGCTGCGGCTGCACTGGCAGGATGCCTGCTTGGTCCAGCAGACTGCTCAGCGTCGTTGCAAGGCTGCGGAATTGTTCGACCTTGACAGTGCTCTCTGGCTGCTGCTCGGCTTGTTTCATGTTCTCCAGGAGACCTGCACGCACGGCGAAAGCAGAGACGTCGCTGCTTTAGGCACTTCTATAATGGAGGCGAGGGAGGAAATGAGCAGCAGAAGCGGCAGCATGGAAGTAGCAGCATAGGCAGTAGGAGAGACGATGTCGGTCCCTGAGAATTGCAAAAGTGACAAGCTTTCACCGACGATTAAAAAGTGAAAGAAGAGAACAGCTATTTTATTGTTTTATTGTCTCGGGATGACTCGAGATGATGAGGAGGGTACAACAGATGTGAAGTAGATCGGCTAGAGATGAAGGAGCCAAGTCACGGCAGGCCTCGTGGGGGCTAGAGTAAGAGTTTAGCCCTGTATATGTTGATCAACGAGGACCTATCGAAGCCGTTTTTTGCAAAGGATGTACGACTGATTTTCTTTGTTTTAGAAAGCAACCTTGCGGGACATATTCATTACAGCAATAGAGGTATAATGGGGTTTTTTCATTAGCAATGCCAGTGCTAGTTCAGCATTGCAGAACTAGTCTGTCTCGAAATTGAACAAATTTAATGTATCTTTGTCTGTAACTCAACAAAGTCACAAAGATTAAGTGGGTGTTACACAGGAGATCTTTCTGTCGCATGCTCAAAGCCTAAGCGGCTTTCGGTGCGAATATGATAGTCAACTAGACCACATCTCACACAGTAAAGAGAAAGTGAGAAGCATAGCTGACTCAGCACGGCAGTCAAGAAGGTGAGTAGCATGGAAGTAGCAGCTCGGGACGGCTGGAGAGAAGAAGTATGTCGGCAGCAGAACAGATGTCGTTGCCTAAGAATTGTGGAAGCAAGTTCCACAGTCTAGGACATGCAGAGCAAAAGCTTCTGTCGCCAGCGGTCTTAATGTAAAGGAATACAACACCCTATTTCTTATCCAAAGAGAACCTAAGGATAGCTACCAACCGTCAGACAACAGCTTACTTTTCAACTGTCAGAGAGCAGCTTACTTTTAAACTGAGTCATATCGATGTCATCCAGCACAAATGAAGATGAAGCTGATCCAGCAAGACGTAAGCTTTCCTTCAACGTGTCGATGTTGTGCATCCAATCATAATTGATATTGTTTGCACTTTCAGAGGCTGCAAGCATAGAATGCGATCGAGCATAAACGAACGTGGAAAAGCCACTGTGTAGGTTAACAGCAGCTTTCGCCCTCAACTTTAGTGAAGCAGTTTTCTAGATGGTTATACGTTTTAATCTGCCACGAGTTAACCTGTAGCCTAGGCCGGAAAGTCAATTTATATATTTTTGAGTTTGCATTATGATCAGTAGGAGGCTGCTGTTCTTTTTTACCACTACTGCTGTTAAACTATCGCATCGCATAAAGGTCTAGGACTACTCGCCCTTCTACCCTAGTGATGGTAATGACAAAGGCATGGAATAATCATAACAACGTCAAACTTGTCACTAGTGCATCATGCGTTATGTAGAGAAAGCAACTGCAATAATTTCGAATATACTTGTATGATCCATTTCGCAAGATTCGAGCAGCCTTATTAGTATTGCAAGTACATACGATATGGCTGGGCGGGTCTTTTTTTGGAGTTCTAAAGTCTGTGCAAACTGAGCGCTGGTCTGCACCTCAATCAATAGTTCTGCACCTCAATTCCATTAGCCGACTGGTTGCATCCCAAATATGGTCCTATCGATGCTGCCGAAGATTTTTCAGACCTATTTAGCTCATGCAGGTCTGGTTAAGCATTTTTCCTAAGTGCACGCGAGGGCATGCTACAGCGAAACCGGGAAGAGTGATACACCGCACGCACGCACGCGCGCACACACACACACACGGCTGCAGCTACCGAATCAGGCAGATTTGCATTCTTTAAAATATATTCATTTGTATAGCACCCTAAGATAACACCATCTCCATTTAGATGATCACATACAGGCACTTCACATATGCCACGGGGTTGAGCCGCCGACTTTAGTCATGGAATACATTCACCTCGTCCTTGGTTCGAGGCGAGCACCTTAACCACTGGGCCACACCAGCGTTCTAGAATTCGTGTGTTGGTACGGTGAGGTTGGTACAGAACTTCCAGATATATAGCCTGTTAAGGACTTGATGCCAATAGGCAACTAACAGTTAGTTAAGTAAGCCATTGGTTGGCGTAAGGAGATCTTTATCTGAAGTCTTGAGCTGGAATTCCGATAACGGTATGATGATTTCTCAACTGGCATTTGGAATAAACAAACAGCTGGCAGTGCATAAGCAGCATATAAAGTAAAAAGAAAAACTTGCCGGTGCTCTAATAATGCTCTTTCTAGGCTAAGAAATCTCTGCAATCTGACGCCAGCATGATCTTGGAGCCTAAAAGATTGTTATTCAACTGCTGGTCCCTTCGACTTGCCTCCACAATGCAGGTCGATCGTTTGGATAACATGCTTCCTCCATTACCTCTACTACCTCCACTATCTGAGCTGATCTCGAGTCGGTGACCCTTGAAAAGAGTACCGTAAGAAGAAAGAGGTAGCCAACTGAAATTTAACCAATTGACATGCATTCTTGTATCACATTAAAAGGCTTATAAGGAAATCTGGCTGGAGTGGCTTGGACACAGGCCGGTATTGTCTCCAGCTAACCCACAGTCGAACAGCTGTTGAATGTAGCTGAATGGAACTGGCCAGTGCCTGTGCAGCTGTGACCCAGCAGCTCCAGCCGATCAGCCCTCTGTTGATTAGCTATGGCTTGTAAAAGAGGCTGGAGGACTGGGGGGGGGGCAGGTGGCAAAAAAGGCCCAACGGCTGTGTGCTGTGGCTTGCAGGCCATCTCGAGGATCATATCATACGCCTGCTAAAGCACCGCGGCGTTTGTTTATCGGTGCTTAGTGGCTATCGTTGCTTACATTTTAACTACAGTTATCTCTAAGGATGCTTCAAATATATTATTACTATTATTATTATTATTATTATTATTATTATTATTATTATTATTACAGTAGTCAAAGCAGTAGACCAGAATGCCAGTGCATACTTAAAAAGGTCGCCGTGCCGTGAGTGAATTGTCGGTTCTCTGGGAAACCTGTTCAATGTTCCGTAGCGGCAAGCTATAGAGTTTTTTCTGTTAAAATTGCTGCTAGATTGCAGACAAAATCCCTTCACTGTACAAATATATCTACGATTGGAAACTGCAAAGAAAAAATTGAGCTGCTCAATATAAAACGGCACATACGAAAGGGTATTGCTGACCTTCTGGTCAACACCTACGTGAGAATCACTCATTATCAACTCTCTAGTGTGCACAACATCGAGCTGTAGCAGGGAGACGAGGCTTACGAGGCCACGGTACAATTTCAAAAGAGACGAGGCTTACGATACCACGGTACAATTTCACCTCGTCTGGTGTGCTAAAAAGGGAACCTGATGCCACAGTGACGAGGGTTACCGGAGCAGGCGAATCGATCGACGTCTAGTGGACAATGCAGACGACATCCGGATGTAATTGAAACAGATTTCAAGGAACAAAGCTCAGCAGACAAAGTGTCAAGATATTGAGTCGACTGGACATGCAGACGCGTGCCAGTTCGTGCTCGGCTGATATGCCGCCAAGTCGGGCGGTTGCACACGCAGGGGTGGCCGCAGCAGGGCATGCATAATTCAGATGCCAAGCGGCAGGAGCAGGCAGGCCTTTAGAGGCTAGCGGATCGAGCCGGCTGGCCAGCTGACAGTCTAAGGAACGATGCCAGGCTGATCCGAATAGCGGCTGACAAGCCTGCCTCACTAAAGCTGCCGCGCCAAAAAGTCGGTCTGCGAGGTCTGCACTTTACAGGCTCCGTCAGCCACAGTCAGCAGTGCCTGCCTTACCACGACTTTTCTCACACACGTCTTGATAGAGCTTGCAGAAGGAGGCGCTCAGATCCGAGAAAGTCGTATCCAGCGCGAATCGAGGCCTTCCCTGCAACGACGGCACGCCGAGGCCTCACAGCTCAGCATCCTGCTCAGAGCACACCAGGGCGCAGCAGCGGCAACCGAGCCGAGGCCGCCGCTGCTCCGGAAGCCGAGCTAGCGCGAGGGCGGCAGAGGAGGCAGCATGCATGCTTACGGCGAAGCTGTCTCCTCCGGCCGTGAAGCTGCTCTCGGAAACGTACGGTAGTGATCGGCGTCTCTTTCTGAACTGCGCATCATCCTGGAAGTTATCGTCCACCGTCCAGTACGAGCCCTGCTCGTGGAAACCAAGACCAGGAATCAGGAGAGAAACGTCAGCAGCGTTCAAGCAGCGGCTCCGCACAGCTTCGCTAACGTGCACCGAGCACCTGCAGATGCCACCGCTTGCTTCGCTTGCTTGCACATGCTTCGGCATCAGCAGGTGTTCATGCCGCTGTCAAACTGCTGCTGCTGCTGCTGATGCCACCGTAAGAGCTGCTGCTGCTTCTGATTAAAATCGCAGAAGCAGCAGCAATCACAGTGGCTGCCGTGGCAGATTGCTGTTGCTGCACAAGAACCTTCCACAGCTTGATGTCATGGCAAGCAGCCAGCAGCAATGCACATGCCAAGCCAGGCAGGGCACACGCGATGCTCGTTCGTCCTAGCAATGTGCTGCTAGTGAAAAGGAACAGCCAGCCGTCGAGGGCTATGCTGCAGTACCACAAACAGGGCTGGCACAGTGGATGAGTATGATAGTGAAGCTTAGTGCATAGCAATGGATGTAATGTAATATATCTCTGTTTGTAACTCCACAAAGTCGTAAAGACCATGTGGGTGTTACACAGGAGAGTTTGGTATAGAACACTCACAGCCTAAGCGGCTTTCGGTATGCATTCGGTAGCCAACAGACTTCGTCTCACGCAACAAAGAAACAGTGGGAAGCATAGCAGGGTCAGGAGAGCAGTTGCGACAGTGAGTAGCATAGAAGTAGCAGCTCAGGACCGCTGAAAAGAATGTGCCGTAGTCGGCAGTCGGAGAGTAGTTCACAGTCACGAGCAAGTAAGCACCAGAAGGATCATCTAATAATAATAATAGCAATAATAATACACTGTATAAGGTACCCTTAGAGAACTCAGCCTCTTTCTAGGCACCTCTTATGTGCTGCGAAGAAATCTAAGCCACGGGACTGCGCACAGAGAACCAACGGCAGCAGACAAGACATGGTAGACTGCATAGACATGCCAAGACATAAGAGGGGAGGTCATATTCGAAAATGGCTGGCAATCAAGCAGAAACGTCGCATTGCAAAACGTGATTCAGCCACCTTTGCCGGTTACTCAATTCATAGCCTCAGCAGCCAGACAGCCGGAGCTGGAGTCTGCACCCGTATGATTCAACGGCAGCAGTGGTTCGCCAAAGAATTAAGAGATTGGTGAATTCCATTAGAATGGGACTGACCACCAGCAGACGAAGGACTGTGCACAGACCGACGTGGCACGACATACCATTAGCTACAAAGCCATATGCGGTTCTCTTAGGGCACATCACAATAGATTTATATTATCATTTATTAATAAAAGAAATTATGTAAATAAACCATCCCACCGGAACCACAGACAGGAGCACAGCTACATGCCTAGCAGGTATGGTGAACAGAACAGAATAACTGCCATTCTTTGATCTCGAGGTAAGAGGTTACAAAAGGAGAGAGAGATATGGAGTGAGAGAGAGAGAGAGTAATAATCATATTATTAATGCACTTGATAAAGCCCCCCCAGAGAACTCAATCTCTCTCTAGGTGCTTTAAATTTGCTGCAAAGGGAAATGCAATTGAATGGTAAGTAATATCATGCTTGATAAACAAAAACTAAAAACATGGTTAGGGGTGACACGAACAGCGTCTGCGTGCAAATGCGTTTAGTGGCAGCATGCACAGTGTCAGCACCCATAAGCACATGAAGGACGAATCACAGGGACTCACTAAATGCTGTCCTAAATAGGTTTTTTAAGTTCTTTATAAATGTGGTCAGGTCAGGGGATGTTCTGACCCAGGTCTGGAGGGAGTTCCAGGCTTTGGGAGCATACGAACTAAATGCACAGTCTCCTAAGGATTTGAGGTTTGTACGAGGTATTGATAGACTGTTGGATTTCGAAAAGCAGGTGGTACGATGCTTGGCCTGTTGGGGGAGTAGATCTGAGAGATAGGCTGGAGCCAAAGAATGAAGTGACCTAAAAGTGAGCGACAAAACATTAAAGTCGATTCGTTGCTTGACTCGTAGCCAGTGCAGGTCGGCGAGAAGTGGTGTGATATGGCTGCTGCAACGCTCACGACAGACAAGCCTAGCTGCAGAGTTTTGCACCAGCTGCAATCGCCTGATCGCACATGCTGGTAGGCCAGTAAGCAGTGAGTTTCAGAAGTCGAGACGGGATGCCACGAATGCATGGACCAACTTGGACGTGGTATCCTTATCTAAACAAGCCCGGATTTTAGCAATGTTATGAAGCTGAAAATAGGCAGATTTGACTGTGGAGCTGATATGGTCATCTAACGAGAGGTCGCTTTGGAATATGACACCTAGATTTCGAGCTGATTCAACTGGAGACATGCTGGCAGAGCCAATTTTGAGCATCAGCCTTTCCAAGTTCTGAATCACACTGGGTTTGCCCATAACTAGTAAGTTAGATTTATCATCGTTTAGTTATAGAAAATTTGCCTCCATCCGGGTGCAGATGTCATGAATACAACATGAGTTGAGAGAATTTGAGGTGCTCGAAGGCTGGGAGGGATCAAAGCAAAGGTACAACTGAGTGTCATCTGTATAGAAGTGAAAGCCTAGATTGTGCTTGGCAATCACATCAGCAAGAGGCAGAGTATAAACCGTGAAAAGAACCGGACCTAGCACTGAGCCCTGAGGTACTCCATATTTCAGAGGTACTTCAGATGATCTTTGTCCATTCACGTCAATACTCTGGAGTATCCCACTGAGATAGGACCTGAACCACTGCAGAGCAGTGCCAGTGATGCCCAGGCGAGATGAGAGGCGCTCTAGAAGAACTTTGTGATCGATGGTATCAAAAGCTGCCGAAAGATCGAGCAAAACAAGCAGAGACACTCTACCCATGTCTGCATTCCTAAGTAGGTCGTTGTATACCCGAAGCAATGCTGACTCTGTGGAGTGATTAGCTCTAAAGCCAGACTGGAACTTACTAGCAAGGTGTGAGGTTTTGATATATGGTGTGAGGTTTCGATATATGAGTTCAGCTGGTCCGCCACGATCCGTTCCAGTGTCTTTGATAGGAACGGTAGAAGGGAGATTGGGCGGTAGTTGTTTAACTTCTCTTGGTCTAGTGTCGCTTTCTGGGAAAGTGGCCTGACTACAGCTTTTTAGTAGAGTGAGGGGGAGAGACAGAGAGAGAGAGAGAGAGAGAGAGAGAGAGAGAGAGAGAGAGAGAGAGAGAGAGAGAGAGAGAGAGAGAGAGAGAGAGAGAGAGAGAGAGAGAGAGAGAGAGAGAGACAGCCGGGACATAATGAAATTCAAAGCTGAAAGGGTTGTAAATGTCGAAATATACAAGAAAGCCATCAAATTTCAGTGGGTCGAGAACGAATATTTAAATAGACCATTATTTGGCTTGAGAATGTATATTCAAATAGGCTAGTATGTGGCTTGTAAATGCAT
Organism: Cristatella mucedo; assembly: GCA_009760855.2. NCBI lineage: Eukaryota > Metazoa > Bryozoa > Phylactolaemata > Cristatellidae > Cristatella > Cristatella mucedo. Next base: position 4,669,126 of record WPIO01000006.1, on the reverse strand, counting down.
AATTTTATTTAGCTTGATGATGTTGATTCAAATAAACTAGTATGTGGCTTGAGAATGCACATTTGAACAGACTATTGCTTGCTCATAACGTCGTGATAAATGCTCAATGAGGCAGAATGCACAGAGAAAAAATGATGAAGCCCGAGCTGGGAAGGAGGCAAATGCATTGGCAAATAAGTACACTGTCTTAGCAAGTCAAAGACCACGTGGATGCACTGCACAATGGAATTGATGAGCCTCCCGAGGTAAAGATGCTAAGATTCTTTGTGAAAGATGAGCTGGACTTCTACCCCTCTAGATCCCCAGCATTTCAGTACGTAGTGTGATATTCCCAGTTCTCTTAGCCGATTTCTTCGTTATAACTCACTAGAACAGTCACTCCCAAAATGCCAGCTATTTAAAGAAACCACCTAATTAGCTGAAAGAAGCATTGCTAATGCACTGGGTCTTGCTAACCAGCAGCTTTGGGTCTGTTCTTGTGTGTTTTTGCACTCTTTTCTAAGCAGGATACCGTGCTTGTTAACTCTTGCTTATTGGCCCATCTTGGAGCAATTACAGAGCGCCTGGATAGAAACTTTCTAATTTTAAGATGCTAGACAAACGATATTATTATTAATATTGCTACTATGATCAGTCTTTACCAAAAGTGGCAGCCAGTAACCAAAGACCATGATTTTGCACGAGACCAAGGATTTCACTACGTACATTATATAGTGCATCCCTTCCACTTGTTACACACAAACACCATAATCATAAGCTGAGTAGTACATTTAAGAGATTCTTATAGTCCACTCAAAGCCTGTGCATTTTTCTGAATGCTATCGGTAGCCAACAGCATGAATCTCACGAGACCAAAGAATGCAGGTGCACGGCTGGAGAAAGACAGCAGTGATAAGGCAGCAATAAGCGATCTCGGTCTGAAAAGAATGCGGCAGAACGGACGTCGCGGTCGCGTTGGGAAAAGTAAGAAGAAGGAAGGATCTGCCGATTCAACCGCCTCATTTATAGAGTGGCAGAAGAGCGTTAGCAGCTATCCCATCGTTGCAGGGGAGCAGTAAGGAATTGCCTGCAGCCCGACTTAAATCTACGACCTAGTGAGTACTTCACTGCTGAGCTACGACATAGCTGTGACTAGTCAAAGAGAGCCCCTGCCTGTGGCTAGTGCAGTAAAAACATAACAAACTAGGGTTTTGCATTGAAGAAAGGGACAGCTGATGTATTTCCCTTGGCAGCCATGCTCGCATGAGGAGACAAAAGCTGCGGTAATATTGCAGCTGTGTGTGAAGCAGTCAAGTTGCTGGCGGTCTTAAAAGGCAGAGCAGGATTTTGGTGGCTTGTCTACAGTTCAATCGGAAGTCCCAGCAAATCCATACCTTGAGGGCAACTGGCAGTTCAGAGATACATGGCATGCATGGCTCACATCGATACTATTCAAGCGCTTCCCTTTGAGCATGCAGATAGCTGCTGAAATGCAAGCGAATACTAAGCCTTTTCAGTGAATGATGTTGGGGCCACATAATGCACTCTGTTACGATTGTCTGGCTCACGACTTTTGATCACTGCCAGAATAACAAACCGCTCCATTTACCATTGATAATGAGGCAAGCCCTATGGCAACACATGCAACAGTGGTAAAATGAAAGCACAAGCCGATTGCTAATCGATTGCGTACACACGACAGACAGAATCAGAGCCAGGAATGCCCTGTAGCCAGCTTTCCTTACAAGCCATATCGGTCCAATGCAAGCAAAGCCGGAGAAAAAGCATGGATCTCGCAAGTGAAGAATGCTGCAGTGGCCATGCCAGAAGCCACTTTGGGCTCTGCATAGATGCTGCAGTTTTTCTGCAGCATATTAGTACACATTTCCACGGTTACTAAACTCAAAAATGAGCACATGCGAGAGCAGACAACTTGCTTTCGTCTGACATCCCCACCAAGACAAAATACCTAAGGAAGTGTATGATGAATCAATGTCCAACTGACTACGGTTTAAAAGAGGGTTGGATTTGAGACACTTCATAAAAACGTTATCCTAAATATGACTAGCTGTGATACAGTAAGGACCAATTTTTCTCTCAAAATTTGCTTTTGAAATTAGACTGAGGTCTAATTTCAAAAATTTTTCTAATTTTTGAAATTAGACTGTGTTGCAACTGCAGCTGCTGCTGCAGTAACTTGGTGCGATTCCTGTTGAGGTATTACATATTTAATTCGTTACTACATATAGCATTGCCAAGTATGTACAACATCGAACAGTCAATCAACATGAGCTATGCCGATTTCATGAATGGGATAATAGCATTATTACTATTAACTGTAATAATAATAAATTTAATGTAGCATCCCAGCATATCAGCTCCACAGTCAAGTCTGCTTAGTTTCAGCTATGTAACATTGCTAAAAGTCGGGCTTGTTTAGATAAGGATACCACGTCTAAGTTGGTCCATGCATTCGTGACATCCCGTCTTGACTTTTGTAAGTCACTGCTTTCTGGCCTACCGGCATGTGCAATCAGGCGATTACAGCTGGTAACAAACTCCGCAACTAGGCTTGTCTGTCGTGAGCATCGCAGTTGCCACATCACACCACTTCTTGCCGACCTGCACTGGCTACCAGTCAAGCAATGGATCGACTTCAAGGTTTTGTCGCTCACTTTTCGGTCACTTCATTCTTTTGCTCCAGCCTATCTCTCAGATACACACACACACACACACACACACACACACATATATATATATATATATATATATATATATAATTCATTTATATAGCACCCCAAGAGAACTTAATCTCTATTCAGGCGCTTCACATATGCCTCGGGGCTCGAGCCCACGACCTCAGTCAGACCTTGGTCGGGGCGAGCACCTTAACCGCTAGACCAAACCATCTACTCCCCCACCAGGCCAAGCTTCGTACCACCAGCTTTTTGGAATCCAACAGTTTACCAATACCTTGTACAAACATCAAAACCTTTGGAGACCGTGCATTTAGTTTGCATGCTCCGAAAATCTGGAACTCTCTCCCGAATTGTGTCAGAACATCCCCTGACTTGACCACATTTAAAAGAAACTTAAAAAACACCTATTTAGGACAGCATTTAGTGGGTCCCTGTGATTCGTCCTTGATGTGCTTATGCGTGCTGACATGGTGTATGCTGCCACTAACCACATTTGCATGCTGACCCTGTGCATGTCACCCCTAACCATGTTATTCATGTTGTTCATCAAGCATGATATTACTCACCATTCAATCACGGTTCCTTTTGCAGCAAATGTAAAGCGCCTAGAAAGAGATTGAGTTTTCTGAGGGTGCTTTATCAAGTGCATTATTATCATTATTATTATGATTACTAAGAGAACTCAATCTCTTTCTAGGCACTTCATATTTGCTGCAAGGGAAGCACGATCGAATGATTAGTGGTAGCATGCTCATTAAATAACAAGAATACAATGGCTGGGGATGACATGCACAGGGTCAGCATGCAAGCATGGTTAGTGGCAGCTTGCAACAGTGCCAGCATGCATAAGCACATAAATGAAGAATCACAGGGACCCAATAAATGCTGTGATAAATAGATGTGTTGTTATGTGATAGCAGCTGTGCACATATTAATCACTCATAGGCTTCAAGCAGTCAGTACTAAAGAATGGTATATAGTAGCTTGCCTATTACTGCCACATGCAGCAAGTAAGATGTGATTTCATGCGAACGATAATGTACAATTTGCACTACGATAAAAGAAATCATATAAGCAATCAAGGCAACAAAAGAAAGCTTCACTTTCCCTTTCCGACTTCTGATCCAACGAACTCGAGTTCGCAAGACTCAAAGTAAGCGATCATTTTCGGCCAACGGACAGTATAAAGGAAGTAGCTTTCTGATTTTCAGGTCCTGGAGAAAACAGCTCACAGACAACTGGCCAGTTTTGCAGCTGACCGGTTTCAGAAATGTCAACTGCCACTGCCCTGATAAATTCGTCGAATCACAATGGGTTGGGTGGGAATGCTTCACTCTCTGCTCCCGGTATTCGGCGACACGGCAGCTCACCTTGCCCGGGTCATCTTTAGGCCTCGGAATTTTCATGAAGCATTTGTTCAAAGACAAATTGTGTCGTATTGAGTTCTGCAAAAAACAGGTTCAACTTCTCCGAGGCTCTAGAACATTGTACTTGACACTCGTTAGTGCCATCGCCATGTTTAAAAGCTGCCGTGCATCGAGCATGCAGCTTGAGAAAGAACACTATGACATGCACTCTTCTGAGTGTATGCAAATCTGGATTGACTAGCGAGAATAGCTAAGAGTTTGCTGAAGTGCCTGTTAGATGCCAAAATCCATTAAAGTAATTTCTGTGCCAAAAGCTCAGTCGGCAATGCCTTACCTAGAACATGAAGTGTCTCACAGACTCAGCTAGCAGCTTCCAGCTCTGCCGTATCAGCACAAACGGCAAAACGGACGGCATGAACAGTATGCACAGGCAGCTAACTGCTACTGAGGCACCACTGCACCAGGCACGCTGATGCAGGCAGGATCATAAGCAAGAAATGCCACGATAACTGCTCACCTACAGCGTAGGATGCACACACACACACACACACACACACACACACACACACACACACACACACACACACACACACACACACACACACACACACACACACACACACACACACACACACACACACACACACACACACACACACATGCACACACACACACACACACACACACACACACACACACAATATCCTGCTAACAACTTCGAATTCTCAGACTACCAGCCGAAGCATTTATGATCTCATCAGTGCAAAAAATCATCGTGGTTCGAAAGCTCTGCACGATGACAAGAAGGACGGCTGCATCGGCGCTGTGGGGGGGGGGCTATTGGCAGCAGCCATCTAGACAACTTCGACTCGCTAATAGACCAGCACAGCTGGTTTGGTCCAGCGGTTAAGTTGCTCTCGCCCCCGGGGACCACGGTCTGAGGTCGTGGGCTCGAGCCTCGAGGCATATGCGAAGCACCTGAAGAGTGCTATACAAGCAAATTATATTTGTTTGTATAGATTTTGCTGAAAATACTTATTATCTTATTTATTATTATTATTATTATTATTATTATTTATAATTATTATCTTATTATCTTATTATCTCTAGTTTACCAGTAACGTCGAAGCGGTTAGAACTAAAACCCTCCAGCCGGCTATCCGGTGACAGAGGGCTCGGGCTCAAATACGCTTGGCCCACTAGGGGCTGCTGGAGGAATCTTTTCTCGTGTACCGTAGGCTGATTCCCCCCCCCCTAGGGGAGTCTCGGCTAAGCATAGCAGAGTCGCTTACATCCGCTGATAGCTGGTCGTGTTTCATTTACGAAGCAGCATACAAAGTCGGTCAGCCATTGAGCGCTCCGTTTAGCTCAAACGACGGCAACGCGACAGCATCACTCAGAATAGAATTGCAGAAATTGCGAATGCAAGCATCTCGACAAAATTCGCGACGCGAGCTCCTGCAGCTTGACGAAACTCATTCACGAACTTTTGAGGTTCTGGCACGTGCTCGGTGGTCTATGACGATCCGAGTCGACGGGGCGAAACGCATTCGCCGTCAAACCGCAAACGTGAGCACAGGGAACTGGAATCGCCTGGTCGAGCGACCTACGTCCTGCGACTTGCTCGGAGGGCTGGGATGGAAGCTGATGCAGACGCAGCAGCTCAGAATAAAGACCAGCGTTACAGCGTTACAGTTAATTACCCTGCGTTACAGCGGGAGTAAGAAATCCCGCAGCTCTACTCGCTTCCTTTTTTTCATTGCCAATTTACTAATGCGAGCACTAGACAGTAGCCGATGGTTCTTCCGGTGGTGTCAAGTTCCGGCACGCACGAAAGGATAAAGAATGCCGCGTCTAGTCGATTACCCCGACCGACGAGGTGAGCGTAACGTCAGAAAGCGTCTGCTACTGGTCTTCATCAACCATCCGCAACGACTCTAGTGGTGCAGCGATATTCAGCGAGCGTACCAGTAAAATTCACAGGGCAGAGCAAATTTTAGGCAAAAGCGAACCTTTATCAAGGCGAAAGCACGCCGCGTGCTTTAAAGCAGAAAGGTAGCGAAGGCAGGGTGAGCCTCACTAGTATGCATGTCGAAACCGTGCGCATCACGTCATGCCTCACCTTCCAGCCGTTTCCTGCGTCCTTAAAGTATGAAAAGTTCTCGGTAATCCACTCATAAATTTCACTAAGCGTCATCATTTTCCGGGGCGAACTTTTAACGGCCAGCATTATTAAGTTGGCGTAGGAATGCCTAGGTTTTCCGTCTCGCGGTGAGTCCGGGGTACTTCCGGGAGAGCTTTGCCCGTTTGACTGCTTCTCGCCATTGCATTCGCTCGGGCCAAGCGTCAGATTCCGCATAGATTCAACACCAGTTCCTACATTCATCTGTTGCAGCCATTCCATCGAGGTCAAGCTCTTGTCCATGTACGCTGGCTTGGCACAATCCGCCATGTCGTATATGCACCGCAACTGTTGCTACTTCCGGCAAGATCTGACCTTGACTCTAAAGGTCACCTCCGGTCTGAACCGGAGTCGAGTTCACCAGCCTCAGGCCGAGTCCGTAAAAGGCAGCGAGCTGAGCTTAGCGTGCGCTGCGCCAGCCTCGTATTCATCAGCGGATCGTCGCGAAAAAACCGAGGCAGTGTCGATTTTACCAAACAGTGAGTAGCGGAAACAGCGCAGCTGGCATGTGGCAACGAGTCCGTCTTATCGTTAGCCGCATGCCAGGCAGTCGCTCCTTAAATACATATCGGCGGCTGTGTAGGCTGCTGCTGAAATCTGGGTCAGTGGCAGCTGGCTTCGATCATCGAAGCCGTGACTGTGCAGCTTCATTCGCTAACTGGCGACCAGCCATCGGGGCCGTCTGCGACACGCTGGCCCTTTCTACAGTGCGAACTTTTAAGTTAATCCTGCGATAAGCGACCGACGCACATTACCTTTAGCATTTATGTCGCTACCATGCCTGTGTCTCTCGCGATGCATGGTACCGGTGGTACCCAAACATGGTGGACGCTGGACTTTGTCTTTACGATCGTCGCCGTCGAGTTTGTTTGCGATGCCGATTATTTGTTGCGTCTGTAATCGAGCTAGGGCCTATTTTCCGCCCGCATCATGTTTTCGGGGTAATGCGGTAATTATTTTGTTTCAAAACAGTTCTCTCCAGGGAGCTGCATGCAAAAGCGAGAGTTCTGAGCTTGTGCTGGACGGCTGTCGGCAGCCCACGTGTGAAACAATCGCTCTCTTCAAGCGCTGTTCTTCGTTCGACATTAGGCAGTTGGGTTGACTTCCGCCCAGAGTATTTGACGTCGACCACCGCGTCCTAGAGTTGTGCTGCCCCTTTCGGCTGTTGAGCCTCCATTCGGCTGAAGATTTGGCTACACATTTTCATTCCCCGCGTCGTAGCCAAGGGGTTAGCTGCTGGCCCTGCACCGCCCTTGTCGTGGGCGCGAGCCCTGCAGTAGGCGGTTCTGTTGTAGCCAAGTTCCAGGGGTCAAAGGCTAGTTCCCTCCAAACCCGCTATACTCCGGCCACGCTGTCGCTCGCCATGCCGCTGAGCTAGGGTAAGACGAGCGGCAGTCAGGTTAAACCTCTTTATAATTGCACTGGAGCAGCTCTCAGCTTAGCCGCGACGGGAGCCCTTGCCTTAGTGGGGTCGACTAGGGCGCCTAGTGCAGACCCAGCTAGCTCAGGTTAGATGGAGCTTTGTGCAGGCGATGCTGTTTGGAGTTGGAGCGACTAATGTGCTTGCCTTAGCGTGTTCGACTAGGACACATAGTACAGGTCCGGCGCCTGGTCCACCCGCTTAAGTTAGAATGAAGCCTGGCGCAGACGATGCGGTCAGGATGTGCACCTACTAATATGCTGAAGTAGAAATATCAGCTACGCGCGAGGTCAGGAGTTTAGAGGAGAGAGAATATAATGGGCCGACTGACAGAGCTCGGGGCTGCAGCTTGGTAGTCGATGCGAGACTACGCTTCGAGAGCACGAGAGACGAACCTGCGGCGACGAACAGCTAAGTGCAACTTAGACTGCGAAGCTGTGTTCTGCCGGCTGCTCAGTTAGCTGCTCGTATCTTGGGGTGCTGTAGCGGCCCGCCTTCGGGGTTGGGACCGTCGCTAGCTACGCGCGCATAGGATAGTGTATTATACGCGGGCTTCGGGAGTTCGTGCAGTTAACTCCGTCGGTCCAGGACGCGCCGCGTAAACGCACAGGGTAGTTGGTTATACTCGGGCTTCGGGAGTTCTCGCAGTTAACTCCGTCGGTCCGGTACGCGCCGCGTAAAGCGCTTGCGCCAGCGCGTAACCACTACTAACAGGCCCACAATAAACTGTCGCTCTCGGCGCCCAGTTGTGGCCGCTTGTGTTGTAATCGCACTGCAGCACTGCATCGCACAGTCCACCGGTAGAGAGCCGGGGGACGAGTTTCTGCGCGGTTACATAATAACGCATGCGCCAACAACAACAGTGCAAGACGACGCAGCAAGCGCGAACAAACGTTTTAGTTGTTCAGTCGGCCTCCATCGTCACACCGTCGCCGGCCTCCGTCACACCAGTACAAGCATACGCCGTACAAACCTGGCTAGCTAAGTACTCTCGGATAGACGGAGCAGACGTCCACAACAGTCGAGAGCTTCCGCCGAAAGACGCCAACACACGGGGGGGGGGTCACGAACACGCTACACGGGGAACGCGGAATATACAAGTCTCAACAACGAGCGTGCCATCCATCCAGCTCCGCTCGGGCCTTGGGCCACGGGTACTCGTCGCCTTGCGTGCGTGGCCGCGTAGTCGGAGCACGCCTGCAACCATCCAGGTGCATAACTTGGCGAGACCGGGAGCCTCCATCACTACGACTTACTCGGCCAACTTCTCCTAACCAAGAGCCCCGGTGACCTCACGTCACCGCACATCCGGCCATGCCGTAGGTCCGACCCCGGCCTAGCCGGTGATCCTTACCCTCATTACAGCCGCCCGGTCCCAGCCAACCGAACCTAGCCGGTACGCTGTATTTCCCACTGCAATCGGTGGCAATAGCTTTCAAGGCTCTTCTGCCGCTTTAGAAATGAGGTGGTCGAATTAGCTAGCTATATTACCATCTAGTTCTTGCAGCAGCGTAGGCAGAAGCCGGTTGCATAGGCTGAAACCGACTGTGTGCCGCCGATAACCGCGTCCAGAAATCTTCGACGCAATTTTTTTAAAACCCAAATGGAGATTAATTCGTTTGCAGGTCTCGTAGTGCATGAACTATTTCACGTTGAACGAAGGCCTTGGGACGCGGACGATGCTTGGAGATCGATACTGCGATCTACATTATATTGAAGTGCAGCCTAGCAAAGTTTACTAGCCGGGTCGGCTGATTTGTGGTACGGGCGGCCAGTTGAGGTTCGCCTAACTGGGCGAAGCCTACCCGTTTGACACAGGGCCGAATGGGCGGGTGATGGCGGCTTTGCCCTTTGGAAGTCGGTTAGGGTCTTTCTCGGAAGCTTCGAGCGTGGACGTCGGCGCGAGTGTTGCTCCCACTTGCTGAGCATTCGCTCGTCGCGAAGGATAGACTGCTGGCTGGTTCCGGGGCACTGCGTGCGTCCGGCTGCAGCAGAGCACGATATGACGGCTGCACCGGACGCAAGTGCTTCTACTATTACCCGCGACGAAGCACTGCGTTGTTCGCAGGGTCCTCTGGACTGGAGCTCTCGCGTGAGCTGAGACGTGCTTAGTGTGCGTGCAGGCCCCCCCGTCGTGCAGCCACTCGTACGCCGGGCATTGGTGCTCTGGTATTCGGGCGCAACGCAGCCGGTTGTCTTCGAGGATTTCTGCTGGTGGAGCCGAGACTCGAGAGTTCCCACGTTCGCGAGCGCTTGCTTCGTTGTCATGCCGCGCCCCCTTAGTTAGCCCTCGTGTACCCAGGGTTTCTTAGGACCAGTGTTCAGCCCCTGCTGTGGTCGGCACTTGCGATATTGCCACAACGACAATGTGGTGCCACAGCCGCATGACCAGTGGTCGGTATAGCTGGGCAGGAAAGGTCGAGCTACAAATGCCGAATCTCTGTAGTCCTAGCTACAAGTAGCTAGTCTTAGCCGCGCCTTCAAGTTATCATCGGCCGGCGACTGTGTATCTCGCACCACAGAGGCCATCTACGGCTCTTGTGTGATTAAAATTCTGAACAAAGAGCTGTCATCAAATCGCGATCTTTTCACAAGGACTGTACTTATGAATACTAGCTTGATTATAAATAAAAACAGGTTATCGGTTTAACGCAGTCAGTCCTTTCTAGAGAATCTCTAGATAGTTGTTGACTTTGGATGGATTTTAATGTCGCTGCATGCAAAACTACCATCGAGTTTCGGCCAATCATTTGGTAACGCTTTCTATACAGCATCTGTAAAGTGCCTAGAAAGAGATTAAGTTCTCTGAGGGCGCTATGCAAATATATTAATGTTATAACTTGAGGTTCGGAGATAGTCATCATGTCGCCGTAACTGCCGTAGCTCGCTGACATTCCTTCTTTCCGAGGATAGTTCGATCGCCTTATCGTTACGGCTACAGCTTAGTATACTTCGCTGAGTGGTGGCATAGCAGGCACCGGGTTGACTAGCGGCATCTGCCCCTTGTCGGTAGTATCTACTTGTGTGCATTGCATTCAATAGCTCCACAAGCTGCGAAGACTTTATGGGCGCCACGCTAGAGTTTTCTACAGTCAAACAGGCGTAGGCCCCTTTCTAATTGCATCTAGCAGCCAGTTTCACCCGAAATTTCACGAAAGAAGAAGAAAGTCAGAAGCACGGCTAGAAAGTCAGAAAGACTCTCGAGGAAGTCAATAGCATAGAATTATTAGCACCAAAACTCGGACAGAACGTAGTGGGAGTGAGACGGAAAGATAGGAGGAGAGTGAATAGGAGCTGCAATAGGAGAGGGAGAGAGAAGAGGTGATAGAGGGAATAGAGGCAGGAGGAAGAGGAATGCGAGGTTTTTGAGAGAGAGAGAGAGAGAGAGAGAGAGAGAGAGAGAGAGAGAGAGAGAGAGAGAGAGAGAGACAGAGAGAGACAGAGAGAGACAGAGAGAGACAGAAACAGACAGAGAGAGAGAGAGAGAGAGAGAGAGAGAGAGAGAGAGAGAGAGAGAGAGAGAGAGAGAGAGAGAGAGGGAGAGAGAGAGGGAGAGAGAGAGAGAAAGAGAGAGACAGAGAGAGAGACACACACACACAGAGAAAGAGAGAGACAGAGAGAGAGAAAGAGAAAGATAGAGAGAGTATATAAATTGGCCAGCATTATTCGCTTCGAAGCTGAGGCTGATACCTAGCTACCTGCAAAGATGACGATGCTGCGGCTATACTCATCCACCGATCGGTGCTTGAGGCCCACGAGGAGTAAGACATGAGAGGCAGCGTATCCAGTATTTGGATTTTATCCAGGTAGCGTATCCAGTATTTGGATTTTATCCAGGCAGCGTATCCAGTATTTGGAGGAGCGTGGAGTCGTGGATCTTTTGAGGCCAGAATGGAAGGTCGAGACTAAATGGGAGGCTTCGTTACCTCTTAATGTCGCATAGGCGTGCTCGTTACCTAGTAAGGTCGAGAGAGATTGCGATTATTTTGCACGATGTGGAGGCAGGTTACTCGGTTGAGATATCCGACTGGCCTGATTACATTGTAGAATCCCCTGCATGCAAGATACGTCAGCCTGGTAGGATAGTAGTCCAGTGATACTTGCCTCTCGTAAATTTAAAAGCGCTATAGGTAATCTCTCCTTTTAGTGTAAGCATTCAGGGAATTTATAGAAAATATTTCGTGAAGCTGTCAACTAACAGCTTACCTCTGACATTCAGGCTTGTTAAGACAGGGTACCAAATTTAAGCTGGTCCATGCATCTGTGACATCCCGTCTTGACTTGTGTAACTCACTGCTTGCTGGCCTACCCGCATGTGCAATCAGGCGATTGCAGCTGGTGCAAAACTCAGCAGCTAGGCTTGTCTGTCGTGAGCATCGCAGTTGCCACATCACATGACTTCTCGCCAACCTGCACTGGCTACCAGTCAAGCAACGGATCGATTTGAAGGTTTTGTCACTCACTTTCAGGTCCCTTCATTCTTACACTCCAGCCTACCTAGCATATCTACTCCCCCACCAGGCCAAGCATCATATCACCCGCCTTTTGGAAGCTAACTGTTTACCTATACCTTGTACAAATCTCAAATCTTTTGGAGGCCGTGCATTTAATTCGTATGCTCACAAAGTGTGGAATTCACTCCCGACTTGCGTCACAACATCCCTTGACTTGACCACATTTAAAAAGAAATTAAAAACGTACCTATTTAGGATAGCATTTAGTGGGTCCCTATAATTAGTCCTTTATGTGCCTATGCGTGTTGACGCTGTGCATGCTGCCACTAACAATGCTTGCATGCTGACCTAGTGCATGTAACCCTAACTATGCTATTCAAGTTGCTTATCAAGCATGATACCACTCACCGTTCGATCGTGTTTCTTTGCAGCAAATATAAAGCAAGTGCCTAGAAAAAGATTGAGTTCTCTGAGGGTGCTTTATCAAGTGTATTATCATTATTATTATTTGCAAACGCATGATTCAAATGGAGATAAACGGCTTAGAGAAAAGTCTAGTTTGTGAAGTCAAACATACATTAAGATATGACTAGACAGCTATGGAAGCACACCTTAGAAGATAAGCCAAATGTCAAGTCTATCTCATAATTATTTTTGGAAACATGACGTTCGCATGATAAAACGGTCATCTTTGTGAAGTGGAGCTAGTCGGAGGGGGGTTGGGGTTGATGCAGGGGGAGCTACACCCCAAACAAGTAAGCGAGCACTAGGTGTCGCACAAATCATTCGATAAATAGATAGCTACAAGTCTTTAGGATTTACTGAACCCTACATTACTGTTAAGTTTCAGCAGCACAGCCTGTGAAAACCACGTTCCGGAAGGCAACAGTCAGTGACCCTCTGTGGTTTACCAGCGCTTTCCTCTAAGCAAATTGCAGCTATAGACGGCATAAATGAGAATTTGAAGTTGCCTTAATTTCCCTTGAATATCATGGAATCAGTATTTTCGAGCGGCTGATTCCTAGGGAACGACACACTAGTTCGATGTAATACCGGAGGCTAGCTAGCAACTAAATACGTGACCAAACTGCCTCGCGGCTTTCCCGATGATAGACTATGAATGACTCACTAAAACGTGATGCAACTTCGTGCGTGCAACTTCGAAATTTGGACCATTTTTCTTACTTTCCCCCTTACGCGGCTCGCGCGTACCGGCCCGACTTGAATTTAACCATCAAACTCTCAAAACCAATTTAAACAAACCTCCCGCATGCCTGCGAACGCTAGCGACGGCCCCGAACCTGAAGGCCGACCGCTACGGCGCTACGAGCAGCAGACGGAGTGGCCGCTGTTTTGTTAGTCTGCTGCTGCTGCTGCCACTGTAATTAGCGCTGTGCAAGGTCACTTTTGTATGCCTCGCTTGCGGCCAACGGTAAAAAGCCTTTGACACAGCGCAGCATACTCCTTACCTATGGCCAACGGTTAAGCCATCGACGGAGCTCAGCGCCAGGCCACTAATGTACGTTCTATTTCCCGACGTAGCTGCTGTGAATCATCGAACTCTCGCATAAGTACGCGTTGAGGGAAATAAAGATAGAGTCTCCTTTATCGCTCACGTGTCCGCCGGTGCCTTCGTGAGACTCTCGAGGTCTGCCGTCGCCGGAGCCGCAGCAAATGCAGCCTAGGTGGAACACGACTGCGAGGTCCAAGTTACACTTACATAGCTGTTTGGCGTTGTAAAGGTCCGAACGCTCATGATCGCAAGCGTAGTCTCTCGATCGAGCTACTGAAGTCGCAGCCCCAGTTCTATCGGTGATCGCACTTTTATTCTCATCCGTCTGAACTCCTGAACTTGGGCGTAGTTGCTTATCTTTCGGACCCAACTCTTGGTATCAAATTACTTCGCTCCGAGCCCTCTGCTGACGGCATTCCAGCGCTTGCCTACCAGACTCGCGCCGTAATTAACGTAGCCTATGAGATGGCTGACGGTATTCTGGCGCCTGCCTACCAACGCAGCCCCGTGGTTAATGCCGCTTGTTGTTAGTTGGTCCACATCTTGACTGCATCGTCTGCTCCAAGCTTCGTTCTAACCTGAGTAGAACTCGCTGTCGGTCAGATTACCCATCAGATTATTCGCTCCGCTTGCAGCTAACCAATGCTCGTCCCCTCCGCCCGTTTCTTTAAATTCACTACCTAGCAAAAATTGGATGCTGCTTGACTTTTTTACGCTGCATCTTAGTACTAGAAAAATAGCCTTAACAGCTATCAGCATTGCTTACGATGAGAAATAAAGGATCACTCACTGCAGGACTCGAACTGGCGATCTGGACCTTTCCATTGAGCTATGACCCCTAAAAGAATGCTAGCGAACCGTGCTTGCTAGATATGGCAGATTATGACTGCCGAGATTATGTATGCTTAGTGGTTCCTGAAGTATAATGGTTAGATAACCAGTAGTGTGATATGAGCTGTAAGGCGGTTGCTTTCATGACCTCGGTCCCGAGGTCGTGGGTTCGATTCCTGCAGTGGGCGATCCTCTATCGCCACTGCAAGCGGTGGTGATAGCTGTAAAGGCTCTTCCATCGCAATGCAAAAAGAGGCTGTTTAATCAGCTAGGATTTTAAATTTTTACACCGACCCACAACACCCGCCACGGCTTGGCTCCTTCACACTTAACTGAACTGCTTGCTGTACCGGTTTCAACTTCATGGTGCCCTCAGGTCCTCTGTGGAAATAAACTAGCTATTCCATTAATCCATTCATACACTTAAAGTTACCGTTGGTGACAGAAGCTTTTGCTTAGCAGGTTCTAGACTGTGGAGCTCACTTCCGCGATTGTTATACAACCGACATCTACTTTCCTGCTTCCGACAGTGGTGCATCCTTCCCAGCCACCCTGTGCCGCTACGTGCATGCTACTCGCTACCTTAAGTGCCCTCCTGACAGCTACGTTGGTTACTTTCTTTTTGTGGCGTAAGATGCAGTCTATTGGCTACCGAATGTGTACTGAAGCCGCGTAGGTTTAGGGCGCTAAAGAAAACTCTTCTACGTAACATCCGCGTAGTATTTATGGACTTTTGCAGTTATAGATGGTGATGCACGACATTTCGTTAGGCGGCACAAAAGTTGAATTTATGGAGTACTCAGTAAGTCGCCTTTTCGGCTCCGAGCCAGGCAGGAGTTGAGCTATAGGCATTGAGCAAGGCGGAAATTGCGCCTTCAGCGATTTCTGCCGATTGGCAGTTCGGTGGTGCTGTGGGCACCTTACAAGATGCTATTCACAATGGCTGACACAAGACGCACGCAATGCCCTGCCGCTGTCGGCTAGCTGATGTTGCACGCCTGTCATCCTCTGAAGCTGTCAAATAGACTTCTCTACGATATGGATACGGCCTTGTTATCTTTGGATGTGAGCGTTCTTTGTTACGACCGTGTTCAGTTACTGTCGGCATACGTGTGTGCATTGATGCTGGGCACACAAGTCGTAATCCATTGTTAAATGGTTGAGAGCTTTTCCGGCTGATTATGGCACTTCGGCTGAGACAAGCACCTCTATGAGTGCTGTGTGTACGGCCCACTTCCGCCCCAAACTCAAAACTGCCACACCCCGTTTGTAGCACGTGACATCGGAATTGTCGGACAACTGTCGAAGGCCGTCATCAGTCGTCTCGTGTTAGTCTCAATGCTTGTGACTATATTGGCAAGCATTATACCTGAAACATGGAGTACAATATTCGGAGAAGCATAGTCACACCTCAGTATTGAGAACTTGAAAGCTGAAGTAGCTGTCCGATCTGCCGAACTTCTTAACTAAAGAAATACGCTGCTGACATTTTACAACATTTGGAGCCGTAATTAACCGAAATTGAGCCAATTGGCAAACGGTATTATAAAAATACTTATACAGTGGATTATCAATTAAAGCTAGCTCCAAAGAAGTGTTTGTAGCTGCTACATTCGCACCTTAGCAGGATGTTCCCGCATTTGAACGTGTTGATCGTGAGAGTGCGGATACTCCGAGGGCTTGTGTATGTCGACGTCTGAAGCAAACTTTAGAAATATCCAACGTAAATGTCAGAGCTAGCCAGCAGTCTGTAAAGCACAAACCCTGCTATAGGTAGGGAGCCCGATTTTTCAATGAGCTTGCAGCAGCTGCAAGATTGGCCTTACTACTATTAACTTAGGTGTCAAAAGCGATAAGGTGACTAACGTAATTCTCAGTGGACGCGCCGCCGATGGCCTCTGCGCGCGGAGTCATGTGACTGCTGCAAGCTCGCATTACGCGCCCGAAGGGGCTCGTTGTTTCTGTCACGACGTGCAGTGCAGTGACGTGGCTGTGCCGCCCATGACACCCGGCTTTGCGTGGAGACTAGAGCTGCTTGTCTATGTCGCGAGTTCAAAGTTCCCGCGGCGACTTTTTTTAGCGTCTAATTTCTTTTAGTACATCTATGGCAGTATAGCAATAGTGAAATGAAATGCCCCGCTATCATGACGTCTCTGTCTACTTATTTTTCTTTTTCGCTTCTTTTCCTTTGCATCATAAAGTCCGCGCTGCTTCGTCTGCTATGATTCCGCTGACTTTGCAACTAGGTGTAATGTAACACTTTTTCGCAACTCAAGTCCTACAACGTTAACATTTATCAGTATAGATGACACGTTTTGATTTTTTTAAATAGTGAACTTGGTCATTATAGCACATATCCATGAACGTTGATCGAATCTCTTGAGTTAGCAACTAAATAAGCCCACAAACAATACTAGCTGATTTAAAAGCCTATTTCCGCGTACCGGCAGAAGAGCCTTAAAGGCTCGCGCCACCGCTTGCAGCTGCAATAAAGGATTGCACACCAAAGCATTTGAACCCACCACCTCGGGACCGAGGTTGGGAAAAGCAACCGCCTTACCTAGTGCCCCAATGCGGTTACATAAAGAACCAACGAGGCGATATTGATTGAACAAATGATGCAATATTCATCAGAGCGGTGTAAGGATTTTTGGTACATGTAAAGTGCTTGATAGTTTGGGCGTGATTTCTATCTATCATTTCAATCCGTATAAAACGCCGGGCGATATTCGGCTGAACAGGGAAGGAGATTTGGAACACTTACCAGTGCTTACTAGTTTGTGCCCAATTTCGTTTCAATCCGCCGAAATTTAGTACTCATAGGACGCCATGCAAACATTATTATCACGATTAGGCAAAAGATGGGCTGCAACAGCTATAGTTAGGGTTTCCTGTTCTTGATATCTGTAGTAGCGTGCGTACTGTATAAATTGAATTTTGATGCGCTACTCCTTGACTTTGAGGGGTGTAGTACAAGTGAAATAAATAAATATTAGCTGATTTGATTGCCTTATTTGTACGGGCAAGATGAGCCTTAACGGTTATCACTACTGCTTGCAGTTGACAATAAGGGATCGCTCACTGCAGGATTGGAACCCACGATCTGGTCGACTATGGCTCATCCCTTTTCAGCAGTCCTGAACTGCTACTTCCACTCTGCTCACTACCTCAACTGCTCTCATGACTCTGCTATGCTTCCCACTTTCTCTTTATTGCGTGAGATGAAGTCTGTTGGCTACCGAATGCGTACCGAAAGCCGCTTAGGCTGTGAGCATACAATACAAAACTGTCCTGCGTAACACCCACATGGTCTTTATGGCTTTGTGGATTTACAGACGGAGATAATAATAATAATAATAATATTGCACTTGATAAAGCGCCCTCAGAGAACTTAATCTCTTTCTAGGCGCTTTACATTTGCTGCAAAGTGATACGCAATAGAATAGTAAGTAAAATCATGCTTGAAAAACAAACAAAATGAATAACATGGTTAGGGGTTACATGCACTGGGTCAGCATGCAAATGTGGTTAGTGGCAGCATGAACAGTGTCAGCACGCATAAGCACATCGAGGACGAATCACAAGGACCCACTAAATGCTGTCCTAAATAGGTATGTTTTTAAGTTTCTTTTAAATGTGGTCAGGTCAGGGGATGTTCTGATGCAGGTCGGGAGGGAGTTCCAGGCTGTGGGAGCATACGAGCTAAATGCACGGTCTCCAAAGGATTTAAGGTTTGTACGAGGTATTTCTAGACTGTTGGATTCCGAAAAGCGAGTGGTACGATGCTTTGCCTGATGGGGTAGTATATCTGAAAGATAGGCTGGAGCCATAGAATGAAGAGACCTAAAAGTGAGCGACAAAACCTTGAAGTCAATCCGTTGCTTGACTGGTAACCAGTGCAGGTCGGCGAGAAGTGGAGTAATGTGGCAACTGCGACGCTCACGACAGACAAGCCTAGCTGCAGAGTTTTGCACCAGCTGCAATCGCCTGATCGCACATGCTGGTAGGCCAGTAAGCAGTGAGTTGCAGAAGTCGAGACGAGATGTCACGAATGCATGGACCAACTTGGACGTGGTATCCTTATCTAAACAAGCCCGAATTTTAGCAATGTTATGAAGCTGAAAATAGGCTGATTTGACTGTTGAGCTGATGTGGTCGTCTAACGAGAGGTTGCTTTGGAATATGACACCTAGATTTCGAGCTGATGCAACTGGAGATATGCTGGCAGAGCCAATTTTGAAAGTCAGCCTTTCCAATTTCTGAATAACACTAGGTTTGCCCATAACTAGTAAGTTAGTTTTATCATCGATATCAGAGATACATTACAAGAGAGCGCGCCTTACCTCCTGAGCTATTACGGCTCTTAAAGTTAGGTTTCCCTACTTTCAGCAACATATTTGTTCAAAAAATGTGGGGGTTCTTACTCACGGATACCGAAGCTAAGATATTCCATGCATTTGTGACATCTCACACGAACTTCTGTAAATGACTACTTTGCAGCAAATGTAAAGCGCCTAGAGAGAGAGATTGAGTTCTCTGAGGGCGCTTTATCAAGTGCATTATTAATAATATTATTATTATTGCTTGTACGTCTCACGACACAGGTCAAGGCTCGTGGGTCATGGGTTCGTGGTTTCATGGGTACGTGTCCTGCAGCCGACAATTCTTTGTTGCCCACTGCAAGCAGGTGATAGCCACTAAAGCTCCTCTGCCGCTATTTAAAGGAGGCTTTTTGATCTGCTAACTTTTACTTAATTTTAAGACACAGTCATGCAAAACTCCGTAGTTTGACTTGTCTGTTGCGGACGTAGTAACTGCTAAATTGCACTGCAAGTCGTCGTACTGCACTCGCTCGGAGTCAAGTAGGGTATAGACTTCAAGGTTTCGTCGCTCACTTTAAGGTCCCTCCGTTTCTTACTCGTCTATCTATCCTAAAAGCTTCGTAATCAAGCTCCATGTCGTGTCACGCTCTCTTCCGACTCAAGCCGCTTAGCTTTGCCTCTGACCAACATGAAATCCTTCTAGGGCGGTGCCTAAAGTTGGCATACTCTCAAAGCATGGAGCTCACTCCCGACTGACGTTTCACCATTTCCTGACTTTATTACAATTAGATAGAAGCTAATGATCAACCAGTTCTCCACAGCATTTACTGCGAATAAATTGTCCTTTGTGCGCTTTTTGGGTGCTGATGCCATTGCAATACTCCAAGATTATGGATGATGAGCTTGACAGCTGAACCTGACTTACGAACAATGAGCTGGCCGCTGAATTAGAAAGGAACGCTTATGAAACAGCCGTGCTTATCCAAGGCTTATGAGCAGCACAATGAATTATTATATAAGGACGAGATTATTGTCAGACTTATGACCTGGCTACTACATCTGGCACGTGCCTGATCGCCCACGCTCTCTCTTGGAGCAACGGGCTGCCAGTCGACGAGTCCTAGCGCTAAGGGAAAGCTGCTGTAAGCCTGTTAGTGAGTCGGTTGGAGGTCGCCAGTCATCGCAGCCGTTTTGCACAGGCTATTGATGTGCTTTTCTCTCTTACGGAGTAGTTGTAGGCGATGGGTGTAGAATGTAGGCTAGGTTTAGAGTGAGCGCTGTATTGTTATCCTCTTCGTATTGCCAGCTTCAGGTCTTTGTACATTGCATGCGTTGTGCCGCTAACCGAACTCATTGAGGGCTGTCTGGTCATAACTCCCATGTATGCTATCCAAGCCAATTTTGATATACTTTCTTTTGAGTCCGTCTTAAGTGCCCAATGTGAGTCTTATTATTATTATTAAAAATAAGTGTGGTTCCTAGACTCTCGTATCTCTGGGGAAGCTATCGCACGTGCACTGC
Organism: Cristatella mucedo; assembly: GCA_009760855.2. Classification (NCBI taxonomy): domain Eukaryota; kingdom Metazoa; phylum Bryozoa; class Phylactolaemata; family Cristatellidae; genus Cristatella; species Cristatella mucedo. The sequence goes on along the minus strand of WPIO01000006.1, from coordinate 4,648,838 downwards.
GAAAGTTGGAATTTCCCGGTATCACGTTCAGCCGATTAACGGCGAAATCCTATTCGGGTCACAGAAGTGGGTCAAAGGTGAGAAGTGCAGCGAGCCGAGCGCTACGAGGCCTAGTGTTGCCGCTGTGATGCAAAACGTGTTGATCGCCTCGCCTGCAGCATTTCTAGCTCGTCGTACTTACTATGACTGATGATGCGGGTCTCTGGCGTGAGCCGAACCGAGCTGCCAATCGGTGACTTAAGTTTTGTTTTACCGAAAGCTTATTCGAAGCTCGTACAAGGTTACCTCAGGAACTCCCGTTCAGAAGAGACCGGTGCCAAAGGGTGTTCAGCTGACCCAATAATAATAATGTGTTCAGCTGACCCAATAATAATAATGATAATGCACTTAATAGAGCGCCCTAAGGGAACTCAATCTACATTTGCTGCAAAGGGAAATGCAATTGAATGGTGAGTGATATCATACCATCTCGTGAAGAAGCTCGCTGCACGAGATTCTCGTGCGACGAGAATCTCGCACGAGAATCTCGCTGAGAGCACGGGCCTCATTGCACTCGTGCTCTAGTAGGCAGGCTGGTCGGTCGATGTGCCTCTGCTCCAAAGCACCATGTGGAGGCATACCAAGACGAAGAGCAGACATGAAATCTTCTGGCTACTGGTGCACTCCTTGCACCCCGGCATCCGTGCCACTAAGCCGTTTGTCGACATCCCAGGGAAGTGGGTAAACTCTTGCACCAGGTAAAGCAGTACTTCGTACAGCATATCGCCTCGATACAACCGTCACAAACATTGTTGCATTTGTAAGCGAGTTAATGCTCGCTTCGCGTGGGGTCGTGCAAGCGTTCATGCGCGCGCTCTCGCGAACACACGTGTTTGTGGTGTGCGTGTGTGTGTCTGTGTGTGTATGTGTGTGCGTGTGTGTGTGTGTGGTGTGTGGTGTGTGTGGTGTATGTGTGTGTGTGTGTGTGTGTGTGTGTGTGTGTGTGTGTGTGCATGTCTGTAAGCAGCAGTCTCATGGTAAAATGCCATTGCTATTTATCAGAAATCAGAGGAAGCTGTAAAGGATCTAATGTTTATGCGGGCCAGCCTTAGGCTTGGACAGTGCAAAAGTCCATGAATAATAATGCCAAGAATAAAAATCACAATAGATTGTAAGTGTAGGTCTCGAAGGAAACTTGATCGCTGTGCAGGAGCTTTACGACTTGCTGCAAGAGCAGCAATAACCAAGGATTAATGACACGCGCGTGTGCACCGTATCGTGCTTAGACCAGTACGTAAAAGCAAGCAAGAAGGTCCTCGGGGCCTCTGGTTTTCAGGATTACCGATTAACCACATGCGCATAACCATGCACAGGTATTCATGCACAGCGAACTTGAACAAAAATGATGCGTTAGCATGGGCTCATGGAAAGCTGATCGAAATTCATGCGTCTACATTGCTTGCTATGGCTTGTTAACTTCAAAATGAGTGCAGGTACTGCCACTTGCTTGAAGCGAGCTGCAGACTTTCGGTACACATGAACTGAAGGCACGATCGCTAAAGTATTTCAACAGTGGAAAGGCCAGCGAGAGGGGACTGCATGCCGAGGTGTGAGTGATGCGATAGCACGCTCGACGAGAAAAGGTCGGATGAGTAGGCTGGTGCAAGTGAGTCAAGTGGTCTATCAGTCGGAGAGGGAATCTTGAAGCCAGGGACTCTCAGATGAAGCCAGCTATATAGGATGCTAGAGACGCTCAGGCAGAAGTGGTGGTATACAACTCAACTAGTCAGCGGACTTGCTGACTAGTTGGGTTCTATACCAATTGCAGGCGATCAAGTGCACATACTGGTAGTCCTGAATGATGGGATCGTATGTACCTGTACTGAATAGGCTCGTGGTTTGCGGCAGAAGACTCCTCAAAGAGGCCTCCTCCTCGAAGAGACAGGTGCCGAGATGCGCCAACCGATCGATCAACACGCGTCGATTACTTTTTTAAGCCTTGATTAAGCACTAAGAATGTGAAGCACAGGCACCGTACGAATTCATTCGGTGACTACGTTCCACAGAAAGCGTCCTTAGCCTCTTCACTGGTTGCCCGTTTGAATCTTCTTCGGTTGACGATAAATCGTCCTAGTACCCTCTAAATCTTACCATTTGTGTCAGAGGCATAGATAGGGTTGCTGTTCAATGGCCACGAACGAGCGTCGGCTCGTCTTAGTTAGCTCGACCAAAAGATGGCCTTCTAATCTTTAATGAGGAGCATCCAGAAAAGAGCTTAAGGGTATGGACTTAACACCACCACCAGATCCTTCAAAAAATTGCTGCCACTGGTTGTCAATCGAGGATCTCTTTGTTGCGTGAGATGACGTCTGTCTGCTACCGAGTGCCTACCGAAAGCCGCTTAGGCTGCGAGTGTGCTGTACAAAACTCTCCTGCGTAACATCCTCATAATCCTTGTGGCTTTGTGGAGGTATAGACGGAGATACGTTATGTACATTATAGCCATGTCCAGCGGGTAATGAGGCAAAAAGTAGCTCACTCAACAGTGGATATGGATATTTGCCAGAGCTTAAATTTGGCGAAATGCCCACATTCAGCAGTTAAGCATTGCCACAAGACTAGAGGTGAGAAGGGTAGGTGAGTGTGTCGGCAGCAGGTCAAGGAAATAGTCTCACCAATCTGAGGAAGAGATGGACGGGCCAGCTGACATCGAACAGAAGTTCCTGTGGAGGAGTTGTCTGACACGGTAATTCCTTGGTGGATGGACTCAAAGCAGAAATTCGGCCGGCAGTTTTCAGACTCTCTCTCTCTCTCTCTCTCTCTCTCTCTCTCTCTCTCTCTCTCTCTCTCTCTCTCTCTCAGTTTACTAATGGCGAAAACAATGGTCTACCTAGCAACTTTGTGCCCAACAAAAGGCTAATCCGGCGATATGCCAAAGGGCTCGTCGATTGCCCTCTGGTTGATCGATTGCCTTACCACTGACTGGCAGGACCTCGGTTCAGTGTTAGCCGCAGCTCCTCCTATTGGATGTTTACAATCCTTTCTAAAAAGGAAATTCAAGATAACTGTGCTGGCCGATTATCTGAAATGCACTCTGTGCCGGATTTGTCGACATAGCAGCGATGGCAACGAGATTCTTGCTTTTCTACGGACCGTCATGTGGTCAGTCTAAAGTCATAGCCGAAGAGATACTCGAGAAGTCGACGAAGGTTGGCTTGCATGTCGACCTCAAGTGCCTCAGCTCCTATGGACCGCAGGTCAGCCACGCCTCTTTTCTCCAGTGTGCAGCAAGCTCCTCGTGGATCAGAGTATGTTGCGCCGTCAGCCAGCCCGCCGCTCTGAACAAGTGCTCTGTATCGAGAGCCGCCACTGCGTAGGTTGCCGTCCAGCCGAAGCTGTTTCACTTGCCGCTAGTCTTCTTTTTTTACGAAAACTCACGCCCTGCTGCACAGTTGATTTTTTTACAGCCGTCGTGGCAGTGGCACACGGCCTTGGAAGCCGTGTGCTTAGTAATGTGGCTACGCTGAAGGCTTATGACATGCCTGCTTTAGTTGACCCCGAAACTGTACAAGAGCGACAGACAGCAGCAGACGGGTCATCACTTACCCGTGTAGTAGACCAACCGAGCTCGACGCCCAATCAGTCAGTCGTGGGGACATCCCGTTTGCTGCCTTACATTTGATTGTAGTGTCAGGATGTACTTAGTGGAAGCACAGAAGTGGCAAAAAGCGCTGAAATTCCCTTTTTCTCAATTCTAGGTACTTTGCCGACATTTGGAAACAATTTAATGCAAATATGAGTAAATATAATTCATTTGTATAGTATCCAAAGAGAAATTAATCTCTATTCTCTTCACAGTTTACGCTTTCCCTCTTGCCGATGTGATCGTCCAGAACACTATAGGCTTTCACTTCTATGCAGATGACACTCAGTTGTTGTCTTGATCTTGCCTGGCCCTCCAGGACGTTAAATTATCTATACATCCTTGCTACATATATTGTGAAATGAACGGCAGGAAACTTTCTCAAATTAAGTGAAGACAAAACCAACTTACTAGTTATAAGTAAACCGAGTCGTCAATCATTTAGAAATGCTTTTTGTACAGCATTTGTCAAGTGCTTAGAAAGCGATTCAGTTCTCAGAGGGTGCTATGCAAATGTATTGGTATTATTACTACTATTATTATTAGGTGTAACTGAGAAATTGGAAAGTTTAACGCTCAAAATTGGCTCTGTCAGCACATATCCTTTTGCATCTGTACGAAATCTAGGTGTCCTGTTCCCTTGCACTAAAAAGATCGCATCAGCTTCAAGTAAAGCCTGCCCACTTTCAGCTACATAACATGGCTGAAATTCGGGCTTCTTTAGACAGGATACTACTTAAAAATTGGTCCATGCATTTCTATCACCCCTTCTCGATGTCTGCAATAGTCTACCGGCTTGTTCAATCAGTCGTTTACAGTTGATACAAAAGTCTAATAACAATAATAATGATACACTTGATAAAGCGCCCTCAGAGAACTTAATCTCTTTCTATGCGCTTTACATTTGCTGCAAAGGAAACGCGATCAAATGGTGAGTGGTATCATTCCTGATACACAACATCAATAACAAGGTTAGAGGTGACATGCACAGGATCAGTATGCTAGTGTGGCAGCATGCTCAGTGTCAGTACGCATAAACCCATAAAGGACGAATCACAGGGACCCACTAAATGCTGTCCTAAATAGATGCGTTTTTAAGCTCTTTTTAAATGTGGTCAAGTCAGGGTATGTTGCGACGCAAGTCGGAAGTGAGTTCCATGCTCTGGGAGCATTTGAACTAAATGCACGGTCTCCAAAGGATTTGAGGTTTGTACGAAGTTTTGGTAAACAGTTAGATTTCAAAAAACAGGTGGTACGATGCTTGGCCTGGTGGGTGACCGGATCTGATAGATAGGCTGGAGCCAATGAATGAAGGTACCTAAAAGTGAGCGACAAGACCTTGAAGTCGATATTTTGCTTGACTGGTAGCCAGTGCAGATCGGCGAGAAGTGATGTGATGTGACAACTGCGCCGCTCACGACAGACAAGCCTATCTGCAGAGCTTTGCAACAGCTGTAAGCGTCTGATTGCACACGCGGGTAGGCCAGCAAGCAGTGAGTTACAGAAGTCAAAACGGGATGTAACACATGCATGGGCCAACTTAGATGTAGTATCCTTACCTAAACAAGCCCGACTTTTAGCAATGTTACATAGCTAAAAGTAGGCAGACTTTATTGTGGAGCTAATATGATCGTCTAACGAAAGGTCATTTTGGAACGTGACACCTAGATTTCGTTCAGATTCAACAGGAGATATGCTGGCAGAGCTGATTTTGGGCGTTAGCTTTTCCAATTTCTGAATCACACTTGCTTTGCCCATAGCTAGTAAGTTAATTTTATCTTAATTTAATTTAAGAAAATTTGCTGCAACCGTGCATATATGAGAGCTCGATCAATCGCAGCAGACGACACGAAATATAACATGCATTAGTGGCCTGAAGCTGAGCTGCATCAATGGCTTAATTATTGGCACAGCAGAGGCATGTACATTAGTGTCAGGGCGTTGCCTTAATTAAAGCAGCTGAAGCCGCAGGTGCTCAAGGCAGAGTCATCAGCCGCAGCCCACCGTCCACGCCCTCAACCGCCGAGAGCAGGTGGTTGCTAAGGCTGACTGATCCCTCGAAGGGTCGCTCCTATTGCTCTAGGCCGCTTGAGTCCGCGGCTCTCGAGCAACAAATTTCATCCATCTCGTTAATTCGCTTCAAACCTTTGGCTGATGACATTGTCGCGCCTACGTGTCAGCCAGCCTATAGCCGTGAATGTCGACGTATTAGTCGGTGTATTACTTAAAAGACCGAGTCAATCATTTATGTGGCCGAGCATAGCTCATTGCTGTACTAGCCCGCCGCCGCCGCCCCGCCCCCGCGCCCGCGAGGAACTCCCTGTCGAGGACTATTGATGTTGATTGTTTATTGACGTATTGTTGTTTTCGCTCAATTTTACGTCCATCATGTCTCTTGCCCCTGCGTACCTGTCCGAGCTAATTCCATGCAGACTATGTATGCAACGTACCGCCCGATCTTCTGACTCAAAGTGGTTTAGCTGTGTCTCCAACCAAGCTCAAATCCTTTCGGGTCTGGGCCTTGGTTCGCATGCCCACCCGCATCCCGGAATCCAATCCCATATGACGTCATGAGATCGCCTGATTCGATGACATTTAAAATTAGGTGAAACCCACCTGCTGGTTTCACCATGAGCCGTGTCCGTACGAACAGTCCTTTTCGTATGCACGAATCATAATCACTAACCAATTGACATGCTTCATTCTAGAATGTGTAAAATTCCCAGCGTTGTAGTTCTCTCAGAGTGCCAGCCATGCAAACGTCTCATAATCTTTATTATTGTTCTTGTTGATATGGTCGATGAATGCCGCAGGCTAGACTTCTGGTCAGCTCCAAACGCGATAGACACAGCGTTTTTTTTTGTTTTATTTGTGTAGGCAACGCGTACGTTTCTTTAAGTGCATCCCATCCTCTCGCGGCAGCAACTACGCTTAGGCTAAAGGCACTTTTGAATTGCAGAGTTAGCAAGTAGTGAGCTAGGTCACCTAATGACTGACGATGGAGCTGCCTAGTTTGATGATCAACATATTAATGCAGGTTCGTTTTTGCAGTCCACTTTCGAATCGGAATCCGTTGCTGCGATCGTGATATCGTCGACCGGAGACGGCGACTACGCTTCGCGGACGTTCTGCCGTGCTATTCAATCGCAGGCGCCTAGCGCCACGGAGCTGGGCAGCCTGAGATACGCCGCGCTGCTTGGTGAGTCGCTCGTCACTGCAGCGCTCACACTGAATAACGTTCCTCGAAGCACAGGCTGCTGCGGCGGCGGTGGCGGTGGCAGTAGGAATCTGCGAACGAGGAACGCCCCTTGCAAGAAGAAGATCAGCACCGCCACCGCCGCAAGCGGGAGATACGCAGCGGGATATACATATATATATATATATATATATATATATATATATATATATATATATATATATATATATATATATATATATATATATATATATATATATATATATATATATATATATATATATATATATATATATATATATATATATATATATATATATATATATATATATATATATATATATATATATATATATATATATATATATATATATGCAGCGGGAGATACGGCGATGCTACGTTTTCGCGAGTCAAGATCGACGAGTAATAGCTATTAGCAAAGTAGCCATTGCCTCCAGTCAGTCAGCTAATGGGGCGTCGTTTGTGCACAGGGCTGGCTCACTTTCTTCTATGGGCGCATGACGGGCTGGTAAGAGTGGTGGCCAGTGAATGTTGATATTTACGATAGATTTATGCGTTTGAACTATGTTTTCTGCTCAGATTTTCTCCCCAAAATCTAAACCCTAAACCCTTAAACCTAAACCCTAAACATCGAAGCAAAAAATGCAAAATCTAACCACTAGACTCGATCCGTAAACTCCAAAACTTACAACCCCTAAGCAATACACTAAAAGTCATAAACACTAAGCTAAACAGATACTGTATATAAAAATGTGTTTATGTAAAGTGAATACAATCGGACGCCGGTGACCACTTTTACCAGCCTGCTATGGGCACAGTGCCCCTAGCAGAGAGTGAGCTGGCTCCATGCACAAACGACGCCGTATTATCTGCGCCCGTGCACTTGCGGGAGCTGGCTGTACTGGCTGCTGAAAGTAAAACGGACCCGTAGCGTCACCCCAAGCTTGTAGGCACTGGCTCTGGGCGCTCATCCACCTGGAAAGCTACCATGAAGCCATGCAGCACCGCAGAAGCCTATTGGTCCCTGAAAACAGCTTGCAGCAGCTCCCCCTGGTGGTCCTTTCGTGGGACCAGCCGGCCTTTTAGGCCACTGCATAAACTTGTCCAGCCGCGTGCCCTCAGCAGCAGCCTGCAGGTATTAGCATAGAGAAATTTCTTGTTTTTGCAAAGGCCTAAAATGAGTTCTCAGGTGGTCGGCTTCCATGCACAGCTCTCATTTGCTTTTGAAGGGAGGACGCCTATGCCGAAACGGGGCGAATGTCGCGGCTGAGTAGTGCTTCGGATGACCGCAGAGCTTAGTAATGTCGTTTAACTCGTCGGACGGGGGCGGTACCTACACTATAATCAAGAGCGACGAGTATAGGCGAATTCTGTACCACGTGACTTCATGGAGAGCCTATCAGGTGGAACCTTTAGCCCGCGGATTCCTCGCCCCCCCCCCGTGTCGCCATGCACCCTCACCCTCACCCTCAGTGTCGCCCACGCACCGCCTGTGTCTCAGAAGGACAAATTGCCGTGTATTCGCGAGGATTCGGAAAATAAATAGAAGCAGCTTGCAGTATGTTGATGTATGTAGACATTAATATTACTAGTTTTTGTTTTATATGGTCGACATACTTCTAAAGTTAATAATAATAATAATAATAATGCACTTGATAAAGCGCCCTCAGAGAACTCAATCTCTCTCTAGGCGCTTTACATTTAGTACCTCTTTGCCAAATTATGTCATTAATGCTTTGAATAGCAGGACCCGTTGAGGCTTTCACAGCTCACTGGTAGGATTTCCTGGTGATTCTTTAGCTTTGAGTGTGAACTTGGGAAGAAATTAGATAAAAAACGACGCTGTCAAAGTGTCTGTCATTAGCTAGACTATTACGCTCCGGTAAGGTTAGATATTATTTATGCATAGCCATCCTTAGCATCAGTCTTGATAACAGATGCTCTTACGAATTTAAACTATCTTGAGCTGGTAATTTGGAATGCGATGGCATAGATTTTTCTATATTTGACTATTATCGTTTGCTATTATCGAATTACTATATGTATATATATATATATACCTGAAATTTTTTAATTAAACTTTACCATATATATATACTAATATTATCGAATGCCATGTAGTGCATCGTTTACAATAAAAAAAATTTAAAGTAACTCAATCTCTAAGCACAAGTAACTACAATTAAAACCAATATTATTGAAAAAACCACCTAAACTAACCGGCTTGTACGCCCTGTTGGGTTCCAGCAACATGGCAATAGCAATCGATACAGTGGCACTTTATAGCGATTACAGAGCCCTAGCCTTCTCGATTTGCTTCCAGTAATTGCAGATAAGAGTACGCCCAAATGGCATGTATACCGGTTCAGCTCGGTCATTGCTATTTTGTAATTTGACGTTTTGAAATTTTAAGAACAATGCAGGCTTGTCACGCAGACGCCACGATTCCATCAGAAAAAGAGCTTCAAAGCTTTGTTTACGTAATACGATGAGTTGATGCATGCATTCGATGCAATTCATCACGGGATTTTGTGCTATTGTATAGCAATAATAGTGCCTCTAGTAGCCTTAACTGCAAATGGACTCGACATGACCAGCTAGATCCAGAGCATTATAATGCCAAAGCTATCAGAAATAGCAGAGAACATATTAATGTACAGAAAAACGTATACCTTAGCTGAAAGTTTGTTTGTTCCGCCCATGTAGATGTCTTACAGAAAACCGCATAAGTAAATGGGAAAGGTGCTTCTCGTTTGTCGTATCTGAGCCGACTCAAGCAATATTTGCAGGGGCTGGCACACCAGCAAAAAGAAAAAACTCAGCCCAGCACAGTGACTGCTTGGTTTGATTCTTTGGTTTTATATAAACTAATAAGTTGAAATAGCACAGTGAAAGAAAACTTCGACTTTATTATTATCACTGTCTGCACAATTGGTTTTCGAAGGAGCGGTAGCGGAACAGTTGGCGCGACTGAGGAGCTTCCTATTCTAAGCTACGCACATATCGAATGACAGAATGATTGGTGACATCGACTTGTAGACACTAGCGATGGACGAAAACCGCCCGTCGGGTGTGTACCGGGACTATCGTCAGCATGCGTGTGAGCTTGAATGCTGGTGCAGCATGAGCACAAATTTTTGGGTGCACGTGCTTGTGCACATGCACGCAATGGCGAAGCCAGGACTTTCAGGTAGCGAGTGGCAAGCGCTACCGAAAATGATAAGCACAGTGGAAAGCGCCTGCGCATTGACTGAAAGCTTGCGACGATCTCGTCATTTGCCACCATCGCAGCCGTTTCTTTCTCAACCTACAAGAGCATGGTATCTTTAAGGTAGTCTGCACCCATCGTGGCTCGATGGGGCATCTTGATAATTTCCAGCACGCTGAACACACGTTTGGCCTTAGTGGTCGATACTGGTAGTGTTAGAATAAGTTGCACCAGGTAAGTCATAGCCTGCCTTGGCTCCAGATCCAGACTTTGCCAGCATGACTGACAGACCGGGAAGCTTTCCGACGTTTTTCACGTTTGTTGATTCACATCTAATGACTTAAGAAAGTTGTGGACCAGCTGCCGTAAGAACATTGGCTCGACATCTGGAAAGTCGGTCATGTAGAATTTGGTAGCAAGGTCTGGATGTTTTTTGGCATAGAATGCAGAGAAGTGTTGATGGGAGGAGAGATGCAAGCACCCAGGCTTAGCATCTCCTTAGAATCCCTGTAGAATAAACTGAAAGTCCAATTCTGACTGCATCTTGTCAATTTCCGAGTAGAATAAGTCAATGCGGAAGTAGTATTTGTTACTACTCGTGCACTAATTAAGACGAGGCCGACCGGATCGGATTGACGGTCATGTCGGGCACTTCAATCTCATGATGCTGGCAGAACATCTGCACTTTTGTCATCAGATCATCATAGCCAGCCTTTCACATTTCTGTCAGTGTCTGCATGCTGTGAGGTTGACCAAGTGCAAGGCATTGAAAATGACCCTGATCCTGTTTTTGCAACTTCTTCGATAGTTCATGCATTACCAATAGCAAGTGCCCCGCGAGATGCAAGATAAATACAAATTTGAACGAAAGCATGAAGTGAGGCGGCGTGTCGCCTGATTCTTACTCAGCAGTTTTACCGTTCTCTTCGAAGTGCTTCATGCTTGTTCAAATGGTTGGGGCGAATATGTCGATTAAACAATGTACAGGTAGCACTTGCCAAAATGACAACCACCACGTATCTCCTGGTTAAACACTGCATTCTCCTCAATCAGGCCACGAGCTGTCTCAACCTACTGCTCTTTGATCAGGTCTTGTACGATCTTCTTATGCTTACAGAACAGCTGGTCATTGTGTTTACATGAACTCGTGACCATGTTGATATCATCATGGACCAATTCGAAAAAGATAGTGATGTCGCGTACGTGGTCAGCTGGAGCTTGTATGCCCATAAGGTGCTTAGTGTGCCAACTCGTTCAGTTTCTCAATCGAGGCTTTGGAAGACCATTAATCGACCACTCAGATTGGAAGCACCATCAAAGCCATGTCCACGCCAATCGGCCACGGAGGACTTCAACTGGTCTGAATGTCAACGATTGCCGTACACAGAGTATCGGCGAAGATATCGACCACACGATTCAGATCAACATCGAGTCGCTCGCACAGCATACCTATCTTGACCTGAACAAAGCAGTTCACAATTGCCAGATGATCCTTCTTGCTCACATTGCAAGCCTCGTCCGACACAATGCAGTAATAAGTCTCGCCTTGCTCGCCATCGAGACGCTTAGGAATGAGGTGAGCGTATATGTGGATGAAGACCTTAATGTCAGGTCCGGTCATCATGTGATTCTGCAGGGAGGGGGCTTCAAAAGCTCGGTAAGCTCAAAGTCTCGTTTGCGCATGAACTTGAGCAGTTCGAGGAAGTTGCCACTGTTGAGCCAATCGACGACTCGTCACGTGACCTCCGGCTCAGTGAAGGCTCTGGCTCAGTTGGAATCGAAATGCAACGACTGACCACTGTATTCGAGCTCAATTTTTAGCGATTATCGCGGCCATCTATTAGTCGATATCGCAATATCCTGGAATGATGTGGGCCTCCTTGCTCACCAGGTCCCATGCCCTCTGTGTCGCCTGCTTTTACATAACTGGTGGCTGCCTTGAAGTGGAAGAAGTTCCAGGTGGGTATAAGTCGCCGTGCGATGATGCACTTGGTAGAGGAAGAAACCGGCACTGAAGCCAGTTAGAACGGCGGATCTCGTCGACAAAGTTGAGTTCGGAAGTCAAAATGTCAGGTCTCGACCCGTTATCTCGATCGATTTTAAGTGCCCCGTGGATGGCGAAGCTAGAGGAATTAGTTACCACCTTGACCAGGCTGTGTCGATGCAGGCAATGAAGCTGAACATGGTCCAACATTAAGCTGTGTTGATGCCGTACCTCGAGGTTGCCGCTGAAGTAGTGCCTGTGCGATAATCAGGGCATGAGCTTCATCTTCAGTCGAAGATTTTGGGAAGAATGACGGAATCCCACTTCAGAAGAAAAGATCACTTCAGCGCGTTGATTCTGATGACGACTTGTTCACGGCTTGCAGTAGATGATGTGACGAGCGCGTGTCAGAACGGTTTGACTGCGACGGACATCTGTAGGATCTTAATGATGTTTACTGCTTGCGACGAATTTGCAATGCACATCAGCCACGTGGGCAGTAAAGTCCTGTTACAGGACTCAAACCCATGAACTGGATCGTGAGGTGCGAGTTCCTTACTTATGGGCAACGAACAGGTTTAGCTCTCTGTCTCAACCTGATTACAATATAAGTGTCTCAGTTGAATACCACACACTGAATTTAATAAGCTATGATATTGATAATATGGTTTTAGTATAGCATTCAAAGAGATATAATTCTGTATGAAGGCATTTCACAACTCAATGGACGTAAAGCGATAACTCAAGGTTAACTATATATATGGGGCATTAGCTAGGTCCATGGTAAGCAACCATTTGCAGTCCTGTACTTCTTCGAAATGTTTCGCCTGCCAGTTGACGTCACATGGAAATTTCTAAAAATTATACAAGCCAGTGATACTCAAACTCTTAGCATTTACGTGGTCGAATAATTCCAGTTCAGACATCAAGTTTTGAAAATTTCAGCTTCGTTGCAGGCGAGATTCGATGCGTTTTGACATGCTTCATCGGCTTCGCAATGTATCTAATTCCCATAAACCTACCTGGTCAGGTTTTAAAGATTGGTTGAAGCCATCGTACTGAATGCGCTGTAATCGCATTTCTCGATCATTCGATTAATCCTTTGGCTCCAGCTTATCTCTCCGACATACTCCCCCATCAGGCCAAGCATTGTACCACCCGCTTTTTGGAATCCAACAGTTTACAAATACCTCGTACAAAATCCTTTGGAGACCGTGCATTTAGTTCGTATGCTCCCAAAGCCTGGAACTCCCCCCCCCGACCTGCGTCAGAACATCCCCTGACCTGACCACATTTAAAAAGAACTTAAAAACGCACCCATTTAGTGGGTCCCTGTGATTCTTCCTTCATGTGCTTATGCGTACTGACACTGCATGCTGCCACCAACCACATTTGCATGCTGACCCTTTGCATGTCACCCCTAACCATATTATTCATTTTGCTTGTTTTTCAAGCATGATTTTACTCACCATTCAATTGCATTTCCCTTTTGCAGCAAATGTAAAGAGCCTAGAGAGAGAGAGAGATTGAGTTCTCTGAGGGTGCTTTATCAAGTGCTTTATTATTATTATTATTATTATTATCGATGAAGCCTGAAGTTTAATTACCTTATACATGGAGCAAGTGGGAAAACCGATAATGGATGTAATCATAAAAGACAGGCGTTCATGGTTTTCTAATGACATTACCAAAGGGAACATCGGTTGTGAAAGCTGTACATCAGCCATAAATCTTATTTGGCCGTGTTTTGTTTTGTTATGTGTTAGCTCAATCGCTGGGCCGCATTGCAGTATGTTAGCAATAAGGTGCAGTAAAATATAGTTGTTGGAAAGTCCAAGTAATATTAAGATTGCAATGAGGCAGCACTACTAAATGCAGAAAAGACGACCGGACTATTCGTATTCTGTTAACAGAACGAATAGAAGGAACGGGTTCCCCATAAGTTCACGTGATATCGCATCATCACACTGCTACGCTTCACGTGTTATCGCATCTTCGCATTTCATCGTACATATCGTATCATCACACTGCTACGTTTTTGTGTTACCTTCTGGAGATGCACGCAATGTGTAAAGCTACATTCAATAGTTTTCATCTGTCATATTTTCAGATTACGGATATTGGTTACAATTCACTATTCACTGGAGTAATCAAAAAGCTGGTACCGATTAGAAGCTTGAAATCTGTCTCGGACACAAGCTTTTTCACAAGGAAACTGTAAAGTATATTGTGCTAAAATACTAGCTAATTTAACAGCCTCTTTTGTATAGCGTCAGGAAAGCCTTTATGGCTACCACCACCGCTAGCGGCGGCGATAAAGAATCACCCTCTGCACGATTCGAACCAACATCTCGGGACCAAGGTCGTGATAAGATCCACCTTGCCTAGTGTGCCATCACGGCTCAGTATTGCTTTCTGTTTAGCTCAGCAGGCAGCGGTAGAGAGCTCACTGCCTGCTTACATTCTGTGCCTGATCAGCCGAAAAGTGTGCCATTCCAATATATCTAATCGTAGGACACTGTTGATAAGATTCGTATGTTCTTGGTGTTTGAGGGGAAGGTAAATTTCTATTTAAAGAATACCTGAAAATTATTAATCAGTATGGGCTTCACTGTGATCCTATCAAGAATCAAATCAGCATAAATGTCCTCACTCAGGCTTACAGGTTGCTTAACTCGCTTGCGCCGGCAACCGAATCTGCGACTCCTGTGCTTAGGCCGGGGTATGAATTCAGTTCTCTAGGCATGCTAAACAAGCACCCTAACAAATAAATTTTAGTAATTATATTATTACTAGCAAAACCTTCCTAGGAAATAGATCGCATGTGACTCGGTGCCCAGAAATTTTTAAACTGTCTAAAAAATGCCTCCAAGTACGGCTTTCGGTGAGCAATGAAGGATCGCCGCTGCAGGACTCGATCCCCCCCTCGACAGAGGTCGTGAAGCATGAGCACCTTAACCTGGGCTAAAGCCTAGGGGAAAACACTACCACATCTTACGCCGACTGCTCGGGTCCGGATTTTTCTCTTCATTTGCTGTTCAAACTGTGGCTTGCTTCTTCCTCACTAACGTGTACACGTGGCGCTACCAGAACACACTAGGTGTAAGTTCCACATCCGGTGCAAGTTCGTGGTTACGAGTGCTGCCGCACTAAGAATAACAATGATGCACTTGATAAAGTGCCCTCACAGAAAACTCAACCTCTTTCTAGGCGCTTCACATTTGCTGCAATCCTTTACTGTCTCCTGCAATTCAAGTTATAGCCGTATTGGCCCTTCTGCCACCATATAAACGAGGCTGTCGAATCCGCTTAGCCACGCTAGGTAAGGCAGTTGCTTTTCACGATCTCGGGACCGAGGTCGTGGTTTCAAATCCTGCGACGGGTGATCATTTGTCGCTGCTGCTGCAAGCGACGGCGATAGCTGTAAAGGCTCTTCTGTCACTATGCAAAAGAGGCTGTTAAATCAGCTACTATTTATTTCGATTCTAACCAGAAAGAAGCCTAGGCCTTCCCGGTTGGTCATCAGGCTTACAGCTGAGAGGGGTGCACTATCTGCAGACTATTGAAGAATGCTGGCTAGTGAGCATTCAAGGTGCTCCCTTCAGACTGGCTGTCGCCTTTGCTGGAGGAGGTGGGATTAAAATGGCTGACAAAGCCAAGGAACTTCGGTATGCACGGCTATGGTCGGTCTGCAGAGGGAGCCTATCATTTCTTGTTAAAGAAATTTAAAGTTTTTTGATTTGCTACAGAGATAAACGTTTTAGCTCTTACGAGTCCTGCCGAGCAGCTCCGAGCGTCCGACTCTTCAATAATAAAGCTTATCCTGCGAGCGACAGTCAGAGACCGTAGGGTCTTTTCAAGCTAATTTCAAAAGAATAGGAACTTGTGCGGGGTGTTTCTCAAGATCAAGGCTTAGCCCGAAATATCTGATGCGTCCATATTCAAGCAGTCCATGTACAGAGGCCAGCGATGTACATTTCTTTCTGGATTGTGTCTTGTCTGTTTCATTTTTCTATTTTTGTACTCTGTGATAAACATAATTAGAGATCAGTTAATTCAGCAAGCCTAATTCGCTGAGCAGCAGAAGAGCCCCAGTGGCTTTCTCAAGCTCGTGCAGGACTCTAATCCTAGACCTTAGTCATTAAGACCAAGCGCCTAACCGCTGGCTCGCACTCGTTGCTCTGTGATGTAAGCACGATGCTCTTATGCGGCTAGAGCAAGTCGTGCTGTTGTAATGCCAGCCATCTACAGCTGCGGACACGTGACTGGAAGCATACAGTTGAAAGTAGTTAATATTGTATCCCGAGTCAGGGCACCGATTGAAACCTTTACTGACTGACCGTGCAGGCCAACGTTATCAACCTTCTGCCTATGGTCTGCAAACCACTTTTTTACGCACCCAGGTTGTGGAAGTTCTAACTCATGTTCCTGGAATTTCCCGAAAAACATTGAAAAGAGACTGAAGGAGCTTGGTGCGAAGCCATTCTATCCGCCATACACTAGGCAAACGAGGCAAACTAGGCAAACGAGGCCGCCGGGTATGGGCAGCCAATCCTTGCTGCCTGCAGCATGTTTGCGCGTCTATATGCTGATTCGCTGTGACCGTGCTTGCTCTTGCTGCTGTGTTTGGAGCGCTGCTGCCAGGAGAAAATTTTAAGGACTTCTGCATTTGACGTCTAAGTAGACCAGTTTCAAGTATCTGCATTGATGAGACATGTTCGTCTTGGCGCTCAAGCAGTGGCGGAGCTAAAGATAGCAGGATAGACACTTGGCCTCTACAGCGTGCGACCTCCTGGGCCGCCCCCTAGTCCTATGAACCGGACCGTCACCAATATATATATATATATATATATATATATATATATATATATATATATATATATATATATATATATATATATATATATATATATATATATATATATATATATATATATATATATATATATATATATATATATATATATATATATATATATATATATATATATATATATATATATATATATATATATATATATATATATATAAAATTCCCAATTCCACTCAATAAGCAATTGCTGAGTACATGTCGAATAAACACTACGATTTTTCCTTATTGTTTTGGGTTCTGCCCCATGTGAAAATCTTGCGAGTCTTTCTCTCCGAATAATTAATTTTGCGGCTCTTGACCTGTAGAAGAAAGTCGTGGCTCCACCGTGCCCGTCAAGAAAGCACGGTGAGAAGCCGAACGAGCTATCTGTAACTTTGCGTAACTCTTTGCGAGTAAGGATTTGAAGGTCTTACAGACATTTTTGCAGTTCGCCGCTGCCCACAATTCATGTGAAATCATTGAATTTACCCTGCTTTAAGCATGCCGAAATGAATTATTGTAGTTCAGAGACAACGCTGGACACTTGGTTTGAAGGCCTGCTCGTGGCGTTGAGACTTCACCTGGTATCTCGTGGATATACTGCTCCCTCCACAGTTCCCCTTCTCAACGAACTGCAGCAACCACTGATTGGTGACGGCAATCCCATGGCTTGCGTTACCGCAGCATCGACTACGAAATTGCCAGTGGCGACGGCACTCGCGCCCCAGGCGCTCGACTCGGTCGGCGACGCCGCCGAACTTGATGGGCACGTTGCTGTCTCTGCAAAAGGTGATCTCAGCAATACCATACACAATACATAATACATAATACCAAAATACCATAATACCATAATACCACAATACCATAATACCATAATACCATAGTACCATACATAATGCATAACCAGTGGATGCGTTCTCGCGTCAGCCATGACGCTGCTGCATCAAGCTCGGTTGGTGATGCAACAGATGACAGCGATTTGCTTAACAGTGCCTGGGGTATTCTAAAACCGTTTTGCAAGTTAATACCCGAGCTTTGAGTGTTAAGTGAGATGCAAGTATCAAAAGTCCGAAACTCGAACCTCTTCTGACCTCTGACGCTTTGAGGCTTCGTAGTAGTCTCGGGAGAGTCAGGTCAAATGAAGCATTTGCGATTGCCAAACATCAATATAACTAACGCGATTGGCTAAGACTTTCACGTACACACTGAGAGCAACAGGATCCAGTGCTCCATCGCCGGTTTCTGCTGAGGTAGCTCCGACCTGGCACATCCGTTCACACTTTCTGGCTGGCTGGTCTCTCTCCTTAATCAGACGCCAACTCGGGCTTCAAGGCCTAAACAAGCCTAAATAAACCATCTCCTCAACCGTTCTCAGATTAGCTCCTTACCTGGTGATCCTAATGATGATCTAGCCGATCGCTTCTCTCGATTCTTTGTGCAGAAGATAGACAAGATCAGGGAATCCATCCCTGCGATGACAACCTCCCCACTAGAATGCTGTTCCTCGGTTCCTGGCTGCACCTCAATGTCTGCATTCAAGCAGGTCACCAGTGATCTAGTCCTAAAGTTTGTATCTCAATCAAAGAAGACAACAAGTCCTCTGGACCCTATTCCCACTGTCTTGCTCCTACGCTGCATTGATCTGCTTCTGCCATGCATAACTAACATAATAAATATGTCATTAGCCTCAGGTCATGTCCCAGCACCTTTCAAAAAAGCTGTAGTCAGGCCACTTCTCAAGAAAACTACACTTGACCAAGAGAACTTAAGCAACTACCGCCCAGTTTCCCTTCTACCATTCCTATCAAAGACACTGGAACGGGTCGTGGCGGACCAGCTGAACTCGTATATCGAAACCTCACACTTTGCTAGTAAGTTCCAGTCTGGCTTTAGAGCTAATCACTCCACAGAGTCAGCATTGCTTCGGGTATACAACGACCTACTTAGGAATGCAGACATGGGTAGAGTGTCTCTGCTTGTTTTGCTCGATCTTTCGGCAGCTTTTGATACCATCGATCACAAAGTTCTTCTAGAGCGCCTCTCATCTCGCCTGGGCATCACTGGCACTGCTCTGCAGTGGTTCAGGTCCCATCTCAGTGGGATACTCCAGAGTATTGACGTGAATGGACAAAGATCATCTGAAGTACCTCTGAAATATGGAGTACCTCAGGGCTCAGTACTCGGTCCGGTTCTTTTCACGGTTTATACTCTGCCTCTTGCTGATATGATTGCCAAGCACAATCTAGGCTTTCACTTCTATGCAGATGACACTCAGTTGTACCTTTGCTTTGATCCCTCCCAGCCTTCGAGCACCTCAAATTCTCTAAACTCGCTAGCTGCATACATTGATGACATCCGCACATAGATGGCAGCAAATTTTCTAAAACTTAACGATGATAAAACTAACTTACTAGTTATGGGCAAACCCAGTGTGATCCAGAGATTGGAAAGGCTGACTCTCAAAATTGGCTCTGCCAGCATATCTCCAGTTGAATCAGTTCGAAATCTAGGTGTCATATTCCAAAGCGACCTCTCGTTAGACGACCATATCAGCTCCACAGTCAAATCCGCCTATTTTCAGCTTCATAACATTGTTAAAATTCGGGCTTGTTTAGATAAAGATACCACGTCCAAGTTGGTCCATGCATTCGTGGCATCCCGTCTCGACTTCTGCAACTCACTGCTCACTGGCCTACCAGCATGTGCGATCAGGCGATTGCAGCTGGTGCAAAACTCGGCAGCTAGGCTTGTCTGTCGTGAGCGTCGCAGTTGCCACATTACTCCACTTCTCGCCGACCTGCACTGGCTACCAGTCAAGCAACGGATTGACTTCAAGGTTCTGTCGCTCACTTTTAGGTCCCTTTATTCTATGGCTCCAGCCTATCTGTCAGATATACTCCCCCATCAGGCCAAGCATCGTACCACCCGCTTTTCGGAATCCAACAGTCTAGAAATACCTCATAAAAATCTTAAATCCTTTGGAGACCGTGTATTTAGTTCATGCGCTCCCAAAGCCTGGAACTTCGTCCCGACCTGCGTCAGAACATCCCCCGACCTGACCAAATTTAAAAGGAACCTAAAAACACACCTATTTAGGACAGCATTTAGTGGGTCCCTGTGATTCGTCCTTGATGTGCTTATGCGTGCTGACACTGTGCATGCTGCCACTAACCACATTTGCATGCTGACCCTGTGCATGTCACCCCTAACCATATTATTCATTCCGTTTGTTTTTTCAAGCATGATTTTACTTACCATTCAATTGCATTTCACTTTACAGCAAATGTAAAGCGCCTAGAGAGAGATTAAGTTCTCTAAGGGCGCTTTAACAAGTGAATTATTAATATTATTATTAAGGCCGCAAGCCTGCACTGCGCCGTTTGGTAGGCAATGCTGCAGCAGCATTGCCGCTGCCGCCTCCATCTCGACGAGCGCTTGTGTCGTGGCAGTCTCTCAAGATCCAGCTGGCGTTGCCGCTGCGATGACGGTTGCGGATCGTGAGGGCGAAGCCAGTCTCGCCCGGTCACTACGACATTGGGGCAAAACCCTGACCCTGCCCTCGAAGCCAGGGCGTTTTATTGACGTCACCTCACTGAACTCCCAGCACAGCGTCGCCGTACGTAGCTGCTTGTCATTTCATGCGCCACCTCTGTCGTTCGAGTTTTTTGTGCACCATTTGTGACTTGGCGTCGCTTTACTTCTTCGTCTAGGACGATGATGTCTGGTTCTACAAGGCAAAAACCATCAATCCCGACGTCTGCCGTACTTCAGTGCTGCGTGCTGACGTGCTTACCGGTCCTACAGCTCTGAGGAAAACCCTCCTTCTAGAGCTAAGCTTGGCAGTAAGTGTGAATTCGTTTCAGCTTTGTGCTTTAAAATCGGTCCTTTATTATTTGCTCATTCGACGTGTTTTTTTTTTATTAAGGCAGCCGAACCGATGCGGCAGTCGGAAACCGTTTGGCATGTACACAGTTGCAGCAAGCTTTAACAAAACTCGTGCTAATCTGAATTGTAGGATACTGGCCTCTCGTACGAGCCCGGTGATGCAGTGGGACTACACTGTAAAAACGATGCAACGGAGGTACAATGGCTTTTAGCAAGGTATGTTTTGATCTGTTTCGTTTTTTATGAGCAATGATACGTCGATAGTGCGTTTATTGACAGTAAATGACACCTGTATGCATTTTTGAAGTGGTCATATATTTTGAGTGGTGACTGCTTAAGTCAATGGATGGATAATCATGATCCAAAATTTCCTTTTATCGGGTTCATGATCCGAACTCGAGTTTATTCTGCTGAGCTAATAATACAATAACAATAAGACTTTTGGCTCTGCTGCATGTGTGCAGCGACTATTTCGGAATGATTATGCGAAGAGTAATTGCAGCCGAAGCTAGTGGCTGATTGGAAATTATGTGCACGGGATTTGCTAAAACCGTTCTAATCTGCTATTTAATTCGAAGGCAGAGTTAAGTCATGCCTCTATGAATGGGCTTACAAGGTTTCTTGGGCTTAAAGGATTTATAGAGGTGTCTGGAGACCCGCAGCCCTCGAAGAGGCTCCGTGCTGGGCCCAATCCTGCTATCAATTTTTTTAAGTACTGTTCCTCTCCGTAAGAGCCTAATTAGGCCATCCATGGCAATTTTATGATATATTTACGTACATTATATGATATAATGTATGTTATATTTTTGAGAATTTTTTTTTATGATGCCGATTTTTTATTCCAATCTTTGCTGACCTAAAGGATGCATTCATAGCCACGCGACGGCCGAATTTCTATCATAAAACCAGTTAGAAATAATGGAAGTCAAAGTAGAATTATTGGTGCTAAAGCAGGCCTAAACTTGAAGTGAGTCTGCACGACGCAGGACTTTATGGTCAAATATTATTAAAAACTCATGTTCACAAGTGACCTTGAGCATCGGCGTATCCACTCCCCCACCCCCCCCGTAAATGAGCCTCTAACAGTTTATCTTAAGCACAGTACAGCGCTTGCCTTGCATAACATTACCACTCAAACGGGTTATCCGGTGTAAATATTTACGAGCGAAAACAAATTGATCTGAAGGTGCAACCAGCTTACTACGGAGAAAGCTAATGTTACTCAGAAATCGGGAGGCCTATCTCTTAAGTGGGCTTGTTCTCCGTATTTCATCTAGTAGCAGAACCCGATTCGGGTGGCGTTTTTTAAAGCGACTTTTCACCAGATGTCCACACATACTTCCTATTCAAGTCTGCTTACTTGCAGCTGCAGGTGAGTATTGTTGCATCAACTCCGGTGTACTTAGAAAATGTAGCCAAGCTGATTCGTGCATTTTTGGCATCTGATGAGACTTCTGTTACTCACTGCCTGCGGTTAATCCTGAATGTGCAAGAAGTTTGCTACAGTTGGAGTGAAACCCTGCAACCAGGCTCGTCTCATATGATCATTGCAACTTCCAAATTAACCATTCTCACCGACTTGCACTAGCTTCCCTTCAAGCAGCTTACCGATTTCAAAGTTCTGACACTCACTTGAGGTGTCTTATTTCTATATCTGGGCGATATACCGATAGGAAACACTTCCTCACCACGCTTCCCATCATACCATCTATTCCCGTTAATCAAGCTATTTGTGGTATCTATAACTAACCTTTAATTCTGTAGAGGCCTTCTTTTATTTCGTATTGTACCATAGCCTGGAGCTGGCCACCGACGAACGTCACGATATCCCCTGAATTGACAGAACCTCAAAAGAATGTACAGGCCCATGAGTTTTCTAAAACTTAACGATGATAAAACTAACTTACTAGTTATGGGCAAACCCAGTGTGATCCAGAGATTGGAAAGGCTGACTCTCAAAATTGGCTCTGCCAGCATATCTCCAGTTGAATCAGCTCGAAATCTAGGTGTCATATTCCAAAGCGACCTCTCGTTAGACGTTATATAGTTGAATGTACAGGCCCATGAGTTTTCCACAGTATTTTCTCAGTCGGTGCGAATAGTCTTTTATGGGCTTGTGCATGCTGAGGCAGTGCATTTTTTACTGACTACATGCTACTTTTACATCCTTACAGCACATCTAAGGAGCATGGAAAAATATTTAATTCAAATATGGTTCTATACGATATCCGATTGCTTCTTTTTGATGAAATACGACATTAGTTAAAACTATCCGTCGCGACACTGCTTTCACTGCCTCTAGGTACAAATTTAAAAGTCGAATCCAGCATAAAAACCAATATGATTTAATTAAAAATCGGTAGTGTATAAGAGTTGCCTGTCCTCACGGATAACATTTGACCTACCTATTAGGAATTACATGTACAAGGCATACAGGCTGTATTCGAGTGGTAATGTTGCCTCTATTTCTGCAAAACGTATTTCTTGCCCATAATAGTTACTTTTTGTCTGCAGCAGAGGTATAGCTAGGATGCTGCGACGGCTATTGGTGACGAAGTGCAGACAAGATACCTAAAGCGTCAGCTGTAAAAGAGGCATAAGAAAATCCTCGGTAGTACTTTGTGTTAGAGTCTGACAAAGCGGTGAAGCCGATCATTGAATCATTCGCAGCCGCTTATGAATAGATCTCCCTTATTATTCTTGGTGAGGATGACCGTATTTTAAGGAAAAAGCAGTGAAACAGGAGCGAGCTTAATTATATGAGTCTATGACAGTGCTTGAGATGATTAAAGGCTCCCGAGTTTTAAGCTTTAGAAGCCAGATGTCGCAATCCATGGTTTAGACTGTATTATGGTCTGGACGTTTATAGTGATAATACTCTAATTTTACTGTGGAATTCAAGCCAGTCAGTTGTAATTTATTATCCGAACTACTGATTTTAAGCTAAGGCTGGTGCTGTAAATTCGAACCTCTCTGTAGCTTTGGTACATTGCGTTTTACCTTATCGAAATGGACATTTTTATGTTCAGAGCCTCGATGCTCTTGATTGCTGCAGCGCTATGCTACTATCTGTGTAGCTGCATTACTTAGTGTATTAACTTTGACTCGATGGCTGAGTAGCCAGCACCGCTTATCTTATACATCTATATCTTATCGTATCTAATTTTTGAGCGTCTCTACCACAGGCTTCAGCTCAGGTACGGCCCAACGGCCGCGCCTGCCTGTATCTTACCGCCGGAAATATTTCAGTCCTTATATTTCTTCCAGGCCTCCGGAACCAGTGCTAACTAGAAGCTAGGCGCTAAGAGCTACGAGCTAAGATGCAGCGGTCTCACCGTCGCATCGATTGGCTGCATGTGGCATGACGTCGGCATCGCTCTCCTCCTTCCTTGCAGGCTTAAGGTGACCGAAGAAGAAGCCGAGCGTCCACTGAGCATTACCGCGAGACCTCGCTGCAGCCGCAAGCTGGCTCGCGTGCCCACAACTGAGCACCTCGTGTCATCTGCGTCGCTTCGACAGCTGTTTACCTATTGCACGGAAATCAGAGCAGTTCCGAAGAAGGCGAGTGGTGCGCGGCGTGGGCGTGCTTGCACGCGGACGCACCGAGCCAGCAGAGAGGCTAGTGCGAATCGTTCTCACCGAGCCGGCCAAGTGCAGGGCGCCTAGTTTATTGCATCAAACTGCTGCTGCTGCTGCTTCTGCGCGTGGCAGCCGAGCGTCAGCGTAAAGCGGGGCACGCGAAGCACATTTCAGCAAGACGGGCTCAGCGCTAGCGAGCTGTTCCTCCTCAGGCTTTCATCCGCTTGGCGGCCGAGTACACGACGGACGAGCTGGAGCGGCAGCGACTGCTCGAGCTGAGCAGTAGGGAGGGCTCGCAGGACTATGCAGACATCGTGCTGGCCGGCCGCATCTCACTCCTTGATCTTCTGGCGTTCTTCCCATCGTGTCAGCCACCTGTCGAGGTCGTGCTGGGTAAGCAGAGTAGCTAGGGCCAGCGAAATTTCCTCTTTTAGGATGCCTTTAAAGTAGTTCTCAGTCAATTATCCTCTTTGAAGACACCATTAAAGTAGTTCTCATTCAAAGTAGTTCTCAGTCAAATCCAGAAGAGAAGTTCACGAATCAGAAGATCACGCTGTCGGTGGTCCATCAAATGGAGCTAAAGAATGCACATTCGCTAAAAGTCAGCATTACGTACTAGTGATGCGTGCTATTATGATAGCTTGAAGGAGAAATCGTTATTAAGGCCATGTGTACAAGCTCTCCAACACTTTGCTCATCGATTAGTAGAAATAGTAACAATATCTGACGTTAGGAATCGGTTTATCCCTGATCTCTAACACCAGTATAGGTTAAGGCTGTCACATTTGTCTGCAGTAGCTGCTATGCATATCCCATGGTTGTGCGAATTGTCGTGTCGTTTTGTATGCCCAATGGTGGTGAAATGATAAGCACAGCTGGTTTGATTGTTTTCATGTTTTCCTATTATAGCCAATTGATTTAGTACAATTATATAGGAATCGCGAGCAGAGCAAGTCATTTCAAAAGTTAGCTGCTACATACTAATATGATTATCCAATGATCTTAAGCAGTTTCCAACTACTTAAGTTTATTAACTTTAATCTGTATTAATGAATGTATCAGTTTGAGGTGAAGATTTTAACTGTTAGCTTACATTTACTAAAGGTAGCATGTAATGCATATCAATTTTAGCTACGGTTCGTCATTGCTGAAATTAGTAATTTTAGTGGTTCCCGATCAAAGATTATGCCGAGTTGAACTGTTGCAGTGCAGCAACACTGTTTCACCTCTTTATGATCTCGATTTCTCTCAGAACGAAGGAAATTAGTCATCCTAACTCCAAAAGACTTTTCTCAAAAAGATGTTGTGGTTGTTCCGGTGAGATATCGCCGAACCAGTTTAGGCTATGCCAGCGATCATAACAACAGAACAATAAATTGCATTATTAATCATATCTTTTCACTCCATGACGGTCTACATTTGCTCACATCCAGATCACCAGATCAAAGAAAACTGTTGGAAAATAACATGATGTGAATATTTATTACCCAATTCAACTGCTAAAATGTCATATTTTTAAGTAAACACGAGACCTTTCTAACCACTTCTGCCATGTCTAAAGGTGTCATTCAAATGTCTCATCATTATTATTATTAATCCGCATAGTTGATGTTGGCATCATAATGGGTGTGAAATAAATCTTTCTGAATTTCATCTACTTTCAGAAAATCTACCGCCGTTGCAGCTAAGATCTTACACAGCAGCGTCGTAAGTCATTTGATGTGTTTGATGCATATCGCAACAACGAGTTACTCTTTCGAATTTTCCTGGTCGACGCAGTCAGAATCAGCCCTGACGAATAACGACCCATCCCATCGAATGTGTTTTTTTTGCCGATCGTAGCAATATCTCTAAATTTCCGGTTTGGTCTCTTTTTTTGTCCTAAAATATACCCCAGCCCTGTTTGTTTTATACGAAAATCTCTAATATTCGCTCGTATTTGCAATCATTATTGAGCATGTGCTTGCGTAACCTTAGACGTATGCTAAAAACAGATGTGCGTGTACACACAACGACATTTACATAAGCGATGTTTCGTTGCGTGAGACGAAGTCTGTTGGCTACCGAATGCATACCAAAAGCCACTTAGGCTGTGAGTGCTCTATGCAAAACTCCCCCGATTAACACCCACACGGTCTTTATGACTTTGCGGAGTTACAGACGTAGATACATTACCCGACGTGTGCGACGCCTAAAAATTTTCTCAAAAAATATATGAGCCGACTACCTGAGGGAGGCTAGAGAGACTAGGGTAAACATTACACCGTGCTCACGCAGTGACATTTAAGTTGATAGTGATTTATGTATTTAAAGGCCAATAAAATAACTCCAGCATTTTGGCCAAGGAGGATCTGCGTCGTCGCTTACCCGAGCGAATGCGTAAGGGTAGCAGACGTCAGTTTTCAGCTAGAACCGCTCAGACGTCATGTACATGCAGCCCTTGCCGTCCCTCGATTTAGCTCTAAGCAACACAGACTTTTCTGAACCCGCTGAACCAAATCAGCAATGCATACAGCCCTAGCATTACCGTTAAGCTCAAGCCTGGCATCAGTCAAGGGTTTGTTTGTCCCGATGGATCGATGATTTAATACACTGATAAATAGGAATAATGGGTCGATAGAATAGTGTCCTTAGATTTTCTCTCTCTCTCTCTCTCTCTCTCTCTACTTGTTACAGAGATCATTTTAATGATGAGGCAATTTTTATTCAGGGATCTGTATGTATAACTTATCGCGGAGACTTTTTGTTTTTTTTCTCGCTCGTCTCCTCTAGTGTTGAGTGCTGCTGTACAACCTAGTGCAAACACAGGATTTATGACTAGTGTGCCTTAGTCACTGACTGCAAGGCTGAGTGTGGAACTTTCGTTGATATGCCACAGTCTCAGCGAAAGTTCCTGCATAGCTAGTTAAAAGCCACTGGCGGTTAGGAGCTGACTTGCATCACTTATTTACAGTCGATTGAAAATGTAATTGGATCTGATCTGCTAACTATCGAGAAACATCGATCGCTGTGCCGTGATTTTTTTACCTTGGGCAACATGCTACGATTTCATACCGGTGAAGCACACGCATAGCACCATAGGATAAATGCAATGAGTGTAATCTAAACTAGCCCTAATTTCTTCACATAGCAAGCAATCACTGCTTGAAACCCACAATGCTTCAGTTTCGTGAAACTAATTTTGTCCTACTTACATCTGAACACTTAAAACCAGGTTAAACCTGACGCCACGCAAGTAAAAGTCAACAAATTTAAAACTGATGTTTCATTACCGACCTTCTAACCGAATTGCACTCACTTGTCCGCAGGACGCTGGTGCACTTTTTCCTATTACGAGTTGAGCTGTCTGTTTGATACCCGGGCACGCGCGAATGAAGGAAACATTCTTTCTCGGCAGCTTCCATATTGGACCGCTTACGCATGTCGTGGCACGGAGAGGACGCCGTACCGGCTGGCTGATGCTGGAAGCAGTTCTTCGCCACCCAGCAGGCTGGTTCCTGCATCTCTCAACGGAAGGTCGCTGAAATGGGCTCTCTGCAATAGAATCGCTGCCGCCGCTTTGAGTAGCGGCTCACTTTGCGTACAGTACCCTTTTAGTAATTATTGAGAAACTTTAAACTTGTGGGTTAATGTAGAACACTGGTAACTGCGAAAGTTTGGGCCATATTCATCGGCTGCACACGTATATTTCTCCAACCCAAACTTGGACTATGGCTATAGAGCACCTATATTTTTCTCAGGATACCGCCCATAGCAGAAAGTGCGGCTCTGCTTCCATTTTTAACCAAAATGTTCTACCACGGGAAAATCATATGTAATATGTAAAATGCTTAGAAAGAAATTTAGTTTTAGGGCACAATGCGAATGTATTACTCTTATCGTTATTAGTGTATAAATTTGTAGAAAATTAGCTGATATGGGTAGGGTCTGACAATCAGTGCGCGTGTGCCTACTTCACCTTGCTTAGAGACCCCAAAGGATTGTTTGATGGCATTGCATGGGGCTTGCTAGTGCTGCTTCGTCCGTAGGTGCTGGCATGTGGAGTCATTCCGAGCTTTTGTTTTCTTCCCGCAGAACTCAGCTGAAACAGAGGAGCTCAGTGAATATTCTGTTCAACATCATGCATCTTCGATCGTTCGAAGGAAGGCTGCGCACTGGCTTGTGCACAGGATGGCTAAACCAGCTAACGACAGACCTTCAGGGCAAGGAGATAATGCCATGCATGTTACCCAAGGTGATAAGACGGTAGATTAAAGTGTACTAGAGAGATGTTGCTGCTTAGGATTGGAGGCACATATGCTAATCTAAATTGACTTTTGTGACATGCCTATGGCTGCCTGAGAGAAAAACAGTTTGAATGAAGCCCAGTTGACGCCATGGGTGAACATGAATGAACCTGCCTGGCTTGCTTCCTTCTATCTCCGCAACAGTTGTCTCTCTGCTATGCACTCAGTACTTTTCAGAATATGCCAGTTGTGTGACGCTATTTATCAGAAATGAGAGACACTAGACGCAAAATTGTGAATATCCCTTTCTTTTTAGTTTTATTTTGGGGCCTTGTCCAGGGAATCACATGCCTGCACTTCGCGACTCTGGTCATGAGCTTTGATTCTTCAAACCGATAAATCTTATTCTTACATTTTGGACTTGACTAAAAAGAGGTTTCTTTAGATTGTGGCTGCCAGAATCTTATTTGTTCTACCAAACTTTTTCGAAACACGTTGAAGTGCTGATTGGCAATTGGCACTGAATAAAATAGCATGCTACTAGACTCGAACCAACGACTCGAGTTGCAATGTCAGGAATCTTAACCTGGGGTTGAAGAGCTCGTCGCTGCAATTTAAAGCGTATGTTTCATGAAAACCTAACAATAAGCTCCAGGCTTGAACGAGGTAAGTATGTGCATGACCATGAAGATGCTAATTGCGTCTTTTTTTAGGGTTTATTTTTTATAAACCAGCTAAATCCGACTAGCCAAGCGTAGCGCATTTACTGATCACTTCTACAGCGTCTAGCAGACGCAAGCACTCACGGTCGGATATTCTCCCACAACTGTAGAATGCTAACTCCTGCTGTTACAATTTTTGCCAATCTGATCACAATGGAATTTGTGTATCTCTGATATATGCGACCCTTTCAGTATAACAACCCACGTTAGAATCGTAGAATCTCTAGGATCTTGATGTTCAAGCTCAGCATAAAAAGTACCTTCCTCCCATTCAGCGTCTTGTTAATCCTCCACCTGAAAGGCTCTCACTGATCAATTACTACAGCACTATATAGCCGATACCATGGACCGAGCTTGCTCCTCTGACTATGGAAGATTAGGGCTGACTGTCCACGAACGAGCAAGTGAGAACTAGTGTAGGTCGCACCAACACATACATTAGCCAAGGTAATTTCTAACTTCCATACAAAGTGGTGTCACATGTATACCATCCAAATTGCCGAAGGTGATCAGAAAACATCTAGTTTCCTGAACTACTTCAATTTAAGCATCATGCCTGACATTTTGGAGGTGACCTAGCAGATCGTGTCTAACTTCTTCGTTCGAAGGATATTCAAGACCAATGAGCATATTCCTAAAGTAACAACTCCCCGGGGTCTTCAGCCTACGTTTCATTGAATGTTCATTTGAATGTTCACCATCAAGCCTGCACCTACTGACATCGTCTTGGAGTTCACCCCCGTCTGAGAAAACTGTTCGCTCTCTAAACCCCAGACTTACTGTTCTTCCTCCTGAAATGCTTACATTTCCTGCTGCTATGCATAAGGAGCATTCTACAAAATTACGCCTGCTGGTTTTTTCCAAAGATTTTAAGGAGGCCACCCTTGTTAAGCCAAGGAGTCAAAAATTAAACAGAAGTTATTTAGTAACTTCGCCTCTTCTCGGTATCGCAGTTCCGATCCAAGACACTTATTCGAGTATTGTCAGACTAATTAAGCTTTATATTAAAACTTCAAAACCAGCAAGTAAGGTCGTGTCGGGTTTTAGGCCAAATCATTCAACTCAGTTGGCACTGATGCTGCATATTAGAACATTAGGATCTCTGCTCTTTCTGCTTTCTATTTAGGAAGCTTTTGAAACCACTGACCATCAAGTCCTTCATGAGTGCCTATTGTCTAACCTAGGCATCACAGACAATGCCCTACAACCGTTTGTGTCCTACTTAGCGAGAGATTAAAGAGAGCATACAGTAACTGCCAGTGACTACAATTATCTAATGAGCCGTTAACACATGCGGTACCCTAGAGTCTGGTTTACGTATACGCCTTTTCCCTTTTCCTCTCATTGCTATAATCGCCACGCACCATCTATGCTTTCACTTTAATGCAGATGACGAACAACTGCGCTTGTGCTCAGATCATTTCCTGCCTTAACATTGCACACTCTGTCAGCTCCATGGTAGCACGTATTGCTGACATTCAAATTTAGATGACAATTGACTCTCGTAATTTGAATACCAATAAAGCCACACTAGAAATTATGGGAAAATCTTGCGTCATCCAGAAACCAAATTAGCGATCAAAATGCTGGCTCGGGCAGCATAGTTTTACGATGGTGTGAGATTTTGATCCTGCTCTAGATTCGCGACTATTCTTCAAACTGTCATCTCAGAGAATCCCCCAAGCATAAAGTCCTTGTCATGCTTTCCCTTTCGAAGCAATCAAATTTCAATATATCCCAGTGACAGCACTCGCCGTGCTCCTCTGAGTGTAAGCTCACATGTTCTCATTTAATATGTCAAGGTGAACGTCAAAGTATATTGAAATTCGTCAACCCATTTTGGCACAGTTCTGCGTGAGTTCATGAACCGGGTGCTCATAGCTTTGAGACATGGAATTGCCCTGAAAGCCGTGGAGCACTGCAACAACGCATTTTCCAAGCCACTTTCACTATCCTGCTAAGGGTCTTGGCAAATTCGTTACACTCTATAACTTTGTTTATCAATGTTCCAAAGAAGATATCAGCTTTGACTGTTGCCTCCGGAATCTGTAAAAAGATATCGCCGAGGTCTTTGAATCTGTTGCCTCATAGTCTGTTTTCGTGATAAAGTGTTGGATGAGGCTAAACTTAATATACAGTGATGGCATCAGTACCCTCCGAGGGGTCTTCCAGAAGCTATCTCTTGATGTAGTTCAAGAACCACAGAGAATGTCCATTGTGATTAGTCTCTTTTTGATTATCACCCTAGCCACGCGACTATCCCACAGACGAAAAAAACATGGAAACGTAATCAATAGACTTA
Source organism: Cristatella mucedo (assembly GCA_009760855.2). Taxonomy (NCBI): domain Eukaryota; kingdom Metazoa; phylum Bryozoa; class Phylactolaemata; family Cristatellidae; genus Cristatella; species Cristatella mucedo. The sequence continues at coordinate 4,617,241 of WPIO01000006.1, read as the reverse complement.
CAGACCCAAGAGAAATGAGCCAAGTTAATAGACTATAATGACTTTGTAGCCATACTTACCATACTTCAGTGCTCTCAGCAAAATCTTAACACTAGGGAAGCAGTGCGGCTTTGAGGCTCCTGGATAAACTGTCAATGAATTGGTGCCAGTACTGGAATTACTTAATTTGTGCCAGTAACTGGATTACAAATGGTGCTTATAGCCTCAAATAGACAGGCCAAATAGCTCTTGAATCACAGCCACATCTTGCTGATCGAAGAAGTTGGAAAGCAGCTTGTAAAGACTTCCTTGATCTGTTACTTTCAAATTTTCATCCAAAAAAGATCTGCTCATTGAACTTGAATTTAGACTGGTTAGTATGGAAGCAAGTAAGATCAATGTCTCTTATCTGACCGTTTAGTTCCTTCTGTTTGGGAGATTATGGATTTCTGTCTTCAGTCACATCGGTGCAATTGGAATGTGAATCTGAATTTTTTCCAGGGCAGTCCGAGGTAGCATCTCCTGATGATGACTGATTAATTTCTGGAGGTGTAGGAACTGGGAGATCAGGACATTATTTTACACTTATGACGGATAAAAGAATGTGGAAATACTCGATGAAAGGCTCTCTCTTGCCAGCTTGACAATTGTAAGCGTCCGCCATTAATGAGTGGATCGGTCGGTTGCTGTCAATTTCTCGGGATAGCAAGCTTTACGGCTCTCCTTTCTCCACCCTTTTACCTGCTTCTAAACGTAGCAGAATAGTTTGGAAAACAATTTTTGCTCCACATTTGGCCTAATATTGTGAACAAAATTCATCCACGGAACAGCACGTGCTCACCTAACCATCAAAATATCTGTACCAATTTTGACATGTGAAATGAGATACACAGGGCGGGGTTGTCTCAACCCGACATGCATGGCAAAGTATGCTGTTTATGTCTCGTACATCTTAGCAGGTGCTTTCACAGAATAATTATTCGCTTCCGTCCTTGTAAATTGTTCATGCACATAGCCAAATGTACCTGCTGGGTGCAGGAAATTCTACTGATTCCATGTCAAAATAAGTTATGTCTTCACTATTCTAATATTCTGTATTGTCTCTTCACTATTCTAATATTCTAGTTGTACCTTTGCTTTGATCCCTCCCAGCCTTCGAGCACCTCAAATTCTCTAAACTCACTTGCTGCATGCATTGATGACATCTGCACATGGATGGAAGCAAATTTTCTAAAACTAAACGATGATAAAACTAACTTACTAGTTATGGGCAAACCCAGTGTGATTCAGAAATTGGAAAGGCTGACGCTCAAAATTGGCTCTGCCAGCATATCTCCTGTCGAATCAGCTCGAAATCTAGGTGTCATATTCCAAAGCGACCTCTCGTTAGACGACCATATCAGCTCCACCGTCAAATCTGCCTATTTTCAGCTTCATAATATTTCTAAAATTCGGGCTTGTTTAGATAAGGATACCACGTCTAAGTTGGTCCATGCATTCGTTACATCTCGTCTCGACTTCTGCAACTCACTGCTTACTTGCCTCCCAGCATGTGCGATCAGGCGATTGCAGCTGGTGTAAATTTCTGCAGCTAGGCTTGTCTGTCGTGAGCGTCGCAGTTGCCACATTACTCCACTTCTCGCCGACCTGCACTGGCTACCAGTCAAGCAACGGATTGACTTCAAGGTTTTTTTCGCTCACTTTTAGGTTCCTTCATTCTATGGCTCCAGCCTATCTCTCCGACATACTCCCCCATCAGGCCAAGCATCGTACCACCCGCTTTTCGGAATCCAACAGTCTAGAAATACCTCGTACAAACCTAAAATCCTTTGGAGACCGTGCATTTAGTTCGTACGCTCCCAAAGCCTGGAACTCCCTCCCGACCTGCGTCAGAACATCCCCTGACCTGACCACATTTAAAAGGAACTTAAAAAACACACCTATTTAGGACAGCATTTAGTGGGTCCCTGTGATTCGTCCTTCACGTGCTTATGCGTGCTGACACTGTGCATGCTGTCACTAACCACATTTGCATGCTGACCCTGTGCATGTCACCCCTAATCATGGTATTCATCTTGTTTGTTTTTCAAGCATGATTTTACTTACCATTTAATTGAATTTCCCTTTGCAGCAAATGTAAAGCGCCTAGAAAGAGATTGTTCTCTGGGGGCGCTTTATCAAGTACATTATTATTATTATTTTTCTATAAGGCACCGGATCCATAGCAAGCAGAATCAACTTCGAGGTTCGGTCACCAATCTTTTGGACAATTCATTATCTTACTTTGGCCTACCCATCTGTAAATGTTCCAAAAAAGAATTTCCATAGTACCAATCGTTCCCTTGACTCTGATCACTTATTTGTACCTAAAGAAATCTCGGAGACCATGCCTTAGGGTCGTATGCTTTGAAATCCGTGAGTTCGCAAACGATGGATCTAGTGAAACATTTTAAGCTCATATTTGAAAGAAGCTAAAGCCTATCTTTTCTTCAGCCTGTGCTCTATTCCTTTTAAATGTTGTTGTCTCATTGTACGTGGTGTAAATGTCCATGTTACAGCCAACTAATTGATATACTACCTTTTCAATGAAATTAGAAGTGCCTGTAAAGAGACCAAGCTCTTTTTGGATGCTAAATAAACGTTTATTTTTATTATTATACACGTTTCCTCCACTCTTCAAAAGGCTTTAGAGTGGCTTTCTTTTGGAGGTGAAAAGGTAAGCCACCATCTCACGCATTTGAATTAGGCCGTCATGAGAAATAAAATATGTGTCATCATATAGTTCTTCCAAATTCACAACTTTAAATTGAATAATTTAATTAATGAACATTAGCCATTCAGAGAGTCTGATACTCAACATTTAAGAGTAGTAGCAAACCTTGTACATCTTTTGGTGTCAAGGATGATGCTATGCCAATCAGTGTCGTCAGGACTCATGTCTCTTGATATTCTCCACTCAATTTATTCTGGTTCTTTCTTGTGCTCTGCTGTGTCCCTATTTTCTTGCTCACTGTGTCGTTAAGAGGCTGCACAATAAAATGACACAGTGACCAAGATACGCTGGTCCTACAATCTTCACATGCTGCATCCACCGTTTGAGTAAATGACTTTCACTTCTTTTGTCCTACCTCTCACAAATGCAATGACGTCCTACGTTGTAGGTTTTGTTATACCCACAGGTCAAAGATTTTCGATTGCCTTGCAGCACTGAGCTACCGCTACTTATGATATGTATTGGGACAGGTATTGCACCGTTTGTGGGATTCCTCGACCATAGGTTTGTACTATCCTATCATTTTCCTAGGTGTGTCCATCTTATGTTGTCATTGTATGAGGCTGCCTTTATAAGCTGTTAAGTTCCTGTACCAGATGCGAGCTTATGCGCTGGTTACGGGTTCCGAAAATTCACGCTTAGTAATACTGTAGATACCAGCAGAAGATTTCGGATCCTAATACAAAGCTTGGAAAGTTATGGCTGTACTATGGCTGTCGGAATTCTGACAAGGACTTCCTGTTCAGGTATGATGCGTTAGCTTGCGGAGAGCTTTCTCAAGTAGTATTAAAGATTAGTGATCGCATATCACTCAGCTTTCCATGTATTATTATTTTAGCAGATCGGTTAATTAAAATTTGAAGCCTTGTTTATTTGAGGTCTTGATAATACCGAGTCTCCTTGTTAATGTACTCTTTTGTAGTGAGCGTTTCTCATTGCCTGAATGTTAGTTGTCAGCTAGCAATGGGGCTATTGCATTGCACCATGCTTTAATCGTAGTTAATACGGCCTTGTAATGAACGGCCCTTTCGCGGAATATAAAATAAAAAATGTAATTCTTTTGAATTTTGCCCTAAGAGAACTTAATCTCTCTTCAGGCACTTCACAAATGCCACAGGGCTCGAGCCCACGACCTCGGCATGACCTTGGTCAGGGCGAGTACCGTAACCACTAGGCCAAAACAGCTCGCAAAGTTTCTGTTAACTCCAACATGCAGCAATTCAGATTATATACTGGCAATTAACATTAGCTTGCAATTTAAAATTGGTAGGCACTGAAAGGATTGGAGGACTGAGCAGAAAGACTCGTTTCAACTATGGCACAACACAAACACCCTGCCTTGGGTTTCAGTAAATTGGCTCTGCCAGCATATCTGCCGTTGAATCAGTTCGAAATCTAGGTCTCATGTTCCAAAGTAATCTCTCGTTAGACGACCAGATCAGCTCCACAGTCAAGTCTGCCTACTTTCAGCTACATAACATTGCTAAAATTTGGGCATGTTTAAATGAAGATACCACGTCTAAGTTGGTCCATGCATTTGTGACATCCCGTCTTGACTTCTGTAACTCACTGCGTGTTGGCCCACCGGCATGTGCAATCAGGCGATTACAACTGGTGCAAAACTCTGCAGCTAGGCTTGCCTGTTGTGAGCATCGCAGTTGCCACGTCACACCACTTCTCGCCGACCTGCACTGGCTACCAGTCAAGCAACGGATCGACTTCAAGGTTTTGTCGTTCACTTTTAGGTCACTTCATTCTTTGGATCCAGCCTATCTCTCAGATCTACTCCCCCACCAGGCCAAGCATCGTACCACCCGCTTTTTGGAATCCAACAGTTTACCAATACCTCTTACAAACCTCAAATCCTTTGGAGACCGTGCATTTAGTTAGTATGCTCCCAAAGCCTGGAACTCCCTCCCGACTTTCGTCAGAACATTCCCTGACTTGACTACATCTAAAAAGAACTTAACAACGCATCTATCTAGGACAGCGTTTAGTGAGTCCTTGTGATTCGTTCCTTATGTGCTTATGCGTGCTAAGACTGTGCATACTGCCACTAACCGCATTTGCATGCTGAGCACGTGCATGTTAACTAACTGATAACTGCATGTTAACCTAACCATGTTATTCATGTCGTTTATCAAGAGTGATATTACTCTCCATTCAATTGCATTTCCCTTTGCAGCAAATGTAAAGCGCCTAGAAAGAGATTGAGTTCTCTGAGAGCGCTCTATCAAGTGCACTATTGTTATTATTATTAGTGATTTACTTATTTTGCCATTCTCGCAGTCGTTCAAGTGTCAGTTATTTAATTATAGTAATCGCGTGACACCTTGCTGCAAGATGCCTTTATTTATGCACAGATAATGCTTACTAAGACATTAGCAGTTTCCATTAATTAAGATCTGCATGTGCGAACTCTCTGTTGACGCTCTGCCTTGGCTGCTTATCATTAGGACCACTTCTAGTGATCTCGTGCTCCCAGTATGTAGGGCATGGGTCTGATCAAAATGCATGAATCCCCGGGTTACGGGTCCCTGACCTCGTTTGTGCCGATCTGGTTTTTGCCTTTCACACCAACACTGCCGCCACTGTCGACAGGCCTTGATTAAATAAAGCTCCAAGTTGTTTTCGCTGATTCCACAACAGCCCATTTCATGGAGAGGCATTGTCGGTGTTCCTTGTTTCTCCAAGAACAAACCCACCATTGATAACTGTACGTTCTGCTGTCATCTTTTATTTCTGGCCACACGAGTAACTTGCATCGTACGAAGAAATAATTTGCTAGTCCTTTATCGATTCTAGTCTCAAGCTAAAAACCAAACTGTATCGCCAACTGGCCCATTTGTCTGGGTTTTGCGATAGAAGAAGACTTGCTATCTCATTTGCAGTATTAGCTGTGCACCAGATGGCCCAATGCAGCACAGATGTTTTGAGCATCCATAACATTTGTGGGAAATTTCTAGGCTTCTAGCGGTAGATAGCCGTGATGGCTCGCTAAGTAACGCGATTGCTTTTCACGCCTTGGTTCGATGTCGTGGGTTTGAATCCTGCGGTGGGAAATCCTCTGTTGCCTCTGCAAGCGGTGATGATAGCCTTTAAGGCTCTTCTGCTGCTATACAAAAAGAGACTGTTAAATCAGCTAGTATTTATTTTTTATTTTGTTAGTGTGTCTGTTGCTTGGGTACAGTGAACTAGCATGCCTTACGCCCTTTTCTTCGCTTAGCCTGGTCAGTAGCAGTGAGACGAAATAAGATCGTTCTAGAAATACCTAGGGCAGACATGCCAGTAGGCTGCAAAATTTGCATCGAGCTCCAATCATGATCAAAAACGTTTATGCTGCATTATGAAAATTACATTCAGTTTATCAATTTTTGAATCAAATCAACTGATTTGTAACATAAGCTGCACAAATTTCAGCATGGATTGAGTGAATTGTGCTAAATTCATGCAGACACGCAATACAAAAAACATTCAAAACATCACTGCGTTTAAAGCACCGTAAGAGAACTTGATATCTTAGAGTCACTTTAAATATGTTGGAGAGGAATTCTGTCGATTGATTAATGATAACACATGAGCAAGTTCGGCACACACAAGCATGCAAAAAAGACACTTCACAGAGACGTAGCAAAGGCTGTGCTGGGCAGATAGTAATGCTAATCATTAAAACTTCTCACGTTCTTACCTGCAAGCTACTTGCCATGAAGAAGTTTTTTAACCGCCCTGAATCACACCGTTAACTGCTTAAGGAGAAGTGCAAACGCCTTTTGCTGATAGCATGCAAGAGACCGGCTGAACGGGAGCTCAGCGAGGTGCAAAATAATGGAGGAAATTCTGCGAGGATCAGGTGGCTACTTTTAGAGTCGTTCTCAATGTCTTATCAGGGAAATCGAGATATCAATTGGTGGTCGCTTATTATCGCTATTTGAGGAAGTCATCGCGGAGCCTCCAAACGATTGAACGTCTGTTAGACTGAACGACTGCTGAACGACCGAGGCAGCAGAGGAAAGGGCGGCTAGAAAGGGTGCGAGGGAAACCTAAGGAGTGAATGCTACAGATACGCAATCCGGAGCAGTCGTATGAAGGTGAAGGTCAAATGGAGGGACCTTCAAACGAGCGACCGGACCTTGAAGTCCATAAATTCATAACGAAGAGTCATTGCACCTTAGAGAGAGGCTTATCATGTGGAACTGACAGTGTTTATCATAGACTATTAGGAGGACCTTTAAGGAGAAAGCTTTACGAGAGCAGACGGGATGTCACAAATGCATGGAATAACTTGGCGTTTAAAACATTTCCCAAGGACTTCCAAATTGTTTTTATAACCTCACGTATTTGAATATATGCATATTGGTATATGGCAAACTATGGAGCGGATGTGATCATTAAGCAAAAGGTAGATTTTTCTAATAGACTATCCAGATTTCTTGCAGATAGTGCTAATCTGAATCACCACAGTATCCCGTTTTTGCTGCTTGTTTATCCCAATCCTTTTCTCTCACCAGCCAGCGTTTCGCATCGTCTCGTGGGGGCGGAGGTGCCAGAATTGGCAGGCGAAATGCACCCGGGTCGTAGCTCTGATGGGACTTATTGACCGTGCTTCTCCACCCAGATCCAAGCTCGAGTTTGGCTGCAGGAAAAATGTGTTTCCCGCTGAAAGAAGACTGAATGCAGCCATGCCTCTTTTGCTGCGAAATAATGGAGGCAGTTGAATAAGCTACTCTGTTTTTTTTACTTTACCTGCAATAGAAATAATCATACTGCACCCTAAGAAACCGACTTGATTCTGCTTGGCACACGTAGCAAACACATTTAGTGCACAGCACCACTGATTGACAATATTACGTTTGCAGGTTAGATGCATGGACCCCTAAGCCTCTAGATCGTGCTAGATTCTGACTGAGCAAGCCTTGATACTTTTGTACTGCAACAGCGATATTGCATCGCCGCGTCCCTGGCCTACTGAAGCGAGACTGCAGGGTCTTGGTGGCCCACTCTTTGTGGCAAAATGCAGGCCTCACTGACGCCATGCTTCGCGCAAGATTAGAAATAAATCTAGCCCTTAATTATTTAAAACGTCACTTGGTTTAATGGGTCATGTGCTTCTCTTTCTTGGTTTTCACAGGGATAAGCTGGCGAGCATGGTGCAGCACGGTGTGCTGACCAAATGTGTGGTGTGCTTTTCTCAGCAGAAGCAGGTCATAGAGGATCAGCACACACAGCCGGTAACTGATATAGTGCAGCATGGTGCTGTGGGCCGCGACCAAGCCTCTGTGATGCAACCGAGATATGTTGACAGCCACATTTCAATGGGACCCGATGGATGCACTGACGCCTCATCAAGGGAGCAAGAGCAGGTGATGACGATTCCAGGCCAGCCTCCCTAGGCTCCCCAGTCGCAGAGCAGCACGGCCCCTTCAGATCTTTCCCAAGTGGGAAGTAAGGTGCTTCCAAATGCCGAAAACTCGGCTGCCAGTCTTGCCTAAAGTGATCGCACATATTAGTCATGTTTCTCAGCTTCTCTCCGACCTGCACGGGTCCCCAGCAAAACGGTGCATCAAGTTCAAGGCCTCGCCACTCACTTTCGGGCCCCTTCTCTTCTCTTGCACCGGCTTATTTATCGGAAAAGCTTAATGACAAGGATCTCCTCATGCGATGCATTTTCCGGACTCTGTTCGTGTAGCTTGGCTTCTACATTTTTATTCAGCTTCTTTGCTCTAAAAGCTATTTACTTGCTACCGACTGCCATCACGACAGCCGCTTACTTAAAAACCATTTAAAACGAATCTATCCACATGTTTCTTATTCTTTACAGCATTTGCTTCTTCTCCGTGTGAATAGTCCTCCATGCAAGACGAAATTGTAAATGCTGCATTTACTGAAATTGTTGATTGTTTAATAACTGATCAGTTGACTTACTTCCTGTCCAGACTAAGCTACGTGCCTAGAAAGACATCCAGTCCTCTTGGAGGGCTTTACAAATGTATTATCATTATTGTTATTATACACCACAGGAAGCTCCCGTTGCTGCTCTGACCAGTAAGATGCGTATAGTTCATGGATATGTTCAACATGCCTTGTCTCTGGAGCCTCGTGCTGTCGGAGAGCTGGTCTGGACCAAGGATGCTCATATCTACGTGTGTGGCTCCTCTGCAATGGCTAATGGTGTCCTTGCAGCCTTGACCTCGGCAACTGCTACAGTCAAGAGTGAGTAAACAGCAGCCAGGACAGCCGAACAGGACCGTCTGCGTTTGCTCTTTTTATTCACCTAAAAGCTTTACTGCAATTGTGGAAAGTGTGTGTGCTTAGGATATAATATGTCCACTAGTAGGTAGTTTTAAATATTTGATGTTAATGTTTACTCTCGAACGCTAAATCACATTTGACACGCACAAGATTAATGGAGCAGAAATTTTAGTCCTCAATATACTGGGAGATCCTGAATGATGATTCATGGGTTGACGGCTAATAGATTCCAAGTTTCACTTGCTGATTTTCCTGTGCATGTAAGTATATCTAACAGGAACAGCTTCTTTCAAAATTCGTCCGCCCTACGACTTTGTGGGTCTCAACAAACATTTGTATAGCTAAAACTAAAGTTAAATGCCTATCCGTATTCTAAAGATGTTAAAAAACTCCTAATTAAATGTGTGAGAAAAGTAAGCACTTTCTGTTGCAGTAATTATCGAATTGATATCAGTTAGTGTTTGAGAATTTGGAATTTGTTATACCCGATTCTGGTTATACCTTGATTTTACTATTTTTCTAGAGCAGAGCTAGGGAACGAGAACCAAACCTACCGTTTTTTTCATCAAATAAGCCTCTGCTAGAGTCGATAGTGTTTTAGACATAGTTTAATTTTCAATTGTTGGTATAAATTTTTCAGTCTGCGTATGCAAGTAAAAACGGTTCCAATTTTAATCGTTGTGATGTATTTGCTTTCCATAAGACAGAGATAGCTTGGAAGCTAAAAAAAAGGGCAATTAGACTTCACGGGTGCAAGCTCTCCTGCTTTTAGAAGCACAAGTACTAACACGCTACCTGATAGAGCACCATCTAGCTGTTCCTCGAAAGAGCTGTAAATATTGTATCCGAATTAATGCTCGCTCGGTTTCATCTGCGTGACTCAATTCATTCAGCACCTATTACAGTTCTTTCACCTGAGCTCACTACGGAGTTGGAAAGATATCGCTTACTGGTAATAATAATAGTAAGGGCAACACACTTGTATATCAACCTCAATAAACTTAATCCCTGTCTAGGCACATTAAATACTTCGTAACGGAAGAATGATTGATTGGTAAATGGGTACTACCTTAAAAGCCTCCAGCAAGCTTTCGCACCAAAAGATTTTACACATCCGTGCCTTACTCCTTTATTGCTCAGACTTCTCACGCTTCTTAGCCGCTAAGTTTCCGTTCATGGGATAACTTCATGGCGTTCTACAGCAGGCCTTCCCTACGTGGATCACAATCTTAGGAAGAAAGAACTACACACCATTATCCTGGTGCCGGTCAGTCAGTAGCTCATCAGCTTTAAAAACAATCATCGAGTCAGCTGCCATCTGCCACGCACCCACGAATTAAGCCCTGGCTCGAACAGACAGACACCAGTAAAGACTGTCCTTCTTATCTTGTAATAAAACTGAGGATAGTTAACAGCTCGCACGTTGCTCCAATTGTAGGACCACGCTAATGACTTTTTCTATTCTCTTCCATCTCCATTTTGCATGCTTCGACCTCAGCCTTTTTGACTAACGCCATCGCTTCGTAGTCAGTCCCTCCATATTTCTTTACCTAGTATCTCCTTGCAGCATGACACAATGTGCTCCAGTGTTTCGACATCTGAGTGCCTAATACACTTATTACTGTCGCCAAAGCTGTCAGCTAGCCCGATCTCAGGCTTGGTGGTAATCGTTACTATATTGAACACAGCTCAGAATCAAGCAAAGAATGCAGATTCTATGCTCCCTATTATACGTCCGTGTAACCGTATCCGTATGGATAGCTTCCAGTCACTGTTCGACTATTTTAATGTTGCTCGAATGTCCCAGATATTTTCCCTTCAATCTAAGTAATCTTTACCAAAATCCCTGCACGAAACTGTATCCTGTGGCGACATCCGACGGCAAAGTTTTAAATCTAACAAGTTCTAATACCAGTGGACGTTGCCCTAGTAGTTTTTCATACCTAATGGCCTAAGGTAAGGCCTAAGCCGCATTCAGTAGCAGCCGAATTGCAAATCCCTTTCTTACGTATGCACAACTTCAGAGAGAAGTAGCTGCTGCTGTTACTTATACCTCGATATATATACTTATAGTTATAAGCTTTACTAGGTAAGGCGGTTGCTTTCATGACCGAGGTCGCGGGTTTGATTCCTGCAGTCGGCGATTCTTTATCGCCGACTGCAAGCGGTGGTGATAGCCATAAAGGCTCTTCTGTCGCTATACCAAAAGAGGCTGTTTAAGCAGCTAGGATGTTTTTTTTTTTGGTTTACCTCGACTCCTAGAGCTGTTTACGCTAAGCTGCAAACCTTTCCTTATCAACGAGTGGATGCACACTGATAGAGAGACACACTCAGAGGAGAGTAGAAGGTAAACAAGAAGAGAAAGTTTGTAGTTCTCGCCCCCTCACAAATAATACCACAAAAATCCTGGTTCCACCTCTGGCGGTCAATATGACTTTGATTATGAAATTGCTTGACTCAGGCTGGACCAGAATTAAATCTGTGTCATAGCTTCGTCATGCCGATATCGCATATCTTTTCAATGAACTTGGCTTCAAGAGAGTGTGTTGTTAGGAAGAAGCAAAATTTACTTGCACAACAAGAGCTTCTGTAAATTTTACGTTCAGTTTAGCTTTTGTATAGCTTTGTATCACGTGATTTCTTCGTTAGAGCTAAACTCATTTGAAAAATTTAAGGTACCAAAGAAGTTTTGATAAATTAGAAGAGCAAAAATATCTCACGCCTAGCAAGTTAGCGGCAGACAGTTTGCTTAACGTTATGAGAGGCAACTGCAGAGATGTGATGAACCAAATTGCTCGAAGGTAAAAAAAAAGTGGCGGGTAAAGATTGTGCCAAAGTTTCGAAGACTTTTGAGTTTATTTTGCAGTCAAGAGCTCTCTCTCTCTCTCTCTCTCTCTCTCTCTCTCTCTCTCTCTCTCTCTCTCTCTCTCTCTCTCTCTCTCTCTCTCTCTCTCTACTAAGGAACACAAATGAGAGCAGTGCCTTGCGAATGCTTCGCTGTAGGCAAGCTGTTACCTACATGAAAGACCACTTATTAGGCCAAACAAGCGTTAATAATAATAATATATTTGTAAAACACCCTCAGAGAACTTATCTCTTTCTAAGCACTCTAAATATGCTGTAAAGGAATCGTGCATTTGCAGCGTGGTTCGCCTCTCGCACTTAATCTGGAGAAACACTTGGAGGCGTGGTGCTCCTCTTGTCTCAACAGACTTTCAAAAGTGAACACGTGCTCGTTTTATGAGAAAAGGTTCACTGCATTTTAGCTAAGCACCATCTATTTGACACTAAAAGTTCATTGAACGAGGATATTTTTTCTTTGTAGCACATGGTTCTGCGCATATGTCTTGAAAACTATATGCTGGACTTTCAGGCGGAGACATTTGATCTTGAGGATCGCAAAAACCAATTTACCTCTCGGCTAATGCCTGGAAAGCTTATGGCTAGGCGCCTATACCATTCGTGACCTGCCATATCACACACACACACACACACACACACACACACACACACACACACACACACACACACACACACACACACACACACACACACACACACACACACACACACACACACACACACACACATATATATATATATATATATACAAATATATATATATATATATACAAATATATATATATATATATACAAATATATATATATATATACAAATATATATATATATATATACAAATATATATATATATACAAATATATATATATATATATATATATATATATATATATATATATACTTGTACTCTTACGAAGAGCTTAGGCAATGCACTTTCAAGACATAATCTGCTGTTTCTCGTACATCTGAAAGACCGGTCAACCCAATATTGAAATTCCGCGTGCAAGCGAGGTGGATCATGCGAGATGGACATGCGTACCTATGCATGTCTATGCATGCTCAGGAGCTCGAACGCAGATTTGCCTTCTTCGATCGCAAAACCTACCTCTTGAAGCGAAGCTTCTCTCAGGGTGCCGAGCTGGTTGACCTAGTGCCTAATGTCCTCGCGTCGACCAAGGTGAATGAAGGTGATAACTTAGGTCATGGGCTCGAGCCCTGTGACGTATACAAAGCACCCAAATAGAGATTAAGCTATCTTAGGGGCTATACTAATTAATATTGTGTAAATGCGCTCTCCTGCAACTCAATTTAACTTTATGGTCATATTGGGTTATACTACTGTCCGTATTGCTGCTGAAAGATTGTTCTCGAATGTGTCATTCGTACAACGTTGGATGATGATACCTTTTGGATCATAATCTGTGTGCATTGCCTTGCCTTTTTTGTAGATGTGTCTGCCACTACAGCATCTGCTATGATCAGAGAGCTACGGTCAAGCAAGAGATATTTTGAGTGTGGTCGTGTAGCTATCAGCTAGCACTGCGATCACGAAGATCTAGGCGCCCATCTGCTGCAGCTGTCGATTTGAGCACTTCAGGCATCACTGACAGTCTGAAAAGCAGGGCGTCCATGAAATCATCAAGCTTTCGGTCTCGTATCATCTCTATCCCGTCCGTTCTCGCTTGCTGTCGGATTTTAATCAGAACAAAAATGTTTACCTATACTTTGAATCTGAATTCCATTGCCTTAATAGATTCTGGCCTTAAGCAGATCCGTGAACTTAACCAACTTCGTCTTGCTGAATATATGCACTAATTGCAAAATAATATTACAGCTAATCATAATGGATCTTTTACACCGCGACCTGAGGGTAATACATGTCTGTTGAAGGACTTAAAGCTCACAAAATGAGAAGCAATCACCAAGAGATAGGGATAAGTAATGCACACTGCTTCATTTAGTGCGAAAGTCATTCAAGCGTCACTGAGGCAAGTGCATGAAAGCCCAAGCTGGTTAGTTGGACGCCTACTTAGTAGGGTGCACCGAATCATACGCATGTGAGCGAGCGCCTTACCATATAAGAAAAAATGGGGTTGGTATACAAAGTAAATCATGCCCACTCTTTGTTAGTAAAAGCATAGTTTCAGAGCGCACAAGCACGCGAAAGACAACTTACTCGAACAGAGCCAAGGCTGAGAGGTACAGGTTAGTTTTTAGCTTCTTTTTGAAAGTCGCACGCACGTCGTTAAATCGGGAGATGACCTGATGACCAATCGGTAGCGATTTCCCAGCTTTAGAGCATAAACAAATACTAGCTGATTTAACAGCCTCATCTTTATAGCAGCAGAAGATTCTCTAAGGCTATCACCAACGCTTGTAGTGACAATACAGGATTGCCCACCGCAGGATTCGTACTCACGACTTCGGGACGGAGGTCGCAAAAGCAACCGCCTTATCTAGTATGCCATCATCACAGCATAGCTACTAAACACGCTTACGTCAGAAAAGCAGCTAAGAGACTGAGTCAGAAGAGCGGGTGGTACGCTGTGAAACCAGAGAAGAAATTACCCATAGGTAGCCGGGGCAAGACAATAGACGGACCAAATGATGAGTGATTCTTGACCTTGAAGACGACGGGCTTCTGGCTGCAGATTCGCAGCCTGCAGACTGACAGCGTTACTAGTTGAATCGAACTCTTCAAGCTTGTCAGTAGGATCAACATTTATAGCCATGGAAATCAAATTCTATGCGTATTGCTGGGTCACCCCTTGGACTTTGGATTTCCAACACACCAGAAGCCATAGGCATACCTATATTTAAGCCAAAGAGTGAGAAAAACCTCGACCTTTCCCAAAGCAATCATTCGTAGGAACATGAAGGTGTGCAGGCGCCCGAACCTCTAGGCAAGTCATTTCTGGTCGGTCCACGGAAAGAAGGATCCTCAGTTTTTGCTGCGCATCTGTAGCCAACAAACTTCATTTCGCAAAATAGTGAACGTGAGAATTATAGGAGTCGAGGGCATTCGGGGAATGGAGTAGTATTATTGTAGCGTCGAACAGCTGGAAAGGATGCGTCAGAGTTAGATTCAGTTGAGTTGATGTTGCTTCAGGGTTATGAGAGAGGGCACCTCAGTCTAGGAACCTAGAGAAAAAGCTACGGTCACCATCGGTTCTAAAGAAAATAATTTAAAAGTTTGATTACTGTTCTGAGAGGACCTAAGGACCACGGGAGTAACATAATCTTCTGGACTTTGAAACTATTCTTTCCGCCATATTCGCCAAATACTGAGGCTACATAGTTTCTTCCTCCGTAGCCATCCAGCCTTAAATTACAGTGATCTAGTCTAGACAAAAATATAGCTTGACTGATTTTTACCTTACTAAGCTCGCAAGTAATATTGTGTAGGCAGACATATTTTTGTGATAGATGCAGTTTAGCAAACGTAATTTTTTGGTACGAAAAATATAATGGCAGTAGGCCCATCGCGACGTACCTATGACGACCTGTGACGCGCATTCTCATCGTGACATTCTCCTCCTGCGACGAACCTTGTGGAAGTCTTTTTACCTGATAGACAAGATGGCAAAGATCGTCGGGATCTGGCAAGACATGCTCTTCTTCAAGGATTATAATGGCTGTGGTGACCTGCGGATATTCCTGGGTAGCAATCATTCAACGAGCAGAATTTTAAAGCAGCAACTCCCGCTGCGTGCTCAGGATTTTCTTCGCTCGGAACAGTTTAAGTTTAGTTCGTGGTAACTCTGCAGTATTCGACCGCCTTGAATTGCTTGGGAACTCTTTGATGCCTGACCGTAAGACCTGCATAGACTGAATGCTGTCGCATACACTTCCGGGAACTCTCGAGTATTGATAGACGTAGGAATTTTGCCAAAGCATCAGCTAGATGTCTGCTGAGCAATCTGAAGATGCCAATTAAGTAAAGTGCCAGATGGGCAAGAGAAGACCGTTCAGCTCGCGAGCGGAGCAGCTCGCCGTTATTAGGCGAGGCACAACTACTAGCTAAACAAATGACAGCTCTTGCTGGCTCTTTGTCACTACGCATTCACTACAAGTTCCACATCAATGGCGGGCGGTATCATTAGTAACTTTCTTCAGTGTCGAAAAAACATCCCTTAGAGGAGCACCATTCTGACGATTGGCGCACGAGTGACGCGCTACGCGCTTGCATTTGTCGCAGCGCTTCATCGGCTCATCGTGAGGCCGCCTCTTCCCTCTGTCGCTCTGCGACATGGCGTTCGTTAAAAGAGTTGGGCCTTTTGCTCCAACGCAAGGGACAGCTGCAGGGGACATCTAGCAAGAAAAAGGAGGCGCCTCTAATGCGCTGTTTTCTTTTATTTGGCATCGGAAGTTCTCCAAAACGGATGCGCTGCACGCAGTGTGCTTGGCATTTGAAGCAAAAAAGTCTTAGCAAGCCACACGTTACATCTCGAAAAGAGACCAGCACCCAACGACCCGGCGGCACCGACCTCGACGTGGTAATCAAATGGCGCATAAAGAAGTTAAGCTTCCCGCTACTTTGAGAACTGTAGTCTAAATTGTCGTCGCGAGCGGCACAGCACGGTAGCCAACGAGGAACACCACCAGTTTATTTCCTCCACACTCACAGCCGGCGGAAGCACTACTGCCCGCCGCAGACGTCGCCCGCTTCTGTCCTCTGCGGTACCGGAACGCTGCGCTCTCATTCGTTGGCGCCGTTGCCAACGCCTAGCTGCGCTCCGATTGCCTAACCGGTGGCCGCGAGGGCCACCCAGCCTAGTACTGGCAGATAACATTTAGGTGTTGTCACCGACTGCGGTCTACATAAACAAAAACCACAAGAACAAAAGCTGTCTTCGTTAGTACATCAAACCGATGCGACCACGTGCGTTATGGTGGTCGCTCGCCTTTGACAACTGATGTCGTTAGTGGGCTGGAACCCATGCCGTATCCATGCCGCGCCGGGACTAAGTTCTCACAGGGTGCCACGAAGAAGGTGAATTATATATTTTGCATGCAGGGAAAAAGTCTCTGCAGCAAACATGACTACGAGTGCTATATACTCACATCGTAATTTCTCACGTGGATTACCACGAAATAGCAGCGATCCGCTCTCAAGTAAGCCACTGCCAGACCTCATTCCCCTCTGCTATAAGCGCCGCCAATTCGCCATTGCGAGGTAACGCGCTTCAAGTTAGCTAGCGGCAGGCTAGTCACTAGCGAATGCACATTCTGCGCTGCAGAACGCGCCGCGAATTGCTTGAACATTTAAAGATTGGCGACGTTCTTTCCGATCCAGTTTGCATTAGGTCAATCCGCAGAGTGGCCTGAGCCACTGCCTCGCTTGTCTGTATCTTCTTCCAGGCGAGTCTCTACTGCGATCTCACTCTCTCTCTCTCTCTCTCTCTCTCTCTCTCTCTCTCTCTCTCTCTCTCTCTTTCTCTGGCTTGGTCTAGCGGTTAAGGTGCTCGCCCCGACCAAGGTTTGACTGAGGTCGTGGGCTCGAGCCCCGAGGCATATGTGAAGCGCCTGAATAGAGATTAAGTTCTCTTGGGGCGCTATATAAATGAATTATATTATTATTATTATATACCTCTCCCCCTCCCTCTCTCCATCTCTCTCTCTCTCTCTCTCTCTCTCTCTCTCTCTCTCTCTCGCCCGCTCGCGCCTGCTCTCACACAAGCGGCCGAGGACTCAAGAGCCGGCTTGAAGAAAAAGACGCTACGTCGGCGTCTTGGCGACGTCACGCCGTCCATCCACCGAAACGCGAGCCACGCTGCAGCATTGCCGCAGATGCCAACCAGGTCTGCAGGACTGGGCAGCCGCTGAGCGCTGCTGCAGCCGCATCCGCTAACAGCCGGCGGATATCTGAAGAGCTTCGTGTTCGTGGAAATGGAGTGCTGCGGTGCTCTCGGTTGGGTTAAGTATTTCACTTACGATGGCCGAGGTAGGCGGACGAAGGCGTGCACGCGTAGTGCAGGGCTCCGCGATGCCGCCTCGAGCGAGTCGAAGCCAAGGCTTTTGCATCCCACGAGCCCAAAACAACGAGACGTGAACGAGAACGAGGCCGCCGAAGCTGGCTCGCGCCAAGCTAACGGCTCGCGCCTGAGCTGCCCACAACCCAATGTGCGCGAGCGACGTTCAGCCTCCCGCGGCGCTTTCGCGGGAACCTAGCGCGGCCTCGTGCCGGACGATGGGCATGTGTGGGCGTGCACGGGCATGCCACCGACGCGCCTGCCACTGCCTGCTGAGAGAATGGAGCTAATCTGCTGGCTGGCTGTTGCGGCGCAGGATCGCTTAGTCGTGGGGTGGAGGGGCAGGCCTAGTAGCGTCGCCACCATGTCGCTCCGCCCTAGACTGACAGGGCAGATGAGCATAACGCCTCTGCTGCCGGGTCCTCCTCGATGATTGAGGGGTTCGACGAATTATCGAAATCCAGGGCAATCCACCGCAATCCACCCTAATTAGGCTAGCGACGACCAGACGTAAGCGTTGCCGAGCTCAACATTTTCACTTATGTTGTAGTACACGGTCAAGTTTATCTGTCCACCGAATTTCATGCCGCTGCGTGCACGCGCACTTATGCAAAGGAGCTTTGAAGCCGGACGCCTGTACAGCAACCCACTGCAATCCACCGCAATCCACATCGTGCCATTCTAGTTCCCGTCAAATCCGCCTCAAATCAGCTGCCCACAGCTCCAAAAAGTTTGGAATATCAAACTACGCTACGCGTACAATGTACCCAGAAAATTTCATGTGATTCCGCTCACGTGTTCTCACGAAGTCCACTGAAATAAGATTGAGTGGCCTAG
Organism: Cristatella mucedo; assembly: GCA_009760855.2. Classification (NCBI taxonomy): domain Eukaryota; kingdom Metazoa; phylum Bryozoa; class Phylactolaemata; family Cristatellidae; genus Cristatella; species Cristatella mucedo. The sequence continues at coordinate 4,598,571 of WPIO01000006.1, read as the reverse complement.
GCCAAGACAACAATCTACCGCAATCCACAGAATCCACCGCATACAAAATTGAAATACATTGCGCAGAGCTCCAGTTTTTATTGCATATTAAAGTACACCGTCCTATGTGCTCAACCACGTACTATAAAAAAATTGTGCAACCTCGCACTGTGGCAATAGGCGGCAATCGCCTGAAATGACCTGGAAAACTGCAGCAATCCACTCAATTCCACTGCAAGTCATCCCCAAATCGCCACCTAAAGCTCTAATTGACATTGCTTATAGGACTAGACTCAGTTCAAAGTGCACCCACAAAATTTCGCTCCATTATGCACACGCGTTCTCATGCAATGAATTGCAATCAACTGCAACGACCCGGTCCCATGCGGCAATCCACCTCAATCCGCCGAAATCCGCTCTAACCTGCCACACAGCGACCAGAACGCGTACACTAGAAGCTCTAATTATGATTGCACGCTGCTCTACTCTTCGGTTATTGTGTAGTCGCATAACTTCACTGTAATTGCCTCGGCAATTCTGCAGCAATACACTGCAATCGACTGCAACTGCCCAGGCCTGTACGTCAATGTACCGCAACCCGCCAAAAATGACAATAGTATGTATAATTTAAGCTCTAATAGTGATTGCATGTTGCTCCAATTTTTGGTTATTGTGTAACCTCACAATTTCACTACAATCGCCTCGATCAATCGACCGCAATGCACTGCAATTGACTGCAATGGCCCGGGCCAATACCCCAATTCAAAACAATCTGATGCAAAATGCCCCGAAATAGGTTTTGCAATTCTTCAATTTTTAATGAATGTTACAAAGCACACTGCTTAAAGTCAACCACATCATTTTAAGCAATTGTGCTAGTACAATCTCGGGCAATGCACGGTAATCTAGGACAACGGATCGGCTCGAAGCAGCAATCCACTACAATCGTGGCAAGTTGACACTAAATTGGCTGGCCGAAGTGCCGATTGTCATCGCATTTCACATTTATTTGTGCTACAAGTGAAATCGTAGGATTTCCAAGCTATTTTGCAGGGTTATTGTCAACAATGCACGGCATGCGACAGGAATGGCAGGGACCAATACCAAAATCCGTGGCCAATCGATGAGAATTTGACTGCACCAAGCTCTAATTCTCATTTCACGTGAAATCTCACTGCGTGCACACATAATTTCAACCCTTTCAACCAGCTCTGACCGTTCAATCTTGGGCAATGCATGGCAACAGACGGCAATGGCCGGGGCAAATACGGCAATCCATTATGGTCCATCGCAAATCACTGAAAAGTAACTGGGCCAAGTTTAAATATATCTTACCTGTCACAGCCCACTGTGTTGAAAGTGCAATAAAATTCTTTCAACCGATCGCGCACGTACAATCACGAACAATGAACGGCAATCGACAGCAATGTTCTGGGCAAATACCCCAATTCCCGGCAAATTGAAGAGAAATTGGAAGCGCGGATGCTTCAATTGTCATCACATATAACATCGCACTGCGTCCAAAGTTAAACTGTGGACATTTAATAAGGCTTCGTTCGTTAACAGTCAGCAATGCACGGCAATCAGCAGCAATGGTAGGGCCCGATTGCAAAATCCGTGAAAAAATGACGAGATTGGCTGCAATAAACTGCAGCTCTAATTACACGTAACATGTACCTATTAACGCGCATTATTTTCACCAATGGTGCGCGTTCAAACGACGGCAACCCACGGCAATCGACGGCAATGACCCGGGGAAATACGCCAATTCATAACGGACAGTTACAAATGGACCAATAGTTGCTGAGAGAAGCTCCAACTTTTCTTTCTCTTTCTTTCTGCGTATTGCACTTCACTGCATTAAAAGTGCAGCCACATCCTTTTATACGATCGACAAAGGCAAAATCGAGGGCAATGCCCGGCAATCGATGGCAATGGCCCGGTCTCTGCAGCAATCTGGTTCAAATTTGCTGGAAATAGGCTGCTTGAATTTGTAACTCTCCTACCACATAACGCTCACTGCGTGCACACACACGCGCGCTGTCCTTTTTCGCGTTCAACCTTGGGCAGTCCATGGCAATCGACGGAAATTGCACGAGACAATACAGCAATCTATGATTTTCTGTTATAATTACGAACAATGCTGGTGGGAAAAGATCACATTTTTTCTTGTGCAACAGTGTGCTGTATTAAAAGTGCAACCGCATCCTATCAACCTATCTTGAACGTACATGCGAGGACAATGGGCAGCATCGACGGCAATGGCCTGGGAAAAGGCGGAAATCTATAACGGTCCACTGAAAATAGACTGGACGTCAGTGGCTTCATTTGCTGCTGGTACTACAACGTGCGTGCTGCACATACCCATACACGCACGTTGACCTTTGGAGCGCTTAGCTGAAGAAGACCCCTACAGAGGGGCAGGGCAGAGACGTTGCCGTAGCTGGATCCCTTCGTAGCAACATTCGCCTCGGCCGCATTTTACGTCGACTGCGACGCAGCGCGGCTACTCATCTGCCAGGACCTACGGCGAACAGCGTAGGTCGGAGCGAGAACGTTGGTTTGAAGCCGCGGCTCGCCTTGCATTTTACGACCGAGGCCGCGGAAGCGAGTCTTGAAAAAGGCAATGGAAGCGATGATGGTAGCCGCTAACGCTCTTCTGTTGCTAAGAGCAGTTCTGTACAGCCTGTGGCGTTGTGACGGAAAACAACGTTGCCCCATGTTGCCGCTCGACGGAAGCGCGCCATATTGGCACGTGATGCAAGTGGGCCATCTTGCAGTGTGGCGGTCTTTCTCGCTTTAATTAGTAGAGGTGTGAACGAGGCTGTTGCATTGTCCAATCGTTGCTTACAGACCAACCATCGTCGCAGCTTCTGTGAGGGCAAGGACAATGCCTCAATGCTAGTTCATCGCTTCCCTTCACTCCGCATCTCCGTGCTTCTCATGACCTGTCGCTGAAATATCAGGTCAGCTGGATTCAGACTAGGCGCTCGCTGAAAGGAGTTTAGGAGACGTGCAAAGTTAGCACTATTCGTAAAAGATCCTATGACATACGCCAGGATGTAGGTCGAAGCCTGTGTGGAATTGAGCGGACATTCGGCGGTATTCGGCAGTGCTTCAGACGACTGCACGCGGGTTTCTATCGCAACCCGAGCCCGGATCTATAGCGCACTAGTTGCTCGCTATGCAATCGCCGCGCTCCATTCGCCGTTTGCCTTACAATTGAAGAAAAGTGCAGATAATGCCGCTCATGATTCGGTTGCGAGAGAGGCACTCCTTGTGAAACCCCCAAAAATAATCGCGCGCGTTTGATCGCTTCATTCACAGTTTCGTTAAGTACGCAAAAGTAGCTATGAGCTGTATGCAATTGTAGTAAGCTAGGCGTCTGCGGGCAGAAATAAAGGTCCAGGCTTTATTCTTTCCGCGCACAGAGTGGTAACCGCGAAAGCCATACAATGCAAGATTGATGACCGATGTCGCGGATTTTAGCCCTGCGGCGTATGTGCAGGGCCTGAATAGACATTCAGTTCTCTCAGGTCATTGTAAAAATAATTTTTATTCTAAAATCAGATTTTAACGATGCATACAAGTTAATATACGCACGTCTACATAGCATTTACGCCCATATTAACTTGTGTCTAAGCTTGATCAGTAACACCGCCCATGCACTCTGGAGAGTGGTTTCAATGATTGTTCTTTCATGCAGTAGAACTACTTACGCATAGGAAACGAAGACAAGGTGTTTTACGAGTCCATCTTTGAGAGCGAATCTCTGTCAAAGTCAAACCTGAATGGTGCTTGCAACGCTGTCTCGTATTTCATTCACGATAACAAAGGACAGCAAGTAGGGATTCGACGGACGCCGTTCAGAAAGAACCTAGCCTTATGCAACGCCTATCAGCAGAAGACAAGCTTAAACTCTCTTCGCCGTAGGAGGTGAGATTAAATTCGGCATCATGAGCTATCCGAGTTGAGAAAGGAGCCGATTATTTGATTCTTCAATTTAATAGCGCGTTCAATGATAGAACAGCGTGAGGTCCTTGCTCGTGATACTTTGCGATCCCTCTCAAAACCAGATCAGTATCGGTACTAACACTATCTATGCACGCTCTGTAGCGGCCATTTACTGCAAACTGATACTTACGTAAGATGGAATTCAAAGTAAGTTACTCAGTGCCGATTTAACTTGATGCTGCCGTAATCCGTAACCGATCCTAAAAATTAAAATGTTAAAAGTAAAATGAAACTTGGGGCCAGAAAGTAAAAACAAAATATCTGTCAGTTCATTGTGAAATGCCTTTGAATTTCGTACGCAATGTGCTGATTAATAATAATAACAATAATAATAATGCACTTGATAAAGCGCCCTCAGAGAACTTAATCCATTTCTAGGCTCTTTACATTTTCTGCAAAGGGAAATGCTATTGAATGGTAAGTAAAATCATGCTTGAAAAAAAATGAATAATATGGTTAGGGGTGACATACACAGGGTCAGCATGCAAATGTGGTAGTGGCAGCATGCACAGTGTCAGCATGCATAAGCACATGAAGGACGAATCACAGGGACTCACTAAATGCTGTCCTAAGTGGCTGACGTAAACAAGTAATTCACCGCAACTCAACGTTCGGGGCTTTTTTGCAAGATTATTAAGTTCTTATTGTGAGTTGTAACTGATCGGTTATCTTGCATAAACAGCATTTGTTTATTGTTATTACAATAATTAAAGATATCAACTTTGATCGCTTACCAGATGTCATGCAACTTGGAATTTATCCCATTTTTACGAAGGAGTACATATTTCTACAGATGTGTCTAAAATATGCGACGTTAACAATGAATCTATATTTGTATGAGTAATTATAAAGATAGTTCTGATGGCTTGCTCAGATGCGTAAAATAGCAGTGGCACGCAGATGCCAAGTAATGAGCTATTGCCTCGACAAAAACTTTATAAGAAGTTCACTTGCTAATTTATTTATCAAAAATCTACGTCAAACTGACGTAAAATATAGCTTCGTAACGCGTAATTTTTTTTATTAGAAATATTATGTACTTGCACAATAAGTGCAGTAACATTAGCAGTCTACAATGACTTCTGAATTTGACCTGTTTTGCAAGCGCATTCATTCAAATTGATTAAATTCTTGTGCTCTAAGCTGTTCTCAGAACAACCGGCTGTAGGATATTTACCCCCCCCCCCTGGTGGACTCTAGGACATTCCCCCCCGACATCCCCCCGTAGGGTTGGACATTTCCCTGAGCCGTGATGGCACACTAGGTAAGGTGGTTGCTTTCACGACCTCGGTCCCGAGGTCGTGGGTTCGATTCCTGCAGTGGGCGATCCTTTATCGCCACTGCAAGCGGTGGTGATAGCCGTAAAGGCTCTTCTGTCGCTATACAAAAAGAGGCTGTTTAATCAGCTAGGATTTATTTTTTATTTTTTTTAAGTTGACGAATGTACATCTAAGATTACACACTCACACACACACACACACACACACACACACACACACACACACACACACACACACACACACACACACACACACACACACACACACACACACACACATATATACATATATATATATATATATATACTTGATCAAATGAAGTTCACGCTCTATTAAAATAAAACTAACTCAGTATAGTTAGAAGAATGGATAGATTTGAAGGATGGTTTCTAATGGAGCGAGCGGCGGCGGTGGTTGCAGCGGCTGCGACAGCGGCGAGCTTTACTTGTTCGTACCCGTCAAAGCGGGCGCACGCTACAGCGTGCCGCACGTTGCTGTAAATGAGCGCTAAGCCTTAAAAGTCTACTGAGTATACCTCGAGCTCAAGAGATCTAGTTATTCCCTAATATACACTTCCTAAAGAGCGGAATATGAACAAGTGTGGATTTAGACGGCGGAGGCGCAGCCCACCTTAATCCAAAAATCCTAAAAACCCTAAACACCCAACTCTAAAATCTACACCCTAAAACCTAAACACTAAACCCTAAATCCTATAAACCCTAAACCCTAAACTCTAAACCCTAAACGCTAAACCCTAAACCCTAAAAACCCTAAACCCTAAACCCTAAACCCTAAAACCCCAAAACTCTAAACTCTAAACCCTAAACCCAAAAAACTCTAAACCCTAAAATCCTAAACACTAAGCACTAAAACCTAAACCCTAAACCATACACCGGGGGGGGGAATGTCCTAACCCAGGGGGAAATGTCCGGGAGAGAAAATGTCCGCTGGGAACGTCAAAGGGGGGGGGCGAATGTCCGTACCCCGAACAAGCATTTGCCTCGGTGCTTGCCATTGCATCAAACGTGATGATTCGTCAATTTCACTAATCATGTTTTTGAATTCCCTACGGGGTATGAAACTCTAACGAGCCAGCATTTAAGCCACAATGGGAGTTCTGTTTCTGACAGCACACGTCACGTGAAGAGTCTTCAGCCAACCAGTAGGGAGCCAGGATCACTTTTGGCACAAGCAAGGTTAGTCGGCAGTCCGGTAAGCCTTTTGCGTCATTCGTCCGCCAAAAAAGTGTTTGCCCATCGCTATTAAGCAGCATCGCAGTTAAAAATCAAATTCGTGAAATCTTATTTATAAACACTCATTTGCGTGCCCTGCATTTTTGAGGCACTGTGGTCGACCGACTGCACTGGTTATTTTAAGTCACGTGATTCTCATTACCGCGAAGCGATTTGCCTGCAGGAATTTTCGTGAAGCGCGAAATTAGCTCCTCGTGGCATCCGGTGTGCCTTATCATTTCAGTAGGCCCACATGACAGCCTGCACCCACGAGTAAGCACCAGTACAGCGAGTGACATAAAGCGTTTCAACGGCTGAAGAGAAGATTTGGGCGTTACACTTTGTCCGTCCCTTGTCGATCTGTTCTGGCCAACTTTCACGTCACCCCAGTAACCTTAACTTTTTGTTCATGTGTGCGAAACTTACTCACCTGTGAATTATGAAGTGCATATTACTAACCTAATATCTTAAGCACTGGTGGTGTCCTCTTGGTGGTAAGCGTCCACTTGTTTACTTTAGAATGCTGGCCTATGCATAATACTTAAATGCTTTTTCATTCTTTTCCAAGAAAGATAACGTGCATGTCCCTAGCCCTTCGTTCTCTTGAAGCAGTTTTTACAGAACTTGGATAGAGATTTCGTTACCTTCGCTCACTTCATTACATCTAACAGTATTTTTGAATCGGATGCTTAAACAAGCTTATGTCCGTAGCATAATTATGGATTCACGTACATCGTGCTCGGGAAGAGTGGATTCGGTAACTGCCACAGAGAGAATACCCTCTAAATTTATCGTCAAGCTTTATTATATCGGTGCTGTTTTGGTTAAATAAATTGCTATCATTTGGTTCCGGAAAATGCTTGAAATTTATTAAACTTAAAATTTATTAAAAAACATTTACTCAGATTTTAACTAGAACATAAAGCTGCACATGCTAAACTAGGCAATGTTAAGGTAACAAATTCAATTTAAACTTAAGGAGTAATAATAGCTTGCCTTTACTTGGAAATAATATTGAACTGAAACAGTGAAAAGTGAAAAATCGTTGCACTGCCTACGGTCGCCTTTTGGGAAGCTCAAATGCTCGAACAAGAGATGCATTGAGAGCGCTAACTGCGTGGTGCGAGCATGCGTCTGATAAGGTGCGGAAGAACGTGACTGGAGATGTCGAGAGATTAAATTTGCATTTTCCGTGCGAAAATCTAGGGTTTCAAGTTGAAGTTTACCGGCTCATAGTTGCATGCAGGATGTGGGCCGAGTGCTCACAACGAATCTCTTTTTTCCCACACAATCAATCCTCCCTTTTTCAGCCCCATCCAAGGGCTTGGAGGTGAAGCACGGAAACTTCCGCTCATAGATATCATCGTATTGCTGCAAGCTGTCACGTGTCCGTAGTCTCGGATGCACAGAGGGGAGGGGGGGGGCGGCAAAGGGCTCCAAAGCGCAAACGAAGCGCAAGCGAGGAAACAGCAGCCGAGGTTCACTGAGTTTACCCGTGTATTAGCGACCAAAGAAACAGCTGCATGTGCACGCCTATCATATCAGGTTGATGAGTACCGCATTGACTTTGCTACACATGACAACAAATATTTTAACCTAGAGCGCACCAAGGAATATATTACAGGCTACGCACCCAAGTTACTCTGTATTTACATTTTGTGTTTCTCTATAGTGTTTCACGTGCGGTTTCGTTTTCCGTCAGTCACCGCGGTCGCACGTGAAAACGCTACTGGTGGATTCATTTTTAGCGCTTTTGTTGCAGAAGAGCAGACTTTATTCGGACTAATGAGTGTGAGCATAGGTTCGTTAAGGTAAGTTCATCCTTCTCCTTTCAGAGATTGCGATTACAAGCTCCGCTCCTGTTACTGCGTATGAATGAGCTATGTGAGCGACTTTGAATCTGACAAACGGAAAAGAGGCTAGGTTTTGATGCTCATCGGTTTTTAATAATAACAATGGTAATAACAGCCCTGAAAGCGCCCTCAGAGAACTCAACCTCTTTCGAGGAGCATTTTGGATTTTTACTTTCTGATTATATTTAGAATTTGAAAATCCTAAAATATAAGTTGGCTGGGTAATGATCTCTCTCTCAATAGTACCAGCTTGCAATATGGGTTACTTGCTTGAGAATGATTTTTCACAAGATGATCACTTAGTTCATCATTCAATTTAGCGTATACAAATACCTAAAAAATAGTTAGTGCACTAAGTGGTTTATACAAATTTCTCATTATCATTAAAATACAATTACTATTATTTAACCAGCCAAGTTTGAGCCAACATAGACAAGAAATTGGTAGCTTCGATAACGATATCATAGCAAAGCTGAATCCTTTTGCGAAATCTCATCATGAGTTCTTTAATGCTTCTATAATAACTCAGTACGTGCACGTCTTCCTAACTGTGCAATAAGATGGTTTGATTATGTGAAAACTTCTGCAGCTAGGCTTGCTTATTGTGAACATCGCAACTGATCACTTCTTACCGACACGCCCTAGCCCCCCAAAAAAGCAGCACATCGACTTCAAGACTTTGCCGTTCGATTGCTCCGGCCGACCTTTGCGAATTACTTATCAATCAGAGTAGGCATCGCATCGCCGGGCCTTCTGACTAAACTGAGTAAGCTGCGAATATATCAAACCTCATATAACTTTAGAGACTGTTCAAGGTGGCCTGTATGCTCTCAAAACTTGAAACTTACTACCCACTTAAGTCACGAAATCCTTAGATTTGGCTACAGCTAAAAGGAAGCTAAAACGTACTTGGTCCTTGCATAACTCACTGTGTCCGTGCAATCTATCTTTCTTGTATTAATGGATGCCTACTCTGAGGTGTTGATCTATCTTTCGTGTATTAATTGATGCCTACTCTGAGCAGTTGATCACCAAATATTTGAGATATTTTTTTCAGCATTTGGAAAGAGCCCATAAACGGAGATATTTTTCTGTGGACTTTTTAGATGTTTAATTACTATTATTATTGCTGTATTGTAGAATCGGCCTTTATACCCAACTTTAAAATGTGTAATTCCGTACTCCCTGCTTGAGATCTCAATTTACTTTGCATATGTAGTATTTGGTGCAGCCACTCGTTGAGCGAGATTTGGTTGTAACAGACGATGCTAGCCAGAGCTGTAGATCTCGAAGTGACTTTGAATCGGCACAGTTCGTCACGGGAATAAATGGCGACCGATACTGGGCACAAAGATTTAGACGGCGGAGTAGGAGCAGCTTCAATCCAAGGCGACCGAGCACTTTGTCCATAGTGAGGTAAGAGAACCATCTGCTTCCATGATAACTGAGTTTTGGATCCGCTTCTATTAGCTCTCAAAGCTCACTATATAATCCTTTAATCTGACACAGAATATAATTTTGTATAGTCGTTTTCCGTCGCTTGCTCGTGTAGGCACATGGTTCACTAGACCCTATCAGTTCGGGCAGGAAGTCTGAATGATGCTCAGACCTAATACACACTTTTCACGCTGAAAGCTGTCTTCAGAAAATAAGAGAAAATGCGTTAGCAAGCACACCACTGATAACATACACACACACACACACACACGCGCGCGCGCGCACACACACACACACACACACACACACACACACACACACACACACACACACACACGCACACACACACACGCACACACGCACACACGCACACGCGCACACGCGCACACGCGCACACGCGCACACGCGCACACGCGCACACGCGCACACGCGCACACGCGCACACGCGCACACGCGCACACGCGCACACGCGCACACGCACGCACGCACACAAATTCACACTGATCCTCTTCACGGTTGCCTGCTGGCTTGCATGCTTCGTGACTGTTGTTGGTGCTTCCTTAGTTCGTCAGCTTAACGGCACCTTCATTCTTAAATCATTTCTGAATTCATCTCTATTCAACAAACGTTACGTCCGACTGCTGACCTGGCAGCCATGACGTCCAGCTACTAATCTGGCTCTCTATGCAACTTTAAATTAAAAAACGCTACTGAGATGCACACACGGATGTGCGTGTCAAGCCAGCTCCCGCTCGGTTACGATACTCGGTTACGATGAAGTGAGGAATGCATGCGACTGATTACGCTGTTGTCTAGTCGGTAACCTTCAACAAGTGCTGCAGATGGCTGGAGAGAACATCAGGGATCTAAATGAACTCGGGTTTGGCCCAGGAGGTTAAGGATCACGCTTTTAAGGACAGAGGTCACGGGCTCAATCCCTGCAGCACATGTGAAGCGCCGGGATAGCGATTCGGTTCTCATAGGGGGATACACAAGTAAAAAAGAAAGATAGCCACAAATGCCAAGGTCTACTCGGAGGCAGCGATTATTAAGGCGCTTAGAGTTCGGGCAGGAATTCTGCACAATGCTCAGACCCGACACACTTTTTTCACGCCAAAAGCTGTCTTCAGATATTAATGAAAACGCGTTAGGAAGCAAACCATGGCAGCAAGTGTATGAAGAATTGACTGCCTGCATGTGATAATGTCGTATCAGAGGTTAAGTTATCAAAATAACATCCTACGTGGAGCAGCGTGAGACAATCATCGACTGACAAATTGGTAATAGGATTAGCTGACTATAATAATAATAATAATGCACTTAATAAAGCGCCATCAGGGAACTCAATATTTCTAGGCTCTTTAAATTTGCTGTAAAGGGAAATGCAATTGAATGGTGAGTAATATCATGCTTGATAAAAATACAACATGAATATCATGGTTAGGGGTGACATGCATAGAGTCAGCATGCAAATGTGGTTTGTCGCAGCATGCTCAGTGTCAGCTCGCATAAGCACATGAAGGAAGAATTGCAGGGACTCACTAAATGCTGTCCTAAATAGGTGTGTTATTAAAAAGTTTTTTTTAAATGTGGTCAGGTCAGGGGATGTTGTGAAGCATGTCGGGAGTGAATTCCAGGATTTAGGAGCATTCGAACTAAATTCAAGGTCTCCAAAGGATTTGAGGTTTGTACGAGGTATTGGTAGATTGTTGGATTCCGAAAAGTGGGTGGTACGACGCTTGGCCAGTTGGGGGAGTAGATCTGAGAGATAGGCTGGACTCAAAGAATGAAGTGACCTAAAAGTGAGCGACAAAACCTTGAAGTCAATCCGTTACTTGACTGGTAACCAGTGCAAGTCGGCGAGAAGTGGTGTGATGTGGCAACTGCGACGCTCACGACAGACAAGCCTAGCTGCGGAGTTTTGCACCAGGTGCAATCGCCTGATCGCACATGCCGGTAGGCCAGTAGGCAGTGAGTTGCAGAAGTCTAGACTACGCAGTTGATAACTTTATCTTACGTGCTTTCTATACTCGACTAACTGTTTCTCATTGCCACTACACTTACAAATGCCAGCCAGATAAAATGTCACAAAAACGAGTAGTTTGAGAGTCCAATAAGATATCTCAAAAAGCCTAACAAAATTGATGTTGCGTTGCAGCTGTTTACCCAATGAAATATTCGTTGCATCGGCCAACTGCTTCATCTGGTCCATCCTCTATGGTGCAATGTATGTGGATATTGTAGATGAATTTGTTCCTCTGCCTAAGAAGATTGTTCCCCCATGGCCAGATAGCGTGTGGCTTACTGCAGAATACAAACTAGCAAGAGTGCTAAGGGAAAGCCTACAGTAGAGTGCATACAATAAGGGCCAGTTACTGTTTTCTATGGCCAACAAGAAATAGTGCAAGTCATATATATCTCTCTCCTAGCAAAGACCGAGTACAGTTTCTATAAGAACTAGAAGGAGTCATAGATAAAACATCCAACAATGGGGATTTCGACCATCAACAGTTTCCTTAAATTGACCCAAGTCATAACCATACCTAGCCATCTTTACTGTGATCAACTTGATTGCTGATACAGCTTATTTGTCAAACAAGATCGACAAGATCAGAGAGCTCTTCATCTAAAAAACTTGCTGAAATCTTCCACCTCCATTGCTTGCTCTACTTCAATGTCCATCGTCAAGCCTGCTTCTGCTAATATCATCTCGTAGTCTATCTTTCGCTAGAAGAAGATTACTAGCCATCTAGATCTCACGCAAACTGCCCTCCATCTGAGAGGGCCTTGATTTACTACTGACCCACAGAAAAATGTGAAACACGCTTCCTTGGTCTCAAATCCTGACCTTGATCTTTGTTAAGGAGGCCACTCTAAATGAAGTCAACATTAGACCCAGAGATTACCCATCTACTTCTAGTCTCTCTATTGCCGTTCCCATCAACGAGCTCTGCAAAGATTGGCATCAGACCAGTTAAAATTCTAAACTGACCTCAAACCGAGAAAATTAGTTCCAGACAGGTTTTCGAGCAATTCATTCCACTGAGTCAGCACAAATGCGAGGTTATTACTATAATCTTCTCAGGCATGCAGACTTAGGAAGAGTCTCACTTCTAGTTTTGCTAGATTTATCAGTAACCTTTGACTTGATTGAACGTCAAATTTGTTTTTTAAGTGCTTAGCGTCTCTTCGAGGTCTCATCGGCATTGTTCTACAATGGTTTTATATTGCATCACAAGGTGAGTATTCGAAGAAAAAATGTAAATGTCCGATGGTCCTCCAGCGAGTCTTATATACACTGGGTAAACAAAAGATTCGTTTTCATTCCACTTCTTTTCGTCGTTCATGCTCAAGACAGTAGCTGTCCGTGTGCAATCCTACCAAGCCTTCTAGTATCTCTGCCAGCATATCTCTCTGTCTGTCTCTGTCTCCCTCTCTGTCTCCCTCTCTGTCTCTCTCTCTCTGTGTCTCTCTCTGTCTCTCTCCCTGTCTCTCTCCGTCTCTCTCCGTCTGTATCTGTCTGTATCTGTCTACATCTGTCTGCATCTGTCTGTATCTGTCCGTCTCTGTCCATCTCTGTCCGTCTCTGTCCGTCTCTGTCCGTCTCTGTCCGTCTCTGTCCATCTCTGTCCGTCTCTGTCCGTCTCTGTCCGTCTCTGTCCGTCTCTGTCCGTCTCTGTCCGTCTCTGTCTGTCTCTGTCTGTTTCTATGTATCTCCGTCTCTCTCTCTGTCTCTCTCCGTCTCTCTCTGTCTTTCTCTGTCTTTCTGTCTCTCTCTGTCTCTCATTGTCTCTCTCTTTGTCTGTCACTCAATGTCACTCCGTCTCTCTCTGTCTCTGTCTCTGTCTCTGTCTCTCTCTGTCTCTCTCTGTCTCTGTCTCTTTGTCTCTCTCTGTCTCTCTGCCACTGTCTCGGTCTCTCTCTCTCTTAGATTCCTGGAGAATGTATTACTAAAATTTCTACTTGGATAGAGCCAATCTTTCTGAAGTTAAGTGAACATGAGACCAACTTATTAGTCACGGGAACAAGTTTGTAGCTCATAACCTACTTTCAGCTACGTAAAGTTGCAATAATTCTAGGTTACTTGGATAAGGTTACCGCAGCAAGGCTGGTCTATACATTTGTGACATACTGGGTAGAATTTAGTAACTTTTGCAGTTTTTCTGCTTTTGCTATATAAAAGCTGTTAATGCCAAACCCGGCAGCTAAGCCTTTCTACCGCAAAAGTCTCAAGTGCCTCATTTTACCATTTTTCTCACTTACCTGCACTGGCTCCCATACAGGCAGCGTATAGGGTCAACTATTCTGTGAATAAATTTGAGGTCTCTACTATTTTTCTCTGGCCTTCCTATCTGAGATATTTCTTAACAAGGCTTCCCGTCATACTACCGCACATCCAAATCGGGTCGTTGATTGTGCCTTTATGAAGAACCTAACCGCTCGTGGAAACCTCCTGTTCTCATTGTGCGAGAGCGTGGGACTTGATATCTACGGGTCTTGCGGATATTTAGTCTGACTTTAATTGTATGGCGTCCAAACAGAAATTCGTCTCTATTCAGGTGATTCAAATGTGCAGTGGGTGCAATTCCATGACCTCGATCATCAAATGAATTCACCTTGACCTTGGTTCGAGGTGAAAACGTTAATCATGTGGGGCCAAACCATGATGCCGCATGATACTAAAGCGAAGGCTTCATGAAATTAAAGAGAAGCTAAATCCCACCCACTCCTCACTGCTTTTTCTAGAGTCACGTGAGTTGTCTTTTGTGTGCTCGTACGCGCTAAATTTGTTCGTGTTATCAGCAATAAATTGGCTCCTCTAGTTTCCAGAGCATGCAAAGTGCTGGTAAATATGTTTTGTTGCTTTATGAATGCTTATATTAGCACCTATTTAATTTCATTTATTGGGATGCTAGTGCTTTATGTGAATTATGATACTTGAAAGCGGTATCAGCCTCTCGTCTAAAGCCTAGGGTCTCCTAACGTGGAAAAAAGATTATGCTTACTGCAAACGCACGTGCATTGCACGTTTACTCTCAGAAAGATCAAGAGTTCATTTTCAGACAATTCATGATTGCAGAAAGTCTATTTCTTTGATGGGATTATCAATCAACAAGATGAACATCTTAATGAGGAATATGATTACTAGCTATCCAGTTGTGTGCGAGTCAAAGCCGACCCTTCGTCTGATTGGCAGTGGAGCTGGAAAAAGCGTTGTCGATTTCCGCTTTCGCTTCAGAGTAAATACGGCCTACTGTACAGTAGCAAGCAAGATTACGCTTGGTGGAAGTATCCGCTTCGTTGTGCCTCGGTAAGCACTTGCCGCCTTTTAACAAGACCTGTATGCAATAGTTGTCTTATTCAATTCAGCCCTATTCCGGCTGGTGCCTCATCTCCCGAATCTGATCACTCTAATGATTGCATGAATTGAAAAATCGCTAGCCTTCAAGCTTGGCCTCGCTTTGAGCTAGGTAACAGTCACTAAATAAAGCCCTCTAACTTCACAACAAATTATTTCTTACTATCGTGGTAGGGCAGTCTAGTTGTGCCTGTACGGGCACATCAGTATCACACTGCTTAAAGATCTTGGACCGCTCGCAGGTAAAAACTTTGCCTTATTTATGTATCTTTAGTAGATTATATTCTAAAAGAGTCAAAAAAGCGCTTCGCTTGTTCAGCCGGACCTTACGACATTTAAAACAATTCATTTTGGACGCCAGGACTTTTGCACCGCTGCTTGTTATCGATTCTCTAGATTACAGCGAGCACTAACTAGTCTTACGTTCTTATAGAGTGCGATCACCGTATCATTAAGTTAGGCAATATTTATTAGGCATTAATATATATTATGTATATATATATATATATTTTATATTAGGCAATATTTCACGCTCTTCCGAGTGAATTGAATATATTGGAAAGCACTAGCAATGGGTAGCAAGAGCTATGAGTATCTGCGAGTTCAAAAGGCCCAAGAGCCCGGGGCCGTGCCATTTATTGGCGAAGTGTGTAGCTTGAACGATTCACTCACGGTAGCATAAAGTGTGCAATGCGTTAGTCTGACTCGAGTTTTTTGTAGCGTCGTTACACGAAGACTTTATTTTTAAACATACTAACACATTCTTTAGTCACTTTCAGTCACGGGATTCAACGAACAGAATGTAGAAGAATTTCGGTCAAACCAGCCAAGTACTGATTTGGCAATGAGCATCGTGTGGTATCTTACTAAAAAAAAGGGTGAACTATGGGCAAAATTACCTAGGTGAGTAGGCTGGT